>JAVJGI010000040.1:49010278-49067715 GCA_035590275.1 Ibycter americanus
GAAGGCCCGAGGATAGGTGCCTCTCTGGAACTGTTGTATCTTCAGACACCAAGGTTCATCTTATGACAAGGAAGACAAAAATACCAAATATACTAAATTTAAGTAACAAAGTGAAAAAGAACAATTTGTAATGTCATCGTCATTCAGCAATTCATTGTAGATCCATCGACCACATTGGAAGTGGAAACTATTTCATCTTCACTAGCATTTAGGAACTGAAGATTGGAAGAGACTAACTGCATGTTCTGTGTTGTTACAGGTACCAACATCACTTATTCTGCTTTATTTTATGCTAATTAACTTGGATTGTTTCTTCTACTAAAAACAAGCCTTATATATAAAGTTGGCAGATCTTTCAAAGCCAGGGAGTGTTGGGAGCCAGCAATTCTATGAATAAGTCCCCAGAAAGAAGCAAGAGAGAATTTCTGATTTTTTTTGTCATCAGATAACTGCCTGATGCTTTGCTTAAAAACAAGGGTATTTTTCCAAATAGATATACAAAGTCTCTGAGCCAACAAATTTCAGAAATAGGTAAGGTATTACCTAAACAATTACAAGCTAAAAGTTTAGCTATAAGCTCCATTTCCAATGAGCAAACATTGCTTTAGTGTAGTCACGGAAATACGAAATCTGATTGCTCTTCAGTGACTATGCTGCAATTTTAGAAGTCACGATGAAACTTAGATCATATATTTTCAAAGTAGTCTTTTACATTGAGGAAATAAAGTCATTCAGGCCCTTTGGGAAAGTGTAATATAGCACTGGATACAGTGCAACAGTGCACACTGCACAGTGTAATGAGACTGCAGTTTCAAGAATTGTCCCTACTGCTATTCCTATAAACTGATCAGTAGTTTATTAAAAACTATGTAATGCATAGCCAAAGAAAAGTTAGTCTTTTCTGAGCTTCCCACTACCTGCAGCATCTTCAAGAATATTTTCATAAAGGATGCAAATCAGCAAGTCAAGAGGAAAACGGAGCTTGGCAGTGTCATGGTTTAACCCCAGCCGGCAACCAAGCACCAGGCAGCCACTTGCTCACTCCCCCCCACCCAGAGGGATGGGGAGGAGAATCAGAAAGGAATGTAAAAGTCAAGGGTTGAGATAAGAACAATTTAATAATTTAAACAGAATAAATAGATAAGAACAAAAGTAATAACAATAATTAGGATGGAAAAGTGGGGAAAAGGGTAAAATCCAAAGGGAAAGGGAAAAGGGGGAAAAAAGCAAACAAACAAGTGATGCACAGTATAACTGCTCACCACCCGCTGACTGATGCCCAGCCAGTCCCCGGGCAATGATCCCCCTCCAACTAACCCTCCAAGTTTATATACTAAGCATGACGTCCCATGGTATGGAATACCTCTTTGACTGGTTCAGGTCAGCTGACCTGGCTGTGTCCCTCCAGCATTCTGGCTGGCAAGGCCCAAGAAACCAAAAAGTCCTTGACTTAGTATAAACATTACCCAGCAACAACTAAAAAACATCAGCGCATTATCAACATTGTTCTCGCATCATCATCATAGCCAAAACACAGCACTGTACTAGCTACTAAGAAGAAAGTTAACTCCATCCCAGCTGAAACCAGGACAGGCAGTCAGAGAGTACCACTTATGTTGTCCCCCACCAGCCCACGTACAATACTCTTGTCCAATATCACAGTGATTATGAGAGAGATAAAGGGAGATTCAATCTGTATGACAAGAAATGGCTGGAGAGCACAAGGATTAAGAAATGCTGTCAGAAATAAAACACCAGGAAATCCCTCCAGACCAGGGTAAAGGAAACCAAGCAATAGATAGTAGGTCATGGAAAACATAATCTTAAGAAAGACAGCACACACGCAGCCCAGACAGTCAGACTGCTCCGTTTACTCTCTTCAGAGAGAAAGCAGTTTTCCATGCAATGATGACTGGGGAAACAGAGTCACACTGGACCCACATTCCTACAGCCCCAGACTCAACAATGAGCACACCTAACAAAAATCCAGCATAAAAAAATGCTGCTACAGTCTTGAGACTCTCATGATTTCCAGCAGTTGTTGCAACAACGCTTGCTATAAACAGCAAAGTAAAATAGGAGACTCCGAGAATTGAAGGGCTGTAGAAGCATCTTTACTCACATCTTTCTAGTACCAAGGAACGAAGGATCAGAAAGGACTCTTGACTTCCCACAGATAACTAATAGATAGCTAAAAGATCACTTACAACAAGTCTAATCCTAAATATATGAAAACAAACCACTTAAAATATTGGAGTATTACCTTGTACGCTTAGAATATTGGAGTATTATCTTCTACTTTAGTAGAAGAATTGCACAATGCTATACCGGAAAAAATAATCAAGGACTGGAATAGCAGACACAGTTTCTGTTTCTTGTCAGCTGACATGAGATAGATATTCTGTTCACACAGTGACAGTGTTCCAAACAACCATCATTCAAGCAAATTATGTATCTGAAGTAGTAGCAGAACAGGGAGGGAGTGGAAAAAGAAACCATGGAAAAAGAAACCCTGCTAATTAGTTCATATTGGAACAAACAAGTGGTCATTTGAAAACAAAAGTTGTAGTCTTATTTCTAAATCCTTCCTGATTCAGCTATGGATAACAGCTTAAGAAATTGTAGATTGGTGAATAGCAGGTAAATTTCCATGTTGACTTGTAAAATTGCTGTTTAAAAATGGAATGAAACAGAAGAGTCACAGCAGTGTTAGTAAGACTTATTCTCAAGTAGTTCCCTGTACAGCAATCTTGTCTACAGAAGCATCTTTATTTCCTAGTATATACCCAGAGTTACCAAAGTTTTGTAAAACCTAAAATAAAGAATTTTAAAATATTTAATAATTAAATATATTTTATATTTTTATATCTTAATCCACATATATTTTCTCTATTATATTTATATTCAATCTATTTAAATATTAAAAGCTGATAAATCCTAGTAAACGCTGATATTTGTAGCATAATATAGATGTGAAAAAATACTGAGAATTTATACATATGTGTGTGCATATATGTATTTAACAATGAGATTGCTGAATCAAACTTCAGGCTTTTTTATGGAGAGGATTTTAACTGTCTAAGCTTTTAAACAAACAGATCAGGTTGTACTGGAAGAAAGGAGTATTATTTTTTCATTATTTGAGAAGGTACATGTATGTGAGCGTATACCGTATTTGAAATAAAGACAGAATGCATCTTGACTAAGTTCCAACATCAACATTCCAGCTAGATGTCTGTACTCTTTTTAGAGTCAATGAAGAAGAACTGGTATTGCTAGAAGGCACTTAATTTTATTCTAAAGCAGTTATCTAAAAGAAATTGTATGAATTATACCTTATAAGCACCTACTCCACTTATTATGAAGGGAATAAAATAGGTGTTCAAACTGTACATTAACAGATGTAATTTAACAAATAAATCCCACCCTTATTTTGACTGGCAGCAGTAGTGGCAAAATCTGTGACTTAAATAGGAAGAAACAAATCAGAAGTTTTTAAAGAAAGATTATTGAGTGAGACAACATGAAAAAATCTCATTTGCATAGTGGTACTCAGTTGCTAATGGGGAACTGAAAGAGGTCTCGGTCTCTCTCTCTCCTGGAGAGAAAAGAGTATGCGGCTTTTAAAGCAGTGGACACAACACCGCTGGAAGAAATCAGCAGATTAAAGAATGTAACAATGCCTTTTCCAGATGTATATGCAAACAAGTTGTATAAAACAAGATAAGACCTGACACTGAAATTTCACAATGGGCTTCATAAAAATTATTATAGTAATAGAATGAAAAATTATTGTGTTAAAACCTGATGTTGAACACCTGGATAGCGTTTCCATTTTACAGCAGGAGTTTTCCTATTACATTATCATCTCTGAATCCAGTATATGACTTGGAAAAGATGCTTTAAGATCCAAGTTAATTTAATTTATTTTTTGCAATTATTTACATTCATCCTGGTTTTGTCAATCTTGGGGAATTTCAGGTCTACTTACCTGCTCTGGTAATTAATGTAAAGATTATTTGACCTCCCTAGTCATATAATAACCTATAATTTATGGGCATATATAACAGAGTAAGACTTCACAGTCTCCAAGTCCTAATGCCAGTCTGTCAATGGAGCAGACTTTTTTTGTGTCCCATTCACTCACAAGAACATTCTTTAAGCAGTCAGTCTGAACAGAATGTTTCTTAAAATGTAAATGCAGAAGTCTGAATTTCCATCTTCAATGCCTCATTTTCCCAGAGCTTCATTTTTCTATTTTGCTAGCATGTGGTTTATTTCATTTGTACTTTTTAGTCTTTTCTCCGCTTTCATTTCCTTCAAGTTATGTGAAGGATTTAGCTTCATTTTATGCATTATTGAAAAAATTTAAAAAACTTGTGGAAAACCTTTCTCCTGGAACAAAAGCTGTAGGTAATGTCAGTGTGTAGCTCTGGCAATACTAAAGGTGAATTTGTCTGTTGACCATAGAGCTGCTACTAGCCAGAATTTCAGCAGTACCAAGTTATCCAGATGGAATATGGCAATATCTTTGACCCTGAGGCCAAACATTTAACCCTGAACAAGACACACATCTTATATAGCCAACAGGATAACTCCATCTGTTTTGCACTGTGTAATAAATATTGCTAATTCTGGCAGCGCTGAAGACCATTGCTTCTTTTGTGAACATTGTGTTATGAACCTTTTCCCTACTTGGAGTACAAATGACTCCACCATGCATTTATTTTCTAACATCTGAACAGCATGCTGCAGATGGTACAGCTCAAAATCTGCTATCATTTGCCTCAAAACGTACTTTTGTACATCAAAAAAATCTGTTTAATAGCATTGGCTTTTCTATGATAGGAAGTATGCATTACTGTCAGTTTGTAATTCTTGTATTTTCATGCAAGGCAAAGTAAATTAAATTTTTTCTTCTGCAGAAGTTTTAGTCTGGCTTGCATCCCTCAACTTCTGCTTATGAAAAAGTAGATCTTTGTAGTTGTATTACATCACATTTTTAACACTGACATCTCTACATTTATATGACACACTTTTGCTGGCACAAGTAAAAACTTGAAACGTGACGGCACCATACATTTCTCATTGCAATGAACTGACACTATTTTTTTCATCTTATAGTTCAGGAACAAGGCCAAAAACTAAGGAAAGGGAAAACATGAACAACAGCCTTACTTTTATAAACTACACATTAATTTTCCTCACACCTTCCGTACAGCAGAGTTCAAATGCTGCTACATTTTACTATAGTCACTTTGCCAGGAGAAGTCAAACTCCCCCTGGAAAGAACCAACGTTTTGTGGGAGTTCTACAAAGCCTCTCAGATAAAAACCAGCAGTTGCTGGCAACACTTTTCTTTTTCCTGTTGGCAATACATGTAAAGGACCTTGCAAAAAGAGCGAGAGACACCAGTAAAATCTGAGACTCCACAGCTGTCTACAGTTTTGCTCACTGCAAAGAATGAAGAAACATAAGTGCAGTTACGTGAGAGAGAAAGCTTTAACTTTATGTGCCAAAGATGTTTTCATTCCATCTGAAAGGAATATCTTCCCTAAAAATACAGAAAGATCAGAAAGTAAAATGTTCGTTGAGGAGAGCCTCTGAAGCCTCAGCAGCAGCCACATAAACAATCACTGCTGCCTCATTTTTAGAGTCTGCCTTTACCTGCTCTAAAGACTACCAGTCAATTAGGGACAAAAAGATGTCAAAGAATGTGCTCGCTGCAGCCTTTTCATTAGATGCATCCAGTGACACTATCACGTCTTCTGCGAGGGCCATGACTTCAAATATATTGTAGACCATATAGTTACCAGTACTGATATTGAAAATAGACAATTAGCTAACAGAAGTGATCTTGTCAACAAATTTTGGGAGGTAAATGATTTTGAGTGATTTTGTGTAATGACAGAAAAGCAACATCTGCCTGAAATAAAAATACTATGCCTCCCATCAGATGTACTTGGAGATGAAAGAAGTGTAGGGGTTCCCTTTTAAGCTGTGCTGGGGGAAAAAAATGAACACATGACTAATCAAAAGGATCACTTGGAGATACAACATAAAGCTGCCATGAAAACAAGTCAGAAATTTGATTTATATCTCCCATAGTGGGAGAAGTGAAATGAAGACTGTGGTAGTCTCCCTCTAGCACCTTAACACTATAAAAAATGACATAAAATATTGTTTAAAAATACCTCTTCTTCTAAAATAGCTATATTTGTGCTGGTCTGTACCTTATAAAGTTCACCAGACTGAAGAAAGAAAGGGAACTGAAAAAGAGAATGTCAGCCTCTTAAGCTGCTAGCTTGAAAGGAAGAGCAGTCATGATAATAGATTATCTCTTTGTGGTTACAGCACAGACAGAAGGTCAGGGCATGTGCACCAAGATCTAACAAATATACTGCATACTGGTGTGTAAGTCCCTCAGTTTCTACCTTGTGCTGTTTCAGCTCTTTGTCAGGACAATTAAAAGAGTCTAAAAGGAATTGTGAGCTAGATAAATCAATGCCTGTCATCTGCTAAGATTCACAAATAAAAGGCAGAATAGGAGTTCACAGATATTGACAACGTATGCATATTGATACTAAATGAACAATTCATGAATAAAATCATTTAGAAGTAAAATCAAACATCACAGAATGGTTGAGGCTGGAAGGGACCTCTGGAGGTCATATGATTCAAGCCCTCTGCACAGGCAGGGCTACCAAGCACCACTTGTTCAGGACCACGTCCAGACAGCTTTTGAACATCTCCAAGGAGGGAGCTTCCACAACTTCTCTGGGAAACCTGTGCCAGTGTTCAGTGACACTCACAGGAAAATAGTATTTCCTGATCATAGAATAAAAGAATCACAGAATGGTTTGGGTTGGAAGTGGCCTTAAAGATCATCTAGTTCCAACCTCTTGCAATGGCTGGGGACACCTTCCACTAGACCAAGTTTCTCAAAGCCCCATCCAACCTGGCCTTGAACACTTCCAGGGAGCAGGCATCCACAACTTCTCTGGGCAACAGAGATGTTCAGAGGCACCCTCCTGTTTTTCATTTGTGCCCATTGTCTCTTATCCTGTCACTAGACACCACTGAAAAGAGTCTAGCTGTGCCTTCTTTGCAACCTCTATTCAGGCATTCGTACACATTGATGAGATCCTTCCTGAGCCTTCTCTAAGCTAAGCAGTCCCAGTCCCTTCAGCCCTTGCTCATAGGAAATGTGCTCCAATCCCTTTGCTGCATTCTTTCCAGTATCAATATCATAGACACTTTTTCTGAACTGGGTTTAGTATTTCCTTGTATTTGTTTATTGAATTTCTGCAGATTACATTACAGTTTTCACAACTTTATGATTCTGTATATTGTTCTGAAACATTGCTGGAGGTAACAAGGCTCCTGTGGGCATCCAGCCATTCAGTCTGTAACACACATAGCACTTTATACTATTTTACTTGTTCATTTCAGTCTGCACTGCCCTAGGCTCTGAAAATATAACTAACTGCTGCTTTGTCAAGTAACAGGAATATTCACAGCAGGCAGCTCGAGGGAAGAACATCTGGCGGACATGTTTTCACACCATACTTTTATCTAGAGAACGAAGAACTGTATCAGCTATATGTTGGATTGGTCAACAAACTATCCTCCAGTGCTCAAAATGGATCAAACAGCTTATGTAGCAGTACCACAAGGCTAAAATGAAGACAGTTTTTTCTAAAATCTTTTGCAGCCCATCACCAGTTGCAATCTGTTTTACACAATCAGTGGGAGAAATTGTTATTCAGATCCCCTCAAAAACCAGTCAGGAAAACTGCCAAAAAAGACAAATTTAAAAAAAAAGAAAAGTTGACCTTGTAATAAAGAATTAGATACTTGCATTTGATCCAATTCAGTGATAAAAACTCCCACTCTGAAATGGTCTGAAGTCTGCAACAAGTAACAGGAAACATTAAGTGGCTGTTGGCTGTCTGCGGGAGATGTGATAACATGAGGTGATAAAACCCCTGACTCAATGAGTTCTGCAGAACACCTACAAACCTCAGAAAAGTGAATTATAGGGATAGATAACAATGAGAAATTGAATCAAAAGGAAGTCCTGATCTAACAGAACTGAAGAACACCAGAGCAAAGGAAACACCATGAGAATTCAGACACTCCTATGGCAACACTCGAAATCTGATCAAACCTCACTTAACCACAGCTCTGCTTCTCCGTAGTAGCTGTAGACCCAATTCAACATATACTTATTCTGAGATTTTTGATAGTAAAACTACATGTTCATTGTGTCATTGTCTTTATAGCTTGAAGCATCATGGTAAGGTGGAATTGCTATTTACACCTTTGTTAGGGGCTCTTCTGTCCACCTCCTGTAAGAGTCAACTGTTACAGGCCACCTATTACAGACCAAGCTAAACTAGAGTTCTGTAATTGCTTTTGAATCAAAATATAATTCCCACTTCAAATGCAACTGTTTTTATTTTTATGGTCACCATGCTTTATGTGTTCTTTTCATCTGTAAAGTAATCATGTAGAACATGTGATGCATGCAGTGGAAGAGGAAGGAAAAAGAAAAAGTGGAGCACCACAGGAGAAAAAAAAAGGTTATTACACTAAGGGTTATTTTAAGGAGTGGAAGCTGCTTATCCCTCTCTCTAGTTAACTTTTTCAGCTGATGTCTCCAATTACATTCAAAAATCACAGAAACACAAAAGCATGAAAATTTGCAACAATCATTAACAAGCAGCTCTTCTGAATACACAATACAATTTTTTTTTTTTCCTCATTATACTTGCTAGTTTAATCAGCTGCTGTTTTTGCAGAAAGTTCCGCTTGCTGTCGTATTTCTTGCATGGAACTACGTAGACATGTTTGTGCAAGAAGGTTTTGTGAAAGTATCAAAAGAGGGGTCAAGAATCACAAGGACAGAACTACTCAGAAATGGTAACGGGCAAAACAACGTACAAATCAAGAAAATCTATATCCTATATAGACCAGAGTATAAATCAGGAATGATATTCGTAAAACCTACGACAGTTCTGTCCTCCCAAGCATTCTGTTTATTTCCTAACTAAATATATAAACTATACAAAAATACAGATGGTTCTGTCATTATGCATAATCAAGGAACACAAGCATTTGCAGTTAGTTACTACCTCACATAGTCCTGCACAGCTAAGATACATGCACATGTGCCATATTTAACAAGACTTTCTCTTCCTTGAGCTTGTATTTTTGTTGATGTATGTTCCTTTGAAAACCTGACAATGTCCTGTGAAAAACTTGCCTCTAATTTGCAATGTACTTGGAAGTAAGCCAAATTCATGTGAATGCACCTATCTGACTCTCAGTGATTTTGCAGAAGTTTTTACATAATCTTCAGTCTTCAGAATCCACACAAGGCCCAATGACAAGTGCATTTTCTTTCCCAAGAACAAACTGGTGGAAGTAAAGCTGTGTGACCTATGGCAATAAGGGTGATTTACAGTTTCCTAGTATAACCGCATACTCCAAAATGTCTATGAACAGTAGAGTTTTATCATGAAGAACTAAATCTGTGTGCCAGTAGTAATTATGTTTTGGCATTAGTTATAGCCTCTATCCTGCCTACACAATCTACTTTAGATCTCTCAGTTCCTGAGCTCACTAGTTTTCCATGTTTCAGAAGGCAAAAATACCCAGCAAAACTTCACCTGTCCCCAGCACAAATGGCTTACAGTCAGGAGAGACTTACCTAATAAAATCATGGGCCACTTAATACTAAGAGACAGAAGTCAGGTACTTGAAGTTCCAGGAGAATCCCATGTCATAGATTCTAAAATATCATCATTACTTAGAGCCATAAAGGATGGACAAACTAACAAACAATAAGCATAATATGGTTTCTAGAAAGATATAATTTGCTATGAAAATAAGAAGTCATAGACAGCCCTTAAAATCCGGATCTCATATTCTTACAGCACAGAAGCAGCGGTGTGGATGAAGGTGGTAATACCTATATGGCAATGAAACATGAGCAAATGGAGGTGATTTGGTCTGCCTAATGTCTGTATTGACATAAGCCAGAAACAAGAACACTCAACAGTACAGTTAGAGGACAGAGCCAGAGAGCTAGTCTTTTCCCATCTGAATATTCCAATTCATTATTGTTCCTAATGGACAGAACAGTCACAGTTAAAGATTCTTACATAAGGAAAATTGTAAGCATACTTCTCCTCAGCAGTTTACAAATACGTGTTGTACACATAAATTGATCATGTTTAAATGTATTTTAATAAAGCCAGATTTGGGTCTATGCAAGTAAAGTGTTCTGTTTAAATGTCATGGTCTCTTTAAACAGACATGAAGGACAGAGTGTATGCATCATAAGTAAGGAAATATAATTCCAAGTGGTGTTTCATGGCATTCCCCCAATCAATCTAATCCAAAATAAACCAGGACTTTTTTTTGTGATACAGGTCATAAATTAAAATGTTTGCAATTCAATCATTTTGAGCCTTGCTGTTTAAACATATAAAAAAATTATTGTACTTCAGAATAGTCACTGAGTCATTTGACAATGTTGCTTGTTCCAGTGTCACTTTGGGACACATGACACTTGTAAACAGCTCACCAGGCTGGGCTTACAATAAGTAGCTATTATTTGTCTCAGGTGTATTTCTGATGTCTGCCTTCCCTATTAAACTTTTCTGCTGAATATCTATATAGAATATATTCACTATATTCTTAAACCTCCCTGTCCTGAGTGTAAGATAAGATTTTAGAAAAAAACCAAAACCCCCAGAAAACATAAAAACACCTTGTCACTGTGTGCAGCACTACCAAACTATCAGGCTGCAACAAGGCTTTTACTATCTCATACCACCAGTCCCACACAAGGTTCCAAAAGTTCATCTGCTGTCTGTGCTGTTTCTTCATCCTCTTCAGGCCAGTCCACTCTGCTTCTTGCCTCCCACCTACATCCAGGGCTGCTCTTCGTCTGCTGCCTCTCTTCACCCAGTGCTCCTCTTCCAGCCTTCTCAGCGCTATTTAGCTATTTAGCCCAAACAAGCCACAGCTGTACATTATGCACATCAGCCAACCCACCACCCCTGAAGCAAGCCCACAACTGTATATTATCAATGTTAATTAACCCTCTACATCACTGGATTTCCACTGATCCTGACTCATCCATATGGTGGTTATCTCTTTCAAGTGAAAAGTCTTTTCTTCTAAGGTCCTTACAAGAAAGTTCTATGTAACCAAAATTCTCCCATTTCTGTGAATGTCTTTTAATATGGGGCAAAATTCCTGGCTTTCTCCCTGCCGTTTTTTCTTTTTATTCCTCCTGGCTTAAGTTACTGGGGAACAACAGACTTCACAGGAGCTGCTGAACATTGTGTGGGAAACACAAACTATTTTCTGGACTCCTAGAAAATAGTTTGTCCAGCATAGGGTGAAGCCAGCACTGAATCCAGCATTTAGCATATAGGTTTATCAGTGAGAGAAAATACAGCTTTTTCTTTGAGCATGCATGCACTTTCATGCATAATTCAGAGAGAAAGAAACCAATAGAAAATAATTCCATCAACAGATCTTCTATGCAGTACCTACTGGAATAGATATAACCCATTTCTGAATATTTCATACAGAAAAGAATCAATTAGTAATCCATTACTTCACCCTGCCAATGAACGACCTGAACTCTGCACTGATAAATAACAGCACAACTCTTGCAGTTTGGTTAAAAACACCACACAACTCGGCCGTAAGACACAAGCCAGATTGCAAAGAAATTACAAGAAAAGGTAAGCCATGTAACTATTTTATAAAATCATGGAACATGTTTTTCAATCAGATTTTATTCCTGAATATGTTCTCAACAGATGTAAATTTAATTTATAAGCTGCAAGTCTTTAGGATATTCTAAATTCTTAACATACTTTGAGAAGTAAGAAAAAAGACATAGCCTTCTATTAGTAAATTGTTTTCTTTCCTCAGGCTTTTCTCTTTCAAAATAGAATCTATTTAACACTAATTTACATTAAAAAGTAGTTTTGCAGCTGTGGGATGGCATATCTTGTCACAATTCTGCTCTTATAACAAAAGCGTCAATGTTTCTAATGTTTTAAACACCTTGTAATTGTCCTACATCTCCACAATCAATGTACTTTCTCTTAGGTTAATGTAGTATACCCATTTAGTTCATCGATTGTAAACTGGAAGATAATAAATGATAATATTCCTGTCAGCAATTCAAAATAGCTTGTAGGTATACTGATGTACAGCACTCTTAGAAATCCAAATATCTCAATCTGTTTCTGCTTAAATTTATGGAAATGTTGTGAGTGTATGCTGAGACTAAGTGGTTTCATTTTTCCACTATTTTCATTATATTACTTTTTCGGATTTCCAGTTGCTGATTAGAAGTTCTGATGAACTTCTTTGTAATTTTCCTTTGGTCTGATGCATGTCGAAGTACATTTTTTAACATTCACCCCGCACCCCCACACAACAAAACAGAAGAGGCTAACGATTGTTTCTACAGCATAGCTTAATAGCAATACACTTGACACTAATGGAAACAGCTCTAAACTAAGAGTCAGAAGCCCAGCTCCTGGTGCCGAGATTAAAAGAAAGATTATTCTATTTAATACACACATAACTAGAAAAGAACCTTGTGTTTGGTTTTTGGGGGTTTTTTTTGCAGCACTGTCATATGAAACTTGTTCACAATGTATCAATTTTTATCTTAAAATGATTTAGGTTGTTTGTCCCATGCACTTCCCATTGGAAGGTTATCCTGCAGCCTTACTGACAGTGTACTTTACTTTCCTCTTATTTCTAATTTAAACATATTCATGTCCGTTTCATGAACTGTTGTCCATATCTCAAGCTCCTCTTACTGAACTATGCTTTTTTCCATGTGTTTATCTCTGCAGGTAACAGTTCAAAACCCCTCACACTTAATTTGTGCTACACTAAACAAGCTGCTAGTTTTCTGAGTAATCTTGCTCACTTGCCTCAGTTTCTGTGACTGACTCAGCTTCCTGATTCAGGAAAATACATGGTAAATATGAGGAAATATGTGGAAAATACAAAGAAAACTATGCTAGAATTTATTGCCAGTATAATCTACCCATCATTGGTCCTTCTGTAACCAAATCTCTGCATAAGCCACAGAGAAAGCAACTGTCATGACCCTTACAGTTGAATCACAGGTTCTTAATTCCAGTTAAGTTGACCTATTGTTCAGGTTATTCCTCACTGATGACTAGTGCTATTAAAATCTTGCCTGGGATTTAAGTATGTTGTCCCTTGGTGCATCACAGGCTTTCTCTTTTCAAGAGATACATATAAGCAACTTGACAGTCTGTGTATATCCTATGTTTCTCCATGTGCCTCCTCCACAAATAGTCTGAAGCTGTGACAGTTCATAAGGTCAGCATAAAGATCTTCAGAACCCATTCTGCAGGAGGCTGCAAACCAGTATTTCATCAGCTAGCGCTAATGGCGAAGGAGAGGCTAAAGACTCCTTTACTGCTGCTGAGTCATCTGACCACAAAATGAAAAGCTGCCTTTCAGTAACATTTACCTCAGGCAATTCCTAGTTTGCTCACCTCTATGTTAGCCAAAACAGCAGCCATCACAGAATTGGTAAATTCTTTTCTCAGTAATTAAGATTTTACATGAATGGGAGCCAAGTAAACTCAGAGGTGTCTGGCATGGTATTCCTCGTGCTCATTCCTCAACCAAGAACATAACTGCAAGCTTTGTATTTAATCTTCTCAACAGTTAACACAGCTCTGAGGTGCACCAATAAAAATACGGAAAATAGTAGTAGTAAATGTCTTCCAATGTCGCATGGGTACACTGAACTAACACAGCTGTCACAACAATTTCTCCAGTCGGCAGCACACAAGAACAATGTGGTCAGCATCGTATCTGGCCGCCCCTGACATTTCCCCTCACCCTGAAGGTTCAGGTACCCTGTAACAGGGTAAGGTTGGGTTTTTTTTTGTGGTAGAACTTCAAATGTAAGTCCAAAGCAAAGTTGGACACTTTCATTCTGTCATTCAGTACTATCCAGCAGAATTAAAATGAAATCTCTTTCATGGTCTATATGAATATCAGAACAAACTCTCTAGAAATTACTTGAAAGCTTTATTATCCATAGAAAGTTGAGTGAATGTTCCAACAACAGGAGGGGTTATTTCAGAATAAAGTTACAGATAAATAAGCTACTGCCAAGAAGAGCAACTGGGCAGGAAGGTGAAGCGAGAAGCTAATACTTACTGAAGAGTAATTATGAAAAAATGTGCCAAACCCATGCAACATTCCAGAAATGGGTTATAATTCTTTCCAGAGAAGGAAGAGTTTGGATCAGAAGGAGTGAAGTATTCTCCACAGTAGTAAAAGCCTGTGTTTGTTATCTCCTGGTCTGTGGCTCTATTTCAGGAATGGGTAATCAGCATACTCAAAGCAGGCAGAAGAGACAAATTTCGTACTTTATAACCAAATTTTCAACAGTTACTTTTTCTCATTCTTTTTCCATTATTGAATCTTTATATACCATATTGAAGCAATATCTATAAATATAACAAAGTAATAAAATGTTTTGTTTGCAATCTGATAAAGCACATAGAATTCCCCACCTGTCTGAAACCCCTGGTATTAAACTATCCCTATCTCTTTTTAGTGTAAGCTGGAACTTCCCACCAGAAAAATAGTACATGCAAAAAATAATAAAAACACTAAAATGACTCAGTTGTGTTCTATTTAGACACCCACTGTCAATATTAGAAAATAAGGTAAACCTCTCACCGCTTTAGGGGTGGGGAATTAATTTTTATATTTATTTTCTCAGCAGAGATGATACCTGAAGAATCTCTCTTTTAAAATTCTAATTTTTAAAATCTAATTTTAATCCATAAAATATCAAATTGTGTATATATATATATTTAAAAATATAAAAATATTTAAATCTATAAAATCTCCAGTATCCCAAACCTGAAAATGTGTAGTTTAGATACATAGAATTTCATTCTTCTTTACAGACTAATCTTAGACTACATGCACCATGATGGAATTTGACAGAATGATTCCCATGATGTATTATGACAGTTTAGCAAAAGAAAACAATGAAATTTCATGGAAAATGTAGTTCAGCGTAGTAAGAGCAATGCAAAATTTACAACTGAATTTATCATGTTCAGAAAAATTCTAAGGAAACTGAGCTTTTTCCTAAGCAAAGTTAAGGGGCAAAACCTCCTTCTTCAGAGAAAATACGTTGTAGAACCTCAATGCTCTAGACAGGAAAGTGTTATTTTATCATGTGGGGGGGGGTTTCTGAAACGCTTCATACAATCTGGTTCTAAATATCTGGATGAGCAGACTATTCTCAGCATTAAGTATTTCTTTATAGGCTGTTTAAGTTATTTTAAAGTTAAATGACTTTTACATATAAGTAGAAGTAACGTAAACCACTTCAAAATTATGTCAAAATCTAATACAAGAAAATGAGTATCTCAGAAAATGAAGGAAAGAAAAGGAGGTGTTAAAAATTATATTCTCAAAACTGACCAGAAAAATGAAAAGGCAACATAACCGTGAAGCTAAAGATTTGCACTTCTATTGAAAATAGGAACATATGCTTCACTAATAGAACACAGTCAGGACTACTCCACAGAAGAGCAGTATTAATACAAGAATGAGAGCAGCCACGTGGAAAGTAAAGGAGAGCACTTCACATCTCTGGATTGTAATTAAAAAATAAATCATTACATTTGGCCTAGTATCTCTGGTAGCTACTTGTTTAATATTTAATAAACTTTCTCTGAGGTCAGAGAACTCGTGTAATAAGGAAGAAATGGGCCAAGACAGCATTGCAGGACAGGAGTATTTTCTTCTCACACAATATTTTGATTTCTGCTCAACATTTTAGGTTATCATAGGTTGGGTCTTTTTTCCGTTTTGTCTTCCTTCAAAAACCATTAAGGATATTCCTTAAACTATTTTCAATCCCTGTTAGAAACTGAAGTCAGGGATATGCCTCTGAAGAGACAGGCAGATAAGAAAAAAACCCTTCATTTGCCAAGAGTACAATGCCAGCAGCTAGATGGAGATGTAAAATGGATATGGGATTAGGAAAATTTGGCTGGAATTGGCAAGAGCTTCCACAGGAATTAAATTCCTGGGGTAGAGGGACATTTGCAGAAGGAATGGAGGTGAGACGGTGGGTCGTGTCCTTAACTGGGAGAGCAAGAGCTACCTGGCTTGAATTAGAGAAAGAGGAACTGGCCTGGAAAGGCAAAGGAACAAAGATGTTTTGTAGGAAATTCTCCATTAGGTTTGTTAGAAAGGTAAGCTCCTGGAAAGTCTTTGGGAGAGAAAGATTCAAGGGGTGTAAAACTCCCAGTTAGTAAACAGTGGAAGAAGCTAGGTCAGAAGAAACACTTCAGGACTCTGAGACACGATAAGTCACTTACTTCAAAGCACTCTGTACCTGAATACTTCTACGAGGCTTGATCTGGAGTCTGAGTAAACCCACAGAAACCACCATATTTTCTGTGCCCATTCCATATCTTCATGTATGGGACTTCTATAAAGTCTGCACTTTTTTTTATTTCCTCACTACAGAAAGTTTCATTTTTGTTCAGTAGGTTTAATTGTAATTACAGTAGAATCTAGGTCAATTTATGAAAATCAGAATGCATTTAGTTTGCATTACTGTAATGCTAAATTTCCCATTATTAGATTCAATCATTGTAACTGTGTTCCATACTTCTTAAATCACTCCTTTTAACTAGAGATCAAACTTAAATGACACTTTACCAACAGTGAAAGTGTACTAGAATAATGCGTAAATAAAATGCTCTGAAAGAATGACAGTGTTTGGTGAAGCAGTATGTGTCAAAGTAATGATTCATAGGATAATCTTTCTCTAGATATTTGATTCACACTCAAGAAAGTTTACAAACCATTCATTTGCACTTCCCTCTCTCTTGGCTTCATCCTAAAAATTATACTGATGAGACCCTTTACTCACCAGATTCTTTCACATAGTATGTAAATACCAGCTTCCCTGCAACCCTTTGGGCACACTTCTCTCTCTTTCTTCTGTGGCTGGTTTCTTTTGATTTTTTCTTTGGTTGGTTTTTAATATAAATAGAAGAAGTAATTCATATCCCACTGGCAAAGACAAACCTTTTTATAGAAGAAACATTTCTAACTTAATGAATTAATAGCTCTAACTCAAGAAAACTACAGAGGTATTAGATACAGAAGAGCTTAGAAGCTTGATTGAATTTATAGCTGAGCAAATGAAAGCTGGGTGGAACTTGAAGACAGCTGCAACAGGTTACATTATTGGTGACAGGCAAACACAAAGCAGTTACACAGAACATGGAGTTAAAGAGAACAAAACATTGTTTTTCAACTTCATGTACAGTTGGATGGTAAAGTTTTATTATCTGGGTGGGTCTATTGGAGTTATTTCTACAGAGACTACTTACGCATGTTGAGCTTTCTCACTTGCTAACAACACTAGGTTTTGTTAGGTTTTGTTCAGTGTGCCTTAATAACAAGACATTCCTAGACTTTTTGCCTTCCCAAAGGAAAAGGACAGAAGTGGAACTATTTTTGAAACATTTAGATTGACAGGCATTTTTTTTAAAAAAAGGGTCTTGATTAAGGCAGTCACTATCATTTTATTATTAAAGTACCTAAAGCAATAAAGGTTCGGTCAAGCTACAGTTAGTGTTCCTAGCCACACAATTAGATAACAAATGCAGAGTGGAGTTCAACCAGGTTTTCCATAAAATTAAATGGCCAATGCTGCAACTGAATTAGGGCATTTTGAGGTAAAATATTGGTAGATCTGGCAACTAGTTGGAAATGTGCGGATAAATCAGTGGGCAACAGCAACCTCAAAAAAAAAAAAAAACAAAACAAAACCCACAACAAAACCCCCCAAAAAACCAGTTTTAAACAGTTTGGTTTTAATTTGAAAAAGGTCCTCGGTTCTGTTCTTACTCTTTCTGGCATATCTCAAGCCTACTACTCTAAAACGCTTACAACATTGTGAAAAAAACCCACTGCCATAAAGCGGTTATGCAATGGAGGGAGGCTTCACACCTACCTACATCACACACCTACATAAACAGGCAGAGATGGAATGAAAAGAAGCCTGAGCTGGGGTCTGTGCCATTCTCTAAGTAGGAACTAAGCAGCCCTTTCTTTAGTTACATCTTCCTAACCTGTGGTTAGGTCAGCATCCCTTTAGTTCAAGGTGTTAGAATGCAATTGCCTGTGCAGACTGCCTCATCCCTCACTTTGAACTCAAAGGCTCAGCCATTCATAAAATACATAATTCAGTGGATCTTTTAATACATATAAAATCCAGTAAGTGTATGGTTTTATTATGCACTTTTCTATCATGCAAGATAGAACTGGAGAACAGAGTACTAGGTTTCTTTCATAATAATAGACAGAAGGAACATCTACTATTTGAAATATCTAAGATACTAAGTCCTTTTTTGTGTTTTTCAGAAGTTTTTTCTTCCCTCTTTCCCAACAGATGCATACAACATCATCTCTGTTATTCAAGCACCAATCTTATTTTGTTGCTCAAAAAAAGAAAACCTCACAGTTGTAAAGGAACATGAATCAGTTGTTTAAAAAGGATTTTTAATCCTCAGCTGGAATTAGGGACAGGGCCAGAACTGGATTCCACTACTTTCACATGCCTCTGAAACATAAGGCCTATCTAAATTATGTGTTGTGGTTTTCCTCTTGTTTTACCATAGACATTGAAAAATTATTTTCCTAATCTTTCTTAGAAGCTTGGACAACTGGTAGAGTAGCAAAGGAAAGATTCAACCCCACAAAACTGAAGCACTTCAGACATGATGAAGTTTGTTTTCCTGAAGCGCATATCCTTGTAGTGAAGTAGTGAAAACAGAATATTGAGGGATAATGCTAGTGTGACTATTTAAACCTTATCATGTTTTTTGGTTTCATTGACGTTGCTTAATCTGAATACTGGCCCAATTGTAAAGGGAAAGAGATTTCCCTCTTTGATATTCAGTACCTGGTCCTTCCACTTACAGACGCAAAGATTCGCAGACCTGTTCTTCATATTTCTGAGAGGCTTACAGAAAAAACAGAGGAGGTGACACTTTTTCCTTTTGCAGATTTTAAGGTAAAACACCAGATTTAAGCAACAAGTATAACTCACTATGTCCTCTCCCTCTGCACTCCCTGACTACATTGTGGTAAAACAAGAGAGCTCACAAACTTAGATTGCTTTCCTTTGCAGGTCAATTTTGTTTTGTTTTGTTGTGTTGTTTGGGTTTTTTTTGGGGGGGGGGGGGGTTGGGTTGTTGTTGTTTGGATTTTTTTATTTTGTATACTGCTGCACTAGAACTTGTGCTTTAAAAGGATTAAAAATCTGATTTATGTTTATGCATGAAATCAATAAACTCAATTAAAACATATGTCTTCATATTTTGTGCCCTTTGGCATTATAACATTACATTCCAGTGTTTTCTCACATGAAATAACTGAATATGTAAGAAACTAAAGACTTTCTAGATGCAAGGAATGAGATCCTCCATTTGGGTCAAGCTTAACTACATTATGGATGATTTAGGCACTTAATATAAGTAGAAATCTAGGCATCATATAGTAACATCTGCGTGGGCTAATACTGGCCAGGAGCACGTCTGCAGCATGAAACAGTTGTGCTGGGAATATGATAATTGCATTAAATGTGCTTCAAATGTTTCTACTAAAGACTAGCACTGGACTAGTCCAAAACTAATGAACTGAACAACCTCTAATAGCTGGAATGTAGTTTCCAGTTGAGTTTCATCCAAATGAAATCCAGTTTGTGTGCTCCCATGGCACACTGACACAAACCAAAGCACAGTAAGCTTTGATAATTGGTATCAGGAGTTTCACTTCAGAAGTGCATTTCTGATGCAATGCAGACACATCTACAGGGCTGCCATAAAGGATGTATTCTACTGTTCTTTGAAGCAAAAAAACAGGCAATATTGACCAAAATGGAAACTGTGGGCTGAGGATTTGCTTCTCCTGTCCCTAAGGAATCTTACAATGGACATGTTGTGTCCCTAAAAATGCCCTTTCAGCTTCAGAGAATCATTATTCTAAGAGCATCATGAGCCATAATCTGCATGCATTTAACTGACACTTTTTCATTAATTTGCAGGATGAACTTTCTGTTGTGCATAAATGCAAATTAATACACCAAAGCATCTGGGAAGGTATATATCTTTTTAGAATGCAATAATAATTTATACAAAGTTTCAGCAATTTCAAAATCATGAAAAATCTAGATCTAGCTACACATACTAGCAAACATCACAGAATGAAAATTAAAATATTACAGAGTGGATATTAACATCTACTGAAACAAATACCATGACTGGCTCTTTATTCTCATGGGAGTTGTTTGGGTTTTTTCCTGTTGCTCAGTGCACTACAGCTGGTTGTTTCCATTTACAAGTCTCAATGTGATAAATCAGAGCCTTTTGAATGGAGCTGCTATACAGTGCTGTCAGCACATATCTCTCTGAGCAAAAAAATTTAGATATTCTAGATGCCTCCCAGATTGCATAAACCACCACTTGTATGTTCACAGTTATGACATAATTCTAGGTGTGTTACATCAATGCTCTGATCCTTGCAGTTAAATCAAATAACAATTCCACTACAAAACAATGGTCAGAAAATACACAGGAACATGAATTTATGCAAATGTCAAAGATGCTCTGATTCACATATTATTTCACTCACTATTAGTTACAAGTACTAATATTGGCTTGTTTCAGTCTTGAGGGAGTGGTATGTTTAATTTGGATATTTCAAAGAAGATTCTGGCATACAGTTAAATCCCAGAAATAGGGATAATTTTTAAGGACACTGTAATGCAACCCTGATTAGGAATATTTCTATGAACCAGGACCCCACTGTTATCAATACTTCAGGAAAGGGACTGTTATGTGGCATGATGATACAAGGCACCACAATGTTACAGGTCAGCAAGATACCGTAGACAGTTTGGAAGCTGTTCATTCATGATGTGGGAAAGCTAGGCTTCTCAGTGGTTTATTTGATGACAATAGATTGCTAACGTGCACAACACATTACTGTCTGCTTGGTTTCAAGAGTGAGATGGAACATAAGTATGAACAAAGTAATATAAGCAACGCTAACAGAAGTTTTACATAGTCGCAGCATAATATCCTTGCAAACATTTATGAACATTTCATGCATATATATGAGCAACTATAACACGGAAGTTTTGATAAATCTTGATGCACAATATTCCATTAGCTGAACACTGATCATGCTGTTACACAAATGTGTACAACATAGACTCCAAGGATGTGTTGTTCTCTGCACTTTGTATAGCCAGCCCTCCAAATATCACATTTACATTTCCTGCAGATGTGATTATAATACTTACTATTTTATTCTTCTTATACATAATCAGGCTGCTTTATATGCAGCTGTGCATATATGCTCAAAGGCAGATTTCTATTGAGGCAATATCATGTATGTTTTGCTGCTTGGATTATCTGTAACATGTCTACAAGGATTAAAATTATGCTGTTGCTTCATTTGTTTACTGGAAGCAGTTAATAGGTACCTCATCCAAAACGTCTTTAAAGTTGTTGATTTTCTTTTGCTTAAGGTTTGAAGAGGCAAATAACGAACCTCTTCCTCTCACGCATTCCCTGTGCGTCGTGCTTTATTGCAGCCACAGTCCTGGCAGTTATTCAAGTCTGGTCACATTTATTCCTGGTAACATACCAGCACGTATCTGTAGCTGTTACTTTCTTCTTTTCCCCTGTGATCACCTGTTCTGACTAACAATTCCTCAGTTCTCTATTTACTTTGAAATGTACCTGCTGTCAAAATGACTGAAGACTTTACTAACAAATGCTATGTTCGCTTGGTTTTGAAATGTCTGAAAGGCAGTATCATACAGAATAGTCTGCACTGTCATTCCTGAAGTCTCAATTTTATCTGATTCCAGAACAAAAATCTTTTAAAAGACATAATAATCATGAACTGCAAAATATTGATAACTACTTTTTATAGAGTAATACAAAAACTTGATCTTAATTAAGCTTTTCTGAATCAAAGTATCTTATACATCGAACGATTTGGATTTAGGTGAATTGGAATTCAAGAATTATTATTATCTCTGTGATAATATTTTTTAAACTAATTTATTCTGTTCCATTTCTTGCATGAAACAGCTGCTCAAGGAAGTGAGAGGGTTTTCCTAGATGTTTTGTTCTGCGGTGCATCCATATATGATAAGATCTTCTCTAGTATCCATGGCCAGCATATA
Source organism: Ibycter americanus (assembly GCA_035590275.1). Taxonomy (NCBI): domain Eukaryota; kingdom Metazoa; phylum Chordata; class Aves; order Falconiformes; family Falconidae; genus Ibycter; species Ibycter americanus. The sequence goes on from JAVJGI010000040.1 coordinate 49,032,627, forward strand.
GAAATGGTAAAGTAGTTTCCGTCTTTTCTATTTACCCTGATCCAGAAAGTAAGATGTTAGCAAAAGTCATGTGGCTCAAATTAAAACAGGTTCAATACATCTGCTCTTCTTTGTAGAACCAGCCTTCAGTGAAAAACCTCAAAGCAAAGAGTCTGTGCTAAACTTTACAAGTTAATTGTTCCAGAAGAGTATGTTTTCTACTCATGTCAAAGATCTTGACTTGGCCGCCAAAGAACTGGCCAGAAATGTCAGATAAGCCTGATTTTGGAGATCAGCTCAAAGGACTGAACTGACAGGAGAACTGAACTCTTAACAGGCACTAGACTAGTTTCTTCGTCGGTACCTCAAATCAAATCCATGTAAGTACCAAACCTACAACCGTGCATATATGCAGGATAATTATTTTCTAGAGAGAGATTGTAAGACCTATCGTGAATACCAGATGAAGATAGATATTTCTTTGAAAAAGCCTTGCATATTTACTCCTTCCTGTCTTTAACGTGCACTCCTCCTCTGTGGAATAGAGCTGCTCTGGGGGGTTTCATCTGTACATCTCACTCTGCCAAAGAGGGAATATGTCAGCATTTTTATTCCTGTAATTTTAAAATTAATTTCTCTAACTAAACACGTAAATGAATCAAAAAGACTACGCAGTCTACCAGCACTGGTAGAGCATGTTAGCTCCACATAGAAATGTATCATATTAAAGTACTATTTACACACGGCAGAAAACGAAGCTCTGAAGAGAAATGTCTATATAGGCACAATGAATATTTTACATACTCGAACCACAGTAGTTTGAATTGAAGAAACATACTTGGAGTATGTCCCTGTAGTGTACTACAGATAAAAATACTAGCAATATTTGTACTAAAAATACCTTTGCATTTGCTTTATGATAGGAATGAAGGTAGGAATAGGCAAAAAAAGAAACTGCAATTCAGTTCACAAAAGCAGTCCCCTTTTTCTATCAGTCTCTTTGCATACCTAATGATCAATTACCTGAGTAAAAATAAAATTATAAATTATACCCTTTACAAGTAGTTCTACATTGTAAGTGTGTTTTCCATGATTAAATTCCAGAAGAAATAATGCACCAAACTGAAACACTGTCCTTTATATTTTAGCATAGATTTTGCTGGGAGGGTTAAGGAATGAAAACATATTGAGGTTTGATGTTATCATTTCTCTTTTTATATATCAGCTTTTTGGAGTGAAATTTATAGTAGGATCTCAATACACTCTTTCAGGGCTAAACTCAGTTTATAATAAGAGGAGTAACCAATTAATCTATGGCAATGGTGATTGTAGTCCGAGTATAACAGACTAAAGTGAAGATCTCACTGAGAAAAGAGTCAGGAGCTTTTTTCATACTTGAGACCTACCCCATTTTGCTTCCTCTTGACAGAAACAATTTGAACTCGCGCAATTTGTACATCCAGCTAGAGTTTACATAGTGATTGGCAAGTGTAAATCTGAATATCTGTGCTTCAAATTACCTGGCTTGTCCCCCAAAAGGCAGGCTCAGATCACATGTTCCTTTCCAAGGCTGTGCTGATTTGTTCTAAAGGAGAAAATTTATAAGGGGCTAGTCTGACAACAGCAGCATCTAACAGGATGATACAGTAAGGAAATACTATTTCCAAAAATCACAGCCTAATGAAATTTGTTACACAAGCTGACTTGTGTAATCAGAAGAGTACTTTTTATTAAAAATAAACAGTAAAGGAAGGTCAGTTTGGCTTAAGATGGACAGCCAGGAAAACATTTGTAGAGAAATTCTTTTCTTTCCTCGTAAGCAGTAATTACTTTGACATTTCTCAGAGAAATGACAGTCAACAGTTGCACTATTTTTCTAAAACTATAGCAGGTTTTCAGTGAAAAATTAGGTACTGCTTTTGTGTAGCTCTGCAGATTGATGGTATGATCAATGGAGAAGTTCCTAAAACACATTTAGAATATTTTTATTGAATTAAGGCCCTTTCTGGACGCCTGCAAAAGAGTAAATCCCTGTCTCTACCATCACCTGCTATCTGTATCAGAAGCAGAGTACAAAGGGACAACATTTTCTGCAGGTCTATCCCTCATCCTGGACAGCCATGAGAGCAGGCAGGCAGAAAGTGGGATTGGGATGATTTCTAGTTGCAGGTTCCAATGTAAAAAACCCAAAACCCAATAGATAATCTGTGACAGGTAAGAATCAGTTGACAATATTTCCTGTGGAGCAAAAGGGAAGAAAAAATGGAAGGCAGGGGAATAAACTTTAATTCTAACCTGATTCTGTGTTTCTTCCTTAAAATGCATTGACTCTTAATGCAGGACTTAAGTTTAGAATCAACATTTTCTGTTTTCAACAGGTAGGTATGTACTTGATCCATATCATTAACAATTAAGTTCTGAAAAATACAAATGGTATCAGTCTAAATTTAAGAGAGAAGGAATTTGGTCCGTCTTTAGAGTTTTTTAAGAAGCCCTTTTCTTGAATTGGGGATTTCATAGTCTTCCACCTACACATTCCATTATTGGAGACACCATGCATCACCAAAGAAGCCCTTTAAATACATTTACAAAAATGAATGTATTATGATGCTACCTTCATGCTCTTAACCTTTGAGATTGAAAATTATTATAGAAAAGAACTCTGTGTTTTATTCAGTGGAAGTTTTAAGGCCCATGGATAATCAAATGAGACAATGGATAAGCCCAGGAGAAGGCTTTTCACAGATGAAGGTGTACCTTAAAAATAATACAAACTTCATAAAAAATCATAATTCATGTCTATGGAAAATTTCCTTTTGGTACTCAAAACTGTATCTACTGATTTAAAATTGCATTTCAGGAACCAGTTTCTTATTATCTACAAATGTAATGTAATTGTGAATATATGCTATCTTGGGTATCTTTTTGTCTTAAATATAACTGATGACAACATTCATAGATCACTAATAATCTTCTCTGTATGCAAACAGTGCAGTCTGGTCAGTCTGAACACTTAGGACTGATAAGCATAGCAAGCTCTGTCACTTTGAAGTGAATGCTTTATAACACTGTCACACATTTACAAAAAAAGGAAATTCTAAACTGCTAAAAACCAGGCAGCACTCAGCGTTTCTGCCTAACAGGATCACCATTTAAATACTGTGCTTAAAAACCTATGCATAAGGATTTCTTGAAGTACTTGAGGGTGGTAATAATGCATACAGGAATCAAACTCCTAATTAATTCAGTTCTTGTTGCAGTTATTTGAAAGTGAGAACAGCAGAATTCTTTAAACAATCTGGCCTTAAAATAGGACAGAAATTCTCTACTGGCTTTTTTGTTCATTTTAACAGAACCTGTTCTACACAGTTGATTTCATTACCTTTTCCATAATGGGATGCTGGAATGTATTCCAAAATAAAAAGATTATATAGACACACCATTAGTCATCAAATGCAGTTTCTGTCTTCTGTGTGAAGTATAGGAATTCTGCCTGTATAAAAATCAGAGTTTTAATAATCTGTCTCTAAAACTGAGTACTGCAAAAGCCAACGAACAGCAGAATGACAAGCAGAAAAGTAAATAAAAGAAGTGTCACATGAGGACAGAAGAGGAACATGTGGAAGGAGTGCTTTGGTCACATGCTGTATGCCAAAACAGTGTCTTTACTATGACAAATTCACTAAGCAGATTACTATGAGTGCTCTCAACAGCGAATGCTGGACAGCTAATCTTTCTACAGTTAAGCAATTTTCATGTATTTGACTCAATTTTCAAGTATGAATGTCTCCGAGACAAGCGAGAAGATTTTTTCCTAGCGAAATCCTGCAAATTGTCTTTCTTACTAGATAAAAATTATTTTCCTCAAGGAAAACATGGGCACAAATATAGAGTCTACAACATGTTTAAACTCCTTTAAATAAACCTGACAGTTTTCCTGACTCTTATGACCTCATCATCCTCTTAGCTAACACTTGACTAATTTCCTTAAAATCACTTCTTGATCTTCCCTCTTTATGTCTTGAGTAGAGCAAATTCTGTCTGTACTTGAAGTCAACAGCAGAATTCCCACTAACTTCCAAGCTGAGCTTGCATGATGAAAGAAACTATCATCTTACAGCTACTAAAGGCTGTATTTTATTTCTGAGCTTGTTTGATCTAAGAATGCAATGAAGTGCATGCTTAATAGACCTACCTTTCACGTGTTATGCCCTCATTGTGGGGTTTTGGCAGTATTTTTCTCCACTACATGTCTTTGTTGGCATTTTTGTCATTAATGTCAAAATGGAGTAAGTTATCAGAAACTTTTGTATCTGAGACCAGTGCTTACAGAGAAGCTACAAGGACACTCTTAGTTCTCCACTTTATTCTCACATTCACAGATCATCTCTTGGAGTCTGACAGCTTTAAAAATCCACTCTTATCTGCTATGTTCTCAAAAAAAAACCCAAAACCAACATCCCCCCCAAAAAAAATACCCCAAAACCAAACCAAAACCAAGAACCAAACCACACTTTTAAAAGCACATTATAAAAAATTTTAAATTCCCAAACACATTAACTCAGAGTTTGATTCTCAGAAATGTGCCATGTACATTTTTCTGAAGGCACACATTTCTACACCCTCAGGCTACAGCATAATAATACAAATGAGCTTGTGTACAGCTTTTTGATAGAACTTATTAGTGTTCAATCTTACAGTTTAAGTTACCTACTAGCATTTGATTTTTTGTCCACAAACATTTATAAAACTTTCTCCTTAGTAGAACATATTCTAAGTCCTTTCCTTAGTAACAAAGTTATAACATATTATTAATTGGGAGAAAATCTAACTTTATCACACTTATTTGAATCCCAGCTGTAGTTAATAACCACCTCTAAGTAAAACAGACTAAACAGTGAGATGAACTTGTTTCTTTGTTTAGAATTCCAGCATTTAGTTCAGCTGCTCTTTCTTGGTTTTGTATTTGTTTGTAATTCAAAACCATAATTCCTGTAATTCTTACCCTACATATTATGTACACATAATATACCATATAAGTAATAAAAATACTTGATTCAACATTTGAGCTGTCAATTTGCCTAAATACAATTGACATATGTTGTTTCCAGTTCTGTCTTGCCCCAACAGAAATCCTTCTGCAGGATTGATGATACTCACCTTCAGCCACCGACACTAGCTGGCTTGTCTTCTGAAGATCACCCTGTATTAAGAAAGATGAGCTCCTCCTGAAAAAAAAAAAGGTAAGACCAGCGACTAATTTTGCACCTCTGAATGTCTCTATGACTTAATTTGTTTTCTCTCACTCTTTCTTAATTGATCATGGTTTCCTAACCAGCCCATTGAACTTAAGTGCCAAGGGCTACATAGCACGTACACTTCAGAATAACTTGCTCATTAAAACATCAGAGGACAGAGGCTCAAGGAGAATTTGCAATCAATATTCCATATTGTGTTTTACAACTCCTTCCTTCAGCAGCCATTCCTGGCACTGTGTTCATTTGCAGATCCTTTTACACAAAAATAACAGAAGACATGTAGATCTACATAAAACTCAGTTTTACCAAAGAATGGCATTTGTTTCTAAAACAGTAATCATTTTACACAACACAAGCTTAAAGTGAATGTAATATTTTATTAGAGATAATTCTGAAACTTTAATGGTCTTTTCAGTCATTCCAAACTATGGTAATGTTTCAGGGAAGATTCCCTTCTGGTAAAGGCTCTGTCCTTGAAATTAAGTGAAGACATCAGGATGTGTATCATTTATTGTTAATTCTACTCACCTAACTTTATTGGTTTCCTACAAAATAGCTAGTTAACAATGATCTATAGACAGATTTTTTTAGAATACCTACAAACAAAAGAAGACTAAGGTACTTTATGAGATGGTTCCCACACCATCTGCTACACTGCTTTGAATGAAATGACAGTAAGAAAGAGTTCAACAGAAATGATGCAGCAGATGGCCTTGAGATAAAATGATGACATTTATGACTTTTTTTTTCCTTTTTACCTTGTACTGAAGAGAACACAAGTATTTAAGCCCCAAATTCTGCAAGAATATGATAAAATTATTTGGAACTATAAAGTATACCAGAAGAAAAGTCTCAAAAATGCAGATTGTAAATCCACTATTATGTAAGGGCAGGGCAGAGAGAACAGCATCCTAGATTAATAGAAAAAGTTAAGAACACCATGTTAGTGAACATCTTCTTTTATCCTTCTTTCAACCTTATGTAAGATTGGCTTTTTAGCTGTCCTCCTGAATAAGCATACCCTTACCGGTGCAAAAATCTTCTGTTTCTTAATCCAGTGTTCTTTCCTCTACATCTTCCTGAAATTGTCAGTAAGTTCCATCTTAATCAGACAACTCACCTAACTTTTGACCTAATGTTTGGGAACCAAATGAATAGTATATAAAAATATATCTATTTTGCCAGTCATTGCTTTCTTTCCTCTGGGACATGAGAAGTATCTCAGTGACCTGTTCCCACAATTCTGTGTGATCTGCATGGTTCCAGTGCGATGCTTCCTCTATGGGTGATTCAGTCTATTACCAGCAACTGCATTAGCAACCTTCAAATAGTCTTCTCATAATATTAAGCTTCAAGTCAGCATGATTTACACATGAAACCTAAAAAATTACTTGCAAAGAAAGAATAAATAAATGAATAAGTAAATAAAAGAAGTTACTAAGCTACTGTAGAGGAGCTTGAATCAGATCAATTGTAACATAAACATCTGTTGAATTTTTTACATTAGAACAGAAAATTTCCTTTACTATTGCCCTTTGCAACACCATCAACAGTAAATTTCTTTCAGTTGCTAGACAGTTAGGTGCATTCCAGGTCTCTCTGAGCATTACTTCCCATTACAAAACTCTTATATCTTCTTTTGTAGACAGAATGTCAATGTATTTTACACCTGATTCTGCACTGTACAGCAAAATTCATGGTGGAATAAGAGCAGCCTACTTATGAAATTCAAGTTGCAGAATCAGCTACTAAACTACTCTGCAGTTCCCAAGGTAAACAGAGGCAAAAAGACAGTGATAAAAAGGTACTGGGGAGAATATGGTTGTATTTATTTCCATGATGCAGTGACATGTGATAGGATACTATAGGATAAATTCTGTGGGAAAAAAAAAAAAATACACTGAAAGAACTGGGAAAAATGGTAAAGTCAGACTGCATTATGAAACAAACTTTCCCTTATAAATACTATTAGAACCTAATTTAAGGAATTGCCTTCTAGGGATAATACTTTTTCTTTGGCAAGATGAGACTCCTTTCATGTATATGGATATTTTTTCTTATTATTAGAAGAAAAATAAATAGGTGAGGGGATCTAGACAGCATGGGAATATGTTTCCTGCTAATTCAAAGAGGAAAAGATAACAGAAGAAAAAGGTCATAAAGCTCAGTTTGGCATCCACTTCTTAGAGGTGAATATTTATAAAAGTGGTTATGAAAAAGCTGTAATACGAAATGGGAAAAATGATGGGGGAATGAGCCATCTTTATTCATAAACATAATAAATTGTATGCAACGTGCTAAGAACGACTGAATCTGCAAATATAATATATAATTTATGTTTGGTTGATATTGACAGTTTATTATCTACTTAAACTAAACTGGAAAGATAATCCTTCAAACTTTTATTTATTTATTTTTTATCTTGCAAGTCAGTTCTTAAGAAAAAAAACCCTTAAGCATTATGACTGGCTTTAGGGATGTAGTTTTTGCCTTACAGAGAATGAATATATGAACTCTTCTTTTTAGATTCAGCAAAATATTCTGGGTATCAGTCATATGATTTGGAAGAATTTGTACCTTCAGATGGTCATTATGGTTCATTTCCAGTTATGAAGAATCAGCTTGTGGAGACCATCTAATCTCTTAAAATACAGTAACTATTAGAAAACTCTAGACAGCTATGCTTTAGGAATTTGGTCTTTGCCTAACAGTATATATTAGGTTGCAGACAAAGCAATTTCAGTTTTCTCCAGGTGTGTCTGGGGGGGAAAAACGCATAGGTATCTGCCAGTAGAGATACTTACAGTAAGTGTCTGTTATCACTATCGAACTTATAGATTAGAATTTACCGTGTCTCAAAAAGGTGTCAGACAGCACCAACAGATGACATGACAACTTCCTTTGCCTTCAGCTTCTAGCATACTGCTCTATTGGGTTTGTGTGTCAGCATTTTGGTAGCAGGGAGGCTACAAGGGTGGCTTTTGTGAGAAGTTGCTAGAAGCTTTCCCTAGTGCCAGCCGGCTCCAAGACAGACCCACCACCGGCCAAGCACTGCTGAGAGTGTATTTAGCAAGGGGGAAAAAAGCTGCATAATAAATTGTAGCCAGAGAAAGGAGTGAGAATATGTGAGAGAAACAACTCTGCAGAGATCAGTGCAGAAGGAGGCAGAGGGTCTCCAAGTGCCGGAGCAGCAATTCCCCTGCAGCCCGTGGTGAAGCCCACGGTGAGGCAGGCTGTGCCCCTGCAGCCCATGGAGGTCCACAGTGGAGCAGATCTCCACCTGCAGCCTGTGGAGGACTCCATGCCAGAGCAGATGGATGCCTGAAGGGGGCTGTGACCTGGTGGGAAGTCCACGCTGGAGCGGGCTCATGGCAGGGCCTGTGGACTCACGGACAGAAAAGAGCCCATGCTGGAGCAGGTTAGCTGGCAGGACTTGTGACCCTATGGAAGGGACCCACACTGGAGCAGTTCATTAAGAACTGTAGCCCGTGGGAAGGATACATGTTGGAGAAATTCGTGGAGAACTGTCTCCCATGGGAGGGACCCCACGCTGCAGCAGGGGCAGAGTGTGAGGAGCCTCCCCCTGAGGGGGAAGGAGCGGCAGAGGCAGCCTGTGATGGACTGACCCCAGCCCCATTCCCTGTCCCCCTGCGCCGCTGCAAGGGGGAGGCAGAGAAAATCAGGAGTGAAGTTGTGCCCAGGAAGAAGGGAGGGGTGGGGGGAAGGTGTCTGAGATTTGGTTTTATTTCTCATTATCCTACTGTGATTTGATTGGTAATACAATAAATTAGTTTTCCCCAAGTTGAGTCTCTTTTGCCTATGATGGTAATTGCTGAGTGATCACTCCCTGTCTTTATCTCAACCCATGAGCCTTTCGTTATATTCTCTTTCCCCTGTGCAGCTGAGGAGGGGAGTGATAGAACAGCTATGGTGGGCACCTGGCCTCCGGCCAGGGTCAGCCCACCACAACTGCGATGTAAATCATGGGACCATGCTGGAGTAAGCATGCAGTCTTCAGCCCTTGGTTCGAAAGACACACTTATTTCTGTAAGATCAGCAGACCAAACAAATACTAGTATCTTACCAGAGAATATCTAAAAAAGCAAAGCAAGAAAACCAAAAAGAGTTTCTTTCTTAAGAAGAAAATGTTAAGAATGTCAAGGAAGTCCTAAAAACTGGTCTCTAAGACAAATCTTTAGTTGATACTATACTTTTGCAATAAAGTAACTGTAAAGGATGCTGTACAGGGTAAGTTGCACAATATTAAAATGTTCTGTGAATATTCATACCATTTATACACCTTACTACAAGTAAGAAAGGACAGAACAGAGCTTTAGTAAATGCAAAGTGAGAGTACAAGATAATGCATGACACTTGCCCATGAACTGTTTTTTTCATATATGGTCAGAAAATTAACTACAAGATATCATAGAAGGTCCACATCCTAAACTTAAAACGTAGAAAAGTCTGACATAGCCAGTTAGTATGAAGCTAAGAAGATCTGTGAGGAAATTCACTGTTTCTTTAAGGTCAGGAGAATTATGACAGTAATTTGTGTTTTACTTTTCCTGCATGACCCAGAGACAGAATGTCATCCTGATAATTCCAGCATCAAGCCCAATAATAAAGAGAAAACAACTCTTTTGCATCTCGTTTACATGTATAATCTGTCTTGATCTTGACGCTAAAGGTTTCAGCAATGAAAAAATTGTGACATTTCTGGAGTTATGTGTTTTTACAACCCTGTTTTTCCATGCTTCTGCTAAAACCCATTAAAAGTTCTGTCTGGAAAAGGTACGCACATAATCATTTCATGGGAAGGCTGGAGAAATGATGGCAAGATACAGAAACCCCAACAGAAGTGCCAACAATCAAAGATGTCACATTAAGAAATCAACGAAACATTCAGCTAGATCAAAAAAATGAAAAATAATGAAACATAGGCCATAACCCTCTTAGCAAGTAATTCAGCCTTCCTTCATGGAAATAGTTGAGAGATTAAAACACTGGCACATGTGACCTGATTTTCTGTACAGGACTAGCTATCTAGATCATAACATAGTGATAGGACCATGAACTCAGAGCAGCTAGAGCAGCCATAAACCATGAAGAAGAAACATCTACAAGGATTCTACCAATAGGTATAGAATGAAAAATAGACAAGACAGTTGCAATAAAACATTTAAGGATGTGAAAAGGTACAGTCCACCACTTACCTCCTTAAAGACTTTCCAAGATATAGAAACATTGAAAGGATGCACATGGTTTGGAAAAAAGAAAAACTGAGAAGATGCATTAATGGAGTATCAATCAGAAAAAACCAAACAAAACCAACAAAAACACCCACCGAACAACAAAAACTGGAAGTACAGTGCTACAAAACAGTTGTCACAGAAATACAGAAATGTAGTCTTTTTCCTTATTATACTGTAGAACTACTGGAAGTGTCAGGCTGCATATTTTTCTTTTAAACTTCACAACGCCTTCCTGAAAAAGAAAAAAAGCCCATTCTTTTCATTCATCTGACTTACTTAAATACTTGACTGCTGCCAAAGAGTCAGACTTAGGTCAAAAGTAACTGCAGTGCTCCTGAAAGTATTTCTACAGTGCTTTTGAATGTATTTCATTGGAATGTTAATAGGCCAAAAAAGAAGACTTTACAAGAGAAAAAGGGCAGCCCCCATTGTTATTTTAGCGTGAAGAGTTCAATAATATTCATTTTATTGAAGTGTTTTTTCATGGAAATCTTTCTTTTTTCCTTCCCCCCCCCGCCCCCCCAACTGCATCCTGATAGCTGTGAAGGGGGTGGAGGGAGCAAAATACTTTTAGTCTTCTTTAAATGCTGATAAAACTCTTTCTTGAGGGCCTGATGAATCCAAGACAGATGAGACAATCGTCTGGAACAGTCTGATGTGAGACATAGAGATGAGAAGCAGTAATAAGAATGGCACAGATCTCAGATCCTACTTTCTGTAGGGGAAGTAGCACTGCAGGGCAGCAGGAATAGAGGAGTGACAGAGACTGAAACTAAGAGCACATGTAATGAGGGAGAAGTTGAGACTAAGACCTAAGGCAGGTAGTCACCAGGAGAGAGAAGGGAAGTAGGATTTCATAACTGTCTCCTGGTAACAGCTTTACAGAAGTCAAATGTTGCTTAAATCTTTCTTTGTAATTATAACATGCAACAGATCTGACAAAGATAACTTGTAATCATCTGCAAGTAACAGAAGAAAACAGATTTTTATCATAATGGTATTAAAATGGTACTTGTTTCACTGAATGGTATCTTTTTAAAAACTTCAAGAGTAATAGACTGCTCTAGAATTAAATCATGTGACTCGGGTTGAGTGTGGACCCATTTGAGTGATGTGCCACTGCTTAATAGACAGCCCCATGCACAGAAGACCCTGCTGCCTTTGAAATATCATTGTTGTGCTGTAATGCCTCTCTTCTTCCTTCAAAATCCTGACAGGATTCCCGCAAATTAATTATCCTTGGTCTTAGAAGTGGAGACCTCCACGACACAGTGCTAGGCAAGGCTCCCTGTTCCCCGTAATTGAGATGCACACAATTTTGGCATTCTTTGTACACTTTACTAGGAGAAAATAGGAAAGATAATGCTATGAGAAGAAACACACCAGAGGGGAAAATTCTTGAATCTGTGTTACCCTAGGGTACAATGCATGCCTCCTTTAACATAATCTGCCACTATACTTAACTGAAGATAAACCTTATGTCATCTACTAAGTAGATATGTTGGAGATGGGCTCCTTCTTCAAAGGTACCAACATCATACACCCTAAGTGTAGGCGGCAGAATCTGAAGTGCCCTTTTGACCACGGACCAGTCACTTCTCCACTGTAATCATGGTTCAGGGAGTATGATAGGATCTGCTCTATCCCCATCTATACACTGGCATCATGCAGTGCAATATTAACTTTTCTGGAAAGAAACAGACAGAATGTTGAACTAGTAGTTGGAGCTTGATAAAATGAATGTAGTTAAGAAAAATCAGAGAAAAAATGGAAGAAATAAGACTAATTAAATAAGAAACCTTTGGAACATAAGAAAGAAGTAAAGAAAAAAATTGAGGGAGTCACCTTACGTGGATATAATTTTATAGTCCTTGTGAAGAACAATGGAAATTAAATCTCTGAAACACAGAGAAGTGTGAATCAAGCAGTCTTTGTCCAAGCACTTTTAGATTGAAAATTAAGATGCCCTTTGATTAGGCATTTGAGTTCCTGCAGCTGAGAGGTTTTTATCTTTTCAGCCAAAAAGTAGAAGTAGACAGAGAAGCTTGAAGCACACTTGCTACACTTGTAACAAATAAATACAGTAATAAAGGTGGAGCACTAATATCTGTGACTGGTGAGGAAATTTCTAGAGGTAATTCACTGAAGCAGAAATAGAACATAGAATCTTTGATTTTACAAAAAAATACAGAACAGGCTCTGTAGCTCACTGACATTTCAGAGATTTCAAAATCTTTTTAATATATTTTCACATGAAAACATCTATAATTGACCCATTTCTAATTAAGAAAGATGATATTTATTTCATACAGAGTTGAACTTCCTCCCAAAATACTGAGGTGATGCCTGTTGCTAGGCATGATCCAGAAGATAAGAAATATCAAATAAATGTGAATGAAAAAGAGTTATGTAATTTTAAAGGCAAATGTGCACCTTGTCACATATTGATTGATAACAGGATTAAAGCCTCCTTACAAAATTGTACATCACTTCTTGGTTCCTATAATATAAAAGAGATTCCTTAATCAAAGTTGCACCTAAGAATTTCTTCTTCTTACTAGTTATCACCCAAAACCATAATCTTCAAAATTTTCAATTCTCTTATCAATTCTGTCAAATACTGTTCATTTTTAAAGAAAAAAAACTTTGTTTAGATTCAAATATATCTAACCTGCACTACCTTGCTGTGGATGAATTCACACTAATAGGTTCCAGAGAAGTTATGTATTTCTTCCTGTTGTTTTCCCTACAGAATGTGATAACTTTTCTGGCTAAGAATTGCTGATGATCCTTTCACACATTCATAGATGTTATCTATTTATACATAGACACTCATGATACATAGACTTATGCAGCAATGCTTACCATTTGATTTTGCCGCTTCCTTTTGTTTTATCTTTAGGAAAGAAAAAAGTGCAAGATCATACATTTTAGAACACCTAGATTCCAATGAAAGTATTAAAAACTATGATTATAGTCTTCTTGTATTTTAATAGCATTCAGGTTTTATAGCTGCATAGTGAAGCATAAAAATACAAAGAATGTTCCCTAAAGGACTCACAATCTATTCTGCCCTTGGTATTTTTCTGAATTTCTTTTCATAAATACATAAAAATAACAAAACATAATTCCTGTTGAAAAAAATATGGCATATTTTCTGTTACTTATCAGGAGTTACAATGACTGGCATAACGGAGAAGGCAGGCTTGTCCTCTATACTTGAAGTGCAGGAGGAACTTGCATGTTTAGTTGCCATTGCTTACAGTATATTATTTCCAAGATAGAACAATCTGAGGGGTAGTAACATAAGCCCTGTGATTCTGCATGGGTTTTCTTCATACAATGAAAAAACGGGTGGATCTGGATAGAGACAACCTTAGACCAGTTCTGCTAAGGTAATGGTTTAAGTTCTACTGATTTTCCTTAGCGTTGACTAATAAGAAGTGGACTTTAGAGTCCAATGACACTCCCAAAAAATCTTCATGATAGACAGCCTCCAAATACAGTCCAAGCTAGAAGAGTTAAGAACATTTATTATGTATTTTGTTGAAAGGTGTTAAGTTAGTTTTAAAACAATCCCACCCACACAAATAGCTAGAAAATATGAAATGTCATGCTCTATTCTACACTATGGTTGCTAGCATGCTACAGAAAGACAGAATGCATTCATTATTTTGCCATGACAGTGAACCAATCCATTTATTTTGTATTATTCCTGTATTATGCAGGGAAGTCTGATTTAATAACATAGAAATTAAGTCCAAGTTAAGACAAGGATAGTTATGGCAACTTTATTACTTATCTTGCTTAGGGTGTCAAAAATGCTTCCTTACTTCACAAACAGGCTAAACTTTGACAAGATATTACAGTAATTACTAAGTAGTCACTGCTCTTAAGCATCTTTGAAGTTCAATACAAACAGAAGCTATCATTACAAGTACTAACACATAAAAAAGAATGATTGACATTTAAGGAATTTCAAAAGTGAAGTGCATTAGAAAGCAGCTAATGTAATTTGAAAATACGTATCTCCATATGCTTAAAAATTAGATAACTCTTCCTTCAAGTCTCTAAAGTAATGTTCAGCCAATGGTTCTAGCTTATAGTTTCTCCTTCTTCATCGCATGTTTTCAGTACACAAGTATTTTAATTGCTATCCATTTGTATTCCAGCAATCTTAACAGCTAGTTTTGTTAGCTACATAGAAAAATACATGTTTTGTGTCGGAACTTGAATCAAAAGTACAAAGTTTTTCATGAGAACTTCGTAGCACATACCCAGGTACAGAATGTTTTAATAAACCACCACTGTTTTGCAGTTTCATGTTAAGGAAAATACACCACCAAGTGAAAAAACTGCACAGAAGTATTGAAGTGATAATGCCACATGTAGTCTTCAGTAGCATTTATTTTTCAGATTTCTTGACCTGTTTTTTCTTGGGATCTTTTTTGTCAGTTCCTTAATTCACACTTACTACAGGAAACCTTGGGACTTTCACTCCTTTGCTGTTGGAATTTGTTTTTCCTAGCATTTTACAAGAGTACTCTCCTTCTATTTCATAAATGTATTGATATCTGCAAAATGACTCCCAGGGACTTCTATGGAGGCTACTGGTTAAGAGTCCATGTTCCATACACCATGCTAAACAAGCTGCCAGGCAGCAGACGTTGGTTGGCAACCTTCAAATATCCAATGACAAAAACAACCTAGCTCTCTTTGGAATTCTGCTGTGTTTTGTTGTAACATGCATATTTGGAAACAGCTCTTGTCTTCTCAAAGTATGGTTTTTGTTTTTTAATGCCTGCTTCTTTCCTTAATATCACAAATGCATTTCTTCTTATTACAGTTGTAATACAGACAGCAAAAGAGCAGTCCAAAGTTAATTAAAGCCAACAGACAAAAGACTGAAGACCTAAATAGGAGTTAGATGTTTGGGCATTTGTATGAAACATGATGATCATATTAGGACATCCATATTGTTTCTACAAAAAATGAAACAAATATTGATACATAGTAAATTAATTTATACTTCTGGGTAGTTTGCTAGTCCGATAAACCTAAAATTCTCATTAAAAAATCCCATCATGTAATCTTGCCAATCAACTGCAAGTCTTGTTATTCCTCCTCACATGTATGACTCCTATTGATATTAATAGGACAAACTTACATAAACCTATAAACAAATAAGCACCTTTGTGGAGAAATGTTAAACAATATTTTCTTTCTCTGGAAAGGATTATTAATTTTCATGTTCAATTATTTTCCAGTACTTGTAACCCAGAATTTCCAGAAGACTTAACAGAGTGCATTAGAAGCACTGCATTTTGTGATAACAAATTACTACTTCATCCAAAAATACAGTTTGTCGTGAACAATGACTTGGCCAATAGACATAAATTTTAATGATAGACTGATAAAAGCAGGCAGAGTGCAGTATCACTCCTAATATAGTAATACAGACATTCTCTTGCATAACAGCTCTCATTATGTAATTTCCAGTGGCAATGTAATTTATCTAGTGTAATTTGCAGACACTTAAAACTAAATGCAATTAATATTTATGCAGCTTATATTTTCTCAAAAACTGATTTTATTTTATTTTATTTGACCATGTTCCTCAAAAGAATTTCCTTCCTTTCATCTTTCTGGTTAATAAATCAAGCAGAATATATACATAATGATTAATGTTAATAACTATTTTGCAATAACATTGTGATGTACTGTAGTATATGTTCTCCCAAAATTAAATCTAAACTCTTTTACGCTTCTTTAGCATAGAATCATAGAATCATATAATGGTTTGGGATGGAAGGGACCTTAATGATAATCTAGTTTCAACCCACCTGCCATGGACAGGGACACCTTCCACTAGACCAGATTGCTCAAAGTCCCATCCAGCCTGGCCTTGAATACTTCCAGGAATGGGGCACCCACAGCTTCTCTGGGAAACCTGTTCCAGTGTCTTGCTACCTTCACAGTCAAAAATTTCTTCCTTATATCTAATCTAAATCTACCCTCTTTCAGTTTCAAGCCATTCCCCCTTGTCCTATCACTGCAGGCCCTTGTAAAAAGTCCCTCTCCAGCTTTCTTATAAGCCCCCTTTAGGCACTGGAAGGCTGCTGTAAGGTCTCCCCAGAGCCTTCTCTTCTCCAGGGTGAACAACCCCAGCTCTCTCAGTCTGTCTTCACAGGAGAGGTGCTCCAGCCCTCTGACCATCTTCCTGGCCCTTCTCTGGACCCACTCCAACAGCTCCACGTCCTTCTTGTGTTGGGGGCCCCAGAGCTGAATGCAGTACTCCAGGTGGTGTCCCACGAGAGCAGAGTAGAGAGGGAGAATCACCTCCCTCGACCTCCTGGTCATTCTTCTTTTGATGCAGCCCAGGATACAATTGGCTTTCTGGGCTGCAAGTGCACATTGCCAGCTCACATTGCAGTCCTTCTCCTCAGGGCTGCGCTCAATCCATTCTCTGCCCAGCCTGTATTTGTGCTCTTGGGATTGTTCCAAACCACGTGCAGGATCTTGCACTTGGCCTTGTTGGACTTCATGAGGTTCACAGAGACCCACCCCTCAAGCTTCTCTAGGTCCCTCTGGATGGCATCCCTTCCTCCAGCATGTCAACTGCACCACACAGCTTACTGTTGTCGGTAAACTTGCTGAGGATGCACTCAATCCCAGCATACGTGTCACCGACAAAGATATTGAACACTGCCAGTCCCAATACCGACCCCTGAGGAACTCTGCTTATCACTGGTGCCCACCTGGACATCAAGCCATGGACTGCAATACTTTGAGTGCAACTATCCAGCCAATTCCTTATCCACCATGTGGTCCCTCTGCCAAATCCATGTCTCTCCAGTTAAGAGACAAGGATGTCATGCGGGGGAGTGTCAAATGCTTTGCACAAGCCCAGGTAGATGACATTAGTCATTCTTGCCTTATCCAGCAATGCTGTAACACTGTTATAGAAGGCCACCAAATTTGTCAGGCACGCTTTGCCCTTAGTGAAGCCATGTTAGCTGCCACCAATCACCTCCTCATTTTCCATGTGCCTCAGCATAGTTTCCAGGATGAAACTGCTCCATGGTCTTGCTGGGCGCACAGGTGAGACTGGCTGGCCTGTAGTTCCCCGGGTCTTTCTTTTTCCCCTTTTTAAAAATGTGGGGGGTTGTTTCCCTTTTTCCACTGAGTGGGAACTTCACCACACTGTCACAGTCTCACAAATATGATGGATAGTGGCTTAGCCACTTCATCTGCCAGTTCCCTCAGGACCCACAGATGCATCTCATCAGGTCCCATGGACCTGTGCACCTTCAGGTTCCTTAGATGTTTTTGAACCTGATCTTGTCCTACAGTGAGCAGTTCTTCACTCTTCCAGTCCCTGCCTTTGCCTTCTACAACTCAGGCAGTGTGGCTGGAGCACTTGCCAGTGAAGACCAAGGCAAAAATGTCATTGAGTGCATCAGCCTTCTGGGTAACCAGGTCTCCTGTTTCCTTCTGGACAGAGTCCACATTTTCCCCAGTCTTCCTTTTATCACCGATGTACCTATAGAAGACTTTCTTGTTGCTGTTGATGTCCCTGGCTATATTTAATTCTGTCAGGATTTTAGCTTTCCTAACCTGATCCCTGGCTGTATTCCTCCCAGGCTACCTGTCCTTGTTTCCATCCTCTGTAGGCTTCCTTTTTGTGTTTGAGTTTGTCCAGGAGCTCCTTGTTCATCCATGCAGGCTTCCTGACATTTTTGCTTGACTTCTTTTTTGTTGGGACACAACGCTCCTGAGCTTGGAGGAGGTGATCCTTGAATATTAAGCAGCTTTCTTGGGCCCCTCTTCCCTCCAGGGCTTTATCCCATGGTACTCTGCCAAGCAGACCCCTGAAGAGGCCACTCTGCTCTCCTGAAGCCCAGGGTAGTGAGCTTACTCTGTGGCCTCCTCACTGCCCTAAGGATATTCACCGTTTCATGGTCCCTGCAGCCAAGGCTGCCCTTGATCTTCACATTCCCTACCAGCCCCTCCTTGTTGGTGAGAACAAGGTCCTGCACAACACCTCTCCTCATTGGGTCCTCTATCACTTGAGGGCAGTTATCATTAACGCATTCCAGGAACTTCCTGGATTGCTGTGTTGTCCCTCCAGCAGGTATCGGGGGGATCGAAGTCCCCCATGTGAACCAGGATTTGTGAATGTGAGGCTGCTCCTATCAGTCTATGGAGGGCCTCATCTGCTTGGTCTTCCTGGTCAGGTGGCCTGTAGCAGACCCCCAGTATGTCTCTTGTCCCTGCCCTCCCTTTGATCCTGGCCCATAAGCTCCTGGTTGGCTCCTCATCCATTTATCCTCAGGTGGCGCTCCATGCACTCCAGCTGGTCATTGACATAGAGGGCGACACTCCTTCCTTGTCTTCCCTGCCTGCCCTTCCTAAAGAGCCTGTATCCTATCTCCACACTCCAGTCATAGGAGCCATCCCACCATGCGTCCATGATGCTAATAAGATCACAGCCCTACAGGTTTGCACTCATTTCTAACTCCTCTTGTTTATTCCCCATGCTACGTGCATTTGCATGGAGTCATTTAAGCTGGGTTCCCCATGAAGCTGACTTGCTCAGCTGTAGTGGCTGGAATTCCTATGTGCTGCACTTGTATAATAGAAGAGTGATAGTAAAGATCACAAGATATACGCCACGGGGAATAGCAGAGAAACATACAAAATGTGTTTCAGCTTTTTGCATATTCTCCTAATTTATAAAATAGCTCACGCTTTAATTTTCCTAAAGCTTTTTAATTCAATATTCAATTTGCATGCAAATTGAAATGTTTCAAAATGCAATACATAGATGTGCATCTTCATTTCTGTAATTTCCCTCTTCTTTCCTTCCATGTCTATACAAATTCTTCCTAATGATATTATTTTAATGACTTCCATGAAGCAATTTATTGTAATTTTCCTCTTTTGTAAATAATTATGTAGATTCTTTTCAAAGTCATAGCCATCCTTTCACTGTAAAGAATACAGAAGTTCCCATGGCTGCTCGGCAAGCAAAATTAAAGTGTCATGGGTTTATTAAATGATACGCCTGGAAGGATGTAAGTCTCTCTTTTAAAAAGGACAAGCATTAGAAACAATTTTTGAGAAAAACTAACACACTTTCCTTTGGGCACCAATAAGTGACTAGCCTCTTCTAAATTGATAACTTATTTTTTGTTCATGAAAATATTTTGTTTATTTATGTTTATTCAAAACATAAAACCTCTCAGCACTATCAAATGTGAAAACAAAATGTATTAGAAATGTAATTAGTTTAATAATTAGATGACATTTTAAGCACTTTTTATCCAATTAGAACATGAGAACTCAATTTCTAGGTCCAGGGTATGATGGGTATGATTCCCTATGTGGAAAGAGACCACTGTAAACCTGTCCTTTTTACCCTATTTTTTCTGTACTTCAAAGAAGCATCTCTCTAGTGCATTCCATTCATTTAAAATAACTTTTCTTCTTTTTCTAGTGGAACAAAGACTTATGGAGAAAACATTCAGGTCAGGAAGTGATAAAAGATTTTTACTGCCCAGTCAGCTATATATGCCCTAGAGATCCTCTAATTTTTAAGCACCCCAAGATGGTGGTGTGTGTAGGACAGCAGGACAAGTACTGGAAATTGAAATGATCAAAAATGAAACAGCACTTATGCAAGAACAGCTGAATTCCCCACTGCCCAGGCATAAAGAACTCTCACACTACTCCTTAAAACTATCAATACAGAATAGGTTTGATACTGAGACTTGGCGGGGATTGGAAAAGGAAAAAAAAAAAAAAGAAATCATATCTACTTTAACATTTTTAAAATCAACATATACTTTAAAGTATTACTGAAGAACAACTGTAATATTCTGTTTTCAAACATCTAGAAGAAAATTGAGTCTGATTAACACTTTAGATTTGCAAAGACTGACTGTAATGGTTGACACTAAGTAGAAAATTGTGAACCACTGAGAACTGGAAAAATGGCCATCTAGGTCAATGAGAAACAGAAAAAAAGAACACTACCAGAGATGGTGTGTAAAGCAGAAGTGCAGTCCACGTCCTTTTACCTTTGAAAGTCCATTGTCCCAATGCACAATTTATGTATTTTAATATAACTTGTATAACTTGCCTTACTTCAGCAGACTATACATCACTCCCAGGCAACTGCCCTAATAACCAAACTATAGAACCAAGTTTGCTCACTTTCTCTCAGGCCTTAAATGAATACATAATTATACTTGGAGAGTCCAGCTAAGAACTGAAAACAGGCCATCTCAGAATACCTTAAGAACATATGGCAGATGGGTTATGTATTCCATCAGAAGGAAGTAAGGCTGACTTCTTGTTCCTTATATCTGGATGAATGATTCAAATGCTGTGACACTGACAAAAGAGGAGGGTCCAGACCTGAACTGCAGCTGATCTTGTAGGTGTCCTCCAAGAATATTTACAAGAGGCCAAACGGTTTACGTCTGAAGCAGTGTCTGCTTAGTAGCTTAGCGTGACCTAGCTGCCTGCTGCTAGAATCCAGCATACTCAGGAGTTTGCTTCTGCACATTGCAGCTGACAAACCTCCAGGATTAAGTTCAGCTGAACAGATTTGGGATAAGTGTGTTTTGGATGCAAGCACTGACACTGGCAGTTGGGCAGCACTTTTAGATTTAATGCAAGATTCTATAGCTCACCTCTGAAATTGTACCAGGGTGTTTTAGTCTAATAATGTGCTCACAAAAATTGTAACCCAAATATCTGAACTGCACTGTGCAGGGACAAACTAAAATTTTCATTTAAAAAATAATGATTGTTAAAAAAATTATGACACCATCTACTGTAAGACTAGTCTAAAACCATATATTGCTTTTTAAGACAATGTTAAGAGTATTGCTTTTATCAGAAAGACTAGGAGAAAGTGAGTCTCAGGAAAAAAAAATGACAGGGAAAATAACACAAGTCTTGGAAAGCCTTGCCATTAACAGCTGCAGTACCAAAACAGTGACCAAGACAGTTTAAACATATAACATAGTTCACTTATATGAGCAAAGCATGTTTTAATCGGTGTGTCTAGGCTGAGGTTATTTCTTCCTAAAATTTTTACTTACTAATCACAAGAACAAAGGTTGTTAGAGTGTGCCCAGTGTGGGAGGTAAAGAGGTTGAATATATTTCCATGAGGTTTGCTAAGGAAACCCATGATTTAGAGTATTTCCCAGCAAAGGAATAGCATCAGACTTTTTTTGCACTAGGAAAGAATGATACCAGGAGTTCTCAGAGGAGATGTCCATGGAGATGGAGTTTGCTAATGAGGTACATGGCAAAACAGGGGTGGATGTAGGAAGAGGGGAAGGGCCCCTAGATTAGAAAATAACTGAATGAGGTGGGTGGGATAAGAAGCAGAAGGCAACTCTGAGGGATGAAAGAAACAGAAAGGGATGCTGGTGCTAGCAGATGAAAGAAAAGAAGAAATGACTCATCTCCTCTCAAAGTAAAGTGAATTTTTCAGAGAGAGGAATATAGAACATAGTGTGCCATACTTCCAACGCTTCCAGAGTAAAAAGGATAAGTAGATTAGGGAAGTGAGGGTCATGCTAAAGGTCATCTTTTGCTGATCTATAAGGTTAGCTTCAAAAAATATTTTAGCCACAGAGATCCATGGAAATGACACAGCTGAGCTTTGAACATTCAGTTGTTACTTTGGCATTCCAGAAACACAGCCACTGCTCTTCTAGCTCAGTCTGGTCTTGTCCTTGGTGGAACACGCTCCTCAGCTTCTCTCTGGATGGAGGTTGGAATTATACTAGTCTCAGCATGGAAATAGACTTGTCTGCACTGAGCTTGTGACGACTGCCATTTCCTTGGGTCACCACAGCTGGAGAGTCACAGAATGTTTGAGGTTAGAAAGCACCTCTGGAGGTTGCCTAGCGCAACTCACTGCTCAAAGCAGTGCCAGCCAGAGCAGGCTGACGACAACTGCAGGCTGCCCAATCACATTCTGAATATCTCCAAGGATGGAGACTTCACCACCTCTCTGATCAACCTGTTTCACTGTTTGATCACTTAGAGACAAAGTGTTTTCTTGTGTCTAAATGGATTTTCTCGTACTTCAGTTTGTGTCTGTTGCTTCTTGTCCATTCACTGAATGTTACTAAGAAGTGACTGGTTCCATCTTTTGAGCAAGCACTCAAACCCCCAACCATTTAGTGGTCACCCTCCACTAAACCTGCTCCAGTTTATCAACACCTGCCTTGTTTGAAGGGGTACAAAACTGCATACAGTGTTCAAAACGTTTATAAACTCACTACAAAAGCCATATACCAGTATTAAAAAAACTAACAGCGTAACACCTTACACTCTTACAAACACTCTTACAAACCCATTTACAGGTCAAATAATGGCTATATTAAGGTTTTATACGTCTTCTGTCAACACCATTCAGTACAGCATACAAGACATGTCACTTAATGGAATTGTCTTCTCCATTACCACTTCGGATGTCTCTAGTGTCCTGCAGCACAGAAGGATTGTTTAGCAAAGACACTGTGGTAAGTTCTTTAAAAGCATCTACCACAAACATATTATTTCTATACTTTATTCCATCTTTGACAAAAATATTTGCATAAACAAAAAAGGAAAATCATCTTCCCACCAGAAGACATGAAGATCATTTAACACCAAATGTTAAAACATATATTCATGATATTTAACAGTGAACACTAATAAAACATAGATGGAAAAGCAATATAATAGAGAATTTAAGTAAGCTTTAAATTATATACATTAGTACACAGTGCTTAGAATGTGCATGTATACAACCTAAATAATGCTACTCTGCTCCTAATGTTCTTGTGTTATGTACTGCATCTAGAATTCCTGTGAATGTATTTCTCCAATCTGATATAGTACAAATATGAATTTTAGTTCTTGACTGAGGAAGAAATCCATAATTTTCTTCTCAAATACATTTTTACTTTTAAATCTTAGGATGAAATCATATGAAAAATTTGATCCACCTTGATATACCAGGATATACTTGATATACTATAACTTAATGACCAGTAAAGAAGATAAAAAAAGATGAAATTGCACAGAATGTACATTAAGTTACTTTTTCTACTATACTTATAATAATAATTTAAAAGCAATCTCGAAAGAGACTTTTCACACATTTTTTCAATGCATTCTTATCTAAGTAGTCAGACATGACTTAGTCCGTACACTGAGATCATAGTTTCTGATTACTGAGTAAAACTCACAGTGATGAATTTTATTGCATATGTCCATACTACAGCTAAGTACCATTTTCTGTGTTCCATTTTTACAGCACATTTTGTCAGTACGGGCCACTAAACACTGTTTAACATGTAATACAGTTACGCATGCCTTTGTCTTACTAAGCAAACATACAGCAACGACAAGGTTCAACAACAGCACATGAATGCTAGATGACTGTTTGACCTGAGATTTGACAGCATCTGGCTGTGGAGCAAGAAAAAGGAAGCTCAACATCAGGGTATTTTACGTATGCATGACTCAGTATCCTTTTCTAAAAGTTAGGAATTGCCTTCCAGGAAAGAGTGAAACAATGCAAGAAGACAGTAGGACTACAGGCATTTTTTTAAAAAGCAGACTTTGGCATAAGAAAATATACAACTGAGATCAAAAGATAAATACAATATTTTAAACTGCTTAATTAGATTGGGGGGTTGGGGAGGTGTGGGGGGAGAAGAAAAATCAAACATTCAGGAGACAATTCAGGCCTTTGAAATAACCTGAATACTGATTATTGGCATGCCAAAGGAAAGTTGCAATAGTTAAACATCTGGTTTTATCTCACATCAGGAATGAATAAAAGAGGCTAAAAACATGTAGAATTTAAATGAGGTCTTATCTCATGCATCATTACAATGAAATGAATGCAGTATACTGCCACTGTTCAGACACAAGGGGACAAGTGTGCTATCACGTGGATACCACCTTGCCAGAAAATTTACACTCAAAAGCAGATAAAGGCATCATTTACTGTAATGCAGCAAGACAGCAACCAAGACAAAAAAAAACCCATCTTTGTATATGTCTGTGTATATATATACATATATATATATATGTGCATGTGTGTGTGTCTGTATATAATGCGTATATATGCATATGTGCACACAGAGGTAGCCTAGCAGCTTGAAACTTCCTACTGTGAGTATATAAATTTGTAATATTGAAAATTTCATTATTATTATTTTGAAAAACATTTTCATTTTCCTTTGAAAAAGCATTTCAGATTTAAACCTACTGCCCCATTCTATTAAAACATGTAATACACATCGAAATAATAGCATGCAAAAATAGGATATGCAGTCAAGCCACAAATACCTGATAAAAGATATGTAGGAGACTAATTATTTGAAAACTGAATAAAGAGTTTTTCAGTGCCAGCCTATCCAAGAAATGGATATACCAGTGCAGAAATGGCCATCTAGGTCAAGCCTGTATCAGCAAAAGGATTCTACTGACTGTGGAGTTCCTAAGTAATTATCCAGTGAAAATAACATACATCAGCAAAAGCACTTCCCTTGTTGAATTATATAAACTAGGGTTTTTTTCTTATATAACAGAAGTTTTCTATGGGTAGTGGAATTAATCACAATAATTTACTAGTAATGTATGCCTTTTATTCACTAAACTCAGGTTCCATGCCATAATATCTTTTTGCTTCCTTATGCCCACCACACTATGTGCAGAAAACAGTGTGTGTTATGGCTGTTCTACAGTTATACATAATCTAATTTTGACATCTGGTTACTGCTGAAAAAAACATCTTCAATGACTGATTTTTTCTTACGTTTTCATTAATGAGGGACACTGAGACTTCTCTACTCAGCTGACAATACTCACAAAAGTTGCAGGACCCTAAAACCTTTTGCCTTTCTGTCAAAATGGATTGAAATTGACTGAATTAATACTTTTGAGGGGTTACAGATAAAAAACACTATTGGAAAAGTTTTGTCACAGTTTCAGGATTCAAGAGCATGCTCTGAATTTTAGCAAAATCATCCACATCAAATGTGCTCTCAGACTTAAATAATAATATTCATCTGTCCTTAGACATCAAAACAAAAAAGAATCAACTTGAAGGTTAGTCCTTTATAGTACCTTACCTCACGGTAAAGCAGACATATAAACTGATCATGAGTCATGCTCTTGAACTTTTCTTCAAGTGCCTATGTAGATAGCTAAATTTAGATGACAAAACCCTTTGCAGATTCTTTTGGGTAGAGCCTGTATTAGTTTATTCATGTAACAGGAATAGATTAGTAACAGAATTACTAGTTTAGTAGTAATAAAATACTAGGTTTTATATTTCAGTGCAAGGAATTACACCTATAAAAATACAAAGTAATAATAAGATTTTTAAAGACAACAAATGCTTTAAAGGGTAATCAGGAAAAAAAATAGGCAAAAAAACTTAAGACATGACAGGATTTAAAAAAAATGAAATCCTCCAGCTGCTCTATTTAAAACACAATACAAGTTAAACATTTTATTCCAGAACTTGAGTGTGAACTTCATTTTGAAAGTGAATATAACACTTCTACTTAAGAAGAATCTTGGCTTATAAGTGAACTTAGAAGTTCAGTCATTCAGAATGACTGCACTTAACAGCAACAAACCCCAGCCCATAGACTTTAAATTGCCTTAGATAAATATTTAAAATTTAAGGAAAAATGTTGTTAACATACTAGATACCTAAGCAGAAAAATTCTTCAAAATATCATATCTCATATGAGAAAATGGATCATTTTTTTCTTATTTTCCCCTAGCAAAAGTACAATACCTAATCACAGAAAGTTCAACAGCATTAACAGTGACTTACAGCATCCTCATGAAATTGAATTGTAGAGTTCTGTTCCTGAACTGTAAGAAACGTAACCTTTCTTCCTAACCCCCACTAAATCTTTGTGTGGCAAATGCTAAACATTTAAATTAGCTTCAGAATGTCAGCAAGGTTATGATGCAGACTTCAGACCTTGTTTTGACTTCATTTCACAGGAGCTGTCAGCCACCCCTTCAGAACAAAGTGGTATAGCTACTGAGGCCTGGTTTTCTCGAGCAAATCACAACTACAAAATGCAAAGAGGGTAGGTTCAGATATTAAAATATTTATAAACTTCCAAAACCGCCAGTCAAATACAAAATGGCATTGAAGTGCTAACAAACAATGTTTCTGCAGGCAAGAAAATGTGTGAGCTTCAACCAGGTACACTTCTCTCATCTACTGATTCAGCAACGGTTTCCTCTGCAATTTCTCAGTTACAAGCTACGAAATTTAGAACTGCACTGCATAAAACACAGAGTGTACTTTTTAAGTTAATATGTAAGATATGCATATTTAAAATTTGAAACAGTGATAGACGCTAATCTCTGTTTTGTGGCCACCACTACTCTCTGCTACACCGCATGCTCTGAATTTCTTCATTTACGTTAATTTCAGTGTGACATTTCCTCATCTACCTCGCTTCTACACCTACTTACATCAGTTCTGGTAACATTTGAACTGGTTGTGTGCAGTTTTTAGGCAGTTTCCACCTTGTATTTCCCATATCTAATGTTCTACTATTAATCACACCTTTACTTCTCTCCATGCTAATCACTATGCTAACTTTCATTATTTACACCGGTATCTTGTTACTATTTTTTATCTTCGCTTTACTTTGAAGTCTGATACTGCTATTCACACTTGCATCATAAGAGATGGGATATGGCACCTTTGTTCTTTAAATTCTTATTCATACATTTTCACCACAACGGTGTGCTACTTGCGATATTTCTCATTTTCTTCCAGAACCCATCCTATACATGCAGTTGGGTTCCGGTTTATCAGTGACCAACCTCAAAAGAGGAGATCTACAAGATTCCTGCTAAATGAATTACATAAGTAACATATAGTCCATTGAAAAAAATACTTTTTAACAGAACATAATAAAAAACTTACAAGACAAATTCTTTGCCATAACTAAACCTAATGTAGCTACTTGTCTATTGAATATAGAACATGAACAAACCTAATGACATAATTACAATATTTTTATACAGGAACTCTACATGAAACATTACTTTTTTTTTTCCCTCCCTCCACAAATCTTGCTAGAAACACCATGCTCAACAAGAGATACTATACAGAACATTTTAGATTGATTAACCCAAGTTAGTCATCAGTAATTGTAAAGAGAGTTATAATGGAAGGCGTTATAACGAACATTAGATGTGGTAACTCTCGTTGCTGTTAAATTGAACTAACAGGTCAGCACTTCTAAATTAACTTGTAATGACATGAAGAGTGCTTCTATAGCGTCAATCACACTGACAGCACTTAGTCAATTAAAAGAACTGGAAAGACCTGAACTAGCTGGGGGAGAAGGGAGGGTAACATTCATCCTGTGGATTTAATGAAGAATTTGCATTGGAACTCAGTGAAGGAACCGTTTTAGAAGGATCACACCTGGATAAAAACAGAAAAAAAACCACTTTCCTTTTATCTGAGGGGTTAAAATTAAAGCTGACACACAACTGTGCAAAACATGCAAGCAGTTGACATGCAGTGAGAGCAAAACTACATGGATTGTTTAGTAACCACTGTGAGTAGCTCCACCTTTCTTTTGGTGTGATTATACAGAAGCAGCAGTATGCCCACTTCCTGCTTTAATTATACGGTGGGAGCAACAACAACTAAAGAAGTTATTTCTGTCACACTTCTGTTTACCTGGAGTTAATAAACCGGATTACCATTACTTTACATAGCTTCCAATAACAAATAATTGAAGATCCAGTTTGCCAGACACCTTCTTCAAAAAAAACAGATACCTGATCTAGCCAAGATGAGAAGGGATATATCTGTTCCTTGAACACAGCATTTATTAAATCGTTCAGATATCTATAGCTGAGAAAGAGAAATTATGTTGAAAAGATGGAAATTTAGTAAATCACAACTCTAGTGATTTTTTAATTTCTTGAAAATACCAGGATGCCTGTTCTGCCCAATTGCCCTGTTTCCTTTTACATGCTTTTCCCACTTGCAAAATATAATTCAGAATAGAATTGTAAGAAAACACAGTCATCTCTATAGTCTACTGCCCTCAACTTCAATAGGTTTGGATCAGTTCTTATGTTATAAACTGAAGGGTTTGTCCTTTCTTTATTTCCAGTCCTATTAAACGAAATATCATCCAGTGGAGTGAAATAGCTAGAGTTTAACTACATGTGTATTTGTTTCTTTAATTTTTTTGCTCTAGATACTTCCTCCCTCTCCAAAACTGAATACACCAGCAGTCTAGCCCGAATCTGCTTTGTGCACTTCCACGGTAAAAGCATACTGCTGCTTTCAACTGATAAAGCACAAAGCATTTTGTCATCTGAATATTAGGGGGAATCATCACCTCTTTGGCTTACAATTTAACGTCACAGTTATGATCATCAGAGATACCTAAGTCAGACATCACTCTGCCTAAACACAACAGTGCTGTTGGCAGGGTTGGGATGCTTCGATGATTTTAGAACTCACTTTCCACAATAATCTACTAGAGTCCAAGTTTGTTATGCCTCCAAGGCATGCCTTGAAGCTCATATTTCTTCTCTAGGGGCACCAAATAAAATGAAGTTTCCCTTTTCTAACCTAGGCTTTTAGCCAAAATTTAAAGGCAAGCTGATTGTTTCTGTTACTAAGGAGAAGTTGGTGATGGTGTCAGGCATCTGTGAAGAAGCACTATTTCCTTTAAAATAGTGCACAAAGTCTTGCTTTTCCTGAACACACCCAAAATCTCCAATAAATTGGAGTCAGTTTCCTTGCTTATAACCCTTGTTTATGATACGTTTCCAAATGGGTTTTTAGAAAAACACAGTAAAATAATTTGAGATACATGCTCCTTTGCTCTGGCCTATAGTAATTAGCATTTTAGAAATCAAAAGAGAAAAAGGATTTGTGTCATTTCCCTATCACAAACCCCAGAAGTTTCACACACTACCACTATGAAAGAATATTCATTAAATTGATAGGAAAAAAACACCTGTAATATAACTTCCATATAATTAATATATAGTTTTGCTCCCTTACAATTTCTCTCATGTCTGGAGAACTGAAATGGCTTCCTCGAACTTTCTAGAGATAACAATGTATTTAAATTTATACATTTTTGTATATTTAATGACCACTATTTTATCCAATGGCATTTAATTTGGAGATACTTCACTATCTCTAAATACATGCTTCCAAGCAACATGTCTCTTCCAGCCCACCCTGCCTGGAATAAGAAGTAATTATAACACTATGCAACCAAACTACCTCTTGGTAATATCTAGCTGTTAGCAGCAATATCCTCTATCTCTATTAGTCAGCTGATCATATGTTTCAACCATTTAAACTGTACTTATTCTCTGCAGTAAGTGGCAGATAATAAGAGTTTGGGGAATCTCAGTCAGAGTATTGGAGACCTGCAGCTACTCATGAAATGGCTAGATACATTAGTTACACCCTTGGAAAGACTTCATCAGACTCATGTTATTGCATCAAGGGAGAGAAAACCAAATTGATTATAAAACCTGGCTTCTTCAATTTGTAGCCAAAGTATCCTAAGAAATATGCTGAAGAAATGAATACATTTTGTTTGGTATTACTTCATATGCTATGGAGATAAGACAAGTGTGACTTTCTTCTTACCACTGCCTCTGAGATATTAGTACTGTTCCAAGTATATAATTAAGTAGGTGGATTCTATTGCATTTCTAATCCTAAAATGTGTTTAATTTTGATAAAGAACAATATATCAAGCACTGAATAAGCCAAGTAAAAAAAAAAAAAATTAATACATTCAATCTGTTTTCTGTGCATAGGTCTTCTCCTGATGCCTGAGGAGGTTTCCTGAGTAAAGCTGGCCAATAGAACAGAAAATTCAGTTTTAAATAACTCAGCAAAATGAAAGATATATGCAGGAATTTGCATTTGTGACAGATGTCAATGTTCATAGGGATGTGTTCTTTCTAATATGAGTCAGCAGTGTGTTCAACCTACAAGCAGAGGCCAAGAGAACTGGGTTTCACACAATCAGAATGGTTTGGGTTGGAAAGGACCTTAAAGATCATCTAGTTCTGGCAGGGTAGGGACACCTTCCACTAGACCAGGTTGCTCAAAGCCCCATCCAGCCTGGCCTTGAACACTTCAAGGAACGGGGCATCCAGAACTTCTCTGGGAAACCTGTTCCAGTGCCTCACCACCTTCACAGTAAAGAGTTTCTTCCTAATATCTGCTCTAAATCTACCTGCTTTTGGTTTAAAACCATTCCTCCTTGTCCTGTCACTACAGGCCCTTGTAAAAAGTCCCTCTCCAGCTTTCTTGTAGGCCTCCTTTAGGTATTGGAAAGCTGCTATAGGGTCTCCCTGGAGAGGGAACAGATCTTATTTCTGCCTACAGCTGCCTAATAGGAAGATGCAGAGGAGAAGGAGCCAGGCTATCCTCAGATGTGCAGAGCGTAAGGACAAAATCTAACAGATAACAGTCGATATGTGGGAAATTCCAACTAGATATAAGAAAAATAGACAAGAAAATTACCATAAAGGAGGTCAAACACAGGAACAGAATGCTCAGAGAGGTCAAGGAATCTCCATTCCTGAAGATACTGAAGCCTTGACTGTACAAGGCCCTGACTAACCCTCTCTAACTAGATTTACTTGGAGTAGTTGGTTGCACTAGATAATTTCTGGAGGTCTCTTCCAATCTAGGTAATTCTATGACTGTGTGTTGGACAAAACAAACGGTAGTTTGAAGAGTAGCTACTGTAGGAAAGCACTTCTCCTGTGGTTCCATAGGGCTTGACATCCAGTTTGTACATGGGTACCCATTTACTGCTACTCTAGACTTTTCTGGGTAGTCACAAGTGTGACTAATTAGGGATCTCTGTTTATCACAATCAGCCCAACACAGCTCAGAAATTATTCTATGACAGAATGAACATGGAAAACAATGCTAGAGAAAGTTCTGTGGAAGATTTACCCCACTCATGCACACTCTAAATCATTTCAAAGACCACTCTATCAAAGTTTTGTCAATAGTTTTGCCACTGAGATCTACCTCTGAAGTTTCTAAAGGAAACCATTCAACCAGCCCATCTGAGTTGTACCTGTGCCCATATCCAAGTGAACCTTCAGTGCATT
Organism: Ibycter americanus; assembly: GCA_035590275.1. Lineage (NCBI taxonomy): Eukaryota > Metazoa > Chordata > Aves > Falconiformes > Falconidae > Ibycter > Ibycter americanus. The sequence continues at coordinate 49,064,322 of JAVJGI010000040.1, forward strand.
TCACAGTTTAGATGCAGGTACAGGCAACAGTTTGCCTTTCTGCAAGCAGTCAGACAGAGAAAACCAAAAGAATGACAATTTCTCTGTATTAAAGCAGTTGGTGATAATCATTCTGTTTGCCTGATGTATCTTTATAAATGTTTCCACATGCTAAACCAAGCAGTTTTCTGTTGATCCTATAAGCACTCCACTGTCAGCTGCTACATGGACTGAATTACTTGACTGACATAAGAATCCGAACACTCTAGAACGTATGTCCCTGTGATAACATCCATAAGGAATGTTTGTATTTCAGATAATCCTGCATTCCCATAGAAGTTAAAATTCATGACAAAGAGAAATGAGCATGATATGATAACTGCCATGAGCAGACTGCTTTTGATTTATTCCTCCCCTCCCTTCATCTTCCTTTCTGACTTCCCTCTGGATAACAGCTGCAGTCCCAGATGATGTACTACTGGTGCTGTGCTTAACAGAGCTCTCTCAAACACTGTAACGATAGGAGAGCCGTCTGCAGAGATCATGAACAGATGATCCATGGCAGAACGTTCACTCTTAAGGCTGCCAGTGCAAAGTAGACAAATGAACCATGTGCCCATTAAGTTCTTACTTTTGCTTATGTTTATACTTTACTTTCCTGATGTTTGTTTGGTGTTCTGATGCTGCCACATGCAGGTATAACACTGCTATGATATCCAGGGACTCCTCTTTTGACTCTAGTTACCCCACTTCCCTTGCAATTTATGTTTTGATTCTTCCTGACATAAGTTCTCTAGGTTTCCTTAGTAACAGATTATTAAAAACATATGTGTGTGTGTGTATATAGATACATACATATATTAGTAAGTCAGTGTAAGCTGCAGCTGGCTGTGCTAATGAATAAAACTTTTTAAAGTCACCAGAAAATGTGATTTGATAAAAGGTTTGTTACAAGTGTGCTAGAATAGCAGTAGCTGTTCATTTTCGCTCTAAGCAATCTGAACAAAATGGTTCTAAGCATTATGATTAGACAAGATATTTTCCAGCACAATCTACCAGCTACCCTCAAACTACCAGAATAATGGAAAAGGCAGAAAATAGAACTGCTTGCCTGCAGCCTGACATTTCATTCAGAGAAAGCCAAAACACAAGTGCTGCATTTTAAACCAGTTTCAGTTCTAAACCTGCTCTGGTTTTGAAGTATATAACTGAACAAAGAAGACTAACCCAGCTGGTTTAGAGTTTCGATTTTGTTAAAGGATCTTCGGTGATGCAGAAAATCAAGACAGAAAAAGTGCTAAGTATTTTTCCATTCAAAGCCTGTGATTTCTATGTTGCCATAGCTTTGGAACCCTTCTCAATTAATTAGCAGTACCACATCATCATTTTCACTTAACCTCAATAGCTGTTTTTTCTTGCTTGAGTTCAGAGAGCACAAGAGCCTTGAAGCTTATTGTCTAGATAAGCTTTAAGACAAAAATGGAATTCATGACCAATAGCTTTTAGAGTAGCTTGAATTCTAAAAGAAAAACAAAAACTCTATTTCTTTCCAATCTGAGCTGACAACATGAGAAATGTTTGTCCAGGCAGTATTTCTATTGAAACACAGAAAAGAGCCTAGAAGCCTGAAACTTGTCTAAACAGCCCAGTGTTTTTAGTTCCTTCTTCATTTCTAAGAAATGGGTAGATTCTATGTAATTCAATGATTTCAAGAATTAGAGGAACCTATTTTAATAAAAACCTAAAAAGTTACTTTTTTAAAAAAAATTAAATATTTATACACCTCCTTATTTCAAAAGCTTATCATACCTTCAGGTCAACAATTTATATTAAAATCATATTTGAAATTGTCTGAAGACTGTGTCTTAAGCAACAGAAAGATATTCTTTAAAAAAATCTTTGATTTTGTAAACAAATTTGATGTAATTTTTTTCATTACAAACTTTTTTAAAATTAGATGTTATTTTCCATGTTCAAAAAATTGACCGTGTTAAGTATAGATACAAGTTTTGAGCTTTATTATACTAACTAATTAACGGCAGCAATCCCGTCCGCGAAAATTCTTGGAAAAAATTAACCGTTCTTTTGTAGAAAAGAAAACAGTATAAAGAACATAAACCTACATTATTGATACAGGAAATGGATGTTACTCCTTCAAGCTCTAAATAGATTGGGGGTTTTTGCTTTAAAAATTCTCCAATACAACATATTTATCTCATCTGAGATATCTGTATAGTACTTTCTGTGTATTCTTACTAGCTTTCTGTCCATCTACCTTATTTTCTTATCACATCTGCTTAATAAGACTTACTTTAGGAAATTTCTTAGCAGCTACACACTTTTTTAGAGATGCCTAAGCATGAAACCTATGTTTCTGTTAATAAAGTGTCCCATCAGTTTTTACTGCACTAAAGCTTGAATGAATCACACTTCTTTTTATCTTTTGACTAATATTCAATGATATCCATGAAATAACTACTTTCCTTCTTATTTCTTGTTAAGGGACTTAACTAGGAGGACATGATAGAACTAGTTTTAGTTCGACTGAAAGGTCAGCAAAGAGTAGGTTGTCAAATTAGACCTGACAACAATCACTAGGCCTGCAGGAGATTGGTGTCTTTTAAGACATTCATTTATGTGAATTAAATCAGGCCTAGCACCAGATATAAATTATTCTAACTTAAGACTTTTATTTTTCCCTGCTGAAATTCTTTCATTTTTCATGGAATAATGCAATATTCATTGGGCTACAGTAAGAGAGGCTGTCACTCACTGGCTATAGCATTCACATGAAAAAGAAAACTAGACAACTGTCTATTTCAGCAATAATTGAAGATACTCCATTCACTACCAAAAAAAAATAAAATATCAAAACACCAAAAAAACCAAACGTTGCAAGTTAAGAATGAGAAAGCTATTCTAAAATACCTTGTAGCTAAGATCATGTTCTTAACAAATAAGGGTTTGATTTGCTTAGAAAAGAATTTGAGCCTAACTCTTTCCCTTTATATGCCAGAGGTTAGAGGATTCATCAGTAATTAATGTCAGGAGCTTTCTCCTGTTGCACTTGAGAAGGGTAATTAACCTGACTTAGGCACAGATTAAAAAAAAATTTAGTCCTGAATCCCAAACAGATGCATGTAGTATCTGTTGATTTAGGTAGGCAACATGCTGAGTTAATTCTCTTAGAAAATCTCATGCTCTGAATTTGCTTTTGAGAAACTTCTCTAATTTATTTACATTTACATGACTAATTCTAGTTTCCTCAGATTTGTGTCATACAAAAAAGAGGAAAAAAATTATTTGGCTAGGTTATTGTCCTGGTTTCAGCTGGGATAGAGTTAATTTTCTTCTTAGTAGTTAGTACAGTGCTGTGTTGTGGCTATGATGTGAGAACAATGTCGATAGGACACTG
>JAVJGI010000040.1:49067815-49092463 GCA_035590275.1 Ibycter americanus
AGTAACCGTTACGCGTGATGGAGCCCTGCTTTCCTGGGGATGGCCGAGCACCTGCCTGCCCATGGGAAGTGGTGAACGAATTCCTTGCTTTGCTTTGCTTGAGTGCGCAGCTTTTGCTTTACTTATTAAATTGTTCTTATCTCAACCCTTGAGTTTTACATTCCTTTCCGATCCTCCTCCCCATCCCTCTGGATGCGGGACAGCGAGCAAGCTGCTGCGTGGTGCTTGGTTACCGGGCGGGGTCAAACCACGACAGTTATCTTTGCAAAGTAATGTGGTATTATATAACCCACCTTGTTCCCACGTTTCTGTTTAACATTTCCTACTCCCTAGACAAACACATGTAAATTATTGAAAACTATAAAACTCTTTTTAGACTTCTAAAATATATACTACATTTCAAATTCTTCTTCTACATAGAATTTTCACATATGAATTTCCCTAAGACTTTAGGCATCTGAAACAGAGGGTCAGTATTAACTTCTTTGCGACTCTCACCCAAAATCCTTTTGCAGGTTACATTATTGATACCATGAGGCTTAGCCCAAGCAAGGAAAAGAATAAGATGCGGAATTAGAATGCTAAAGAATTTATTCCAAAAAAGTTACGCAAGGGACCACTTAAAATTTATGAAACACCTTTGATAGAAAAGGGTGGGGTTTGTTTGGTTTTTTTTGCTACATTAATGGTAAATTACACTAGCTTTCAAAAAATAACAGTAATTAAAAAAGCATAAATAGATGAGGATGTACTATACATCATATTTTCACACCTACTAACATCAACATCTGATTTTGGTTTCTAAATTGAACCTTTGTAACAGAGGGATACATTAAGACCAAATCAGATGTTACAAAACAATATTACAATATTCACTTAACTTGTTTTAGGGTAAAATTCTAAATCGAGAAAGATGAGCAAATAAATTTAACCATGAGAAAGCTGATTTTTTTTTCTCTAGGTATGCTGCTCAGACACTGTAACTGCTATAATAAAATCCTAAAACCAACTGCATAACCTTAATGAACCTCCTCTTAAAGTGAAAATATTTTATTTCAGTTTTGAAAGGAGCATTTTCTGCTTTCAACACATCATTAATTATTTTTTCTTAGAGAGGCAAGTTGTTGCAGGTAAGATACAGATCATGATACTAATTAAATATGCTTGATGTTGACATCACGACCACATTCAGGCTCAAAATTTTAAGTACTTGTATTTCATCCAGCATTGTTCTGAAGAGCAAGAGCCCTTCATTTCAGCACTTCAAAAGGCAGTCTGTCATTCCATGGTGTGTGAGCAAATGCTCCTGTCGCAAACACTTAGCCACTGGCAACTTTTGAGACTATAATGCAGCACATTAACGATATGGTTAAAAGTCCTTATCTTCTATGCACAGTATGACCCTGGGAGAGTTCCTGATGCAACTAGAGCCTAAAATTTTGTTCTTACTCTTCCTGTGTAGTATCAAACTCAGCATTAATTTAAAAAGCAACATACTCACTATTTATGTCTAGGGCAGAGCAGGTTAATTTGAAATTAGCAGATCAACCCACCTTACTTAAGGGTAGATGTTTGATATTCCTGGAATGAGAAATTGTCTTGCATTAGTCATGGCTGGAGATGTCACCGTATTTCAGATTTTTACTTCCCTGTAAATGGATTATCACAGACTTAGAAATCTTTGTCTTAAAAAACACTGAACAGCTACAGAGTTTGCTATTCCCAGGTCACTTTATGAAAAATAACTAATTGAGCACAATTTAAGAAGTTTACATGAGTTTTTAACATCTGTGTAATGTTTCTGCTCATAAGCTAAAATGGCATATTTGTTTCCACCCACCTTTTAGACTGAGTAATTTTTAATAAAGAACTTAAAAATTTAACAAGTTATACTCTTAGAAGCTTTTCAAGACAAGATGAAAACCACTGCTTCTAGGAATCTCTCATCCATCCCATTTAATCTCACCTTGTGCCTATTTCCAACTTTTTGTCTCATATAGCTGAGGATAAGTACATCAAATTTTTATTCTCAAAGGACAGCAATCATTGTAAACAAATAGGGGTTTGCAATTAGCAGAGATGTAGCAGCTTAGCCTTGGTCAGCAGCCAGATGCTCTCTCATCCCTCCTCAACAGAACACGGGGACATAATAAGATGAAAAATCTCATTGATTGAGATAAAGGCAGGGAGATCATCTGACAGTTGCTGTCACAGGCAAGAGATTTGGGGAAAAATAATTTCATTTACTGCCAATTCAATTACAGTTGGGTAACAAGAAACAAAGACAAAAAATTTTAACGCCACCCACCCACCCCACCCCAGGCTCAGCCTCACTCCTTCACTCCCAACTCCACCACCCCACCGTGAGCAGCACAGTAAGGGAGGCTGTCACTCCGGGGGCCGTGGTCAGTCCATAACAGCTTCTCTCTGCTACTCCTTCCTCCCCACGCTTCTCCCTTGCTCCAGCATCTGTCCTCTTACGGGCTGCAGTGTGGATACATCCAGCACCGTCCTCCCCATGGGCTGCAGGGTAACCTCTGCTCCGGCACTTGGGGCACCTCCTCACCCTCCTTCTTCACTGACCTGGGTGTCTGCAGGGCTGTTTCTCACCCTTTTTTCCTTCACACCTCACACCACCTTGCAGAGTTGTGCCCTTCCTTAAATATTACCACCTGCTGGGCTCCGCAGTGCCCTGTGCTGGGTCCACCGGAGCTGGCTGGAACTGGCCGTGTCCGGCCTCTCCTCCCAGAGGCCACCCTGCAGCCCCCCCGCCACCAGCTCAAGAGAAAATAACAGTGTTGCTTTCACTTCTCCCAAAATGAAATTTTGCTTAACTCTTAGTGTCTAGGGATATCATTTAGGATTAAAATCAGGAGGGAAAAAAATAGCTTTTACTCTCACTTCTGGTGTGTCATCCCACCAGCAAGCTGTTCATAGTCTTGGCATCGCGGATGGTATTACAATCTATTACCTACTGTCTCTCTTGCTCTTGTGTGGAGAGTCTCAATTCTTACACAGAATGTTGCCCTCACACAGTAGGTATGGGACTACAAATTACCCCAGTTATGAAACTCAGGAAGCACATGGTCAAACAAGGATTTTATTTCAGTTTCAGAGCTTCCTTTCTATTTCACAACACTATTACACTCTCAGAAAATAAACATAATCATTGAAAAGCATATTCTTTTTATATTAATTTACTTGTTAATTAATTTAGTGCTGTAACTGCTTAGTAAATTACATTCTCCCATCTACATTATTCCCTGTTATGAACATTTCTTCTGGCTCTTGTTCCAAATAAAGTTATAACTGTCGTTCCTCACCAGACAGACTTCAAACAGCTTGCCCCAGTGCTCTGGGGCTCTGGTGTATTTTAATAATGACAACTTGAAAAAAAAAAGGAACCAAACCAACCAACCAACACAAAAAAATAACAACTAAAAAACCCCAAACAAGCAAGCAAAAAACCCCCCTCAAGAGCAACTCTTCAAAGCAAGCTTTTACAGACCCATTAGAGAAGCAATGTGCCTCCTGATCATCTCCTGATTGCAGAGGTAACACAACCAGTCAGCTTGACTTCTAGACAGCAGCTGAGCTATAAATTTAGGAATCACATCTATGATTTGGCTGTTTCACTCTACCGTCTTCATACAGATGTATTCATATACACAAGTACAAATGGTCTCCTCAACTGACTGTAACGGATTGGTTTCATAACCAGTTTTGTTCTCTGTGATAATGATTCATGTGCATGTTCTCAGCTCTTCCTCTGCAAGATTAATTAAACTGCTATTTTACTGCCGATGTGTGCTTAAGTTAACATAGTTTATGTGCAGTAGGTTACACATCAACTCAGATGTCAGTCTAAGGGTTTAGAAACAGGCAGATGAAAGGACAGAATGTTAGGATCCGCTTTTTCTAGTATTATCTACGTTATAAGAAAATTGAGATCATATATACAGCTAGAAAGACAAGATAGCAGACTATCAGCTAGGGATGGATAATTTTTTAAATAATCAATCTACAAATAAAATAGCCTGGTATGATCTGAAGCATTATCAGAAAAAAGAAGGGGACAGGGGGTGGGGGTGTGTGGGCGGGAGAAAAACAAAGATTTGTATTGGCTAGACAAAGCCCAGAACAACAAATGTTCTTTCTTTCCTGTACTCCTGGGTGAGAGACACCTGCCACCTGTCCAGACTCAGTTACTACTCTGCCTATCAAGAATCTGATTATAAACTTCCCCCTGCCAGGAGGCTGCCTGCACGACCCAGTGAAATGGTACTGTGAGAATGAGCTTCTCCAAAGCCCTCTTTCCTTTCACTGCAGCGGACTTAGCTCCCCAGCTTCATCCAGTCTGGAAGCAAGAATGACAAGTAAGAAACTGTTAGAAATTTCTTCTTTTTTAAACTCCTGGGGCCACAAGCACTAACCCAAATATTTCTGCTGCCAACAGTAATAGGCTGCAGAAACACTGGCAGTGAGACAAGTGCTGAACAGAAACTTGAATCCAGTCATAAAACCTCTTTAACATGATTTTTAAATGTCTCTCTTCCTTAGGCTAAGTCTGTGTTAGAGGTTTGAGTTCTCACCTTCAAGTGAGCATCCTAACATGAGACCAACTAAGGACATTCTGTGCACAAGATGTTTGCTATGTTTCCAGCTGAAGATGTCCCTATCTGTAAAATTAATAAGTATTCCTGGAAGACAGAGAAATTCTCCAAGGCTGAGGGCTCCAGTGCTAGTCACTACTCCAGTGAATTTTTGCTAGCATGAAGCATAACATTATCACAGAAAAGATTAAAACTAGGTTTTTTTTTTTCTGAAATGCCTTGTAATCAGAGGCTGAGAAGCAGAAGCAGGAATTAGAGACACACTCTCTAACTCTAGATGTTAAGAGTGCTTTAACACAGGAGATCTCAGGTGGAAGGGTACTATGGTCCCTGTTTTGTCAGTTGTCTTCTGCCTTTTTGTTCTTTGATTTTTAGTGTTACCCACACACACAAACCACCCGAATGCCTGGAGGGAAAAGATAAAATCCAGATTAAAAATCACAGTTTTCTTTGGAGTAAAGGTGCTCAGTCAGATAAGTTGAAGAAGAAAAAAAAAAGTGGGAAGGAGGATTTGCAGAAGGGTTTGCACAGCCTTCCAAAACCTTCTGAAAATGTCAGAAAGAGCAAGCATAACTTCAAACACAGTAACAGAACAGAATCAGTCACTGAATTTCTTCCATCTAAAAAAGACAATTTTGGAGGTCTAGACATCATTAGTTTTCACTATTGTGTATTATAATGGCAATTTAATCTCTGTATGCTCCTATGCTGCTAAGAAAACAAAGGAAAATCCTTCACGCTTTGCAAAAGGACTTGGCTATGTCTGAGGACTGAATTTAGGAAACCCAAAAGAAGTCGTGTTGAATCTTACATTATCAATTCAAAGATGAAAATATTCTTCTACAAGAATAAGCGGATTTCTGACTTGCCAAATCAAAAGCTTTAATAGATAGGTAAGATTTATGAATGAAGTGGGACAGCAAGGAGGTGTAACAGAATGAATGGCGATTACACTGTTGGAAATCTAAAATACTGCTTGCAACCTAGAGGCCAGGGAATGAGTAGGCATGTTGACAACCTGTTGACAAGCCTTTGTAGGCAATACCCAGGCAATTTTATAGTCAAAGGATTTTGGTTTCTATGGTTGCTAGTCTACAGCCTCTGATTTGCTTTACACACAAAACCCACGCAGAATAAAATAAGGAAGGCCTTTTACTTAGACTAGGCTGGTGGAAGATCATGCTATTCATTTTGCTAGGTGCCAGAACCAAAAAACATAAGGACCCTGAAACATTAAAATAATTGCCCTAGAACACTGAATTTTAGTTATTTATATTTGTTTAGCTACAGAACATGCAACAAATAAATATATACTGAAGAACTAATGGAATCTTTCCTCTAAAGAGTTTCACAGTCTAACAGGATAAATGACATCCTGAATGGAAACCAAATTACTATAAAACCAGTATAGTCAAGGCAGCTCAGCTATTTATTTAACATTTTCAGAAACAGTAAATGAAGAATATGATGTTTAAGGTTGCTGGTGCAGAACAGACCCTCTAGCCATGCGATTTTTTTTTTTTTTTTATTCTTACAAAATCTCCTCTGAAATACTTCTCCGCTCTTATTTACTAATTAGTTGTAGTTAAGAAAAATGTACATGCCTGGGGATTTTAAATACTCCCATGCTATTGTCACACATAGAGTCCTCCATCTGCAGCTAGTTATATATCCATTAGATCCGTTGAGTATGTTGCTGTATACTAGATGAATTTGAGGTTTTTGCCATCTGCGCTTGAATCATGAAATGTAACTGTTTTATTCATCTATAGCCTTTGATTAAATCTTGCTGAGATGATCTTTTGAGCTTATTTGTACCCTCAAGTGTAGCTACCATAATAATACTTAGCAATTTTGTTCTACATTCAAACTTAAACTTTGACTTTTAGCTTCAGAAACACTGCCACTTGGCAAATCACAATACCATTTCTCAAATTAAAAATGGAAAAGAAAATAAAAAATAAAACAAGAAGCCCAAATTGATAGGAAAACAACTTTCATTTACAATATTCTAAAAGGAGTATCAGAGGTGGGTGTAATCCCATGTGAATTAAGACATGATAAGAGGGAGGACCGGAATGCTTCAACGCAACAGAAGTAGGTCACATTCTTATTAGCCCAGACACAGCAACATAATGCTGAGGTCAATGACAACCATGTAGAAGGCCATTGGCCTCCTCATTACGTTCATCTGCTCCCAGGTAGTGCCATTTCTCAATCTCAGTACAGTGCTGCAAACACATTCCCTTATTATTGTTAAGGTTTCCTGGGAGGCTTAGATGTTGCTTTGTTAAAGTTACCAAAACTTGGGGCAGAGCAGCAAAGTGAAGAAGATGGTTTGCTTGATAGAGAACGTCCTTATTTCTTTCACTTCTTTCTCTTCCCCACAAAGCTCCATGCTTGGAGTTGTTCAGAAGAGTGCTACCTACATCCAACTAATTCCTAGTCTGCATGACAGTAACACTGCTTTGTAAACAAGACAAAGAACTATCTTGGAGGACAGGTCTTGTCATAACTTTGATGTTTCAGATACAATTTTTTTCCCCACCACCAAGCACTGTTAGTGTAGCCAGCATGCATTACAGTCTTTTAGAAGAACTACAACCTTTACAAAAACACACAAACAGAGGAAAAAGAAGAAAAAAAAAAAGTTTTCTGGGTGGGGAAAGAGGGGATTTGGCAAGAAGAAATTTTTGACAAAAGGAATAAAAAAATGACTGGTGAGCAGATGGAAACCAGCTAAGCTTCAGACATGAATCTGAGTCTGGAAGGACGTCAAAGAAAGCTGCCACGAAGTCATTGCCAGAAAAATCCACTTTGGTGAACAAAACATGTAAGTTCTATCAAAAAGGTCACAAATTTCATCCCAGCATTTAGTTGTTCAATGAACTGATTAGAGTACTACATTTTATCTAAAAAAATTAGGTCAAGTAAGGAGAAAGGAAAGCCCTGAAGACCTGGGCTATAAATGTGTACTGTATAACCTACCAGGGAAGAATTATTTAAAGATCATTCAAGTGTCACTCTCCAGAGATTTCTGACTGGACTTTTATTATTTTCCTACAAGAAACCTGACTTATTGTTCTGACTTACTGCTCCAGTTTTAAAAATGGAAATCTCAATGGACTTGCATTGATGTATAAAATGGAGTGTAAAAATTACAGTAATGAATCCAGCTCAGTGATGTGCTGAGTACCGAAAGGTTGGGGTTTTGTTCAGTTCCGGAAGTAATTTTTTAATAACGAGTTTTAATGTTTAAGAAGAATTACATTTCTAACTGATCTTTGAAAACACAGCATGGAAGAAAATATTGGATTGAAAATATCTGAATCATGAAAAGGCACCTTGAAAACAGTACTGACTACAACTGTCTGGGTTTTCTACCGTTTTGACTATGTCTTGATTAATTTAAACTGTTATTCCTGAACTTCTGGATAACCAAAGATTACAACAAAACTTTAACACAAAGGTATGAACTCCTAATTTGAAGGCTGCATACCATGCATAATGGGGAGAGGCTCTTTACGTGTTCCTCTCTACATGCCAACCAAAATATATTTCAGAAAGTGGAACCAAACCTAAGATTACATACAAATTTACCTGATTAATCTGTAGACTCATATAAAACAATATAACAATATACAGTAAAAGATTTAGATACCTTTATCCCTTGATGACTTAAATACTTTTCAAAAAACATGTGTTAGGCTAATGTGGAGGAGAAATATTTTTGTAAATTGCTTGAATACATATTTAGGTATTTTTCTCTTTCTGTACAAGTAAGGAGACAAATTAAGCATTAAATCAAAGCAAACCTGAACAAATTCCATACAAGTTAGCATATTTAGTCTAATAAAACTGACAGTAAGATCTAGCCATACAGAATAAGTAGATATGTAATGCATGTTTTGGTAGGTCTCCAACTTCTATATCTTTAGATTCATGATCTCCAGGCACTCCTGTGTTTGTCAGTCTTGAATTGAAAGTCTTATCTATAATTATACTCACGTAGAAAAATCAGTCACTAGTCTGGATGTTGCCCTAGTTGTGCATGTAATCAATAACTGATCTTTCCTGTATTCTGGCTTTCAAGAAACTGATAACAAGCTCCACAGTGTTTTCATGAGAATGATGTTACAAGTTGAACAACCACATCAGGATGTCTAGTTTCACCTGTAGTTCGTACGACAAAGCAGATCACGAGCATCACATAATTTTTTATCTACATGTAGGAAAACAACGTACCACTGTTGAGAATGCATAAGAGCAGCCTAGTATAGTAGCTAAAGCTAACAATGTTTTACATGTCCCTTCATTTCCCCATGAATGCAAACCTAGGTTTAGATGCAAGAAATTAGGGTCCAAGATCACACTTATCTACCTCATACCCTGCTTCAAATTATTTGGCAAGCAGGAGGAGCTAGAAGGGCCCTACACATTACTGATCTGCTCTTGATCAGCCTACCATAGTCTTCCAAAATCCTACTCAGAGGGTAACTCTGTGAAAATACAGTACAGACTTTCTACTTATATTTGATTTATTTTTTTTTTCACATACAAGACCTATTTTATTTATGATTTTAAGTAACAAATCAGGTGTCAGCTTCAAGAATCATTGTGGTTGCATTTCTCACCTGTACTTAGCCTTCCTCCTGTTTTGTATGTTTTCTTTGATGACAAAAAGGATTACTGAACATCACAGCACAAAATTAAGCTTACATCACAACTGAAAAGTATGAGAAGGAGAGGTAACATCATAGTTTACAGCAAGCAGTTTTGCATTTTCCTGCCCCCTTTTTGCGTGGCTGGTTGTATGATTATGTTCACATTTTCACCTGTTCCAAAGAGGCAAACGTCCTCAGACCTATCACCACCTCTGGATCGCATGCAATAACAGCATGGGTGCTGGGTACTTTTACCAGGCTCTACCTCCCCCACCAGCCACTACCTGTGCTCTAGAGGGCAGCTGCTCACCCAGCAGCAGCCCTCATTGCCCCCATGTTTCCAGTCCCACTTCCTCAAGCCACCAGACCAAGCCAGCTTTATCCGACCATAATCTTGCCTGCTGGGAGCAGTGCTGTATGTAAAAGCAGTGATGTTGGCATGCAGTTTTTTCCAGCAGTCTACACGATGAGGTCAGCTATACGTCCCGAACACGTATTCAGAGGGCTTTATTTTTCCTGTATAGCTTTGATTGCTTCTGACACAGTGACCTTTTGATGATCACAATTCTGTGATGGGTATCACCCAATCTTTAATGTGGCTGCACTTAGTTAATTGTTCTACGAATCCTCCATGCTCCAAGATTTTATCTTCATACTTTCAAATACTAAGATAATGCTAATTATATGTGTGGAGCAGTTATATTTAGGATCTCCCTCCTGTTTGCACGCATACTTTATATTTAGTGACATGTAAGCTAAAGCTCATCTTCCTTGTATTTAACTGGCAGTTGTGAGAGTGGTATTACCATGTTGTTATCCAAATCTACAGCACTAAAAAAACCTCACCTTTTTCTATTTTGTTGCTGACAGCTTCTCAGCCCACCCATTTTCCCAAATTTTATGGGCATACTGAATCACAAACAGCAGACCCAGTCAAAGATATGGGAATCAAATACACACGTCTAAGTTGAACTAAACCTTAATGACTCAGGATAAAAATAATAGTTCTTAAAGATTCCCACATTTCATTCCAAGATCAGATTCCTGATCTGTGATAGAAGCACAGCTCAAGAGAAACAAGTCCTCACTAGTAAGGGCAGACCAATTGGTCCAAATGGCAAAGAGCGCTGTCATCCAGTGCAAGGACATGGCATCGTGTGACAGATGATATTTAATGGAAACATTCACAGGTCAGAAAAAATAAAATGTTGAAGTCAAGACAAAACCAAAACTGTCTGCCAGATTTTTTTGATTACTTCAGAGCTTAAAAATGTTGACCAAAATCTATAACTAAATAAAATCTTTCTTGCTAACAGTTTCTTGTATTACTACAAAATCTGATTTTAAAGACACATTTTAACTATTTCCAATTCACAAGTTAGTTAGCCTACCAGTCTACATAACACAGGCATATTCCAAAATTATGGTGAAAGCTAGATAGCAAAAATTTGTTTTGAAATGTAAGACAGTATTTCAGAAAAACATAATATATTTTATGTGCTGTAACTTGTTAATAAATATTGATAGTCAGAATTTATCATTTTGTTTTCATTTCAGATTTTCAAACACCTTAGAAGCACTCAGATTCAAATATCCCAGGTAAAATAAACTTTGTGTTATTATTCCATTTAACACTAACTTGTGAAGAAAATTATTTGTTAACAAAAACATAGAAAAGGCCACATAGCACAAGTTTCAGACCCAGAAATACCATCTTTTACTCTCAGTCTCCCAATCCCATAGGCTGAGGTTATTTTCAATCCTGAATTTTCATGGTGTTGGTGATTGCCTTTTTTCTTTTTCAGCTCTTTTTTCAAGACTCTCTTGACACACAACTATAACAACAGATTTTTTTAAAAAGAGGAGAAAGCCTGGAAGACAGAACCAGCAGTCAACCATTAACAGTGACTTTTTATTTCCTCTCATCAGGCAGAGAACCAATAAATTATCTGTAAAGCTGGAACCAGGAACTTTCTTATACTCCATTTGTACAACCAGTGAGTGCTTAGTGACACAAATAGGTTCATAGAAGCCTAGAAGAATTATAAAAAAATAAAACAAACACCAGGACAAAGAATGTGTGTATAGATCATTATGGACCTTTTAGAAAGAGAAGTAGGAGTAAATTTTGTTTTGTAGCGCTTGAAACTTGGTTGAGAAGTAAGAAAAAACTGTGAAAAGAACATCTGCTTTTTTTAAAGAAGGCTGGGTTTTTACATTTTGTAATCTTATCCATTTAAATGTATGAGACTTGTTGGACAGTAACATTAATTATTTTGCTACAAGGGGCTTCTGCACTCTAACTGCCAGAATTGTAATGAGTTCACAAATGGAAATGGTGCTCGGTGGTGACAGGAGGGAGGCAGACAATATAATATAAATATCTTTAAAAGTAGTTCATACCATGGAAAAGCCTGAAACTGATTCCATCAACACAGGAAACGCAAAGCCCATAAAACCCCTGTCTGGATGAAAGACTTCTTGTCTCAGCTACAGGTGGTTATTCTGGGTGCATGTCCGAAACAAGGAATACAGCTTCATATACTACTACTGTCAGTCCTTAGTTATTCAAGTTTAGATCTCAGCAAGCTCCACAAGTAGTAATACTCACTTCACTTTTAATGATAATCTTCCACAATATAATTTTCTTTTAACTCTGGTTATATGTATTGTACAAGCACTTCAACTTAAAAGGTTTTCCAAACTGAAAAATCAGAAAGCTTGAGTTTTTCTGCAAGTGGCTGAATGGAGGAAATGCAGACAGTTATAAAAGGCATTTTTGGAATGAGAGGAAATGTAGCAGGAAAAAATGCGTATAACTAGCTTAACTGATCTCCTGCTGACACTGCACATCTCATACGGCTGGTCAAGATCTGCTTTGTTTAGAAGAGCTGTCCAGAAGGTGCATGATCAGGCAGGCCACAGTCAAAAGAAAGGCAGAGTAAACTGCTGCTATTAGCACAGGGCATCATATACAAAGATGCTTCTTATTGGGCCACTTGCAGAAGCGGGCCTACAGTAAAGCCTGGGAAAGCTTTATCAGAACAAAGGTTAGCCGGTACTTCCTAATTCAGATTAGTCCCATTTTCACTTAATCAATCCAATGAGAGAGAAGAGACAGAGAATTAAGAAACTGATGCTGTAATATTACCGTACTTCTTCCTGCAAATGACGTGAATCTAGGGAACACATCCAAGCCTGAAGAACTAGTGTTTTACCATAAAACATACAACCAACAAAACAATTATATACGAGCATACGTGGCTGGAAATGAAACAATGTATAAGAAGACCAAGAGTGAGAGTTAGTCTGTGCTGTTCCTTTCACTATAATTCTGACCCCCAAACAGACAGGAGAGAGCTAGGCTAGATGTAAGCCAAATGTTTGTCTTCCCAGATCCTCGACTGCCCTCGTACAACCTAGCCAGCAGTAAGATGCTACTTTTCTGTCTTCAGTGTGTAACACAGATTTCCTATCTGTTCTAGCAAAAATTGCTATTTTGTATTTTTATTCTCACACCTTTTAAAAGCAGTGTCAAAAGCTGCATACAGCACTCATGCATAAGGTAGGCTTATGAACCATCAGCCAGAGCAAACCATTGGACCTTCAAATCTAAAAACACCTCTCTGAAATTATGTGAGATGAGGAATGCATATGTGGTTTCCAGAAAACTCAGCACATGTCACTGTGTCACAGAATGGTTAAAGGCATCTCTGGAGTTAGTCTATCCCAACCCACTGCTCAAGGCAGGATCAGCCAGAACAGGTTGTCCATGCCTGCAGACTGCCCGGTCTGGTGTGGAATAACTCCAAGGATGGAGACTCCACAGCCACTCTGGGCAACCTGTGTCAGTGCTCAGTCGTTCTGACAGTTTAAAAATAAATAAATAAATAAACAAAGTTTTCTTACATTTAAATGGGTTACATTTTGTATTTCAGTTTGTGCTTATTGACTTTTCCATTCACTGGATACTACTGAGAAGAGTCTGGTTCCATCTTCTTTATTCTATCCCATCAGGTATTTATACAGATTGATGAGATTCCCCTGAGCCTTCTCTGATTCCTCTCTTCTTGAGGCTTAACAATTCCAGCTGCCAGTCTTTCCTCATATGAGAGGTGCTGCTGTCCCTTAATCATGTTTGTGGTCCTTTACTGGACTTGCCCCCATATGTCCATGTCTTTCATATACAGGGGAGACCAGAACTGGAAACAACACTGTATGTGTGTCCTCCTTAGCAATGAGTAAAGGGGAAGGATCGTTTTCCTCAACTTGCAACATTCTTCCTAATGCAGCCCAGAAGGCTGTCAGCTGCCTTTGCTGCAAGGGCACATTGCTGATTCATGTTCAACTTGATGTCCATCAGCACCCCTGGGTCTCTTTCCACAAAGTTGCTTTCCAACCAGCTAGCTCTCAGCATATACCAGTGCATGGGATTATCCTTCCACAGGTGCAGGACTTCACATTTCCTTTTGCTGAAATTGTTAAGATTTCTGTTTGCCCATTTCTCCAGCTCATCAAACTCCCTCTGAATGTGGGAGTTCAGTCACGGTGAATTAACAGTCACGGTGAATTAACCACTCCTTCCAGTTTTGTATCACTTGCAAATTTGCTGACGGGATGTAGGTGCAGACAAAAGTAAATTTGTTGTGCCCATACTCCCAGCAGACCAGACCTTTCAGAATATGAATTACCATCTTATCAAAACACTGTCCAAGTTAAGATGCATCTTTATACTGCATAGTACTCAGACAAAAAGCCATGATAACAGGCCAGATAGCAGTAAGAGATGACTCATACCTGCATATGGAAAGAGGCTCTAGTGACCTCTCAGATGTGATTCCTTCTTCTGGTTTGTCTGGAGAGATAGTATGGCTTTTAATTGTCTCTTAACCAAGACAAGGATTTCACTTAACAAAGCTTTTCTCAGAAATCAGTTCCTTTCTATACCTCAACATACTGGTTTTGGCTGTGTGACTATGTGACTATGTTTTGGATTTGTGCTGAAAACAGCATTGATAATACAGGGATGGTTTAGTTACTGCTGAACAGTGCTTACACAATGTCAAGGACTGTGTATGCTAAAACAGGATGCTATTTCTTCTAAACAGAAGACAGCAATGAGCTCATCACAACAGATCAAATCATTGTTCAGGAGTTGTTTGGATAAGCCAATCTATCACCAAAACTAAGTTTCCAGGCAGTAAAGCTATTTTCTGACCAAAAGATGTGAAGATGAAATATGTTTATCTTCTGCAGGTGAAGACAATCCCACAATCCTGCTCAACTATCCTTTAAGTTAACTCTTTTCCATGAAACAGTATAACCTTGTGTGTCCTGTCCGCCTCCCTTCTTATCAATTACAAAGTTCTGATTCAAAATCTTCAAAGATATGTCTAAGCAATTCCTCCAATGGCCCATTCATTAATCAGTGCCCCAAGAATTCTGGTCTTTGTAATTGTCTCTGTTATCAACAGTTTTGCTCAGGATTGACATGTCTGTGGGTAATGGGTATAATGTATGAATTTTTCTGTCTCTTGTCCTTTTTATGCTGACTAGCCATTATTCAGCTATTCTGACAACTATCCTTACATTTTTCTAATCATTGCACTAATTCAAAAAATGTACAACATGCCATGAGGATTAACCTTTTTAATCATTCAATTGGAATGCTACCATTATTCATTGGCAAAACAGGATAAAAATCAAAAGACGTAACAAACATTTTTAGTTAAGTCTTTAACCTCCAATTCATATGAGTGATGTAAGATACCAAGAATTTTCTCCCCTCCCACCAGGTTTATTTATGGATTGCAGGCATGTTCTCTCTTCCTACAAAAAACTGTAAGTAAGTGACAGTGGTTAATTACTGTAGGTTTTGAGTAGCTCGATCGTGAGATTGAATGTGAGTGACAGCACTTCAGTTTTTAATGTGGCAGACATCTAAAGCTAGATCCACAGTGATTTTAGCGTATCAATTTTAGCTTATATGCAAATATACTTTTTTAGTTCCTACTTATACTGCCTACGTACTGGTTCGCACAAGCTGGATTTTAGCAATTTAGCAAAAATCCAGTTCACATAGGCAGGATTTACTATCCACATTCTTAGAAGGTACTGTAGATTTTACTGGTAAGGAACTGACTTAGTTACAGTCCCCTGAATGTACTCCAGCTTGTCTCATGTTATTATTCTTTGGGGGCTTCTTTGAATGCCTAAACAATTACTTGGACTTTTCCTGAAGACCTTTTGGGACAGTCCATGGAGAGAACAATAAAAGAAAACTTCATGCTTTTTCTCTCTAACTTTCTTAATGTAAGTTGCTTATTTGACTAGGGGAGAATACATATTGGACTGAAAATATTTAAGGTTATCCTTTGACTCCATAGAGGACTAAGGATGGTCTATAGCAATCATTTTAATGTCACTTTTCTGTGTTGGTATATAATGTGGTTATAGCCTTGAACTTTCATTATTGCTTGCATTATCAAGGCCAACCATGAACTGAATGTTCCTGAAGGATCAAACATGCTTGCCCTAATGAAACTGCCACACACCTTTTACTGAATTAAGGTTTCCCAAGTCATCAGGTCTTCAACTGTAGCTGGCCAGATTAACTCAGAAAAGGATATACAGAAGCACATCTACAGTGGAATGGAAATAGAGTGCATAACTACATAGAAAAGCTGAGAGCAATCATCAGCTTCTGTGAAAGCAAAAATCCATTATGAAAACCAGTAGATTTTTATAAAACAAGTCTAATTTCAGGATTTTTAAAATCATGTAACTGAAGTGTTATCTTGAAGACACAAAGGAAGAGGAAGAACTGTTGCATTCTTTAAGGAGACTGGGGGAATCACAGTTTCTTCATACACAGACATCCAAGGTGAGATACCTCAAATACTGTGTTTAGTTTTGGGCCCCTCACTGCAAGAGAGACATTGATGTGTTGAAGCGTGTCCAGAGAAGGGCAGCGAAGCTGGTGCAGGGTCTGGAGCATAAGTCTTATGAGGAGCAGCTGAGAAAACAGGGGGTTTTTAGCCTGGAGAAGAGACTCAAGGGGGATCTTATTGTTCTCTACAACTACCTGAAAGGAGCTTGTAGGCACGTGGGGGTCGGTCTTTTCTCCCAGATAACAAGCAACAGGACAAGAGGAAATGGCCTCAAGTTGCAGCAGGGGAGGTTTAGATTGGATTTTAGGACAATTCTCTTCACCAAAATTGTTGTCAAGCATTGGAACAGGCTGCCCAGGGAGGTGGTGGAGTCATCATCCGTGGAAATATTTAAAAGATATGTAGATGTGGTACTTAGGGACATGGTTTCATGGCAGACTTGCCAGTGTTAGGTTAACAGCTGGACCTGATCTTAAAGGACTTTTCCAACCTAAATTATTTTGTGATTCTATGGGATAAATGGCACATGTGTAATGCTTGGTGCACTGATGTTTGCCCATGGGGTGATGAAACTACACAGCCACTGGGAGGCTAACAAAAATCCAGGTTTTGCTCATTCAACCAACTAAATCTCAAGTACCAAGACATTCTTGTCAGCCATATCTTAACTGAAGAGCTGGTGGGTACATCCACACTGGAATTCTAGTCTGGAGCAGAAATGCACTTCCAGAGCAAAGTTCCACACCCTTTTACCACACTATGGTGTACACTGTGGTATATGTGTAATGGAATCCTTCAGGATGAAGCAACTCAGAGATGATGGGCAGGAGCACAGCTAATGAATCACAACCGATCAGTGCACAGGACCAAATCAGAGTTAGTCAGAAGTGTAAAGAACAGCACATGCACAGTGTTGATGTTACATTCTTCGTACCTGTTTGTGCTACAAATCTATCCAACTAACTGTGCTACACTGTTAACTAACACAGAGAGAGTTTATAGCAGCCAGCCTGAGCAGAGACATATGATAGCAGGACACAGTCAGCACTGCTTACAAAAACAGTCAGTTGGCTGCTAGGGATCAATAAAGATTCCTATCTGCAGATGTGAACAGAAAGCTGGTTTAAAACCAGGTCAAAAACCCCCAAACTCCTGCAAGATACAGAAGCCTTACAGGCAGCTGAAATCTCTTAAGTTTACAGCAGTGGAATTGCAGTCCTTTCTAAGTTATTTATAGAGTCCACACCTCCAGTGAGCAACAGATGGTATTCATATTCCAGTATACAACACCTACACATTTGGAAGGAAAGTGCTGAATGAAGCTCTCAGTGACACCTGCAGTGCTGTGATTCTAAGACGGTGTGCTCCTGATGGCACTGCATACCTATATTATGACAGCTGACAATGTCAATCAAACTGCTGGCCTCCAAGCAGAAGAGTTTTGGGTAGAGGTTGAGGAAGACAAACTGGCAGAAGCGAGTACTGGATGGAGACAGTGAAGGCATCACAGCTCTGGTACCAAGTATCAGCTCTGGCAAAGATCCTTTTTGCTCTCAAGTTCTTCTATGTACGGAACAGCTTGCTCCCAGTCCCAGACTTTGGTTTCCTGCTCTTCAGCATGAATTAGTTTACTTTGCAAATATGTTTGAGAAGCTGAGGTATGCCAGAGCACTATTCCATGAATCATAAGAAGTTGGTGGCAGCTAGAAGACTGTATTCAGAAATGCACACTAGCAAGCCCAAATTTAGTCCTGTCTGAATGCAGTACAGTTACAGCTGGCTTGAAACATTTGCCTCTGACAGCTGATTCAAAATCCAGCTTATCAAGCTAATTTCAGATAATCAAGAGAACAAGGTAATTGTCCCCAAACATGCCTTAACAGGGTACTGAAGTTCCATAAATGTTGCAGAAATCTTGGAAGCCTTTACACACTTCAGAAAGCAATCTAAAGTAATCCTTAGGAAACGCCAAGGATGGGAAGAGCACTTTGTTCCTACTTTGGTTTGCACCTCTGGACCGTAAGCAGAGCTCCTTCTCTGTAAGCATTCGATTGCACAGACATAAGCTAGCTTACTGCAACACATTTCTGTGTGCAATCTGAGAAGGAAGTGAGCCACTCTTTAACTACAGGAAATAGCACATATATATCTACCCTAACAGTGCTTGCACAGTAACCTGGAAGATCAACTGGTTTAGGCTGGGTTTTGTCTGAAGATGCTGTAGCTTTTAGCATGAATGCAACAGCAAACAGCGCCTCCAGGTACATTAGGATTCTAAAACACCAAAGAGACTCAGAGGGATGTACACAGGTGAGGAAAAAACTGCAGGGCATTGTGTAAAAAGAAATTTTTACTGCAAAATTAATGAAGAAATTCCATTAAAATGCATCAGCATGCAGACAAAGCATTAGCTCACATATACTGAAAAGGATCTCTAAAATAAGAGTGAAATAAATATACTTTATCTCAAAAGGAATAACAGCATACAGAAAACATTCTGTTATTCCTTCTCTCTCCTCCTATCTTAGTAAATTTTAAATTATATTTCTGAAGAAACTCTACAAAACCTACCAAAAAAACCCCAACACAGCACACCCATCTTCGAAGCTGCATGTATATTCTGATATTTAAAGCATTTTCCTGGGATCCTGAGCTGAATAATATTAGGTGAAGGGAAACAAAATTCTGATTTTCCATATCATGCAAGAAGACTAACAAAACAATGAACAAACAAGCAACAGTTATACCAAAAAAAAAAAAAAAAGGGAAAAAACCTGTCTTTTGTTAAAAGCAGAATTCTTTTGAAACAGATGTCATAGGGACTTATTTTCTGATGGTCTTTTTGGTATACAAATCCTCAGTGGAGGCTCCACAGTATCAAAGTCAGCTGTGCCCAGCCTAGACTGAAGATGCCCTGTCCTCAGCATTCCCACAAAGCTAGCAGCTCTCTGTGCAACATTCTCACTTTAGGTAGGTCAGCTTCTGAGAGGTCATGAGCCCTGACAGTGCTCTCTAGCCTCCCTACATATGACATCAGGAACTAGGCTTTGCTTCTAGACACTGTTCTGGTCAGCTATGAAGCTGACTAGGTGCGAAGTACCCTTCACACTCCCACTCTCTTAGTGCAACCTGTATAAAGGGGAAAACAAAGTAGCCTCCCTTGTCAGTAGTCATCTGACAAGTACATTGCAAAGCAGTTTGAGGAAATGCTACACCTTCCTCAACAGCAAACAGTACCATTGAGAAGTCTCACTCAGCAGACCTTTTGAAGTTCTTTCCTTACAGCCTAGCACAACCCAAAGCCATCCACTTGATCCAGCAAACCAACCATCTTTCTGGCTCCAGCTTTTGAGCAGGCTTTTTCCCTTCCAGCCTTCTGGCTAGAACTCTGCCAGCTCTTCAAAGCACGGGACACCAAAACACTCAGTAAGAGCATGAATAGTGAAATACCTACCCGAAAAAGGCAAGAGAAAAATGCAGCAAGAATGACATCCCAGGCCTGGGGTAGGGGCAAGATAAGCCTAGAGAAGAGAAGGAAGGGTCTTAGGTGGGATAGATCAGATACCAAAAGAACTTGCAGGCACCACCTGACTGCTTTCTCCCTTCATTCCATAATCAAATAAGGCTGGCTGGCTCATGTTAGGTTTCTAAATGGGGACAGATTTTTCCTTTACACTGTTAAGAAAAGTCTCAAAATTATAACTCATCCTCTTTTTACATTTGCACTTCAATTTCATCTCACTGCTGAGGAATTTGTAAGTAAGATTTTTTTTTTTCTTTCAATGTTTCCTTTAGCACAGAGAAAAATATCTTGTATACTTCACAGTATATGGTGTTAAGTTTCCTCCTATCTTCCGTGTTCCTTTCTCCAGGTATGTTTTTTTATCCCTGGTTGCTTTCTGGAGTTTCTAATTTTATTCACTTTTTTTCTGGCTCAAGGAGTGAAACCTCAGCGGCCAAGAAAATACTCAAATCATAATAATTAAGAGCAGGTTTACGCTAGTTTGATGTCAGGGGAGAATTTGTTTGCTGTATGATTGTCCACATGATACAGAAAATATAGTTGTATCTATAGTTTTGTGGAATGGGGAGTGGTTATATAACACCAATGTTATTTGCTCCTGTATGTATTTATGTATTTGGAAATATCATTGGTATTTTGGCTTCTGATCATAAATAATGTGTGTTTTAATACTATGTTTCTTAATAGGTATGCAATATATATTGAGATAATACTTTAATCTTCAATTTTATTTAAAATTTAAGTTAAAATTTCTCATTCTGGAGAAAACTGGAATGTATTCAGGCCAGAGGTCTTTGTTACAGAGGTTGGGCCACTGCGCACCATCTTTATTCCCATATACATTTCTAAAATACACTGGTGAAAAGAAAAACACAGTAACTTAGTTTAGTAATTTATTGTATTATTAGAATATGAAGTATATAATTACACCTCGTTGCATTATTTCCAACAGTAGGAAAAAGATGTTCTTTACAAATCTAATGTATTTTGTTTGGAAACAGCTGAGATGAAGGATGTTTTCTTTGAAAGGATGCCAAAGTAGCTCTGCTACAGCAGCAAGAGCACTTACTGGCAGTAACTAGAGGCTTAGATTTGCAATGCATCTTCCATACACCATCCTGATTTCCCCTTAGGAGAAGAATTAAAAGTGGTTCTGGGAACAGCATGGGGAAAAAACAATCAAGATTTTGTGCAAAGTTCTATGCTTGTGTTTTACAATGTTGTCACACAGGGCAATTACAATCTGTTACCACTGACACTCTCAAGGGTGGAAAGACTCAAAAAATGTGTGTGGTATTACAGCCGTATTTTTCTTTTGGTTCTAGTGATACAGAGCAATGCTGTAGTATATTTTAGTTATAAGTGAATTTCATGCCAATGTGATTCACCTTGTCAGCCTTAGGTGTTGCCGTCCAATACATAGTCACGAAGCCAGCAGAGCACCAACAGCGAGGCAGTGGTGATTCCTTCTGTTGCTGAAGAAACTATGGTTAAATTAACTTTTCAGTTCAATTGGTCCTTATCTGCATGCTTAGATGCTGGTAAGAGGACAAGGACTGAGTGCAAATAATTTGACTGAAACCATCAAGAGTGGTTACAAGCAAATGGCAACCACCTCAGCCGTCCAAGTTACAACTGCATTTGTAACAAAAAGGCTTAAAACTCTGTTGCCCAATAACTACCATAGCCATCATAAAAACGCAGGGTTCGCTGCAACACAAACACAGAAGGTGATGCGGAAAACTGTAAGACACTTCATTTTGAAAATGTAGAAACACAGCACCTGGGCTCAGGTGTGTGTATCTCAGTCCTGCAAATACTTTTTTTTTCTTTTTTAAAAAGTGCTGATGACCAGTTTGATGAAGCTGATAAATTTTTTAACACTTTCTAGCAAACAATCAGTCCATACTTTACACAAGATTTATTTATTTGGTTTTTTCACTATTCTTACATAAACTTGCAAATATCAGTCACAATTCTTCAGCTTTTGCTTCATTTAAAAAGATTTAATAATTCAAATCTTTATCTCCCTCGAAATCAGCAAGCATACAAGCTTAAGTTAAATGTTAGTAACCACCGTTAATTTGAACTAAATTTTGTGGTAATTATTCAGTTGGGAAAAAAACAGAAGTGCTAAAAAAGGTGATAATTATGGTATGTTACAACCCACCTGAATCTGTCAGATGAACAGGATAGCCTCACTGAAGGTCATGAATTACATTGGAGTGGCTCTACATAGCGAAACACTTGGTACCAAGAACTTGCTGGTGTTCAAGGGGTTTGCTCTGGGTCTGTCTCTAGACTAGTCCCTTGGATTAAAAGGTGCGTTCCTGGAGATTATTTTAAGATTTTTCTTTAAACTGCTAAAAATGCTAGCATATATGACACTTCCTCCCCCCAAATGTCTGTTTCTGTTACAAGTGGCACACTGCAGACTGACACAACTTGAATTTACATCTGAATGACCCTAACTTTCCTAAGCAAACAACCATATTTACATGTAGATAAATCATGGGCAGTCATCTTCGGTTCTGTCTCTAAAGTTGTGAAAATGTGCTTTAATCACCTGTCACTATCCCCATAGGACATGAATATAATAAGCAATTCCTTTTTTTATAGCAACTCTTCACCAAGCTGAGCAATAGTATCTTCCACAAAGCATAGCTGTTATGTTAACATTATGTTAACAGCACTATATATTCTAAATTATCCCACTACATCCCACTGAAGGTGTGATTTCTAATCCATATGATATGTAAACCATAGCACACATACCTTAGCTTTGCACCCTGCAGCAAATGGATTTAGTTATAACATACAGCTTCTTAAATCGATAGACCTTTAAAAGATAATACAACATGTACATTGATAAAATATGCCAGTTAGACTAAAAATAGAGTATTAACAGAAACTAATGGTAATTCTTGATTACCTTTAGGGGTTTTAGTTACATGCTGAGAATTCTTTAGAAGAGTTCTAGTAGCACTAATCACTAAGCACTAATGTCTTGACAATCACCTAAGAAATTATTTTCTTTCAAATAATAGAAAAATGAAAATTATGGAATTGAATTTTATTTCTTTTATTTTATTGTGTTGGAAAGGGCAAGGAGTCTCACCATTTAAACTTACATCACAAAATTATTTTCATATAATCTCCTTGATAAATGTCATGGAAATTGCACTATTTTCTACTGGGACATCGTAATTTAATGACCTTTTAGTCATGAATAACCTGAACACCTATTACCTTATAATAACTGCACAGAAACTGAAAGCACTCAAACACTTGAAAAAAAATAATTAGGCTTTTGATTATAGACTCCCAGTAGGTAATCCATAAATTCTTGTGGCTTCTTCTTGGAAGTTCTATAA
Organism: Ibycter americanus; assembly: GCA_035590275.1. Lineage (NCBI taxonomy): Eukaryota > Metazoa > Chordata > Aves > Falconiformes > Falconidae > Ibycter > Ibycter americanus. The sequence continues at coordinate 49,090,880 of JAVJGI010000040.1, forward strand.
AATGACCTTTTATGTTGTACAAGGATAATGAGTGAGATACATACACAGTGATTCAGTATGAGGGTATGTTTAGATATCAGTAAATTAGGATTTCTACTCAGGATGTTTTGTTAAGATCTTGCTCCTTGATCCTGTTCTACTGTTTATTTACACATCATTCTTTTACTTCTCAATAATTGCAAGTTTATTTTTTCTTTAACAACCATACGTACACCCATATATTAACACTTAACATTTCTCTTTATATGAAATACAGAATAGGGCTTTGAGCAACCTGGTCTAGTGGGAGGTGTTCCTGCCCATGGCAGGGGGCAGGAACTAGGTGGTCTTTGAGGTCCCTTCCAATCCAAACCATTCTATGATTCTATGATAGTGTGCCACAGTAAACATGCAAAAATTACAAGTAGCGTGATAATAGTTTTTAGACGCTTAGCTTTGGGAGAAATGCAGATGTGAAAGAATGTAGTTATAGAGACTGAGATCAAGGAAATAATTTTCATATTTAAAGGCCTTTTTATTCAAGGTGCTCTATATCTTTAATTTTTATTTTCATGAGAATTGAGTTATTGAACATTTTGCAGGGGCTACTTAAAATATTTAACCATATTATTTATTAATCCTGATGTTATCAGTATATAGGACCAAATCTAACAGGACATATTAGGTACTGCTTTGGGAAGAGCAATAAAGCAGCCTGTTTGGGTATTTTCTGTAGAAGTATGTTCTTGAATATCATACATAGCACACAATCTTGAGCATTCAAACAAGGTATGCAGTGAAATCACCTAAAATATTTTTCATGCATAGCTGCTGTTTGGAGTCAGTAGCTATAGATTCTAAAATTTTGCAAAATTTGTACAGCCCACAGTTTCCACCCTAGTTACCTTTAGCACTCTCTTTTTTTGGTTGTGTCACAAATAGAGGTAATATGAGATTCCGTTCTAAATTATGTCTTTCTTTGTAGAGGTAGGTGGGTTTATAGGAATCTTGATCCAGATAATAAGAATAGATTACAGGTTTGATTTTACTCTTTGAAATCAAAAGAGTTTCCCATGAATTGGAAAACTAGTATATGATGATAGCTGGAAAACCGAATTATTCTAGCGATCCTCTTACTTTCCTGATCATTTATTTATCCTGACAAAAGAGAATAAGTGATTTTAAATCTACCCTGCTTATTGGTGATGGTAATGACAAAATCAAAATCATATTCCTGTGCTGATACAATACTTCTTATACAGAAGCTTCTCTAATACTATGCCAACAAATGTCACTAACGGCACAACTTAGTTCCACACAGACAGTCTGATCTACTCATTGTGCAGCATTCAGGACTGAAATACACACATTTGAGTTACAAAAGCTACTAGGTGCAGTGAAATGCTCTCCAGGGAAGGAGACTCCACAGCCTCTCTGGGCAGCCTGTGCCAGGGCTCTGTCACCCTCAAGGTAAAGACGTTTTTCCTCATATTCAGATGGAACGTCCTGTGCTACAGTTTGTGCCTGTTGCCCCCTGTCCTGTCACTGGGCACCACTGAAAAGAGCCTGGCCCCGTCCTCTTGACAGTCACCCTTAAGATATTTG
>JAVJGI010000040.1:49092818-49109702 GCA_035590275.1 Ibycter americanus
CACAGAGCTGCCTTCCAGCAGATCAGCCCCCAGCCTGTACTGGTGCATGGGGCTGTTCCTTCCCAGGTGCAGGACCTCGCACTTGCCTTCGTCGAACTTCATGAGGTTCCCCTCCACCCAACTCCCCAGCCTGTCCAGGTCTCGCTGAATGGCAACACAACACAATGATGTATCAACCACTCCTCCCAGTTTTGTATTATCGGCAAACTTGCTGAGGGTACATTCTGTCCCTTCATCCGGGTCATTGATGACTAAGTGAAACAAGACACAGCACTGACCCCTGGGGAACACGGCTAGCTACAGGCTCCAGGTAGACTCTGCACTGCTGATCACACCTCTCTGAGCTCTGCCATTCAGCCAGTTCTCAATCCACCTCACTGTCCACCCATCTAATCCACACTTCCTGAGCTTACCTGTGAGGATGTTATGGGAGACAGTGTTCAAAGCCTTGCTGAGCAGACAGCATCCACCGCTCTTACCTTATCTACCCAGCCAGCCATTCCATCACATAAAAGGCTATCAGGTTGGTCAGGCACGATTTTCCCTTGGTGAATCCATGTTGACTGTTCCCAATAACCTTCTTTTCCTCCACGTGCCTAGAGATGACCTCCAGGATGAGCTGTCCCATGACCTTTCCAGAGAAGGAAGTGAGGCTGACCAGCCTGTAGTTTCCCGGGTCCTCCTTCTTGCCTTTTTTGAAGACTGAGGTGACATTGGCTTTCCTCCAGTCCTCAGTTAACTCTCCTGTCCTCCACAACCTTTCAAAGATGATGGACAGTTGCTCAGCAATAACATCTGCCAGCTCCCTCAACACTTGGGGTTGCATCCCATCGGGGCCTATGGATTGGTGGGTGTCAAGTTTGCTTAAGTGATCTCTAACAAGATCCTCCTCAACCAAGGGAAAGTTTTCTTTTCTCCAGACTTCCTCTCTTGCTTCCAGGGTCTGGAATACCTGAGGGGTGATCTTGGCAGTAAAGACTGAAGCAAAGTAGGCATTCAGTAACTCCGTCTTCTCTGTGTCCTTTGTCACCAGGGCATCCACATCATTCAGGCCCACACTTTCCCTTGAGCTTGGAGGAAGAGATGCTTGAATATTAACCACCTCCCTTGGACCCCACTACCTTCCAGAACCCTAACCCATGGGATTCTTCCAAGTAGGTCCTTGAAGAGGCCAAATGTAGCTCTTCTGAAGTCCAGGGTTGCAATCCTACTTATTGTCCTGCTTCCTCCACGCAAGATCCTGAACTCCATCATCTTATGGTCACTGCTGCCAAGGCTGTCTCCAGCTTTCACATCCTCAACCAGCCCTTCTTTCTTTGTGAGTACAAGGCCCAGGAGCACACCTCACCTCATTGGTTCCTCTACCACCTGTGTCAAAAAGCTATCATCAATGCTCTGCAGGAACCTCCTGAGCTGTGTGTGCCTAGCTGTATTTGTTGTGTTTCCAGCAGGTATCAGGGTGGTTGAAGTCCCTCATGAGAACCAGGGCCTGTGATCATAAGGCTACCTCTGATTGTCTGTAGAAGGTCTCACTGACTTTCTCTTCATAATCAGGCTGCCTGTAGCAAACACCCACAACAGTGTCTCCCATGTTGGCCTGCCCCTTAGTCTTTACCTATAAGCTCTCGACTTGTTCTGCATCCACCCCTAGGGAAAGCTCAATACATTCTAGTTGCTCCCTCACATAAAGAGCAACTCCACCACCTCTCCTTTCTGGCCTGTCTTTCCTAAAAAGTGCATAACCATTCATGACAGCATTCCAGTCACGCAAGCTATCCCACTATGCCTCTGTAATAGCAATGAAATCATGGCCCAGCAACTGCACACAGATCTCTCATTCTTCCTGGTTTTATTCCCCATGCTGGGTTTGTTGGTGTACAGGCATTTCAGAGAGGTAATGGAGCATGCAGGTTTCCCAGAAGGGGTGAAAGAGGATCCACCATAGCCACACACCCTTGAGGTGGCTGGTCTTCTGCCACTCATCTTGGGAGGCAGCTAAAGAAAGTATATGGTTGCTGTGATTGGCCTGGTTTATTCCCCAGGTGGATGCGATGGCCTGAGCATTGCCACTTTGGACCCCTCCCTGAGTCCTTCACTTTAAAGCCGGTTCCCCAAAACTGGCCAGCCAGCTGCCAAAGATCCCCTTGCCTCTTCTAGACAGATAGATCCCATCATTCCCTAACATGCTATAGTCAAATAATGTCCCATTGTCACAGAAGCCAAAACCCTCACAATGGCACAGCCATGAAGCCAGAAGTTGATGTGCATTATACACCTATTTCTGCCTGCACCTTTTCCTTTTACTGGTAAAATGGAAGAAAAAATAACTTGGGCACCAACATTTTTCACTTGCACCCCCAGAGTTTTGTAGTCTTCCTTGATTCTGCCCAGGTTCTGGCTTGTGGTGTCATTCACGCCCACATGAAAGAACAGCTGTGGATACTAATCTGTGCCCTTGACATGTTGTGGCACCCTCTCAGCAATGCCTTGGACTTTAGCTCCTGGTAGGCAGCATACCTCACAGGACTTCCTGTCAGGCTGGCAGACGGGTGCCTCAGTGCCCCCTAACAGACAGTCACCCACTACAAACACTCAACATTTCTTTTTGTGGTATCCATAGTGTGCTGCTAGTGTAGGTTCTCCTTGTAGACCTTGCTCACGGGTGTCTATAACTTTCAAACCTTCACATCTGGTTTTGATTGTGATGCTAGAGGGTGGAGACTGAAGCAGAGTCCTGCTCTTGTCAGTCACTAGGGTCAAAGGTGACTCATTCTCCGTGGTGTCTGCTACAGGACCATGGTTCTGAAACCACCTATCTGACTGTCTTGGTCCCTCTAATACTGCACAGCCTTCTAACTGTTTCCTGCAACTTGGCCACCTGTTGTAACAGATCATCAACCTGTGTACACCTGAGGCAGGTACTTACCTTTTCTTCAGAAGAGTCTGGGCACTCGTTGCAGCCTAGCCTCTGTACTGAAGTCTCATTCCTTAGCAGTTCCATCACCTGCCTATGCACTTCCTATATCAGCCGCACTTCCTTCAATATGAGTCAGCAGTGTGCCCTACAGCCAAGAGGGGAAATGCATCTTGGTGTGCATATAACACAGTATAACCACCGGTCAAAGGAGGTGATTATCCTGCTGTGTTCAGCATTGGTGCAGTGTCACCTTGAGTACTGTGCGCAGTTCTGGGCTCCACAATTTGAGAAGAATGTTAAGGTACTCAAATGCATTCAGGGGAGGGCAGTAAAGGTGGTGAAAGGCTTGAGAGGAATGTCCTACGAAGAGTAGCTAAGGATTTTGGGTTTGTCCAGTTTGAAGAAAAGGAGGTTGAGGGGCGACCTTATCGCTCTCTACAGTTTCCTGGGAAGAGGAAGCGGGAAGGTATCCAATGACAGGACACATGGGAATGGTTCAAAGCTGCACCAGGGGAGGTTCAGACTAGGCATTAGGGAGCATTTCTTTGCTGAGAGCTTGGTCAAGCACTGGAACAGGCTTCCTGGAGAGGTGGTCGATGCCCCAGTCCTGTCAGTGTTTAAGAGGCGTTTGGACAATGCCCTTAATAACATCCTTTAACTTTCGATCAGCCCTGAAGCGGTCAGGCAGTTGGACTAGATGATCGTTGTAGGTCCCTTCCAACTGAACTATTCTGCACTAATCTATTCTACTCTACTTATCACATAATGGACAAGTTCTTAGAGTATTGCCAATAAAACATTTTTTCTAAATAAGAATATATGCGTTGAGTCAGAGACAATAGATTTTATATACTTACAACAGACAAATTCCTAAAATACCAGGTATCTACATTCCTTGTTATGATGAGCTGCAAAATTTAATATTTTTAATATTAATAATCTGTCAAAACAGCAAGCCAAAAATATTTTTAGAAGATGAGTAATGCAACAGTATTACATGGTACAATTAGTTACAATTTGATAACCCTGCCTGAATAAAAGTTCAACCTCCTACTTACATTTTGTAAAGTAAATTGCATCCTCAATTTGTACAACTGAATAGTGAAAACTGCCTTCATTAAAAGTCTAATGACTTGCTTTGTTGTCTTTTCATTTACCTTTTCTATCAGGCTGAGTGCTTATTTCTCTAACACAAAGGGGTAAACACTGTCGATCTCACTGAACAAACACAATACTCTTACGCGCTTGATCCAGCTGTATTTCTACAATAAGACTTTTTCTTTTTTCTTTTTTTTAACCACATTGTCAGAAGAACAAAGAAGCAGACAAAAAACCCAAGCCAAACCACAAACCTGTTTCTTGCTTTTTTAACATGATCAGATAAAATACCTTGAGCAAAATGCAATTCAGACAGAAATATATGCTTCAGTCTTTAAGAATTCCAACAGGACTCAATTGACTTTGTGGTAAAAGCTGTAAAATTAAGGTTATAATTGGGGTATAAGTATAAGATTGAAGTCTATCCAATAATTCCAACTGTGGTGTAGCAGGGTGTGTGGCTGCAAGCACACCCAGCACCCTCTGTCAGTAAATTCCTGGGTGGTGCAAAAGCTTCCCAACTAGTCTCTGCATAGAGGAGACTTGAAACAGAGTGAATGACTGAGCCTTTAGCCAGCTTCACAATGAAACTTCTGTTACAGCTGGGAATTTCAAACAACCCTGGAGTTTCTCTAAGCAGGCCCTGCTCTGCCTAGGATCTCTTGATAGGCACCATCTGTGTGCTTCAATGCATATATTATTTATGCATAATTTATTATTATGCATGTACTAAAAATGCATCTACCTTGGATAAAGAATCTCATAGGTCCACTGATGCCTCCAGGCAGTTTCTGACGTAAAACTGACCAAACTGTACACAGACACAACTGTAATCATTCAGTAGAAACCTTTTGTGCAGATACAGAGAGAGTCATACAGAACAATCTTTTTTTACATAATTAAGGTAGGAGACGTTTTGTGTATCATTTAAAGTACAATAAACAGGTCATCCAGATGCTGGGTGGTCACGCAGGACTACAGGCCAAATAGGTTTTAAGAAATCAGTGAAATAACAGCGCAGGTAGTCTAACCTTATGCAGGTAAACACATTGCTGCATGGATTCTTGCAGTGGAGGCTCCTGCAACCACACAGAAAGCAACCATCTTGTTTGACAGACTGATTTCCCCTCAGGAATGGTATACTATGCCAAGTTTCCATCTCTTTTTTGATAAAAAAATCAGTCTGTGAGCATCTCTACAACAGTTTCCAGTGGTTAAAAGGAGATTCAAGAAAACTTGAGTATTGACACCAAGTATGTCATCCTGTTTCAAAATACACTGCTTACGAGGAATTGTAAATGTCTTTTTGGAAGTGCAAGACAAAGAGATGACAGTACCACTACTGTGCAGGAGGATGACCACTATCTTTGACTTAGCATTTCTCTCCACTCCATCCAGGGCAGTCTTTAAAAACCCCATGCTAAAACAAAAATTTAACAAGAGCAGAAAATGAGGTTACTGAATTTGAACCCTTGTATGTTCCACCACAAAAGCTGTATGCATAACATTTCCTCTAGTTTAGGTATTAAATGGAAAAATTAGTCATGTATATCAGCTTCTTTACCATAATAAAAAAAAAAAAAAAAGGAAAAGCATGCATCACCAACATTTAATAACACAATACCTTTCACCTCATATGTTGAATAATGAATGCCACATCAAAAGAAGAGAATCACAGTATAGATCAGAGTAGCTAGGCTCTGCCTAAAGGCCAAAGACTCCTACAGCATGTGTTCATTCCCTTTGGTAAGAAGACTGGATGTACATGACAACAGTACATAAAGGCCAGCACAATTAATACACCTAACTGTCTCTGCTTCTGAAGCACTAAAAATGTTGCATGGCCTTGGCCAAATCATTTATTCTCTAGAAGTCAGAAAAAAAGCATCTACAAGGGCACTGATGCTTGAATGAGACAGTGGCACAAGATGACTAGCTAGCTTCCCATAACAAAGTTGAATTACCCTCTGCATTTTTATATGACAGTCTAAAAATACTTAATACATGGTCACATTAGTACTTTACACAACCATATCTTTAGCTATACAAATAGTGTCATTAAATTCAAAAGGATGAGTCACATTTATAAAATTACAGTGGTGTGTATAAATAATTTTATAGCTTTATCTTGTTTGTTTTAATGGTTTAACTTTAAAAACATGAGAAACCAATTCCATTTAAACTATCTGAGCATCCAGTGGCTGCAATATACTATACATAAAAAGCGCTCAGAAATGGACATAGTGAAACTGATACCGTGCTTTATGTGACCCTGATCTTGCAAAAACTTTGAGTGTATTTACCTTAATATGTATGAACAACTTCATGTTAGAGTAAGTAGACTATTGAGTAAGCACGTAGTGAATTGTTTTCAGAATTAGAGTTTCAAGCTAGTACATACTGAAAATATATAAAACTATAAAACATCAGTAGCATTTTGTATTCAAATTCAGACATAGGCACTTACGCTTTGGTATGCTCTGGCAAATCAGAAAGCTGTCCAGGCTTCCATTTGGCATTCTCCTTCCTTTCTCACTAGACAGTTTTGATCACATTGCACCAGATTGATTTCTAGTAATTTATAATCTCACATAAGTGCTTCTAGTCGAATCCATGAAATTGTTACTCAAGAATGAATCCCTGAACATTCACCAATCCAACATTTGCTGTAACACTATGCTCCTAAAATTAGGATAACATATACAAAATACTTAATGTGCTTTTACATCCAAGTCTGTGCAAAAAATTAGTCCCTTTCTAAACTAAGCAACAAAAGGCTAAATAGTTATTTCAAAAACATTTGCATTGCTTTTGTTACTCAAGCAGCACCACAGTAATGAGAAAAGACAATAATAATTGTCTGTGGATAATACTTCTTGGAAAAAGCTTAACTAAACAGTGAATGTGCTCAATTAATTATTGCCTAGGGTAGTGATACAACGTACTGTTTTAAAGATAACAGTTATAGATCCTAGTAGATAAAAAACTTCTAAGATTTGCTGATAATGAAACTCTGGGAGAATTACGTATGCTGCAATTGCATTTTAGGACAGTTTTTTCACAGTACTATGGGATATCTTTTCAATATTGGATATAGTTTCAATGCTAAAGTTACATTCTCGTGTTTATTGTAGTTGGCATCTACAGGAGCTGGAAATCTGGTGGGTTCTTTACAATAGCAAGAAGTTTAAATACTGCCAACTGGGCAGCACTTTTATTAGGTAGTTATTTAGAAATCAACTCTTGCATGGATAGAGATACTCCTCCACACACAAACAAATCTACCTCTTCACCACAAGCATCAGAAGCTTGTGTAAGTGAATTCAAGCAGGAAATTCTGAAGCTGCTAGATGCTTTCCGATTTATTTCTTTGCTCTTTTGTGTTTGGTGTTGGTTGTTTTTCATATGAAATCAGAAAGAATAAGAAAGAAAATGTTTTCTGTGTAGTATCCATCTGGATACGAAGAAAAAGCATTGCATATTTGGGGTGGGGGTGGGGGTGGGGGTGGGAAACAAACCAAAAAAAAGGCCTTGAAACACAATACCTTTTTGATGTTACTGTACAAAGGATATGCAGGTGTGCATATTATTATTCTTGGTTTTCAGTAATATTTGAAAAAATAACTACATGGTAAGATTAAGATCTGTATTACCTGTTTCGAAATGGCTGACAGCAGTTTCCTATTTCTTTTCATCCTGATCTATTCTGTGCATTCTTGCAGAATATTTTTTCTCTTAAATGATTTATCTTAGCCATGTTCCACTACACAGACCTTGGTTGTCCCTTTGTGTTTGTCTATGCCTTCCAGTTGGCTAGTGTAAATAACAGAAAGGACTAGAGCACTTACAGCTCCTCATTCACTTTTGCAGGTTCATTGAAGTTCCAATGCTTAAAACAACATTTAAGCATCCATCCATGCTCAAATTTTTGTGCAGAAATAGAGAGAAATCAAGACAGAATCCAAAGCAGCTAGGATGGAATTACATATATCAGAGAATACAGTTATGTTTCAAAGTCTTCTGTTTACCGTAAAGTATTTTTTGTTCCTGTTGGAAGACATTACTCATAAGACTGACTGAGTTCAAACAGTTATCACTACCTCAGATTATGTGTTTGACTAACTATCAGAAATCAAGAACTTTATTCAACAGGTAACATAGGGAAAATAATTTTTTGTATAATCAAGTTAAACTACTGGGCAATCAAATCAAGTAATTCAAAATGCAGGTTCTGGAATCCATGAGGAAATTTGGAGATAATCATCCTCTGACAATTCTGAAGTCATTTAGACATCTTACCTGCAGTGTACTACTTCTGAACTGTATCGTACCTTTAGGAAAACACCTGATGGCATTGTTTCTTGAAGACCCAGTATCAGAACCTTCCTGATTTATTCCTGGCTGCATCCAAAGCAGGAAATCCTTTTCCCTGTTATATGTTATAATCACTGCTCTTTCTCGGTTTCATTTAGTTCAGTAGATAAAAGAAGCAACCAATGCCAGGCCCGTCAAATAATGCAAGACCTACTGCCTATATAATGTGTTTAAGACAGAGGGACAGAGGACAAGAGGGACGAAGATAAGTAAGATGAGGAACAAGTCATTCTGAAACCAGATGGCAAGAAAAGTTTGAAAGCATACTTTGGGGACTAGGAGCAGTACAACTTGTGCTGCATTCATTTTTTTCATGTGTCACTTCTAGGATCTGAATTCAGTATCATGAAGTCCAAAACTTTGTAAGAAAACATAATAATAACAACAAAGGTTTTTATGACATCAAGTCATAAAATATTAATTTCCTGGAATGCTAGCTTTGTGTACACACATATCTACAGTTTGATCTAAAACTTCATTCACAAAAATTTGCCCTTTAAAGGCACTGTTATTATTTTCTTCCTCAGTAGTTAATTTCTATCTTTCAGTACCTGAATGTCTACTAGAGCATCCAAGTGCATGTTAAGACTGAGTATTTTGAAACCATAAAAAATATTTTCCTTTTCTTTTGTTTTCCTTTGTCAATTTCCTTTGTGTGTGTTATATCTCAAGTGTTTCCAGTACTGATCCTGTGTTTTCTAGGCAGAAGAAACAAGTCACTGCTCAATAAACACTTGCATTCTAAGCTGTAGTTGAAATTTATGTTAGATGATGAACAAAAATGCAAATCACTTGACTCTTACTATTTACAGCTGGCTTATTTTCGCATGTTGTGTATGATTATTCAATAGTGAAATGTAAGTCATACTGAATATATGGAGTAACATCACTGAAGGTCAAATTCAAGTAATGTGATACAAAAGATCCTTCATTTCTTTCCTGTGTTCCCTCAGTGTGCTCTCTTATTGAAATGATTCTGACATGGAAATAAGCAAAAGCACAGAAATCAAGAATTTAGCTCTGTGTATTTTCTTGATTTCTTCTAAAAGTTGCTGGAAAAACACATCAAGTTCCCAATTCTCAGGTGCTGGTCATATCTCCAGACCGGGTCATATCTCCAGACTGAGTCATATCTCCAAACTGAGTACAATGCATAAAAATCAAAGCCATATTGAAATGCTTTATTTTGACTAGGTGAGACCAAGTGAACTCAAGCTATTTCAAATCTGTACCATATACCTGTCCATGCAGGCTGTATCTAAAGCTATTGAAAAAGCCCTTTTGTATCATCTGATGTACTATGCTGTCAGCAGCAGTGCTAGAATGCACCCTAACTTCTAAATAAAGGGCTGGATTCTCCAGGGCTGTCAATGCATTACTTTTAAAAAACATTAGCTCATATGAAAGATAACCTTTGACTAGTTCTAAGTAAACCACTGTTTATCAAAGAAATTGTTATTTAAGATACAATTATTTTCTTTAACCATCTCTTCATCCTTATAGCAAAATTCAGCTACTATAAGTATGATAGCTTTTGGGCTCTTTCTGCAAAGTCTGTGCATAATATATTTTTCATATGAGGGCCAGTGACAAAATCCAATAGAAAGATATATCAGAAAGTTTGGTCAAATAACAAATGAGGTTCTATTCCCCCTAAAGTCACAGCAATGCATCTACTTAGTGCTATGAATTCTGTGTATCCATCAAGACCTGTTCAGGCTGCCTTTCAAAGCTAATGTATTTTTAAAATGCTCTTTTCCATCGCCAGTGTCAGTGACTGTTCCATCCTTTTTCTGTGTTAACACGTTTGGTCATTGTTAGCAACCTGACCACAATCCTGCCATACTAAAAAACAGTCAAGCCAGTGGGAAAGTAAGTCAAGGACTCTGTCTTCTCACTCTCTACCTTTTCACCTCTCTGTCCTTGGTCACTGCAATTTGTTTGCTCAGAAGCCAGATTGTAAACCAAAATCCTGCAAGTCCTATCCTAAAAATTACTACACACTATTCTCTTAATCAATGCAGGTAACAAAGGAAAGCAATGCCCCCAGGAAGAATAGCCCAAATATCAGTGGGAAACACTGTTCCCCACATCAGGTGATGTAATGAGGTATACAGTCCATTTCCCCCACAGCAGGTAACGTGGTGTGTTTTCCTGTCCCCACATTTACCTCAAAGCATATAGCTGAAACCAAGCAGCCTCACAGCCTTCCCCAGTTCCTTCTGATCTTACGGCGTTAATTAGTGGACATAACTCCAGTGACTCGAGCGGTATGCAGCACTGTCACAGAAAAGTGGGAAACAGGCTACAAAGAGGCACTACATTCGCCCATGCCTTTTCTTTCTTCTGTCTTACTATATCCATACCTTCTATTTCTTCATCTTTCCCACTGCCCAGCAGCCTGCTACAACAGTTTCATTACCAAGAAATACATGCAAGGTCCAAGTCACAGAGACTACCATTTTAACTACACACTCTTGTCTGATGTAATAGTTCTGTCTCTGTTTTCAAGTGGAATTAGTCTGTGATGATTTAAGAAAGATGTTGGGGTTCCTCCAATCACCCTCTTTTAGCATTGATGTCAATTTTACTTTATTCATTCAAGTAATCACAAATGAATTCATGTAACCTTCAGAAACATGTTGACCGATACAACACAAGTTGATTTCCCTCGTATTATACACCAACAGCAGATAACCACATGGACAGCACATTTATGCAGCGATGGGGGATTATATAGGCTTGACTGCTGCCTCATATACTTACATTTGCCCGTGAATGACATGAACATGTGTTAGAGTAATAAAAATGTATCTGACTATAAACTTTAGAAATGCTTATGTTCATGGCTTATGTATAGCTTTCTATGTTATGTTCATTACTAATTCAAACCTTGATTTCTCAATAAATAAAAAATTGAAAAAAAACCTGTTTGAAAATAATTAACAAAGCACCAAAGAAACAAAATGTTTAAATAAGATGACACAGTAAGCACATATCATAATCCAGTGTCCTGGTTTCAGCTGGGACAGTCAGTTTTCTTCTTAGTAGCTGGTGCAGTGCTGTGGTTGGGATATGGTGTAAGAGCAATGCTGATAACACACTGATGGTTTTAGTGGTTGCTGGGTAATGTTTATACTAAGTCAAGGACTTCTCAATTTCTCTGGCCCTGCCAGCGAGAGGGCTGGAGAGGCATAAGAAATTGGGAGGGGGCACAGCCAGGACAGCTGACCCCAACTAGCCAAAGGGATATTCCATACCATGGGACATCATGCTGAGCATAAAAGCTCAGGGGGTTGGCCAGGGCCTGGTGATCATTGTTGGGGGACTGGCTGTGCATCATCCCTCTCTGACACTCTTAGCCGCTTTTCAGCTCACAATATTATGTGCTTTTATATGCTATGAATCTGTCACTGTTGAAATTCATAAGCTCTTACTTTCCTGCATGATGTTTATGTAAGTTATACAGTCATCTCCACTGTTTAAAAAATTCAATATCCAAGTTAAAGGTGGGACACAGGCCTTCATCATTTAACAAACATCCTTTTCTTTCTTAGGTAGCAGTTCTAAAATAAAAACATCTGATGAAATATTTTTTTCATAGGCTGTGTGTACTTGTGAGCACATACACTGTGAGCAACCGCCTCAGTTTCTCATTGTTTTTCTAAAAAAAAGACTAAAATATTACGTGACATTTTCATGACAAAAAGTGCAATTATAAGACTGTTTCTCCTTGACACATTGTTTCTTTTTGCACTTGCCACAGATTTAGCAGGCTGCCACGGTGCAGTATAATATGAAGTGGAATACGCAGTCTAGATGACCAGCAATCATGACGGCATCAGGTAGGTCATTTATGATCTCCAGGTTTGCATCTTCTCTGCTGTTACTGGGATGACAAATTAAAAAAAATTTTGATAACAGACTGTTATTTTTATATTTTTATGAAACCATAATATTATGTTTTAAAATATCCATAATATGTATGTTAAAGAAGCTATGTGTTGCAGGTGCTGAGTAAAGTAAAATAAGGATTTGTATACAACATTGTTTTCTTATGAAGTCCGTTTGTTTTGCAAGTTGGGAATATTTTTAATCGGGCCCACCTCCTCCTGATTAGAAGCAGGCCATTAAAACCACACAATCTTATTAACAACCAGAAACAAGTCAAAAAATACTGGTAATAAAAGGAGACCTTTTCTGTGCACAGATAATTGAAACATGGCATGAGAGCCTTTGGTGATGAGGCTGGACATATAACAGAAGGCAGGGGAGCCCTGTGGTTACCATTTACTTGATGTACAAGACAGAACACCAGCTTCTTTCCCTGACAAATAGCTCTTCAGAGTGAACAGGAATAAAAATAAAACAGTGGTGGTGTTTTATGGGTTGGAGAAGGGAGATTTCTGTCTGTGTGTGTCAGTACAGTCAGCACATAACACTTTGAATACCCAGAGGCTTTCATACTCTTGAATAACAAGGTGCTGGTTTTAAATATAAGTGTTTTTCAGAATAGAAGTATATTTCAAGTACCTTACTCAAGATCACACCAGAAAGCTAGATCTGAACAGATGATAACTCAGTTTTCGTGATTCTGTGCTTTAATCACAGAATGTCTTTCCCTCCTGAAATGTCTCCCAAAAGTATACCTTGCAGATAGTCCAGGGACCAGTGCTATAAGTCAAAGAGATTCGTAATTACAGCCTGTGTTTGACAGAATACCTTGAGGATGTTTGCTCATCTACAAACAAATTTAACCTAGAAGCTAACAAACTCTTTTGATTCATCCAAATCAGTGCACAGGCATTTGAAATTAGTCCATGAAATGGTTCTAAATCACAGAACCATTGAACATTGTAGAAAGCAATTGGGGAGGAGGAAACTCAAGTCCTGTGGAAAACCCTGTGAAGCTCTAGGCATCACAAACGGCAGTGCTTTCAGTTGCAGACCTCTGGCCTCTGCCAGTGTGATTCATCTCACTAACATAGATCTCTAAAAGCTAAAGACGCAAAGCTGTGCTATGCTTCACACCATGCACAAAAATTGTGGAAGGAAAGTCTACTTGACTTACCTTATGCAAAGCTAGTGACATGCCCAGAAAATAATTTAATACACAAGTAGCCTGCCCCAGACAAAAAGGTAGCTCCTTTTTTTCCCCTACCCAAATTAGGATAGACATAAAGCCCAGTTAATAAGCACTTACACTAATTTCCTAGATGCTATGTGCATTAAATCGTGTGTCAGCTCTTCTTCATCGCTCCCATATTATGTACCTGTACAGAAACTCTTCCATCTACACCAGGCACTCCCTATACAGGCATACAAAATGCAAGTCCATACAGAAGTATTTTCTCATTTTCAAACTTACCACCAGTCCAGCTACTTTTCTTTTACTTTTTAGTTTTCTTCACATGCTGAAGATCTTCCTACCTGCAAGGGAGGAGAAATGTGAACAGTGTGAGTTACCTTTTTTTGCTGTCTCATGGGCTTGCAACCCATTTAAAAGCAGCAAGAGCAGTTATTCAAGTGGAAGGCTAGCACATCATTACATTATTTCCCAAGTTCCATTAAAAAAGCACAGACCAAACCTGCTCTAAAAGGGCTTGTAAACAAAACTAAGTAACTCCCTGCAAGTAATGGTAGAAGAGAAGGCTAGTGTTTTAAGCACTATCACATCATAATGAGAGTCTACATTTACCCATGTAGAAGAACATCCTTTAGGACAATCAATTCTTTTTTCTGTGTCAAAGGAAAAACTAAAAGGTGTTCAGAAACATGTTCAGAAGTCACAAGGATCTGGGTGATGCTTGGGTTAGTTTTTGCTGAATGCAAATAATTAACATATTGCTATTATGTCATGCTCTATTTTGTTTTCAGGCAAAATGTGTATGTTAGACTGTTTCAAGGAACAATGTTTAAAGAAGCACTGCCAACCCACTGTGTCTGTGCTGGTGTGGATTACTAGCCTTTTCTATCTGTCCTGGTTTCAGCTGGGACAGAGTTAATTTTCTTCTTAGTAGCTGGTGCAGTGCTGTGGTTGGGATTTGGTGTAAGAACAATGTTGGTAACACTGATGATTTTAGTGGTTGCTGGGTAATGTTTATACTAAGTCAAGGACTTTCAGTTTCTCAGGCCCTGCCAGCGAGAGGGCTGGAGGGGCACAAGAAATTGGGAGGGGACACAGTCAGGACAGCTGACCCCAACTAGCCAAAGAGGTATTCCACACAATAGGACATCATGCTGAGCATATAAGTTCGGGGGTTGGCCAGGGCCTGCCGATGATTGCTGGGGGACTGACTGGGCATCAGTCAGCAGGTGGTGAGAAATTGTGTTGTGCATCACTTATTTTCTTTCTTCCCTTGCCTTTGGATTTTGTTCCTCTCCCCCTCTCCCTCCTTTCCATTGTAACTGTTATTATTATTGTTCATTTTTATTTACTTCAATTATTAAATTGTTCTTATCTCAACCCTTGACTTTTACATTCTTTTCCAATTCTTCTCCCCATCCCTCTGGGTGAGGGGGAGTGAGCAAGCGGCTGTGTGGCACTTAATTACTGGCCAGGGTTAAACCATGACACTATCTCTTCTTTGGAAAATCAAAAGACATGTACAGTGTCCATTTCATATGGACCAGTCTCCTCTGTCATTCTGTGTTCAAAACCCAGCGGAAAATTATTCTCTTCTGTACCCCAGTGAGCGTAAATCTCTCAGATTTCAAAAAGAGGCATGTTTCCTCCTGTAATATTTTTTACAAGTTATACATTTAATTGGTTATGCCTTTGGGGACAGAATTTATGAGAGAAATGCAATAGAAAATAGACTTTGCTGAGCAAAACAAAATTATTATCACACACACTAAATGTAAGGAAAATAGAGTATCTAAAATTGTATATGATAAGCCCACCCTATACCCCTAAAAATTAGACATCAAAGTTTGAGTTCATCACCCCACAGTCTCTTAGTAAAGAGAAACAGGTATACTTGTTCTTCTTCATTTTAGACTCCTAACCAAGTATGAACCAGTCTTACATGATTCATGTGCTTATTTCTCTCTACCGACTACGAAGAACACTTTGGATGACTAGTGCAGTCTTACATGTCTCACAGTTAGACCGCTGGCAAAGCACTACAAAATGTGGGAAAGCTGTGTCAATGAAATTACAAAGTATTTCGTAGAGAGGTGGAGAGCCGTTGTGTATCTCAGAGCCTATAGAAGGTTCATGGCACTCCAGTTACACTTAAAATTTTGAGCTTCGGTTGGCCTTGTCAGTGCGTTTCCACCAATTCTGGTAGTTACACTCACACTGGAGGCAGCATTAGTCTGTACTCCTACCCCATGCTTCTCTGGGTTCTCTATGTACCATGCTCTATAAGTATAATGAAAAGCCAAGGACTGGCTCGCATGTAGTTAAAGAAAACTTTATGGAAGTATCATTGCACTGAAAAAAGAGCATTACAAACTGAAGTAAATTGGTATACATACCAATCCAGTTGTAGTATGGATAAAAACTATCACAGGCAGAAGGAATACAAAAAGTTTATTAAGGTACACATCAACTATGTTTTCCAAAACAGCTTAATTGTCCATATTATAGAGGTAGAAGAAGCATTCACAATATACTTTAGAGGTAGGCAACATTACAATTCATATTCTTAGTCATTATTATTCAAGAGCAAACGATCATATCTTCTGAAAAGGATGCTTGGATAGTCAGTTACTTTTGCTGTAAGTAGTTTAACGAGCACAAGAAGTGAATTAGCAAACCTGAAGATTTAAATCATTAAATTTCAATACAGATGAATCATCTGCATAAATTTTATTTTGCATCAAATACACAGCTGGCCCCTAGAGAACAAGTAGCTACAGATAAATTGCTTTCACCACAAGAAATTCAGCAGGATGATCAACTTGCAGTAGCTAAAGAAAGCTTGCAAACAGGCTGATAAAACATTCAGGAGGCTGCAGAGCTGTGCATTTCAGGTTTGAGATGTTTATGAACATAACTATCTTTGCATGCTCATCGTCCTTCATTATCAACGTAGTAAAATCCATAGCAATTTAAAGCAAGGCTATAACTATACACAAACTCTCCTTTTAGGATTAGTGAGAATAGAACACTAAGTTCTATAAGTAGGTAAAAAGTCAGTTACCAGCTTTTTCCATAGCTGAATCAAAATCCAGTGCATTTCATTCAAGGCTCCAACAGTTCATTCAAAACTTAAATGAAAAAAGTGCCTGCCACAATTCACTCCTTTCTAGTGGAGATGTCCAGAAGACCTCTGTCACAACAGGACTGAACATTCTTTTCAGCCCCATTATCTTGTTCATAAAAGCAACCACAGAAATACTTTTCTTGAAGCCACTGTACTGGTTTAAAAGTAAACTGGCAGGAGAAATGAACCCAGCTCAAAACAATTAAATAAAAAGATTACAATAGATACACTGATACACAGGAAAATTGGTTTTAGCCCACAAAACCCAGTTGTACAACTCAG
>JAVJGI010000040.1:49109802-49122020 GCA_035590275.1 Ibycter americanus
GTTCACGATGAATGGCAGAGAGGGTATAGAATACACAGTCCCAGTTACACCCACACAGTGATAAACTGGTCCCAGCCACTGTAACTAGGACAGCCACTCTGAAATTGTCCAAGTCCTAAAGCTAAAACCGAGGTCCAGGCTTGAGCAAGCAGGGAGATCGTTATCCAGAGCAGCAGAGGGTGGAGAGTTCATGGGAACGCAGCCTTTTCCCCAGCTCCGGAAACAGATCAATGAGATCAATCTGCTATCACACTAATGGGACTGATCCTCCCAACTAGACTATAAGAACACCTGAATTCCACATTTACCTGCTGTACACTAAGGCACACTTCAGCACACACCAGCTAATGGAGACATCTCTTCACAAAGTTGTCATTTCATGCACATAACCAACTCCTTACAACATTTCACTCTTCAGGTTATCTGAGCTGTGTCTGCATCAGCAAGTAGAGCACACCAGCAGGACTAGATTTATGCAGTGAGACAGCAGGCAACAATCACCCAACATCCCCATTATACACATCTTCAGGGATTCTTCCTGTAGATTTTTCTGGCAGTTTTGGAGGTTGAACATCCATTAATAATTCCAGCTGTACTAGATACAGTTCTGGAGCACATCTGGCATCCTTCTGAAAGGAATCCAGTTTGTGTGCTCTGAGACTGCCCCAGAATGCTCAACCAGCATGTAGAAAGTGAAGATGCCTAAAAGATTCCCTGCAGCTGTATACCCCTTGTCTCAGATAAAACTCTGATGTAAAGGCACCCTGAGAACAAGTCAAGTGTCTAGACCATTCAATCTGGAAATCACTCAACATAATTCTGAAGAAGAGTAACCACTTTTATTGTATTCTAACAAAATCTAGTCATTAGATTTGAAAGCACATAACTAGAAATAATGTTTCTTAATACCTGGTACTTTTTTCTTGGCTAAAGAATATTCTCGTAATTCATTCAGCTGACAGAGCAATAGAACTAGGTGACAGGGCAATTCTGTAGCTTTTTCAGTTAGGAACGTTCTTCTCAAATTTCTGAAAGGCTGGGATACCTCTAGAATTGATTTCTTCTACATATTCCCCAGAAACACTATTAAATACAAATGCTGTTTTAGTTACCTCTTTTAAGCAGTGCTGACTTGTAGCTTTCCTGATAATGAGATGTTTGCTACAGCAATAGTCCTTGATAGGCATAGGTGCCTTTGAAATACATAAGCCTCTGGCTGAGCAGACACAGACAGGATTAATACCTGTCTAGTCAATAAGCAAGCTCATTTATATGATGTAATAGTGGCTTCTTCTACCAAACTGGTGGTTCATGCCTTGATATTTAAGACTTTATTGTGGAAGTTAAGCAACAGTACTCAATGTTTGACAATTTATAATGAGGTACTCTTTGCAAAAGAGTAATGAGGGTAAAAATAAATGGAATAAATATAAAAAATGTAAAAGAAGACAAACCTCAGCATATTTCTAGGCTGCAGTTTAGGTATGGCTTGGTTAAGAATGGGCTTTGGAGGAGTTCCATCACAGGAATAAAAGACAATAACAGAAAGCCCTTGACACAGCCGCAATGCTTTGGTCAAAGAGCACAAGTTGCACAGCAACCTTTCCCCCTAGCCCTCCCACACCTTGTTCCAGCCTTACTTACCATTAGACCACTTGTACAAAATGCTAAAAGCCTAAATACAGATGCCTAGGTGCCTTTTCAGAAACTGTAGGTTATTCAACACATACATGTGAAGCAGGCAGATTGGCAGATATAAAAGTCTCACAGGCTGCTTCCACCAAATATTAACATCAGTAAAAACTGAATTTGTAAATCACATGTTTGGATAAAGGGATGCCAAGCTATATGATTCCATAGAACTATTGATATTAACATTAAGTATCTTATGCATATATGATATTTAGAAGAAAATCAGAAGAAATCATCAAAATTGGGTTTGATTTTTTGACATTCTAAGATGCTAGTAAATTTTATACACATTATTCCACTAGCTCACACCAGCTTTATCTCTGTAATAATAATGTTAATAGAAAATAAATCAACATTAAGGAGTTTTAGACTGGAAATATTTGAAATTTTCCTGCTAGTTTTTCTCCGGAGATACTGTGTTATCATTAGCTTCAGGTAACCGTATTCTTCTTACTATTGTCTGATCCTCTTCACTGCATCTTATCCTAAAACAATCTCTGCTTTGAGGTTCTCTCTGGTTGTTAGCTACTCTGTTTCCAATACTTTTTCTTCTCAAGTGTCACTTAAATTCTCTGACATTGAGAAGATGCAAGAAAAATGAGTATTATCAAGGCAACCAACAGAAAGAGTCTAAATAGAAGGTAGCTTAAAGGGCTACACTTGCCATGTCTTTAATCATTCAGCTTAATCTCTCCCCCGCGTTCAATTCACCAACAAAAAAGTAATTAAAAAGTTACCTCCATTTTATAAGTAATGAGAAAGAACTGTATTTCTTCAATTCTCTGTCAACAGTTAGTTTGGCCAACCCAAAACTAAAAGGGAGGAAAATATCCAATGTTCCACTAAGATTCAAAGCTGCATTTTGCTTTGGTTTTATGGCAGTAAAAACTCTGCTTATTCCCAAGTACAAGACATTCTGAAGCTTCCTGTTACACAGAAAGCAGAGGTTTGATACACATACTTTCAGAAAACCACTCCATACTCAAAATATATAAAAGACAATTACTTTCCATCAATTAATACTACACGTGGGTTTTCCAGCAACAGGCACATCCAGTCTGTCAAAGTTTATAAACCGCTCTTTTTTTAAATTACTGAAATCTATACATACATATGGGTGTTGTTTTCTTGAAAGTAAATAAAGACAAAACTCACTAAATGAACAGAAGAGCTACAGCTATGTGCTTCCTCCCTATGGAAATAGCTTTCCAACCACATAATATATTTGAAAACTGAGTGTTTAATTTGTTGCCTCTCCCCAGCCTCCCCCTTTTACAACAGAAAAGGGAAACACTGGATATTTGCAGGCTCGTCCAGAAGTCAATAATCATGACAATTTTGGAATTTCTTCCCATATCAAGGGAAATTACTTTCAGAGATGGGCAACACATGTACAGACACAGTAATTAATCTAAAAAATATCCTTCAAAATTATAATTTCAACTTTATAGTAAAGCACAAGTAAATGATAGAAAAACAGTTGTAAAACTGTTCAGCTCTGCAAACAGGATTTTTTTGCCCCTTTTTTTTGCCTTCTTTTTATGGCTCCATCTAAGCAGTTCTTGAGTATTCTGTAAGCAATGATAAGGTGTATCGGAGATCAGTCCCCTTTTCTGGAACTTTTTATTACTATGTGTATTTGTTAAACATCCTACTTCCAGTTTTCACCATTAGTTATTCCACTGAGTTTTCTTACTCAATTATTATTAGCCTTTGCCTATCCTTCTCTCCCCTGTCATAGCTCGACCTAGTGAGGGCATCTACCTACTACTTCTATGCACACTTAGCTTCCACAATATTGTTCCCTCCACCCCCCTTTCCCTCCCAGCCCAAAGCTCACATCTATTCAAAACTTTCTGGTGGGCCACTGTCTCAGATACAGAGGTCCAATAATTTTGTGGGTTTTTTTTTATTTCCTGCCTTTTTATCCATGGCATATACATTGTACAAATTTCTGGAAGACACTTAAGCTGCAACACTACTTTGGAATAGGTCATGATAGGCCGGAAAACCTAAATACCTCAGATGACAAACACATCACCGTATAAGTTTCTGTTGACACTGCTGCAACTATACTTTTTCTTTCATATTTCACTATTTCTCTTTGATAAGTCAATCTTTTACCCCTTCTGCCTATCTCAGCTTTAAAATGTGCACCTTTTTGCACATTTTTATTTTTGCTGTATTTCATAGTTTTTTCACATGGTACTGCTGTTTGAGTAGATTGCAGCACAGGGGGACATAAGATCTAACACCAGTTTTTCACTTTACCATTGACATGCCACACGAAGTCCATCAAGTCTCCAAGCTTTATTTTCCCTCAGTATTTCTCTGCATGAATGAGACCAGTGTTACTAATACACCACTGTGAAATGCTGATTGAATTACTCATCTGACATTTTCATAGTCCGCTTATTTCATACCCCTACTGCTCCCATAGATTCATTGTTTTCCTATCTCATTTCTCTGCTTGGTTTTCCTTTTCTCTAAATCTTTACTGTTTTTCCTTACCTTAAGGAGATAGCCCATTCATCTTTTCATGTATTTTCCCTCTGGTATAACAAGATTAAAAAAATTCTATCATAATTACTAACGTCTGTAAAGGTTCCATAGCTGAAGGTCAACTTCAGTGCAGAAATAACAACCTAAGAAAAATTCTGGCCTCTTTTTCCAATACTTTCTCCTAGGTGTCTAGTTATTAGCTCATGCACAATTTGACTAAACAAAGCTCTTAATACTTTCCCTCCCGCCCTGAACCAGCTCTCCTATCCATCAATATAAATGCAAAATTGTAGGTCCTGTTAACTTCTATACTGCCTGTCACTCAGCCATATAAACCCAGGCATCTTTTTTTGACCCTGATAAATCCTCAGCTGCAGGATATTTCTAAATCTTGCTGAGTTGTAGATATTTTTTTGTATAAGATTGTTAAATACAACTTTTTCTATACCCCTGCTCAGCCTAAATGGGTTCTTAGATTTTCATCCTGTTGTGTTCAGTTTCTTACATCATCACTCTGTCTTGGCAAAGATAATCATGTCCTGCTATAGCTTTTAAAAATGTTTCTAAGAACTAACCCCTTCACTTGTTGATTTCACTATGTTGCATTGATTCCCTTTTCAGACAGCTCATAGCCAAGTGTTCCTTAGTGCTGTCTGCGGGTTTTGCCCCTCATATTTACCATTAAATCTTAACCATAGAATCATAGAATAATTTAGGTTGGAAAAGACCTTTGAGATCATCATGTCCAAATGTTAACCCAGCGCTGCCAAGTCCATCACTAAATCGTGTCGCTAAGCACCATATCTATGTGGGTTTTAAACACCTCCAGGGATGGTGATTCCACCACTTCCCTGGGCAGCCTGTTCCAATGCCTGACCACCCTTTCAGTGAAAAAAAATGTCCTAATATCCAATCTAAACCTCCCCTAGTGCAACTTGAGGCCGTTTCCTCTTGTCCTGTCGCTTGTTATCTGGGAGAAGAGACCGACCCCCACCTGGCTACAACCTCCTGTCAGGGAGCTGTAGAGAGCAATAAGGTCTCCCTCAGCCTCCTCTTCTCCAGGCTAAACAGCTCCAGTTCCCTCAGCCACTCTTCATAAGACCCCCAGTTTTTAAACTTTTTACTTTTAATTTTAGAGGCCTCACCAAACTACTGAATAGTGTGCATTGTCTGCAAGGCTATGATTCTTACTATATGCCTAAAATAAACATTTTTATTCAGTACCCTTTTTAACAATCACTTATCTAATCTGGAGCGGGGGAAATGAGTTCAACTTGACTTAGTCTGCATGTGATAATATGTCATCCTTAGTACAGCAATGCAAATACGATTAATGAGATGCCACCCTCATGTACAGAAAACTCAAGTGTCTAGTAGCTAACAATAAATTGAAACCTCTACAGAAGCTTTGCAAACCTCTCAATCTTTAATCAGAGCATTTTCTGTAGCCTAGTTTAAAACATTCTCAAAGCAGGAATAGGTAAAGAAATATATAGATATTCTTTAGGATCACAGTCTCTGGGGTTTTCTTCCCCACCTAAAGAACACTTTGTTGTATTGTGTATCTTGGCACAAGGCATACTTCAAAATTGCCTTTTCTTCTACATGAAAAACACCAGCACTGAGGAAAGGTACACACTATTGAAGAGAGAAACAAGCACTGGGGATTCAGCAAAAAAAAGATGGTTTCAGAAGCACTACTTTTATCTTTTACTGTTTCAGCAGTCTTCTAAAAAGTATAAAGACTTCATAAATGCCAGACTTCTGCCTTAAACCACCCTAGAGGTTGTGAAATTGAAGCTAAACAGCAATAGACCTTGTGCTTGGCTCTGGGACTCAAAAACATAGTACTGAGAAGACAGTTTTATTTGTGTAGATTTACTTTTCATCAACTTGGACAAAATCCAGTGCTATTTCTAAAGCCAGCTGGGGAGCAGCAAGAGGGTAAGGCACCTTAGAACAGCCCCTGAGTCCCACACAGACATTGTGGTCAATCAGGTTCGGTACATTTATGAAAGATGGGGGAAGTGAAGAGTGGTTTGTCCTTGGAGACAGCTTCTCTTGAAGGGGGAGAGTGTAACAAAAACCACAGTTCTGGTCCAGCTCTTAGACATTCATTTCTATTAAACGTAAAAATGTTTCTGCCCATCTAGTTCCAAATATCTGTCTTGCTTCAAGCTTTAAAAACAGCATCCTGCTGTTCCAATAAATGGAAGCAAGTAAAGTACAGTGGGAGTGTCATCCCACACATATTGTGTGCATTTCATATTGCCTTGCTGGTCTACTAATCATGGTGGAGGCACTTTCACAATATAAAAAGAGGCATTAAATTTATAGCGATGGAATTGCTATAGAAATAAGGTAGCGTACTTTTATTAAAAGCCTGAGAATTCTTAGACTATTTTGAAACTGGGCAAGCCTAGCATATATTCAAAAGCTTTAGAAGATTCAATCTGAGTTAGATGCTTATGCAGTTACTAACAGCATTCCCACCAACATGGGAGCTAAGTACTTGTTAAACAACACTTCATATCAGGTGTTAAATTTAAATAAAACAGTTGTCTGTTAGTTTAGAATTCCACAAAATAATTTTTTTAAAAAGCTTAGGAAGACACCATGGAAATTTATGAAAATACCATTGCCACAATGGTATTTTAATCACAAAATAAATTAACAGCAACTGGAAACTAGACTATATTAGGCTTTTTTCAAAACTTCAGCAGGAGCACACCTTGGCTTCTAAGAAACATTAATGACAAGTCATTGAGGCAAACAGCAAATTAAGAGTCAATGAAACAACCATTTACATGAGAACATTTACAAGAACTATATATAGTACTTGTCTTCAAAGAGCTGCTTTAGAGCAGCTAGTTTTACCCAATCCTTTCCTTAGTAAGAATCATGTACTATAGCATGGGGGATTCATTAGGAGCACTTATTTGTTCCTTTCATGTGGACCAGTCTCTTCACATTGTCTAACACAGGACAGTTCCACTCATACGGAATTTTATTCCTTCCTGTACTGAGAAGGGATAAACAGTTAGTGAAATTGTAGTCATTTACGAGTTATTAAAAACTATGAGAAGTACACTGATATTGCAGCAAAATATCTATATTCACATATACCACAGCAGTATCTTGAAGATACCCTTTAAACAGCTTAGCTGAATCCTCTGCACTCAACTGCTTGAAGGCCAAAGTCCTTCAGGCTGTCCTCTGAGAAACTTCTCCCCTCTGTTGCTATCCCTTTTTTCAAAGTGATAAATTTGCCTGAGGTTTGCATTAGAAAATCTGGATAAATCATCATCATGTTTTTGTATCCACTTATCTGCTTACCTCTCTAGCTCACGAAAAATGAATGATGCATATTATACTTAAACCAGGGATTACTATACGCAAAACAAACATTATTATCATAATCAGTTTTTTCTAAAGCCAGAGACCTAGCTACAAGTTGCAGACAAAATGTGTTTAGGAACCCTACCCCTCCCTTGTTTTGCTGTTCAGTTATATAGAAAATGGTTGAAATCCTTGCATCTTATAAACTAAGCAAGTGACCTTTGGCAATACTTATTGACAAGGATGATTTTTTAAAACTTAAATGCAAAATGTAATTCATCCTTTTCTACAGTTTGTGTGAAACAGTGTGAGCTGTTCTGAGAAGCAAACATTGGTTTCTTAGAAGGTATTACTTTTAACACACATCACAAAAGAAACTTCAAAAAAATTCATTCTTCAAAGCAAGTGGGTATAAGTGAATTAAAAGAAGACAACGAACCTAGGAAGAGTTCACAGCTGGATAAATCCATCTGCAGCTGAGAAAAGAAGCTATTACTGTTGGTCACCTCCAGCCAAGGTTCCTTCAGCAGCATTCAGAGGCAAAGCAGTTAGGCCAGGTATGACAGGCTTAATGCTGATAAGACATACTAACAGCCTGGGAAAGAACCAGTGGTACACCTAAAGGTGTACACTTTTCTGTGTCAATACATACCTGTGGTTTTTTTGATTGAGTGGGCAAGTTTGGTGTTTTTTTGTTTGTTTGGGGTTGGCTTGTGGGGCTTTCTTTTTTTCTCCCCCTAGAACTAGAGTTTTCATATTGCTGGAAATTCTGCTTTATTAAGAGAGAACAAAAAGTGGCTTCTCTGCTGCTCCCTTGGAAGGCTTTTATCAGATGTACTTTCCGTTTCAAAGAAATAGACTTCTTTTTACTTCTGAACCATTCAACCTTAATCTGTTATTCGGGTCTAATTGGCTCTTCTCTGCTTATTAAATCAAAGAAGAATAAGACCCCACAGGTTCTAGCAGAAGACTTATGCAGAGAGTCAGCAGCTGAGCTCTTTCTTTCTTTTAAACAGAATTTTGAGATTTGTTTATTTGGACTATTTCTTTCTGAGAACAACCTTAATAAATCAATATATAGCTGCATTTCAAACAGGGTCTGCTTTTCTGATTCCACTCACTCCCAGAAAGAATTGAAAGTTCTGAGGATTAGCAACAGGGATGAAATGCCTCCCATAACAGCAGTAATTAAACAAAGCAGGACTTTTCAGCTGAACAAGAGACAGATAAGGGAGTATATTGTAGAGTAGCTTTGTGTGGCATAGAGAAATTCAGTGATGATTAGTTGTTTTCCGTCTTTCATAATACAGTCACTAAAAAACAACCAAAAAAAATTATTGATACAGTTTCATGAAAAAGTTACTTTTCCATACTGTACACAGTTAATCTCCATAGTGACTTTAATGTCATAAACACTTGTCTGCAAAAGAATTGAGGCAACCAAATTTATCCTGTATCAGATCTCATACAATGCAGGTGGTCACGTACAATGTGAATGAAGACCAGAGACCATTTTATCACCTAAACTGTGAAGCAATAGGCTGCAGAGCAATTGAAATGTTACGGAAATTAAGGAATTTTTTAATTTGAAGAGATAAGTCAGACAACAAAAATTACTTTCTTGAACTGCATATTAAGCTAATCTTCTTTCATTGCTCAATCACTTATTCGCTTTCTAAAACTATTAACTCAAAACACATTCAAGATTAATTTTCCACTACTTTGTTATGCTTGAGAAATATTATCATTTACCAAATTAGAGTAATGCATTTTGTTACATGAGCTTTCACTGGAAATATACTTTAAAAGATTAATTGCTTCCTACTTTGAGAAACAAAACCAAAGAAAAGACCCAAAAACTTGTCGGGTTTTTGTTGTTTTTTCTTCATTCAGAAGATAACAACATGTCTTCAAAGCAAGAGCTTCCAGAGTGTTTTGTTGTCCCATCCAGCCAAAACCCTTTGGTGGAAGATATTCCTCTCTAATGTCTTCTTCCTTGGCTTAAACTCGGCCCTACAGCCAAGCAAATGTATAATCCATTCAGACACACGCTTCCACCTGAGTAGCTGCATGTAACTGAGGAGGACACAGGTACTGGCATCATTAGCTAGCAGAGGCAGCACAGACAAAGTTCATCAGGAATGGCAGGCACGCTAACCATTGCAGGTTCAGAATTGTTATAAAACCTCTGGTACAGACCGAAGCCTCTTTAGTGATCTCCACCACTCTGTCAGGGAACCAACATGTATCTAAGCACTGAAAGGGATGCTTATAAAGACTATATCTTGTGGAGGTATCTTTAGGCTGTAGTCTGCAAACAGAGTTCCACTTCTTCCTAGACAGCTCTAAGAAGGGTCTGAACTCCAGCTGCTTTGACTTAGACATTGAAAAGCAACTTTTCCACTGACATTAGAAGTCTAGGAAGATATGCTTTCTTTAATTAAAATTAGCATTTTTAACCTCTGCCCCCTATTTTTTTTTTGATGAACAGGCACAAATGGCACTTGTGTGAAGTACTAAGATTTGCTTATGCAAAGAAATAACTTACCTCTGCCTCTTTCCAGACCACTCTTTCCTATATAGCATATCCATGCATGTTTCCCAACTTTAATTCCCAACATCCACTCAGAAAACAAGTTTAAAAAGGTAAGCTATGCCTCAGTTCTTCTGTACGTATCCTTTTGATATGATAGAATTTAGTCTATCATATAAAAAAACTGTTCCTAGTTCCAGTACCTTCTTCAAATAGTCTCCCACAAGGATCTTGGAGAAGGTTTGGAAGAAAGAAACATTCCCACAGAAAGACTGTCAGTTCTGGAGACAAAGAGGGTACTGCACTAGCCATAGTACTAATCAAAAAAGAGGAAAAAATGCAAATCACCAAATAAAAACAACAAAGATCTCAGCAAAGACCCGGCACAGATATTGCCAGTAGATATAGCAACACCTGAACCACTACTGCCATGTGAAAAACTGCATCAATATGACTCATTTGCACTAAAATACTAAAATTAATTTGTTTAAAAAAAATCAAAAGTCAGTAAGATTAAAGATATTACATAGGAATATTCCTGTAAGTGTCAAAAAGCAAATATTCTACAGTTATAGTGATAGAAACAGCCAGCCATTTAGCCATTAGATTCCAGATTTATTATGGTTAAACACTGGCTTTTAAAACACTGAAAATACTTTCTCATGAGGGGGAAAAAAAAAAAAGATTGGAAGTAATGTACATGTAGAACATTCTCTCAAAAACCCATAATGTATCTAGTGAATATGGCTGAGCAAGATACATACATAAAATTAGTATTTAACACAGTCCTAATAAACATCAAAGATGTTACTTCTAGGGTGATATTTAGTAACTTGCTAGATGCAGGATCTTCATGTTCACATCAATTTTCTTTTCTATTTGCAAAAGAAATTTTATGTTATACAACTGCAGCAAGACAATTTTTTCATTCCAAATATTTTCCTCCTTTGCATTCCAAAAGTGAAGCAAAATGCTTTATGCAATTGGAAAAATATATTTTTAAACAAACATCTTATTTACAATAAGTCTAAGAGTATATACTGCACTATAATGGGATACAGAACTAATTAATTATCTTTTGTAAATATAAATAAAATATAAATAAAAGTAAATTATGATTTACTGTCTAAACAATCTGAGGCTTGTAAATGAGAATAGCAGTGCTTTAAACACAGTTACCACTTATTTTGAGAAAATGCAAATAATCATACCAGAGGAAGAATGGGGTTGAACTGACTGCTCATATTTTCTGTCCACATCTTTTGGGTGGCGGAGAAGGGGGGAAGGAGACTACCAAGTATGAAAATGTTCTGATTTCTTTTTTCTGTATAATTATGCTTTGCCATTTTACAGAGGGAAAAAAATAGTCTGTTAGTGTAGCAACATTAACTGTATAACACTTTTGTGGATCATTTTATAAGCAGAGATAAGACAGCAAGAGTCAGTATTTCATTGGTGTAGTTAAACATGTTAACGTGACAGAGAGTACTCTTTCCCAGCAAAGCAGCAGGGAGCGCAACAATACTTGAAGCTAAATCTTGCTGTTCACTTTGGGCTAGTAAAGTGACAATATCGGTTACATGCACCCTCATGCAGATCAGCAGTGGCGTGGCACAAGAAAAACCTGCATCCAGATGTTACATCTTACTGTGTCCTTGTCCAGACACGTCACGATGTTCTTGCGTTAAGCACACATTTGCCATCTCCCTTCTCTTCTATCCCAGAATTAATTGCTGATAAATCTTAGTGGATGGCATTTTACAAGTAGTTGAGACCAAACCCACTAAAATATTTAATAGAATGATAAACAGAAAACATTAATTAAGAGAAACATACACATGACAAAAATCTGTAAGGACTTCCACAGACTGTGGCACAACTCAGGACTACCAAGCAGACGTGCAGTAGGGGGATCCTTTTTTGGAGCTCATGAGTACATTAACCTGGCTATATAGATGTATTGGTTGTGGACGAGCAAATGTCTTTGGGTTTAGCTGAACCACTGCCCCCTGTTTCCTTCTGTTCAATGCTCATTTTCATTTCCAAAAATAGCTTCTCTTGCTTTCATTCAAGAAAAAAAAGGAAATTTGGTTGCACAGGAGTGTTTATTTCAAATCAAACCATGTTCTATGGTTCTTAATGATTGGCGGGG
>JAVJGI010000040.1:49123119-49166868 GCA_035590275.1 Ibycter americanus
TGGCTCATGGCCAGCTTGCTGTCCACCAGGACTCCCAGGTCCTTCTCCACAGAGCTGCCTTCCAGCAGGTCAGCCCCCAGCCTGTGCTGGTGCATGGGGCTGTTCCTTCCCAGGTGCAGGACCTCACACTTGCCTTCGTCGAATTTGTATCCTTCAATGCTTACAGCAAGTTCAGGAAATGGTAGTTTATCAATAACGAACAACTTTCAGTGATCTTTGCAACAGAGAAAGCATCCTTATTTAAATTTGTTTTTGATTAAAGCTAATTTGCAATTAACTAACTGTTCTGATTAAAATTTTCCAAGAAGTGTTTTGTGGTTTTTTTAACACAGAATGGCATAACTTTGAGTTCATGATGCAACTGTTATGAATTCATTTCTTCAGAGTTCCTGTGATGTAGACTTACTACTCTTTAAGAACTGCATCATAAAAACCTATGACAAAATTACTGTAGTCATGAGTATCCTGTTACAGAAATGGTACAAAATCATTTGAATCTGTATGGAATAAACTTACAGATCTTTAGACAGCAAGTTTGACAAATTTTTTAATCATAAAAATGTCAGGGTCCTAAAATTAAATTTGATGCAGAAGAGTGATAGCACTGTCTTTCATAAAACACAAATTTCAGTTCTCCTTGACATTCCTGCGTTAGCATGATAACAGAGACACAGAGACCAAAAGAATTCTACTGGAAAAAGAATATTCTTACTTGCTTTAGCCTCACTATCCCTCATTTCTGTGAGCACAAGAGAATGCTCTTATATGCTCTGCAACTCTTGTGAGCTGCAGAGAAAAAGGTTTTAATTGCATACTGCAGGGACAATATAATGATTTAATTTTGCTCTTTGAAGTTGTCAGTGATATTAGAGGTGAATGGTACCTATACAGCATATAAAACTTGGTACCCCAAGCAGCTTAGAAAACCACAATGATACCAGCTCTTGCTTTAGATCACTTTTTGTAAGATGGGAACCCTCAAAGTACATTGAGTTCCTGCTATCTCTTCCACTGAAGTCAAGAGGAGTTTTGCACAAGACTCATTTTGCTGAGCTCCACAGTACTATCCTGCTTACAAACTGCAGAGCCCTTTCTCTCACTGGACACTGCTTTTTGGAGCAGGACCCTGAAATGAGCGCAGTTTTAAAGTGGTTCTATATACCTAATCCTCTTCCTTTCTATGACCTCTCTGAAAAGGTTCTTAAACACACAAAAAACACCCAAACCCAACAAATCCCCCGAAAACCCCAAGCCTAATATTGCTGAACAAAGCCTGGAAACTGAACTCTCAAAGAAAGATGGCTCAGAAAAAATAGGTAAGACAGGGTAGAATTATTAGGTCTTGCATGCAACTCTTTTCCTGCTCACTGTGCTCAAAGGTGAGTCCTTGCTTCCAGGGATCTCAGCCATTTTTTGAGCTACAGTGAACTGCAGTATCCTCTGGCTCCTGGGAAGATCTGAGCCACTGCCGAAACTGGGCTCTCTGTTCCTCACTGCACTCTGTTTAAGCGCGAGCTGTGAACTCCCGGCTCAGTGCGGTGACTCTTGCCTCTCTTACCTTTCTGTCTCTGGCAACTTCTCTGAGCGCAGTGTCTAAAGGACAGAGCAGTCCCTGCTCTCCAGTGGATTTCTCAGGTCTGGAAGCCTAAAGAAAAACAAACACAAATTTAAAAAAACAAGTAAAAGAGATACAAAGCCCATCACAAATCTATACAAAAACATTCATTCCAGTAAGCTCCTTTACATATGCAGGCGTCAAAGACAGGTCCCTTCTTGCAAAACTCTGATGCTGCCTAAATACCTCCTGAAAGCCCTTCTCTTAGCTCATGCCCAGACCTACCACCTGCGCCACACTGTCACCAAGTGTTTGCCACTCCTGGGCAAAGCTTCCCTCACCACCAGGTACTTCTTCCTGGCACCCCCAGTCTGCCCAAACATCCTCCAGACCATCCCACCTGCCTATTAGCAGGCAACAGCTGTTCCCAGACAGGGCTTTCTGCTGTGAGGCAAGGGGTAGGTGTTGGCCATGGGCACCAAGGAACATGGAGAAAGGTGCCTCTCCTGCTGCCCATGCACCTCTCCACTGTACAGGGTGTTGCGGATCCTACAGAAGGAAACAGGGCATCCTCAGGGGGTACCCAACTCTCTTGGTAGTATCTCTGCTGCCAGGACTGGCAATGCCCTGGGCTTTTGGTAAATAGTTGCATCAGAAAAAAAAAAAAAAAAAAAAAGGAGCAACTTTCTAGCTCCAGGCCACAGAAAAGCTATAGGAAAAAAAAAAAATGGATTTTTTCCTAGAAAGCAATTTGTAGGTTTGCTGTTCTCTGGCCTGGCTGGAGAATGCTTTTTGTGGGGTAGCTTAGAAAAAAGAACAGTGCAAGTATAAAACTTCATGTCTGAGTTACTGCAGCAAAATATAACCTATCAATTTATTTTTTAAAATCACCTTTCATATAAGGCTTTATTGATTTTTTTCTTCTGTTTCTGTTGTTTTAAAGTGTTCAACAACTACTGGTATCTCCTTAGCTAGCTCTCACTTTCAAAGCGCCTAAGTTATTTTAGAGATACTTAATTCTTTTTCCCATATGACCTAAATAGATCCCCAGGGCCTAAATTCATAACCTGAGTAGCTTTATTAATGTCAGTGGCATTATTCCAACCAAGTCTTGTCATCTGTATTTTTCTTCTATTTCCGTCTGAAGGGAAGTATAGTTTTCATCTGTTAGTGACATCTGTCTTTGGGACTCAACGAATCCAATTTTTCTGATGTCAGATTGTGAGGGGCAACTATGTGATGCATATGATGGTTCCTTGACCATCTTGATTTCAGCATTTCCTGTTCTAAAATCTGCTACATACCCATGCAAACATCTAATTTGCCCAATAAACTTTTTCTCTAAGACTCCTCTATCATCACTGTCATCTAGTCTTCCATTTTTCTTCTTTTCTTTCTTCATTCTTTTTTCTTCCTCCCATAAGGAGACATCTAAAAATACATTCAACTAGGTACCTGCTCTTATTTGACAACAGCCAGTTGCAGTTGTGGTAACAGTAGGTTCCATCTGTCCTAATTTGCATGAAATTTGTTTGAGAAAACTTTATGTCTTATCAACCTCCTCTAAAATGACGAAACATAAAAAACCTGTGAATTCACGCTTCATACAACAAAGGATTAATATTGGAACATTGGACCACAGGTCTTGTGTCACTGAAGGCAGAGCATGATTTATGACTGATTTTAAGGAAAGAAAAACCTGGCTCAAGAAATAAAGAAGAGTTAGTTCTTCAAGCATTAGGGAACCTTTTAAAGGAGTCACACCTATATAAAAAGAAGCACCGAAAAGACATAGATAATGGCCGATTATTACAAGATTCACTTTATTGTTGCTAATATTTAATTATGGTCACTTCAAAATGGCTTTATAAAAATTGCTCAAAAATAGAAACAGTATTTTTACCATGATCCTTCCTGAAAAGACAATGTGGGTTTTTCCACTGCTAGATATGCTAGCTATACTTTACTTCCCCCTGCCCTCCAACCCCCCATAACATGGAATATCAGATCATCGCTGCAAAAAACAAGCAAGTATCAAAACAAACCTATAGTAACCTTGCTCAGGAATGTTGTACTGCTGTGCACTAGTAAGCCATTATGTTAAAGTCTACTTTTTGCTTCATACAATACCCAGCTTCATGATCTGAATGTACAAATGGTTTTCTGTACAAGTATATGAAGATATGTACAGGTATATAATGTATGCAAATGGCACATGTTTAATAAGTTTTGTCCATGTTTTCTGGGTTTCTGTGTACTGTGCCTCCTTTAAGAGATATACTAATAATTCCATTTCCTCAATAAAAATTTCAATTTGTGATACTGTTTGTTCTGACAATGTTTTATTTTCTTCAGTGTTTTGCTGGAGAGCTGAATGTTTCTTTAGTGGTCGCAGTTTGGGGGGGAACGCAAAGGAAGCCTATGGCAAGCTGAGCTTGAGTGGTCTTTAGCTACACATCAGGAGAGACTTGACCTATTAAGTTATTTAGTCTTTGAATTTCTCTTCTTGGCACCCTATATATTGAGATATTGGAATTATAATATCTGTATGCTGTTTAAAACTACTTTGCAAGAAGAAGAAATTGGTCTGCTTAGATGGTAGTTCATTATGATTTAAGCTACGTATTTCTACAGAAGAATCAACAAGGATAACAGACAAAAAGCAAATTTTTTTTTTTGACAAAATGTCAAATTTTTTTGACAAAATGACAAAAGTGCAAATCACACTTTACTGAAAAGTTCATAATTTATCAATTGGTTAGTAATCCTCCATTGTAGTTCTGAGAACTTAAGTAGGAAACAGAATTATTTGAAAAGCTTTTTGCCAGTTCTCTCCTCCTTACTGTAGTTTCTAGTAAT
The DNA here is from genome assembly GCA_035590275.1 of Ibycter americanus. Classification (NCBI taxonomy): domain Eukaryota; kingdom Metazoa; phylum Chordata; class Aves; order Falconiformes; family Falconidae; genus Ibycter; species Ibycter americanus. The sequence continues at coordinate 49,127,534 of JAVJGI010000040.1, forward strand.
TTATAACTACTGCCTTTGCAGCTTTCCTTGATACACTGTCTAAAAAATAGAAAGCTAAAGAAATTTCACTGGGGAAATTAAAAGTGCATGAGGCTTGATACTTCCCAAACCACTAGCATTTTGAACAATACCTACGATTCAAACAGGAAAATTATTCAAAAGTTTGCACTGGTACTTTGTGTCAAGGGAGCATCCTGAGGTATAAAACCATAATCATCTGCCTTTGCAAAAGAAAATGTAACAATTATGTCTCTTGATTTTTGCAAATTCTTTGTATTTCATAACAGATGGTGATGTTCATGTTGATGGATATATCAAGCTCATCACAGCCAGAAAAGGAAATATAAATATATATGCCCTTGTGTAGCTTAACCTCATTATTCCTGTTTCTTAGTATTTTCATGGAACTATATTGCCAGAATTGCATTAATAGTATTATTGTATTCATACATAGTTATATAAAGCATAATGCACTAAGCAGATGGCTAAGCAAGATAACCCCTAAAACGCTATTTTCAGTTCTGATGCCTTCATTTTAAATACAAATATTTAAATTCATTGATATTTATTAGAATCAGCATTATTGTAATACTCAATTATTTCTTGTTACCATCTTAATCTTAAAAAAAAGCTCAATTATTATAAACTTTACAAGACATTAACCTTAGTAATTGGCAAGGCATATGGATCTTAGTTGGCCATTTATTCCTGTCCCTTTTTCTTTGCCATCCGTAGAGTATCCGTTTTTATTGACATATTGAGAAATACAGTGTATAGTGATACCCTTCACTACATAGTTTACACAACATGCAGAAGTTTTAGTGTTAATTTGGCTAACAGTAATAATACTGCTAAACTCATGGGAATGTTTATCTGTGTATTAGTTTGGGATTGTTAGTAGAAGACACCGATTGCAGAAACAGCAAAAAAAATATGTAAGTGACTTGCTGAAACATGGAACTAATTTCTTTGGGTCTATGAAACTGGATTTACTCTCTTTTCAGTAGACTGCTTATATGCAGTATTTCACCATTAATGAGAATGTATTTCTGAACAGTATTTGAAATTCTGAGATATCATTGAGATGGAAAGGAGGTTTCAGAGTTCAAAACAGAAGACAGACTAGAAAGAAAGTGTCTCATTGCTGAGAAATTTTTGCTTCCTGAGTGTTCAGTAAAAAGTCACTGTAGAGATGAGGCTCTGGTTAGAACATGACTAGCAATTGCTTTTGATATTTGTCTTTGATTTATGATCTGCTTCTGCCTGGAGAACCAAGGACAGATGTTGGTGCCGGGTAGCTCCACTGCATCTCAGGCATATATTGGTATACTAATGCCTATGTAAAGAAAGGAATTATCTGGCAGCCTAGGACAGAGGAAACCTTGATGCATTAGGTAACAAACTTGAAAACACTCCCCAGCCTTCAATCCTGGAAATAAACACCAGATGTATTCTGATTAAATGTTGGGATGAGACCCAGGAGTACACCATTCCACCTCTGAAGTTTGCTCACCCTTCTCCTGCTTTTCTCCAATGCCCTGGTTTCTTTTGGATGAAAACCCAAGCATACAGCATCAAGCGCCTGCTGGCTGATCTCCTGTCATGAACAAAGGTGTGGGACCAGAAGTGCAGGGAACTCCATAAAACACTTTCCCTCCTCACAGTTTGGATGCAGCGCTCTTGACAGCTATCAGTTTAGGAGCCAGGACCAGTCAAGAGAAATTATATTCAGAACTTTTCTACAACACAGCTATAGTTGTGAACTTCTACAAGTGGTAATTAACACAGTATAGTAAATAGTCAATAGCTTTGACTTGAATCAAGAAAAACTCTTATGCAGAGTGCTTTCAGGCATCTGTTTATCACCTGTATACCACCAATTAATTCCTTGATTGTGACTGAAGATTTGACTCATGCTTTGTAGATGTGAGAAAATGGATGAGGGCAGGAAAGAGTCCATTTGGTGAGGTTTTAGGTTATTTTTGCATACTACTCATTGCTGATTCCTTCTGTACTATCACACTTATAAATGAAATACATGAAATTAATCTCTGTTGCTGCCTTGCAATTTTGTTTGCTGCTGTAAATAGCTCTACCAACAGTGTTGTGTTTTAGCAAGGAGTTTCTAATACACGGAGACAATGTTCAGAGCAACTACAGAAGTTGCCTCAAGAAAAACTGAAAAGCTTCTCAAGAAAACTTATACCAAGACATCAGAGATACTCAGGCAGGACTACAGCAATGAAAATGAAAATTTTTAGGCTTCAAACACAGTCATATGGCTGTTCTTCAGTTCCAAAACCAATCCAACGTGTTCCCTTAGAGTGCAGTGGAGTGATCTGGGAATTACTCGGACAGTTAAACAGACAGTGCTGAGGAACAAAATGTTCTTGTGTTTGTTCTACACTTCAGAATGCCTATAACTGACAACAGCAGTACCCAGGGGGTAGGGAAGCTAGTGAATTATAACTCTCTATAGGCATAAGAAATGTACAGTTTAATTTTTCTTATGCTGGCAAGCTCTAAGTTTTGGGCCATTTCAATTAAAAATACAGAATAATGTGCCCTTAACTGTTCATAGCAAGACTGTAATTCCATCAAGGAGCTATGTATAAAGTGAAACATTTGAGTGACACTTGGTGAATATTATTCTGATTCCAAGACTAAGTAACAACTTCAACACACATGTTCATTACACAACATTTTTGTTTTCTCAGATGGATAAAGCAAAACCAGAAATGTTAAATACCCTGCTGAAATTAATATGGCTTTATGTAAATGTATTTTTATTTATTTTATGTTTATATTTAATATTTATTTATGTATATTTATTTATTATACAGATAAATGTATATTTATTATGAAGCTAATTCAGCAAATACGTACTTCCCTGCCAGAACCATTACTCATCTCATAGGAGATACTTTCCTCCTGACAAGAATGGTTGGTATTCTGCTGCTGCTTTCTCATTGAGGCTTCATAAACGGGAAGGAGTAGATTTATTTCTCATTATGTCCTTGGAAGACTTTAACTGAAAGACAGCCAGACTTCTTATTTGACCTGGCTAGGCTTTCTTTTTCATTATTTTTGATGAATTTATTTACAGCCATTGATTAAGAGCTGCATTTCACAGCCTGGACAATCTAATAGTTTTTGCTAATGAAGGCGCACACCACCATTTACTGTTGTGCAAAGGTGATCCATTGGTGATTTTGGCACATTACTCATTTTAAAAGACATTACAGCTATTCACACCAGTTAGGTCAGATTCTCTAGGAAACATCTCACTTTATTACTATAACTTATATATGATCCAAAATGTTCAACAAGTAGAATTGTTAAACTGATGTAATTTCAATCAATCACATATTCACAGTTTTAACTGGGAATCGCTTAAATACTTAAAACTGGTAAGAAAATGTAGCTGCAATAAACCTGAATCAAATGCATGTTATGGTAATTTGGAAATAAGAATTTTATTCATTCTCAGAGACAACTGGTTGAATTGGCATACATATACCTAATGTCAGGATAACAGCAGAAGAGATCTAAACTGAAATTGGAATAATTCCGGAAGGAATTTTTGGTAGTGACAATTTTCAGAAATGTCTGAAAATGCCTGCGGTTCTTCCACAATTATGAAAAACAGCTTTATTTTTGCTTTCAGAGGGAATGATGGGTTTCTTAGAGCTGCTGAGCACAGACTAAAGACTTGTATGATTTTCAATACATGAGCTATAGAACTTCCTGTAAAGCAGTCTGTTCTGATTTTATGCTGTGTATCTAAATCCAGGTGTGGTGGGTTGACCCTGGCTGGATGCCAGGTGTCCACCAAAGCTGCTCTATCACCCTCCTCCTCAGCTGCACAGGGGAGAGAAAATATAATAAAAGGTTTGTGAGTCGAGATAAGGACTGGGAGAGATCACTCAGCAGTTACCATCACAAGCAAAACAGACTCAACTTGGAGGAATTAGTTTAGTGTACTACCATTCAAATCTGAGTAGGGTAATGAGAAATAAAATCAAAACTTAAAAACACGTTCCCCTCACCCCTCCCTTCTTCCTGGGCTTAATTTTACTCTTGAATTGTCTACCTCCTCTCTGCCAGCTGCGCAGGGGGACGGGCAATGGGGCTGCGGTCGGTCCATCACAGGCTGCCTCTGCCACTCCTTCCCCCTCAGGGGGAGGCTCCTCACACTCTGCCCCTGCTCCAGCGTGGTGACCCTCCCGTGGGAGACTGTTCTCCATAAACTTCTCCAACATGAGCCCTTCCCACGGGCTACAGTTTTCATGAACTGCTCCAGTGTGGGTCCTTTCCATGCGGTCACAAGTCCTGCCAGCTAACCTGCTCCAGCATGGGCTCCTTTCTTCATGGGGCCACAGGTCCTGCCAGGAGCCTGCTCCAGCGTGGGCTTCCCACAAGGTCACAGTCCCCTTAAGGCATCCACCCACTCCGGTGTGGAGTCCTCCACAAGCTGCAGGTGGAGATCTGCTCCACTGTGGACCTCCATGGGCTGCAGGGCGCAGCCTGCCTCACCGTGGGCTTCACCACGGGCTGCAGGGGAACCTCTGCTCCAGGGCCTGGAGCCCCTCCTGCCTCCTTCTGCACTGGCCTGGGTGTGCGCAGGGCTGTTGCTCTCACATAGTCTCACTTCTTTCTCTGGCTGCAATTCATTGTGCAAGGTATTTCCCCCTTGTTAAATACACTGTCTCAGCGGCTCTACCACCATCACTGATGGGCTCGACCTTGGCCAGCGGTAGGTTCCTCTTGGAGCCGGCTGGCGCTGGCTTTGGCGGACTTGGGGGAAGTTTCTAGCAGCTTCTCACAGAAGCCACCCCTGTAGCCTCCCCACTACCAAAACCTGGCCATGCAAACCCGATACACTGGGCAATGTTGAACTTAACTCTGAATCCTAAACCATTATCTCAACCTCATCAGTATAAAACTGGGCTACTGACTTCGTTGCTAGTCATCTTACCTGACAATAAAGTGTGACTCTAAATCTCTACCGCGAATGTCCCCTTCCCAGCTATTCCTATATATACTAATACACAAAATAATTACCTTCATTACTTTCTTCTCCCATGTCTTCCCCCTGGTTTATTAGAACATTAGGCTGATATACTATGTTAATCAACTTACATCTAATTGTTTTCTTGGCTGGGAATCACCAAAGCATGTGATATTAACAGAACTCTAAGAGTTTTCATGGTAGATAGAGCTTCAGCCTGTCTTATGCATGAATAAAATGCTAAGCATCTGCTGAGTATCCAGTATAGTCACTGAACTCATACAGGAATATCTGGGAAAGGCAGGTTTCTTAGTTTTATCTTTTTTACCTTGTACATTATACCCCCTTTTACTTCTCTAATACTAGCTTTTACTTATTTTGGTATTCCGCCTTTTAGTACAAACTCATGAGTTAACTGTAGATTTTGCCATCAGAGTATTCTACTTCCCATAGTTCATTTTCCTGTATCAGTTGTCACTGTAACAGATATACTTTGACTTCTGCAGGTTTTGTTCCATTAAAAAACTAAGATCTACAATGCCAGCTTCTTTTTTTATTTTTATTTTGTCTCGCTAGTGTCTGAATAAACTACTCTCATATTGAAATATTTGTCTTCTGAGATATCTTCTGTAATTCTTAGAAATATGAGAAATTCAATATGTGAGAAATTCAATATGTAAGGAATTCAGTACATATGAAAATTCAGTTTATCTTTTTCTTTTTTTCAGCCTGTTCAACTGCCAACTCATACTGTAAGTTCTCATTAAGTGTTTAATTTTCTATGACTTAGGAATTACTTGCCAGATTTTCATGAAGCAATGTTTAACAAGGGTTTTCAGTATTATCTTGGTATGTCAGCTGCACAAAGTAATTGCCATAAAGAAATCCAGATCTTGTTTTCATACATGTGTATTTTCCACTACCTTCTATAGAAACTATGGATATTGTTGTAGCTATGAAAAGCCCATAGAACTCCATCATAACCTGTTTTTCATTCAGCCCAATTGGAATTTGTCTTTTCTGACTTTAGATATCTGCAGTGTAGCCATCTTTATCCGAGCTAGTCATCTGAACTAATTTTATATTCACTGGGAAAATTGCCAGTCCTGAAATAAAGTTCCTCTGATCCATGTCATCTGCAATGGCACGACATGAACTTCACATTGAAGTATCTTTGTCCTTGCAGTAACTGTTTAGGTAGATTCCTCGTCTACATTGCAGATGTCTACACTGTGTCAACAGAAGTTCTTCTTTCTCATGTCTAAAGTATTCCACTGCTGTTCCTCTTCTCTAGTTGAGCCATGCAGTAGACTGCTGAATTTCACTGTTTTATTTAGTTTCTTGTCCCAGCACTGAAATTACTGCTAGTGACACATGGCACCTTTTTAGTGGCATTTGCCCCTCTGTATGTGACATAGTTCTAGTCTTCTCCAAACTGCTCCCTCCTGCAGAGTCCACACCAGCATCTGCATACATTTATCTGGGGGAAGAATACATGGAAGAAACATGGGCAAGGTTTTGTACATTTCCACTCTCTTTCAGCCTCCAACTGCCTCTGCCCATACTGGGAAGTAATTAAGTCCATGATAACACTGGTAACCTATTGAGGGATACGTGAAAACAGTCATTATACTTTTCTCATTTAAAACTAAGTGGACTTGATAATCTAATTTCCGTGTTGGCATCATTTTGCACAGAAAAGCAAAGATGAGTGAGATGTTTTAATTAGCAGGCCCACTATGCATGCTGCAGTATCACATAACAAATGTACCTTCAGCTAATCAGTATGCTGCTCTGTGGGCTTTCTTTACATGATCATCCCAGCCTTCCCCTCCAATACCAAGACACTGTGACTTTGAATTAATGGTTCAAATGGTTCTTCGGAGACTCTAGAGGCACAATAGAATAGATAACAGTGAAAAAATCTGGCCTTTTGAGATGCTATACTCTCTCTTTATCTAGTGCATGCTACGAGGTCTAATCGATATCTTCCAGGACCATCTAGCTATGAATATATTTCATAGCATTGATCTGAGGAGGATATATAGCTAGTGAGATAATTATGCAGTTAGATCATGTACTAATTAAAGTGACTGTTAAGTGTTGGCCTGCTCCTGGACAAAAAATATAAGGCAGTGATTTAATAACAAGCCTGCTAGAAGATTCTGATATAAATATCATAAAGAATAACTTCATTTGATATTTTATGATATACTATGGTGGGAAAAGTAAATAGTCAAATGGTCTAGGAAGCCTCTAAGGCTGCAATAAAGGGAAAAATTATTAGCATTAGTATACTTAAAAGGGAGGAAATCCAAAATTAATAGATAGCCACTTCATGGCTTTGAAAGCGAAATATAATGAAATACATTTTGAAAAGGAGCCAGTATATACAACTGTAGAAGTAAGGGACAAAGTAAATGTTTTCAGTATGTAAGAAGACTGAGTATTTTTTGAAGCTTACACTGGATCTTTTACAAGGGAGGAATAAAGCTAACAGGCTGCTATCTTATAAAATTAACTGAAATAGAAGTGCTGAATAAAGATCCGAAATGATGGAACTTATCACATTCTTCTCCTATAGGAATTGTCATGGTATTCCCCAGGAATTTAACTAAGACTGGTAATGATTAATGCTCTGTGTCATCTTGCAAATCTAGAAATTTTTTTAGGAGGTTTTAAATTGAGAGCTTCTTCAACCTAACTAAAATATTGAACTGTAATTCAAGAGCACTTTATTACTTTCCCACTGAGAACATTTCTTGGTTCTTGTAGGATCACAGGGTGATACCCCACATTCATAGAAAAACCCTTTAAAATATACTGCTAAGATTTTTACAAGAAAGCTAAATGTATAATGAGGTCTCCCAAAACCTTAGCAGCCAGCAAAATAAATAGATAAATAAATAATCCCATTTCAGTAAAACAAGTAAAAAGGTTAAAATACTTCGAGTTTCACTTTGTCTTCCTCATCATGTCTGAACACTAATCTTTTAACAGATAATCTTCCATAAGTCTGCAAAATAGTCACAATTCTGTAAGTAGAGCACAGATAACATAAAGGAATCCAGTCAACCCTGCACTTATCTCTGAATAAAATTTAATTTGTTCCAAGGTTGAGACGTGTTTAAATGTGTGTCTGTACACATTTGAGATGCCTCATAGCTGCTCAGAGTTAGAGTTACCAGAGCTTCAGTTAAAGCTCCAGCAGTGTTTGGAAAGGAAGGGACTTCTTCAGTCTAGGTTCTAAATAGATCAAAATAGATGGATGAATGCACAGTTTCTCATGGGTTGTAGTTTGTGCAGTGCGTTGGAGGCCTTCTGATGTCTGCGTCCCAGCTGGGGAGCCACCTACTCAAACACACTTCACTGAAACACTGAGGGCTGAGCCTTCAAACCTTAAACTTCTCTGGGAAGAGCAAGGTAATTGTTTATATTTTCAGTAGATCACTAGAGCAGGGATCATACTCACCTGTAGAGATAGGTGACTGTGTTTGTATTGGCTTTTTTGGATGTGGAAGTTGTAGATAATAATTATAGTAAACCACTATTTTGATAGTATTTGAACCAGTCGTAGACCTTTATAGCCTGTATTGATAGTCATTGCCATTTACAAGCAAATGCAAAATAACCTGTAATTTGCTTTTCTTGCAAGTCATAGTGCTGCTCTGGAAAATTTATATCCAGAGGGTACATCTGCCCAGCAGAAGGTGAGACCAGAGCAGGCATAACTATTCCAGCCAGCTTTATCATACCCTGCTTAGGTATCAGGTACAAATAAACTGCAGAATTACAAATTTCAGCCATCAACTCTGTCTGAAGCCTGCTGAACATATTTCTACAGCAATACTGACTTCCAGCTGCAAGACGAAAACTCTGGGTAGAGAAGAGGAATCATGAACATGGGCAGTGAAGTTCCCTCTAAGAGAGTGGCAGCAGGGGGTACATCTTGACAAGTCACATTTAAGAGCTTGTTTAATAGCCAGGAACCCACTAAGATATTTGATATCCTCTAAACCAGGCAAATTGCCTCCAGCACAGTCCTGGAATAAACATCAGTTTAATTTTTCATATGCTGCTATCCTTTTTTCCTTCTAGCCATTCCTGTGTCAACCTGGTAAACCTGACCTGCAAAGTGACAACATTTCTGAGCCTGAAGGTGTGCATGTTCCATTTTACCCAAGAAAGCAAAAATTCTTTTAGAGTTAAACCGCATTAGATAACTCATTATTGTGTGGGCTGTTTTGTAATTTGTGGTATATTAGTTTTAGTGAAATCATTGAGAGCGTCATTTGTTAGGGAATGGTCCTAAACAGTGATTATATTAACGGCAAAACTAGAGGGAGCTTTTTTTATCAAAACAGTGGTCACATGCTACAGATTGTTTCAGTTCATGCTACATGAACGTGTTCTTCAAACTACCATGTCATCCGCTACACGTGAGGATTTTGAAGAATGACCTTCTTGTTTCCCTCTACCAGATACAACAAGCTGTTCAAAGCAAAAAGAGGTTTTAATTCTTCCAAGTTTTAGAATACCAGTTTTTTTCCCCCAGGAATATAGGAAAGGAAACATCAATCAAAGTCACACCTACCATGGATACCAAATCATGTAACACCATTTCTTAAGTAAGGAGTAATTCTCAGATACCCTTAATAAATAAGAGGTGACTCACTTGAAAAACAACTCTAAAATATTTAAATTTATAGGTTTATTTTCTGTTTCATCTGATTTAAGACAACAGTGTAGGTATTGGCTTAAGGTGGCTAGTGCCAAGAATTTATAGTCTTGAGAAAATTGATTTGTTCATTACATGGAAGATGTTACTCTCATTATATTTTGAACTATACATCTCACCTGTTCCACAATTATTTCAAACTTCCATGTTTTTCTTTTACTGGACACATTTTATGTGTCTTTCCGTTAATTTATTGATCTTTCTGAATTATTTATTTGCAAAAAGTTGTTAATAACAAGTCTGACCATACAAATCTATTTTAACCTTTCAACAAGGTTCACAGCCTTACAGCTCCTGGGCAGGGCTGTGATTCAGAGAGACTTGGAGAGAAATGGGCCTCATGAACTTCTTCAACAAAGGCAAGTGCAAGATGCACTTGGGTTGGATTTAGTAGGTTGACCCCAGTCAGCAGCCAAACATGTACACAGCTGCTTGCTCACCTTCCACCTCCCACTCTGCAGCAGGACAGTGGAGAAAATAGGAAGAATGGAAGCTGGAAAACTCATGGGTCTGGATAAAGACAACTTAATAGTTGAAGGAAAGAAAAAAATCTCTCAGCACCACCCATAGACAGACTGATGCCCAGCCAGTCTCCAAACAACAGCCACTTTGGGAGGAAAAAAAAAATTATATCAAAACAACCAAGGAAAAACAAACACAAGCCTATACTCACAGAGAATCAGTACCAATCTGTGTGTTTACTGTATGCTCAGAAATGGGAAGCATGAGTGACCAGAGAGTGTATGGAAACATGCTGTGGGAGGGGAGGGTCTTCACGTCCCAGGACCAGAATCTCTGAGGCCAAACCAGATATGAAAGAGGCTAACATCATCCAAGAAATAGCAGGATTGAAAAGAAACTATGAAAGTACAACTTCTGCTTCCTAGATCTGGCCAGATTCAGCATCAAAGTCACAGCAGCACAAGGCAGAGGGGTCATGCACAGATTCCTCCCATTTCCCTGGTAAAGCAAGTAACTAAGGCAGTCATGCAGGTGGGCTAGCCGGGGAGGCGGGGGTGGCAGCAGGGGGGACTCCACCCTGCTAGTATCGATGTTAAGCAATGCTAGCACTGTATAGTTATGTACTGCTATTTGAAAGGTGCTTGGTCCTGCACTCATTTCCAGTATACTAGATGTTTGCTGCTGAGTCATAAATTTTCAGATATTTTTAAATGTAAAAATGATTAAATGGAATTTACAATTGTTTAATGTTTTACACAATTTTATGTGTTTGCAGTTATTCAACAGAATAGATTAATTGTAAATAGTAGTTCTTAGTGGTGTGATGGAAATTCTTAAATTGTGCTATGTTCTGCCAAAAGAAGCATTGCCTTTTAATACAACTTTACCTCTGCAAAATACTCTCAACTCTTAATCAAAATACCAATTTTCAAAAGCAGTAGCTAATATTTCTGTGCATTTTCTACAACTTTGCACATGTGATTGAATTTTAAACTGCTATTTCAAAACACATAGCCTACTCCTAGGCTTCACTAGTACAAGTATACTTCTACCTTCAGACCTACTTCTTTTTTCCCCATAATTATATTACAGGAATGGCCAGACCGCAATGGCCTGCCTACTTAGGCACCAGAGACCTAATGAAGATACTGACAAAATGTTTTATTGTTTCTGGAGGGAGTGAGCTGAGTACTCAATGTCAGGAAATTAGTCCTGGGACCAGGAGGAGAGGAACATGGAACAAGTTGACACTGCAAAGCTCAGTTTCTAAAGTGGTCCAAAGCACGGGATCATCTGTGTCCAGAAAAATGCACACGTGCATGTGCACACACATACGCACCATCAGCCGAGGGCTTTCACATCCAGTTGTCAAGATCAGATGCCAATGAGAGCAGCCCACAGCAATACAGCAGTATATCTTTCCAGCAGTTTCTGCTATTGGTCTCCTGTCCATTGCTGCTCCATGGCACAGCTCACCAGCCAAGCAGTTTGTGTCGTACTCAGCTCTTGGACAAAGATCATGTACCACTGTCTCCCAGGCCCTTTATGTTACGAAGATTTGAGGAACTGGATTTCAGCTTTCACTGTTAGTGTTCCTTTACTCCCCAGCCACAAACTGAGTTTTCCACAGGTTTAAGGTAAGAGACTAAAGACTGCTATTTGAAGCCATCTTTCTTCCAGTCCTCTGTCCTCTACAGATCGAGATCTGCAGGCACCAAAGCCTCAGAACACTGTGTTGAATGAAGGCCTAATTTTCAGTCATTTTAAGAAATCGTTAATGTTACTTGCAGTGTTTCTTCTTCCCTGACAGTACATGCTCTGTTTTATCCATTTTTAGTCTGTCTTTAATTTACATGGATTATTTCTGTCTTCTAAAATGCTTCTTTTCAGTCTTTAATTTAAACACAAACTCTCCACCCATAAAGAATAATAAAAAAGATTTTTTCTGTAGCTTTTCTCCCCATTTCCTTAATAAAAAATGGTTATTGTGTTGTCTAAGCTCTGATAAGCACATAGTATCATTAAAATCATCCTCCAAGTTATCTAGAGGTTTTATGTAAGATCAATATATAATTTCTAGAGATAAATTAATTGTATTTGCCTAGTAAGATAAAAAATCAGAGTATGTGTGTAGGTGTTTGCATGTTTTATTTAAATTGGTTTATATCTGTTGAGAAATTTCAGCTTTAATGTTCCATTTGATGCTGCAGAACTCAACTAGTGTTTTTATGTATTTGAAGCTTGTGTTACACTTCAAATTCATCAAAATGTCAATCATTTGTTACAACAGTCTGCTCCTTTTTTATCAGTTCTCTGTGTTATTAGGATGTAGATGCAATCACACGTAGCACTGGCGTTGGTGTGTACTTGATCTGCCTTCCCCCCCATAGATCTGATACTTTCGTGGGCACTGATAAAAAGCAACACACAGAGGTAAAATTAAATTCTAATCTGCTGGCAAGATCTACACTGGCAAGCATTGACACTCCTAGTGCTTGTCTGACATTCCCATGCTGGAAAAAGTAACAGCTGCTTATCAATGATGTATTAGAAATGGGCACAAACCAACTGGTGTACACATTGCCATAAGAAAAGAGAAAACATTCATTGGTAAAGTGATCCCTTGCCTCCTACTACGTACATGCCTACATCTGTATCTTCTGTGGTAACTACTTGGTTTCAGACTCAAGGTCATAGAAGTAAGTGCCTGGAGACAATTGCAGCCGTACTGTCAGTAGAGACGCTACTTGAATGTCCTGGTTTTCCTTATCTGGAGTGTCAGCTGGTTCCCTCAAAGCTAGAGCCTAGATGGTTCCCTCAGAGCTGGAGCCTAGATGGATCCCTCAGAGCTGGAGCTTCGGTGGCAGCCAGCAGTGTGAGCGATCAGGAAGCTGGGCTCAGCCCAGCGGCGACACCGTCTGCATGCTTTCGTAACGTCTGTGCTGCTTGGTATGCCAGCCTCTCACTGACTTCCAGGCTCTGTCAAACACAGGAGCTGGAATTAGTATCAGATGTCAACCTGTTTATGCCATTGCAGCTCGGATGATGAGGAATGAAGTCTTCTGTGGAACTAAACCTGCCATAAACAAATAATGCTAAGCACAGACCAAATTTCTATGACAGCAAAGGGAGCTTGAAATTTGACTGTGTCTGCTAAATGCTTGCTAATTCAACAGTGGGTTAAACAACCTTTTGAAAATTAAAACTCAGGCCAGCTCAACACTACATGAAAAGGATTCATTTGCTCATTCCAGCTGGTCAAATCTGAAGATATACTAGTTTATTGGGGTAAATACAGTCAGAGTAACTCCATTTTGCTTAAAGAATATGTTACATGCTCACCTTTCTGTCTCATCCTTCCCTTTTTAATACAAAGATATGTAAATTCAAACAGACCCTTGATTATTGTGGTTAGGGTACTGTACACAAACAGAAGTGAGAAAAATAAAAGAAAGATGTGCCACATTTTGAAGGTACATCTGCATGGAGGGGTACGGAGCACCTGGCAGGGCACGAGGCTAGGGAGGAACAAACACTGCACAGTGCACTGCAGGGTGCGCACTGGCACAGCCAGATATCCTCCAGACAGGGTACCCCAGCCTGCCTCCAGGGGTGCGGGCAAGGTGAGGTGAAAGGTCAGGTCTTCCACTTGATTTTCCATCTGGATCAGAGAGGTGCATCCGAAGGCACCCTTGGGATTATACAGCACAAATGTCAGGGAGCATAGCCTTGTAGGTGGGATCATGGATGCTGTAGCAGGACAATCTTTTAACATTGGCCCTGTCTTAACAGACCTGAAAGATTCTGCTGTTCTTGTCCTAGACAGGATATATAGTATTATTTTCCATGCATAAAGTATGAAGAGATTGAGAGACTCCATAAAATAAGTTACGGACTACTTCAAGTAAAGTAATAGGTAAGTTAAATGGCTTATAAATGTCAGTGTTACACTCATAGGTTTACTGGCCCTTGGTCTTACCTTGCAAACTTGAAATGAGTAAGTTAGTTTATGCAGAACTGTAGGTCACAGTGTAGCACAATTAATTATTCCTTAGACCACCTCTTTCAGACAACACTGGAGAAGCTTCTGGTTGCATTACATATCTGGTAAGATTATGAGACTCATTTCAGCATTTCTGCGGTGTCTTGTTTAGACTGTAGTAGCAACCCTGCTGCACACTAGACATTTTCCAAACAGAAATCCATACTTTAGGGACTTTTTACTCACAATATATTGTTTGAAAATATTTCCATTACAGATAATTTTGCAGTTACCCAGGCTCTTAGGTTCTGTTTTATTCCTGAGTATGCATATTTGCTCAATGTTAGAGGCAGTGCCATAGAGCACAAGGAAAATGTTCACTGCCACTGTTACTGTAGAAGTGTACATCTCTCCAGAATGGGTAGATCAGAGGACATCCTCTTGAAGAACTGTTCCTGAAGGACTTCTAACCCACCAGAGATACACAAAGGTGCGAAAGCTTCCTAGGGAATAATGATTTCCAGTATTTACTTGTGAATTCCAAGTTAGAAAATAGCCTCTGAGTTTGCAGAAACTCATTTAGAATTCTTACAGACCCTGTGTGAGAGAGAAAGAGAGGGAGAGAGCGTGAGTGTGTGAGAGTGAGAAGTGCCAGGTATGTCCAGAAGGAGTAAAACAGTGAAAGGAACCATTTGAGAGTAGGAAAAAATGTTACTGGTGAGGATTGCTATGTTCCGCTGCACATTTCAGATATGCCACAGATTGAAAAAGGTCATTGCCAAGAGTTGTTTTCTCTGCTGCAGAGACACAGCAAATGTGTAAAATGGCCCTGAGGGCAAGGCTGGTAAGACTTACTACAAACACGTTTGATCTGCAGTGTCTTTCTCTCTCCCCTTTCAGATTTTTTTTTGTTTCAGTCCTGTAATAAAGATGTTAGTCACGGCCATTTGCAGGCAAACTTTGTATTTTTAAAACAGAAAATAGGAGCTCTTAGAAATGGGAATAAGACCAAGGGAGGAGCGTTCTTTAAGGAAATGGATCTGTCAGCTGACACAGGGAAAAAATAATTGAGTGAGAGTTGAAGCTGAGCTTTTTTGCTTTCTCAGGGAAAGGGAATGGCCAAGTTTTGAACATCTTCAGGCAAAGCTGTATGCTTCATCTTTCTGTCAAGTGTTAGCAGGAGCAGAGGGGGGCTGATTTTCAACAGGTACGTATTATCTTTAATAAACTGGACGTACAATATAAAACAACAGTATTACTGCTTTATCACCGCTTTCAACTTCCTTTATCTCTGGGTTCATTGCACATTTCCTAGTTTGTTTACATAGTGAGGCAAACAATATTCCTGTGGTTCTGAGCGCCAAATCTGCATTTCAGATGTGAAAAACTTCACTTGTGAGGGAAAACATAGCAAGTCTTTCTGCTGAATGAGAAACAGATATTGTGAAAAGCTGTCTCATATCCCTGTACCATTTGAAAGGCTGGTCATCTGTACACCATTACAGTTCACTCCCAGTATCCACATTTCCATTCATTTTTTTTAATCGGTGGATGGGTAATATTCCAAATTCCTGACATTGCCAGGTGGTCCTTTTGGTTTTTCCCAGGGATTGCTTGATATTCTTTTCCATGTAACCTAGTTATGGTTACCTACAGAAAATAACTGACCTCACTGGGGGTCATGGTGGAAGCTGCCTCCATAGTTTCAGCAAATAAAGTAGGGTTTTTTCTGGTTTGTTTTTTGTTTGTTTGCTGGGTTATCCCCATTCAAGAAACAACTTAATGCATCATGCTATACCTCAAAGTCTTTAGAGAAGGTCAAATGATTTGATAGGCAGGAAGGTAATACTGGCTCACTAAATCCTATTTTCCTGTCACTGGGTTCATTTCTCTTGTCTGATTGCTTCTATCCAGTTTCTGACCAGCTATTCTGCGGCTCCCAAAGCTACTCTAGAAGCTGGCCAAGTAGTGCACTAGTAGAGAGTTTCTTTCCTCCTGGGCTATGCAGTTGATGTACCATCTTTCTGTTTCATAACAACTCTGTCACCATAGTAGACATGGCTGAAATTTGTTTCAGATACTGAGTTACACAGAAAACCTTCTTGGTGATCACTGTTTTAAGCATTATAAGTTTCCCTTTATTACAATAACAGTAAAGATCAGTGGATTAGCATGCTTGCACAGCTACTCTGACCAGTGAATGCTGCTCCTGAGAGGCACACACCTAAACCCAAATTTGAGCAAGACTCCTTACAGGCATGAAGTAAGCTTTCATTTCTTTCTTATCATTTGAGTCACCATCTAGCCCTCAGTGATTTGCAACTTCTCAAAATGTATTCCACATGTGTCCTGTGTTAATTTTCAGAAAGTAAAGTGTTTTGGCTATTTAAACCAGAGCTAAGTTAAGACCTCAAAGGGAAATTGCACGTAGGAGTGCATTCTTGTTAATGGCATTGCTGTGTATATCACTCTGCATGCAACACTTAACAATGTGGACAAGTATTTCAACAAACAATTCTCACACGTTAGATTATATTAAATGATATATTCAAAGGCAAATGTAATTCTGCCATGATGATTTTGAACAATGAATCCCTTTAAGGACTCAAACACACATTAATAGCATTTTGCTTTTATTCAGTTTACACCTGCTTATGAGAAACATGCTATTGTTCTTAGCAGAAGCTGTTCTATTAACGTACATTTAATGAAAGCTTACTGTTGCAGTAATGAAAGTTACTCATCAGCGTCTGAGGCTTTGAACTTTAGTTCACATTATTTCTGGTAAGTCTTTGAAATAAGTCTATACTCTCAGGTAAGACCTTGATCTGCAGACCTGCTCTGGAGAGGAAGTATCAAAAAACCTTAGATGATGGTACAAACCTGCTAGGGTGAATCAAATCTTAGAAAATTTATTTCTAGTGGACTTTAAAAATTAGTTTACAACAATATACCATGCAGTGTATAGTTTTGAAAATGTCCAGGAAAGGATTTTGCATAACCATTTTTGGGGGGAAGCGTATAGATGAGAACTTTCTTCTAGAAACTGCAGTTGGAATTTTATTTCCTTACAGTCTGGAATATACACGACCTAAAGCAGAGCTTCTCTTTCTAGTAAATTTGCATCTGAAAGGTAAGATGTTGATTAAAGGTATCAAACAAAAATATGCATGTTTCAATAAAAATGGCATTACAAGTTTTAATAGAGAAGGCACATGTGAATAGATAGGTGTGGAAGGATTAATCGCAAAATACCTTCCTATGACCTGCAACTCATCCCCACTTGACAAAAATCAGATCCAATATGTGGGAAAAAAAAGAGAGAAAGACTCAAGTGCACTTACCACTTACAAAAAACTGACTTGTCCATACCATAATACTGTGTGGAGACAGGTTGTTGCACAGAGTCATGGGGCATGTGCCCAAGCCTGCTCTTGGCATAATAAAACAAGATGGGAGGGGGTGAAGGGGGGGACAGAACAGAAAAAGTCGGTAAGTCTACACTGATAGGACCAGGCAGAGGCACAGATAATAGCTGGCATTTCCAGTGAGTTACAGCAACCTCAGCATGGGGTTCTTTATGCCTCTCATGCAAAGGAAGTCCTAGTACCAGTAAAGGTGGTGCCCACAGAGCAAACAGTAATCCAGAGACAGGGGAGTAGACACATATGCATGTATATTGCTGATCTGCATTAGTAGCCAATGGTCTTGCACCTTGATTTTCAGTGTAAAAATGGTGTAGAAGAGGTTTATTATTCTGAGCGAGACAGAATTAAATAATGGTTTATGAGATTTGTTTTGGCACATTTTGTTACTCTGATGTGACTTGGTGTTACTATGAGAAAACAGCCCCTTTAGTGAGCTGGTTTATGATCTCTGTATTGTTATTAAGCTCACATAATGAGGTTCTCAAGCAAGCGAAGGTAAAACATAGGTGGTAGGTATCTGCAGCTGAAAACAGTCACTTTTACCTTCAATAAAACTTTTTACTGTGTGCTTAGTTAACTTAAGCATTTGCAATTCTTTCACGGTCCTCTGAGAGTCTGATCGATTGTGACGTGGCTCCTGGATCAATACTGCTGTAGCATACAAAACAGTTGCCAGTGTGAGTTGTGCGATCCCTTTACAGAAAGCAATCTGTCACTTTTCCCTGTCTTGCAGATATGCTAATTCAGCTCTTCTTCTGGATGCAAAGCATTTCCTCCAAGAGTGCTATCTGTGTATATGTAAAGTGCTTTCATAGGCATATTTTTTCTGAATACCTGAGTACTTAATGAATGAAGTACATTCAGTACCAAAATGGAAACCACAAGTAATTTATTTTGCTATAGTCTCTAGCTGATATAAAAAGTTATCCAGATTCTGGATAGATACTGCACTGCATCTTTGCTTGTGCTTCAGCTGCCGAATATTTATTTTGGCTACTGCTAATCATGTTAATAAGCACTGCTTGAAGAAGCAGTTTTACAGAGCCGCCCCTTGTGGCTTCTTGCTTCGTGTGAGTGGTTTTTGTCTTGATGACTCATTATAGACCATGCTTTTAAAAGCTTCAGTAAAGAACAGTATTTTGCACTTGGAACAAGGAAAGAAAGGGCTGAAGTTTTCCTTATTAACTGTCAGAATCCATTAGTCCTTTGGAAGCTTTATAAGGTATTGTAAGATCAGCTAGTGAGCAGAGAAAAAGCGTGGCGTCATTTTCTTAGCAGAGTTACTTGTACATCATGTTCTGTTTCCACTTTTCTTAAGGCTGTAGCTTTCATATCCATCTGAACTGTCTCATAATCAAACCAAGAAGGAGCAAAACTACATAAATATTACTGAGGCTTGATCTGTGTTGTGCAGGGTGGAATGTACCTCCTGGCTAATCCTAGAGAGAACATCATGCTTTATTAAAGCTCAACATCACAGGTAAGTTAAAAACATCTGTACTGTGGACCGGCTTTTCAATGGGACCTCACTGTATACAACAGAAGATAAAGCTGAATAGAGCAGATGCACTGCAACAGTATCTGTGCTACCAATTTTATCTCAGTTTTTAACTACAATACAATGCAAGGTTGCTGTTACTGGTAGTTTGAAAGCATTTCTCCTTTGGTCCACTGTGTATTCTGAAATGAAAATCTGAGACATTTTAAAATAAAAAGATATATGTCTATGCCAATTTATTGTTTTCTTCCCATTCTTCTGTTGTAGTAAAACAAACAGTTATAAGTACTAGTTTCATATCGTAATGGACTAAACTGTTTTTCTGTGATGATGCCTACATATTATAATTATGTGTACTCAAGACAAAAATCTTTATTTGGCTCATTCAGAGGTATTACAGAAGCAAATTACCACCTTTTTTCTTGCAGGCTATAGTGTCAGAGAAAAGCCTATGGTTCTCTAATGGCTACCAAGTCTTTAAACTAGGTATTAAAACATTCTACAGGGCACTGGAACGTTAAATTTCCTTATGAAAGTAATACTGTCAGTATAAATCAAATTCCAAGTTTAAAGACACAGGAATAAACACATTTTAGAGTGCCCAGATACAACACTAAAATTAGCATATTAAAATATATTTGGTTACAACAACAATAAATTTAAATCATGCCTGTAGCAGCAGCAGCAGCAGCAGATGCTTTCAACAAGAGGAGGAACAAATACTCTCAACTGATGTTCAAATAGTGAATACATAATAAAGATAATTCTCGGCAATATACCAAGCATTTTGAGCACCTGAAGAAACATATGTAAGGCTCAATTCAATTTTAGTTTCTTTTAAAATCTTTTTGTGTGACCGTATTGCTAGCTGTACTTAATAATCAAGAAAAATAAATTGAAAATTAGATTACTCAGAAAACCTCTGTTCCAATAACCGCTTCAAAAAGGTGCCACACAAAATGATCATATGCAAAACCAGTTTGGTTTTTGCAAAACTATTTGGTTTGAATATAATGAGACTTAAAAGCACCTGTACCTTACATAATATAATATCTGTAAAATTCATTGCTGCTGTTTAAACAGAAGAAGAAGGTAGTGTTTAAAATTAGAATATAAACCCCCGTAATAAGCAAAGATTGGTTGGGTATGTTTATTTCTTCAAATACCCTGATGCCTCAAAGAGTACAGTAGCCTTTCACCAATCCAGATCAGTGTAGGCAAAGCTAAATTTAGGCCCTTGGAGTCTGATCGTGAGATGGTTGTTTAGAGCTAACTTGTTACTAAGTTCTTCCTGTGAACTTTTTTTTCTTTAGCAAAAAAATTCACTTTGAGAACTCTTTTATGACAGTATCTAGCTTTTTAGCTCTCATAAAAGGAAAAAAATAAGTATCTTCCCTGCTTTGGGTGATGATAGATTTAAAAGATTGTTGCTGCCAAGGATAGTTGTGGAATACAAAGCAAATAACTTAAGGATTAAGATTGGTTTTTTGGAACAAGGGGAACAATGGAACATGAACATGTGAAAATATGTATTAAAGCAGAAACCACTTTAACTTGCTGCATCCTGCATCCTGTCAACCCAGCTGGAAATATGTATCAGATGCCTATGTCTGCTTTTAAAGATTCAGTTTTAAATGACCCAGGACTTAACTAGCAGCACAAGAAAGTTCTGAATAAATGTAATTTCCTTGACATTACTCAGACTGAGCACAGTTTTCCCTGTGGAGCATGCAACTCCTATTGGTGGCAGCCAAAATTCTATAGTCTTACTACAGATCAAAACTGAATGTTAAAGTGTCTAGTGCTAAATAATGACTTTTTCTGCATAGGTACAAAAGCAGAAAAGCACAGGAGCACTTCCCATGCAGCACCTATCCAGAACAGGTGTGTGGAGTCTCTATAATAAAAAGTCAATGTAAATTCAAATTGCTGACCATATGAAAATGTCTTTGTCACAAATACCCTCCTCTGAACGGTGAGGAATAAACTTCAGTTCCTTCTGATAGTCTAGCTTTAGCGTGTCATGGCTTCCTGCAACTCTGGCAATTGTTGAGAGGAGATGTAGCAGTCATCACCCTGAGTTAGATGGCAACACCTGCCATCTAGCAGGTAAACAAAAGATGAGAGCTTTCAACTCTTTCTACTCTATGCCCTGGCCCTCACGAGTCACAACAGTTCTGTTTGCCTGTGAAAACAGACATGCAGGCAGATCACGAGAAAGAAAAATTTTCTGTGGGTTGAATGGGTCCATTCCCCACCTTAAGCTCTAGACTTTTTAGCTTTCATTATATGAATCTACATGGATGGGTGAAGACAAGTTTAAGGTAAATTCAGTTCCTAATAGCTAATACTCCAGTGCTCCCAAAGCTCATTTAAAGAGCTAAGCATTTCTTCCCTACAGTTCATTATAGTGCTTGAGCACTCTGCAGAAACAATTTCTCACTCATTTATAGGAGATGTTATTGACACTACTGTTATTTAACCTTCAATAGTACCTTAATTGTGCTTTTCAGCTGCAAAGACAGACCACAAGAGAGATCTCTCTGAAGGAACAGACATTACAATCTTGGGGGCAGACCTCTAATTTGGCACATCAATGACTCGCATGTATTTTAAGATCTGTGGGTTTAAGTATTCAGGACTAAAAATGTGGACCTATGATGTATGGCTATCTCACAATGGCTATATCTGAAATTAAAGTAAATAATATCCTGGAAAAAAGTTAAATACTTTGTGACAGGACTTAAATTCAGGCAAAGCCTTGAGAGGAATCTGACTGCTATTTTTCTTAAGAACATGTCAAAAGATAGAAAAGCGTTCTAAGCGCAGCAAGTTTCTGATCTATTGGCAGATCAAAATAAAATGCTTTGGGAGCACATACATCTTTCATAGCCAGTGGGCCCTTACAGGTTGCTCCAAACTTAATCTCAGTCCAACAGTTTCCAGTGGCATTTGGGGTTGCAGGAAATAACAACCCCACAGGGTCCATAGAAGCATCTGTCTTTTCATCACCTTGGAAGCCTGACTCTGTGTTTGGTCCTCATTGCAGATTCCTTTCCACATCCCCGTGCTTCTTCCCACCTAACCACCTCAATGTTCACACATACACACCCCGGCACACACACTGAGCTGTCCTTCCCATGGCCTAATTCATCCACTTGTGGAGGAATTGTGATATATATAAACTCAATAATAGTGATTGCTTCCTCTGTGGGGGATTCCTAATAATGACTCCTGATCATTATTCATATAGTTGGCTATCTGAATAAATACATGCATAAACACCACAGTATATTTAATTCAGTAACTTTCCTAGCTCAGTAATGATCTCACTGAGTTAAATTACGCAAACATTTTTGTTTTAATTAAACCTTACAAGCTCTTTCTTTATCTGCTGATGAGATACTTCTTTTCAAAAAGCTTTATGAATATTGCACAGTGATTGTATGCATACAAGGTATGATAGAGCAAAATTTTGTTTTAGTTAAGTGATTATTACTATTTCAGAAGTTTCTGAAGGCAATAAATAGCACCAAGCATGCACAGCTGATGACAAATAGTTTAAACCCTTGTTTGTTGCCTTAATTTGTGAGTTCACTTTGGGGACGAGGGACTTTAAAGCCAGAATTATGGAACTGCCCCAAAATATTACAACCTGTCAGATGTCAGTGTTTCAAAGGAGGTGGCCTTCAAGACTTAAAAAGGACCAGTTAACTTATATTACATATTTCTAATATGCATATAGGTAATTTTAGGTTCTTCATGAATAACAAAGCTTTGTTGTTTTTTTTTGGGGGGGAGGGCGCTTTTTTTTTTAATTCCTGTACAATGCTCTACAAGTAATGTTTTTTGTACTTCTAATAAATGTTGTAATATTCAAGCCTGTGGAAAATTAACTTATTTCAGTTCATTGATGTATAATAACTACTTTTAGCTTGAACTGATGCTAGTAGTCTCTGACAAAGAACAGATGGTAGAGACTTTCATATTTAGCGATTTCACTCAGGGCTGTACACAGTACTGAAGCCTGGAGTCTGGACTAGGAGTCTGAAGCAAAATATAAATGATAGTCAGAATTGTTTTTAAAATATACTTCATTAGCTCTAATCTGGATACCCACAGCTTCTTACCTGAGATAGCAAGTCAAGGTGAGAAAAAAGCATAGTCATTTAAGTAAAAACCTAATTTGAAGCTAGCTTAAAATAAATTAAAGGGTTGGTTGTTTTTTTTCATTTTGCTGTCTATAAGGGCTCTAATTCCAATTAACATTAGAAAAAAAACACCACAATAGCAACTTATAAATTAATCATAAGGTCTGCGGCTGCATGCCTTGTTTGGTAAAAGTTGTCAGGATTAGTTGTGTGAGTGCTAAAAAATTGTGGGTGTAGGCTTCCTTACAGGGGGCGGATGCAGGTGGGTGGGTGCCAAAACCTATTTCTAGGAGCAGAAGTGCATCAGATCTTTTTTTCAGAAAGAAAAGTTTAGTTTTACAGATCTTCAGATTTTCAAATTCCCATAAAATAAGCTATTTCTGGCTTCACATCCTGAACACAAGAAAGCCACCAAAGATGGATCCATTTGCTTTCTCCTTAAACTAGATTTTGTCAAGGAGGTGAGAGGAAGAGATGTTTTAGAAATGCATCTGTTTCTCATTAGGAACAACACAAAACCTTCGGAAAACTTTTCTGAAAACAGAAAATCAAAGAAAGGGAGAGAAAGGAGGCTGGAACAAAGTTAAATTATTTTAGTGAAGTGATCATAATTTTTTAAAAATAAAAAGTATTTGAGTAGTCATCTGAAAGGGAAATGGGAGAAAGGATAAAAGAAAAGTCAAGTTATGTTTGTCTGGTCTAAAGACATTTTTTCTAGTCAGAAGAAGAGATGCTAAGTAATAACAGAAAGTGTTAATATTAGACCTGAGAATCCTAACCACTGAACATTTTATGAGAATGGGTTTTCACAAAAAGAAAACAAATGGTTTCATCTGATATTTTTCGAAAATTATAAAAAAAAAAAATCATCTTTTGGACACATAAAAATGGTTTGGATTCCATGTTACTTTATGCAGTTTTTTAAAGGAGGGCTCTCACACAGTTTTCAAGGAGTCCTAAACAATCTAGCTTAAAGAAACCCCAACGGTATTATCAATAATAGAAAAGGTCCATTTTACAGCAGGTATCATACCCTGGGCTTAATCAGAATAATTGTTTTTGCCTGTACAGACAGTTTAAAAATACTCTGATCCCAAGTATTTGGCAGCAGATTTGAAGTATGTCTAATCCTCTTCAGTCTCTTCAGTCACGTACGAGAGCAAAGGCTGAGAATGTTACTTTTCACAGGCATAGCACAGGTTTACACATCTTCAGAGCTTTTGGAGTACGGTTTCACTCTCTTTTTCATAAGTTAAAGTAGCTTCAGATTTAAAACAAGTTACCATGGACTAGTATTAATCAGATTCATAACCATGAGAAGATCAGTTAAGTAAAATTGGAATTTTTAAAGCAAATTATAATTTTCAGATAATCAGTCAGGAATTTCATCTCAGGAGGCATAACAGAACAATTCTGAAAATTACAGTATTCTAATAAAACACTACTATATTCAAAACCACTATAAATATTTCTAATGAAACAGTACAAGTTTTTACTGCCTAAAGAATTGGAACCAGAAGGCAACAACATAGCCTACATACCCTAAATAAACAAGTTAATGTGAGTTGTACTTTGGATCTGGTTCAGGCATGGTCCATTTCTACGTTAATATCAAGCCACATGCTGCAAGCCAGCTGTTCTACGTCTGCCATGTTTGTAAGTCTCTAATTCTTGAGTAAGTGCTGATGGAGCCCTGAGGAGCTACTTCACAGTTTAAAAGCAGTTGTTACGCTCTCGTGTTCACTGGGTTTGAACAATTTTAGCTTTCTCATTTTAAAAAGAAAACTATGCAAATGACAATCATTGTTGTTACTGTCCAATGTTAATCCCCTTTTCCTCAAGACAGGTGGCTTGCATAAGCTAGAAATGTGGAAATTGGTTGACTCCTTAGTTGCCTCCCTGCCAGGGCTGTTTCCCCCACTTTATCAACGTTGCTATCTCTAAATGTTTTATATGCAAGCATGCTATTAATTTCCAGCAGCAATCTGTGAATTAGTATAAAGCTTTACATTTCTTAGGTCAGAAGATCCTCATTAAATAAATCCATTATTTTCTGTTGTTGCACATTTTTTATTGAGCTAACGTCTCTCTTTTCCTGGTCTTGATATCTTCCAAATAAATAAATATTTACTTTTTTTTTTTCTTTTTTGTCACTTATTTACCATTCATGGAAACAAGAACTATCAGCCCATACATATTTGTCTTTTCCAATTAACAGTCTTTCCACCTATCAAGTCTTTCAAGAGATGTTGACCCTGTAGCTTGCTTTTCTTTGTCAAACTTGTAGAAATGTGTCTAAGAAAATTCAAAGAACAATTTTACTGCAACTATACACAGAATATTTATAATTCATTTTAATAATATGGTCTCTCTGAATACTCAGGCTGTGGCTATGAGGCTTAAGTTGAAAGTGAGTTCTAAGTATGAAAATAAAATTTGCTCTGAAGTTATAATTGCGGCATAGCTGTGTACTGGTGCTGTGCCCATATGCATGCCTAGTGCACACTTAATTCCTTGAGTGGTTCCAGGAACTCCTCAGCCAGCCATCTGTGGAGGTGAGATAATGGATCAGCTTGAGGCAATGGACCAACTTGAAAATGACTGAACTTTCATATTTAAGTATCTGAATCATGGTTACAGGAGCCCTCCAGCTGGAAGTTTTGAACCGTTGTAGAAATTGCCCTAAGGCAACTCCCACTGTTGGGAAACTAGCCCCATTTGTACGCCTAAATATGTTGATTAACATCCTGGGTGGAGTGTCCTAATGTGTCATTACTGCAGAAGCATCAGATTGTGCATAGATATTTGTTAAAGTCGATAGAAACCCTTCCTGCAGAAATGGTCACAAGTACAGTCTTCTGAATGTAGTCCCTAAAACGTGCCTTGTTGTGTAGTTAAGATAAACAAATACCAATGAATTATGCAGGCACTGGGGTGGTCACATAACGTCGTGGTCAGCTGGATTGTAAGGCCAGAGCAAAATGGTAGTTTGAGTCTCTCCTGATTCAGCTGAATGCTCCGCTGTAAGGACCCTTGGGGTTAAGCAGCCTTTCACCACTGCACAGCCATTAGCCATCCTTTGATTCTCCATGCAAGTGTTACCCTATACCAAGATTCCAGTAGATTATTATTTTTTCCTTGAAACAAACATGTTGTCCAAATGTCTGTAAAACAAGGTCAGATTTGAATGGCAATACGCTATAGCAATAACTAAAATTGTATTTCCTACTTTTCCCAGGTCTTTTTCAGTACTGTTGTCTCAAGCTTCTTCCTTCTAAATCCAAGAGGCATATTTCTCCCATTTTCCAGTGTTCCCTTTTGGGTCAGGTATTTGCAGGTAAGGTTTCATGAAAAGAATATTTTCAGGCTGTAGCAGGATGCGCATGGCAAGAAATTTACTTAAGTCTTCTTTCAACTGCTAATTAGAAAGGGGGAAATGCTTCCACAGAAAATGAATGAGAGGAAGAGGCTTCACATATATATGCTGTGTTGAAGGCTTCCTTATACTTGGGAAATAGCCTCAAATGATTTCTCAGAGGATTTGTCCACTGTTGCGCTGAGTGCTTTTGATGATATGTCCCATTTTTAATCAAAAGATGGACATTTTCTCGTAGTATTATCAAACATTGTCCCTTTTATGGTTCTTATTTAATGACAGCTCGCTTGTATGTAATAGATTTTCAGGATTACTCTCCTGCACTCTGGGTAGCTGCTAAGACCACAAGAGCTTCAAAGTGGATTCTGAAAAGGCTGCCTATGACTTTATTTTTTTATGACAAGTATTTCTTGCAAATACAAAATGAATAGAGATTGCTTAATCCTTCTCCATTTATTTTGTTATGTCGCCATTACATTTCAGCTTACTTGAAGCTGTTCTACTGTCTGGTTAGTGTCCCTTACTGTGTCATCTGGTATTCACTTGAAACCACTGAGGTCCAGAGAAGTCTGTGTCATTCAGTACCCCTTAAAATATGCCTTCTTTGTTCAACTTGAACCTATGGCCTGCACAACACCACTGATGGGAGTCCAGTAAAAATACCATTTGCTACAAATACTTTATGTCAAACAGAATAACTTCCAAAATATTCCTGTTTTATCTCCGTCTCCAATTCTCTCCAGTAAACCTTGAAAGAGAGACCTGTCTCTCACTCTATTAAAAGCAAAACTTTCAGCAAAACATATTGAAACCAACAGTAAGAGTATTACATCCCCTTGGCTCATTTATAAATACAGTGGAAGTCCGGTAACCTGGAAAAGAAAAAGAAAAAAAAACCCAACCCCAAAACAACAACAACCAAAAAACCCTATGGAAGCCCTTCTAAACAGTTCTACAATGCTGTTGTGATATAAGAAGATATTTAAGCTAGCTGCTTAGAAGAAACTCCATTTTGAAGTTGGATATAAAATGGATATAAAATCATTATAAAGTTTATCCCCATTTGGAGGATCCTTCTGATGGCATTGTTGCTATTGTGCACAGGTAGTCAGTTCCTACTCAGACCCTGGGCACATAGCTCAGTGCCTTCAATTATAAAACTGATCTCATTAGGTTGCCTATACAACCAACAGAGATAAACAGGGCATCTAAGCTTAGTCATATGTGGTGTCAATGTTTGGCAAAAAATAATTTTTTGACATTTTGAACAAAACCCAAACTCTTTCAGTCTAAGTTTTAATGTGTCTTTTCCTATGTGGATTATGATTTAGTAAAGTGATGGAGAAATTATGATGCAAACAAAACATCTCTCTGTGCTGAAAGAAGTTTCAGTCATGTTGCACCTGATTTGGAAATGTCAAAAATTTAAGAAATATGGGAGTCACTTCGTGATCATGTGTGAGCATCACTGAACTGACTTTTTATTAAAAGGTGAACATTTTGCTTTTCTTGTACTAATAATTAATGATCACAGCTTTCTCCTTCAGATATATAATCTTATGTTTTATTCTTCATATTTTTTTAGAAGTGGGAATTTTTTATTATAGTTCAACTTTCATTTTATCCCTTAATTAGTGACTTTTGCAAAACTGACTATCAAATTCTTAAAGGCAACTTAGACTTTGCATGTTAATTTTGTGGAACTATGTGTGGTTACTACGATGAATAAGCCTTGAAAAAAATTATCTCCCGTCAACAGAAGGGAACATTGCTGTCTCAAAAGCCATTTGATTTGCTTTCCTGAAATAAATAGTTCTCACCTAACCTCTGAGGAAAAACTGTTCATGGACTCTTGAACGAGATTTCAGTGAGACCAGCTTTCACTCCCTCATCTTCACATAGCTTAAGAAAGTGGTAGATGCAAAAATTAGCCGCCATAAACGCTGATACAAATTTGGCATGAAGCTCCCAGAAAACAAACCATAGAAGTTCTTAAAGAATAGAGAAAGAATGTCTCAAACCAAAACCATGGACTTCAGGGACATTGCCTATTTAGCCTCCCTAGTCTCATGCCTCTTCTCAGGGACTCTGAATTAAGGTGGCTTGGCGGGCAGGCAGGTGAGTACGAAACTGTTTATTGCAGTTTTCCTGACTCAGAAAGTCTTACTATATCATCGCAGACCATTCCAGTTGAACTAAATTGAGGTTACTCTGGCATACACCAGTTTGAATCCTAACATAGGGGCACAAAGAAAAGATACCATTCTCCTGATTTTTTAATTTCTATTTTTCCCCCACCAGCGTCAAGGGCCATGGACTCTTATGTCATGGAACATGGGTTCAATACTTTTTCAGGCCGGATTTTTAAAGTTTTTCATGCAAATTGCACACATGTACAAGCATGAGTGCATACATAATTAGGAAATATGGACTTAATTAGATATTTGTGTATATATTTCATTCTGTGAAATGGCAATTAGAAACTGTGATTTATAAACCATAAACTGGAAACTTGAATAAATTGACAGCTACCATCTCATCTGGACAAATTTAGATGGCTGTCTGAAAATCACATTATTCAGTTCATCAAGACAAGTGAGGGCATGACATTATTAGAAGTGTCATCTTCCAAAAAGGTTATAAAACACTTTTAGCCATTAAAAGGTCACATGGCATCTTCCACTGAAGCAATACAGAAATCAGCTATTAAAGCACAATAATTCCAGTTATGTTTTTTCTCTAGGCATCTTGAAAACATCCTTCCTTCTTGGTACCTATGCTGTCTGACTCCTAGCTTTAAGGATTAGGCAGCAATCGCATTTTGCATAGCTCTGAGCGCATTGTTGGTACCTAGTGTACAGTAAAGAATGTGAATGAGTGACCATAATCAACTACTGACTGGCTATTTTGTTTGTCTGTTTGTTTATGAAAATCCTGTTGGATACCAATATTCCTCCTCTACTTTTCTCCCATCTGGTCCATGCTGAAAAAGTAATTTTTAATTTAACTTCACAGGAAAACAACAAACATCATTTATTCTAGGGCAAAATGTGCTTTAGAATCCTTTTAGGGTGGGAGATGGCTTAGCAATGGGAAGTTATTTAAGTTAGCTACTGTTCTCACTTTCATTTGTAACACCTGCAGTATTTGAAAATGGCATGTAGGCTCCTTAGTGATGTATTTTCATAAGAACCAGACACCCCTGCAGCATTTGTAAGCACGCACGCTCCAAAACGCATATAAGGAATTACAAGGGCTCAATAAACAAAATACCCACATCCACATCACATTAATTCTAAAAGGAAAAGGATAGGGCCTATAAATAAAAAGGTAAGAGTAATGACACAATACCACTAAAAATAAATATACATCAACACACTATACCAAATAGTGTATCCCAGGGACTGCTGTTTCACTTGGTCATTGTACCTGTTAATCCTCTTCCCACTATGGAACAGCGTTCAGACCCAGCAGGTGAAACTCTTGAGTCCTAGATCTCCCAATGAAAGAAAATCCCATTATAAAAGACTTCTAGCAACATTCGGTGCCTTTGCAACCTCACTGATTTTCATTTTTGGTGAATTGTCCTAAATACATTAACTGTATAAGAAGGAAGGAAGGGCATACTTGTCCATGGTAAATGTAAGCGCAAATTATATGATCAAGAATAAATGTATCTTTAAGCCACAGAAAATTTAAAGCTTAAAAACTGCTTTAATATAGAATTCCACCAAGATGATTTGTCTTTTCTGAAATTTGCTTCTTTATAGGGCCAACCTCTTTGAGTAGGCTTGGAGTGCTTTAATATTGTTATTGTTATGACTATCATCATAATTATTTTAGTGGAAATAAGATTCAATCTTCAGCAAAGCACAAGACAAAGCTTTGATAACTGAGGCTTATCGTGTTGTAAGACACAGGTTATTACCATCAGATAAGAGAACTAGGGAACATCTTGGGCCAGCAGAGCTGATGTTATTTACTTTGACACAGACACCAGTTTTTCTGAACTATGATCCTATGACTTAAGATCATTGCTACTTCTGCAGGTAACACCGCAGCTTTTACTAGAATGTTCAGCGCATATTTTACAGAGAGTCATGCATAATATTGGGAACATGTGTGGACTTGCTGATTCTACTTGATTTACTGAAAGGTCATTTAATTTATTGACAGATCCCTCAGCCACAGGGGAATCTGAGACAGATATGAAAGGAGGATGACATAATATATGCACATGCCTACTTAATCAATCATTAAAAACTAAAGCAACATGCCTTTGGTAGAACTGCCCAAACTGAGTTCAGATTCATGACTCTGAATCCAGTGGGTCTGTGAGAACATTGTCCATAAAACAGGCCAGGAAACTTCATCCAGTAAACGAGGACAATTATTTTAATATACCACCTGATCAGTAAAACAGAAGATATATTTTGTATATTTTCAGCTGGCTTAGTAGCAGCTGTTACCAAAGCTGTGTCATTAACTATGGTGCCTAAAAGATAAACCACCTGGAAAATTGTACAATGTAAAGTTTTATTTCAGTCTGAAGCTCAGCTCTGATTACATAATATTTTAATGCTTGCATAAGCATTATAATGAATATAAAAATTACTACTGTAATATTATTACTGTTAGATTTTAAAAATAAAAGCAAATTTAAAATATACAGTATGACCATTCCTAAATGTAAGTTTATATGTACACACAAAAACATGCATGAAAGTGCATCTTTTTATAAAAACTAAGCAATCTTCTAGGAAAAAGAAAACTGCTTTATAAGAATACAGTACGTTCAGAACCCATTTTCCCTGCAGAAATGCAAGCACCGTTACACAGCATTCTCGATTATAAACTTATTCTAGTACAGGCCCCGCTAATTAGGCAAAGGCATCATTAGTGGTGCTTTGATATGAAACCGAAGACAGGGAACTGGGAAATGAAACAGATTGCTTTACTAAATACATGCAGCATTACCTATTTTATATGAAAGGAAAGAAAAGATGCCAATACAGTTTTAAGATTACACAGCCAAAAAAGTGTATGCAAGTAAGTTTCTATGGAAATGCTAAACACTGTGTTGCATGCAATAATATAGTAATGCTAATTTCGGGGGAAGGGGCTGTAGTTCAATAAATACATACAATGATTTTTAATGAGCATTATAAAGTATATATGTGTATAAAATTTCTAATCAATTCCAGAAATATTGTTTTTTGCATTTGGTAAGATATAATATTTTTGCTTTACCCTTATATTAATACAGGCTTTGCAATAACATTTTACCTGTTACTGAAAGAAAAAGCTTTTACTTATTGATGTTAGCTTTTAATTCCAGCTTTTAGATCCCATACGTTACAAATCACTGATGTTAAGTATTCCCATTCCTGTCCAGCCAGAGCCTTGACTGGCAAAAGTAGACCAGTTATAACATTGAAAAAATCTATTTGATAACAAATGGTCTCCAGATTTTCAGAAAACTGCAGAAGAAAGCAGCAAGCTAAAGTCAGAGGGTTTTATATTCCACCATCTCTGCTCCTGTCTCTCCCCTCTCAAACATTTCCGGTTTTCCATATATTTAAATACTGACTGTACATGTTGCAATCTTGATTTTTTAATGTACAACTCATGAAAGAAGCTTCACACCACCCCACAAGTTGAGACCTCTTTGTGTCCTCATTTCATGCTGCGTCAGAAAGCAGGGCCAATTAGGCAATGCTAAAGGAAATCTTGGTAAGTCTCAAAAGAACATTCTCAAAAGAGAGATTTTGCTTATGCTTTTACTGCTCAAATTGTGCCTGCTCTTTGAGATGACCCAAAAACTGTGCTGTTCAATAAACACTGAAAGTACAAAGAATTCTTTCTCTCCTTCTCTCCCATGTGCCTTTACGCACGTTACTGTAGGAGGCTCATAAAAGTGAAGCACTAGGAATGAGGACCTTTATTTAGCTGAGGCATAATAATTTAATACAAGTGTAATGCACATAACGTGTTGACTTGCAAACTGAATAATCTAAGATCTTCAAATGCACGCTTTCAATAAAAAAGTATTTTAAGCACACTTTTTTGAACTAATGCATTCAGACAATGTATGCCTTCTCCATTATCTATTCACGAACCTGCTTCTCCTTCATACACCTGAAATAAATGTTGAATTGACTTGCCAACTCATACAACAGTGCTAAGCAAGCCTCAGCACAGTAACTTCAACCCCAGTGTCCTGGGTGATTTATGTAATACTAGCGGCACTTGGATTTCTTGGAAATAAGGAGCTACGTGAGATGAACTCCTCATCCTGTATTTGTAGTACAGTATTTCAGCAGCCAAATATAAGCAGTTCTTTCTAGGTCAGCCCTCCAGATGAGGGAAATGAAAGTGAGGTTTATTAACTGGAATTTGCTTTCAGCTGAACAGTCTTTTCAATCCTGAAAAGACACTGCAAAAATATCCTTTGTTTGTTCACGCTGAAAGTGCATCCCTTTCATCAACTAAATGGATACCAAAAGTAGCTGAAATCCTGCTAAAAATACATCCTTACATATTTTCTGCCATAAACTGCATAGTCATTCTTCATACTGTGAATTATGTAAATAAAAAGTAACTTCAGTTAATGATTTTGCATGATTTTAAAGTTAATGCATATCAAAATCATAATAATGTATGTAGCTAGGTTTCAAAGAGAAATTCTCAGGACCTAAAAACTAACAGCATCACTCCCTCAGCATCCATTTGCTCAAGAATTTTCAGCTCATTAGAGATTTCAGTCCCTATAGCTAAAGCATTTGTCAGGTTAAAAAAAGAAACAAAACAAAACAAACAAAAAAAAAAAGCCTGACTTTCTTACTGTAAAATGGTGAACGACATCCACTAGTTCTGTGACAAGAAATTTGTCAGGTCTGGACCCCAGATGAGCCTGCAGATTTTCTTTCCGATAATCTGCAGCAGCCAGTGAGAGTTTGGTTTATTCATCCTCCTTACCTCCTTTCAGGCTACCCATTTGATGGCTCTGGTCTAAGTAGAGACACCGGGGCTAGTGCTGTTCATTGACAGGAAGGGAGAATCAAGCCTCCATATTCAATTTACTGCGTTAGTTAGTGTTGCTTCCTCAGAGATTAGTAAAATGCTTGATATGTCTGATATTGCAGCTTAATGTTAAATTCAGCTTATCCTGCACACTACATCTCCTTGTAACTGTCATTATTATGGTCAGTCAAAATGTTTTGACATATATTTTTTCTATTCTTTCACTGAAATACTACAGATTTTTTTAAAAAAAATATGTTTGCCTTGAAATTCATGATATTTTGACTTAAATACACACTTAGGGTACATCTCAAGGAGTTCTTGCTTGGCTGCAGCCCATCACCGTGTTCCCCATAAAGACTTAATCCACTGTAACGTAACATGCATAAAACTGGAGGGAGAAACAAGAGAAGCAATTTCTGAGACGACTAGCCCATAAAAGAGGTCTTAAACAAAACTCCCACTAGCCATCACAGGAAGACATCCTGTCAACATATTTCAGGGATGTTATTTTTCAGCCAAAAAGTAAAGGTTTTATTGAGGCAAAAGATTGTGCTTCAATCCTACACCCTGTTTTACAGCAAGGCTGTGGATTCTTTCAATCCATTTCCCTTACTGGAGAGTTGGTTCAATATAAACAGTATCAGTGCCTGGTCTTTCTGAGCTTCTGATATGGTCTAGATTATTTCCTGGCCACAGCAAAATACTTTTTGTTTTGTTTTGTTTTAAACTAGAGACAGAAAGATGTATGCCCTGTAGATAGGCTGACCCATTCTAGGAATAAAGGGAATACTGTTTGCCCTGGCTGCCTTTTCTATGTCATTTCCGTATTATTCCTGTATAGGTGCTAAAAGGATGTTTGTTGTTGGGGTTTGGTGTTTTGTGGGGGTTTTTTAATTAGTACAGAGAGCAACTCGGGGAGAAGAGCAAATGAGCATTGATATAAACTTAACCCTGTAACTCTTTCAGCCATAGCGATCCCTACATAGAATTAGGATTTTAGGTAGGTGTGAATGACTATATCACAACTTTTCACTTCATTACCATTTTGTTTTTTTTCACTTCAAATCCACTATCAATGAATTTACATCTAATTATTATGAAAAGCACTTTTGATCTCAGTGGATTTCAGCATTAGGTAACATTGAAGAAGAATTGCCTTTAGTTTAAATAAATCTCAAATGACTTTCCTGTTTGGGGACTGAACTAGATGCTGTTAGTGTGAGCAAGTTAAATGTACAGAGGATACAGTATTTGACTGATATTGTACAGAAGAAGGCCTGCTCTCAGTTGAGGAATGTTTTGGCCAATAAATCGCAGTTGTTATTCTTGGCAAGTCTTCCTTTAAAATATTTAAGAAACGCTGTGGATGCTTTAATGTCCAAAAAGAAGTGAAAAGACATCTATTTTCAGAATTAGTCATAAAGGCCTCATATAATATTATACTGCCTGGCAGTTGATGCCTTTCAACATTAATGTCCAATGCTATGATTAATATCCAATGCTATGTTGTAAAAACGCAGAATAAAAATCAGTCCTTCCATGACAGAGTTACAGTCTATGCACGTTTATCTCAGAAGGTCTGAGCTGACCCGCTTAGTCACCGGAGCTCTGTTTTAGTAGTGTGTAGGTGTTCAAAAAGTGTTTACAGCACACAGCTGCCCCCTCCAGATGACACTCCTGTTACAGTCACAGTATGGTGACAGATAAACAGAGAACAAACAACTCCCCCACTAAAGACGTTAAGCAATAACAGCATAAGATTAATGTAGGACAATAATTATGACAACCAGGAAAATAAGCAGTGAAAGTAACAATCTGTTTGCTTAATGCATTTCAGCTTGTCATTCCCTTGCAATGAAATTAGAAAGAAATACAAAGTAACTAGCGCTTACCTAGAAAAATATGTTTCTGGAAAGCAAAGAACAAGAAGAAGGAGGGTTTTTTGGTGGAGTGTTCAGGGGTTTTTCTGCAAATTGATTGCGTATTTTTCAGGCAGGCATTTTATTGTGACAGAACGTGAAGGGTTTACTACATACAACGCCCATTTACCTTGCCTTTTACATCCAAGACTTCACTCAGTCTGCTACTGCCATGGAGAAATTGTCCAGCCGCTAACACGTCCCGTTGGTGTGATTCACTAGTAATTCTAGATTTCACATGAACTTAAATGTAAGGTGGAGTCATGACAGCATTAATTAACCTGGTTAAAATATGATGGGAAAATACCTATTCAAAGGAACTTATTTCATTGTGTATTTTACCCCCAGCATTACCCTTTCACTTCTGCACTATTATGAGACAGTGAAACTTGCAATTTAGAGGTTCTTAGAAAGATAGAATATATCTAAAGTAAGTTTATTGTAAGAACCTATTATAGGTTCCAAGTTTTAATTCAAAATTTAAAGTGCTTTTATGAGATGAAGAAGCTACTCTATATATAATGTGATAACTGAATTAAACACAAAAAAATTGCACATGTCATCAAAGAGAGGATTGAAAATTATTTTCCAATGAAATTTTTTTTAAATTTAAATTTGTGTTACAACGATTATAACTCTTTAAACATTTTATGATTTGAGATATTAAGGAAGCTATTCATTAAATTGCATTTTCAAGTGAATCAGTTTAAAGCATGTGGTTTAGGTTCCAAGATTTCAAACTAGCCAACATTTTTACGCCATCCCAAAACCACACCATCACCTTTTTCCTTCTTCTTCAGCTTACTTTGCAATAGTTTGTATGTCCTCACCCAATGTGAAGTAAGTAAACTACAGACTGGGAAACATACTCTAAGAACCCAGCTTTTAGCTTTGACTCACAGAAGCAAAAAGTCTATCCCCAGCTGCTTCCACCTACTGATCCACTCCTGTTGTGCTGAAATACTTCAGGAATTTGGCATAGCTGGAGATTAAACAAAACGATACAACCTCTTCAGAAATCACTGTTATGTTAAGATCCTTGAAGAGAAGGTGGAATCAGGACTTAATTCTTTTGCTTGTTTTTTGAGCCATGCATTCCTGACTAACCTCTGAACTGCTATTCAGAGAGAAATTCAGGTTGGCAGCAACAGGGAAGATCTTTAAAGTAAGTGTGATCAACCATTGAAAATTTTACTAGGGTGTTTTACAGACTGTCAATCACTGACTACTGCAATGTCAGGATGAGATGGTTTTTCACTTGTTGCAAAAAGAGCAACGTGGGGGGAGGTAAACCACCACCAAAAATACTCCCAACAAACCCAAAGCAAACCAAAACCTGAGTAATGTCTTTTTAGAAAGTTATTCCCAGTACTGATGCATTTCTCCTGGCCTCAGCCTGTCCAGATGATCCCAGTAGGGCGACTGATGTCCAGCCAGTCCTCTTCTGTTATGGTAGAGGCTGTATCGCAGTGTACCTCACAAACTGACAAAACAGTTTTATCTTGCACCCAATACTGCTACCTCAGCTAAACAAGTAAAGTGAGATTATGGGTTCTGCTTTATAGAAGAACTTTTTGAGTGTACAAGCCCTTTTTTTTCTTCCATTATGAGTTGATCTAATAAAATCTTATCTCTCTGACCAGATCACGTCCTGTCCTCATGACTACAGGCACTTCTATAATTCTATTTTTGAGAAAGTCAATAGAGTGTCCCTGAACATACGTTAGGTATTGTAACTGGGAGCTGAATCTTCTCTTTTGGCATAGGGTTGGGAAACTGATTTCTTGCTCCACAGTTTCTGAGAGAGAAGCAGAGGGGGGGGGGGGAAATAAATATGCTTTTCCCCTGACTTCCTTGCAACATACTGAACTGATTCTCTTCCCTATTAACAGTAGCCTCTTTCTATTACGAAGACCTATCTCCCAGTGATTACATATGGGATATTTCACATCTGCTACTGCCAGCACAGCTTAAAATGGCATTTGACAGAGTGCATGACAAAAGAAATCTGACAGAATCCCTCCATCACTGAAGAGTCAGCCACGACACTGAATATGGTCATGGTCAAAATTTTCACAGTCACCAGCTGTAAGTGCAATAATCCAAGAAATATTTTGCAAACATTAATCCTGGTAGAAATGGCAGAGTGAACCCTGCTTGGGTTTTCCTTTGCAGAAACGCTGAGCAGTGACAATAAGAGAGTCTTATTTCAAGAAGAAATAATGAATTATTAGTTAAGATCACAAAAAAAAAAAAGGAGGGATTTGCACATAATTTAAAATATCAACATGAATGTTGTTATATCACAAACAGAAATGACCCTTCCAAAGAAGTTAAAGGAATGCTAAAACACATTGTTTATAGGAGTCTTACTCACTGCACATTAGGAAAAATAAACTGATCCCCAAGAACTCAAATTGAGTTTGAGTTGCTGTTTGGTTAACTGTTCATTCTTATATTGAAAACTTGTTTCTTAAATGGGTTCATTTATCATTCTTGCTTATGCAGAAAAGGCTAGTATACAAAAAAAAAAAAAAATCCCATTTCATAGCAATAGCTAGTCCAGTTAATCCTTACTATTGTCTAACCACAACATGTAGTATTGCTTACCTCACATACATGGAAGAAAATCCTTGGAAAGAAAAACTTTACCATGTTTCTTCCAAACCAAAACAAACGGGGAAAAAAAACCACCTTCATAGTAAAGAATTTTTCTCTCTACATGTGTTCAACAAGAAGATTTTATCCTTCTTGAACCAAAACAAACGATCAAAGATTTGTCTTTTGACTCCTAAAACAGGTATTACTAGGACCAGTAGACTATAACCTAGGTTTTTCTTTTAGGAAAGAAATGGAAGCCCATTATTGAATATCATTGCTACATGTGCATTTAGGCAAAAAATAAATAAATAAAAATATCAAAACCATCTTTCCATTCCTAACTTGGTGACAACAGATGGATCTTAGTACTTACATGCTGGCACAAGTCCCGTTTCTGATGTTTGTTTTATTCTAGACGGATAACAATACATAGATTAAGTTCATCAAAACAAGTTTCTACCTACACTCCTTCTAACAGGAAAACAACACTTTTTTTCCTACTACAATTATCTTTGACAAAACATTTAGAACTGTCTTACCCAGATAGGAATTAAAATCATATTATTCTCCTGTTTTTTTTGTTCTAAGCTGCATTTAAGCTGTACAATATAATTTCCCCTTCATACTTCTCTTTAAATCATTTAAATTTTGACTTTTATCCCCCCACAAAGTAACATTATATTGACATTTAATTCAAGAATATTGACCTTTCCTTATTACCATGTTGTAACTAGATGCAGTTCTTTGATAGCAAGCATATCAATGTCCCATTTACTCATATCTGCTTAGGAGTTTGTCATAGCAACATTGCATATTATTTAACAGAGTTTATTCATTGCAGGGTAGCTATACTTTGAAGAACTGGCACAAATAACTATGAGTTGGTGGTGGTGCAACTCTAACACTGAGCTGAACACAGTAAAAGATGATGGGAATGGTGTGAGGGCACCTCTCCAGAACAGTTCTCCATCACCACACTGCCATTACATGAAGTAGTTCATACAGCCTAAGCAGATGAATGCAAACAATATGCAGTCTCCCTTCTCTTGTTCTTCCAGCCTCTCCCCGCCCCCCCGCAAAAAAAAAAAAAGGGGGGGGGGGGGGAAGAGGGGGCCATCTGGCGTGGCGTTTGGGGGTCGGTCT
>JAVJGI010000040.1:49170740-49243188 GCA_035590275.1 Ibycter americanus
TGGTGCCCGCGGGGTCGCGTCCCGGGCGTCACCTCTCAGCGCTGCTCTGGCGCGCGCGCTGCGCGGGGGCCGGCAGCTGCGGGGCGGGGGGGGCGGTGAATCAGGACCGGTACCTATTTCAGCACAAGTTGTTGTTTTATTTATAAACATGCACGTGGCTGCGCACATACCCCAGAGAAAGTGAAGTCGGAGGAATATCCTCCACCCTCACGGCGATGAGTGAAGCCGGTGATCATCTCAAGGCGCGGTACAGAGCGGGCTGAGCCACAGCCACACACATCACCGAGGGAGGTTTTTCTTGCCGTAGACAAACGCACAGCTCTTTAAATCGCCGTCATCCTCTCTCATGGCAAAACTCGTCCTACAGCATGTTTCCTCACCTTTCAGAACTGTCAGCAGAAAAAGTAACAAACAGTTCTGGCTATTTCAGTTGCTCTTGCTCCACAAGGAAATGTTTTACCTGTTGTTGTTGTGGGGTGGTGGGGTTTTTTTTCATAGCAGGGGCGGTGGGTCAGAACGCAGCCCTGTGTGGCACGTGGTACCGTGTTACTGCAACGTGTCTGCCTGCTTGAACGGCGCGTCCTGGCTCAGATGATAAGGGCACGGTTCATAATAGCTCCTGCCATATTTGTAAGGAGGTACTGCAGGGAAACTGCCTGTAAAATAATGCTCAGGCAGCAGTTCTAACAGATAAATATAGAGTATTCCCCTGGGCCTTTTCATTGACCTGCTCTCAGGGTCTTGGCAAGGTGGTGGGCTTTCCTGAGCAGAACTTGGAAGGCTCGCCTGTGTGAAATCTGCAAGATTGACACTGAAAATAGTTTGCAGCTGGTTTGGTACCAGATACCAGCACCAGTTACCCCATATGTTTATCTTGTTATGTAAAAAAGCGCTATAAGAGTAGAAAATTGTAGAGATTTTTTGATACCCCGTTCACAGTGTATGTTCCTAACCACTGTTGTGGCTTCTTCTTTATGGATGCCTAAATGTAACTGAACTATTCACTCCTTGTATCAGTCACCTTTTTTCCTGTCTTAATAGCCAATCTCCATTTTGAGGTTTGTTCTATTTGTGGGCAATACATTTCTGCACCATCCCATGTGTTTTTGTCACCATAAATGCCCTCACACTGGGCACTCTGATGAATTGGCAGTTCCATTGCTGGAAGAAGGGAAGCTTCTCCCCAGAGAGCAGTAGGAAATGCTCCTCTCAGGCCGTGAGGGTGGGCATATGTAGTGATAGCACTGTGTCTAAACAGGGCTAGTAACTTCATCATTTATTGCATCTGCCACTGTCTTTCAGCTTGAAGATTCCATTTTAATCTACTCATAACTTTGTCAAGGACATTACTTTGTCAGAAAAACTGTTTAGGCTCTAACATGCCCATGGTCTGGGCATTGTATTTGGCAAGAAAGCAGAGGTAAGTGGTTCTGTTGTGATCCCTGTGAATATCCATCCATATTGGAGCCATGCCGGAACACTCAGGAGCTGGGGAACACCACGTCTATGAAACTTTAAATTACTTCACTCCTGCATGTGTATTATTTTACTATGTCGTTTAGCTTACATGGCCATGTACCAGGTTTGTTCTAGAGCCCTGTTTCATGCATTGCACTGGAATAGAAAGTACTTATTTAATGAGAAGTTTACCACCATTTCTCCCAGTCTCTCTGGCATTATGGCCTATCTATTGTATTTTCTTCAAGTAATGCTCTGAATACAGAACTACAGATTTTGCCAGTGTTTTTTCTTCAATGATTATTTTGACAGAGTGCTTCTAAAATACCAGCACACTTATTTTCAATTACTGCAAAACCAAGGCATGCTATTATCTTCAGTTAACAAGTGGGAATTCCGAGATCCAAAGGAGCTATGACAAAAGAATCCACAAAGCTTAGGTGTCTTATATGAGAGCAGTCTAGGACTTTATTTTTTTATAACTATTTAGCACTATGCCACACTTCATTTACCCACTTTTAGCTCTCATTCACTTCAGATCCAGATTTAAGCACTCACCATGTTGATAAATCAGATTCTCATCAGACACAGAAAAAATTGGTTAGTGGCCACCTTATGATAAATGTAAGTAACTCTCATAGCATCAATTACAAACTCAGCGGCAAGGTTATAATTTAGCTTTCAAGACAGCATTCAATTGCCTTAACCACTGACCTGTTCTTTTCTCCCTGGAAGCCTTTGCTACATTCACTACTCAACTGCTGTCACAGACATGGAAGAAGTCCTACTGAATGCACTCTATAATCTCTTTAACTTCACAACCTCAGTTCATGAAATAAATAGTACATAATGCCCAATTTTATAAAAA
The DNA here is from genome assembly GCA_035590275.1 of Ibycter americanus. Taxonomy (NCBI): domain Eukaryota; kingdom Metazoa; phylum Chordata; class Aves; order Falconiformes; family Falconidae; genus Ibycter; species Ibycter americanus. Next base: position 49,173,067 of record JAVJGI010000040.1, read on the forward strand.
TGCATTTACAGAAGGAACATTTTCAGCCTGACTAATATTGTGACCTTAACAACAGCGTTCATTTAACATTTGTGTATGCATGACTATAAAATGGACAGAACACAGAATTATATGTCATCACATAAATCATGGATACTTATCAAAAGTATAACTTGTATTTTAAAATGAAATCAATATGATACATTAAATGAATAAATATCCCACCTAATCCTGATTACCTGGTATAACCCTTTTTTAGACATTAAAAGTAAATAACCTCAGTCACAACAACAAAAACAGAAGTCTATATTGAGCTTCACCTTGGAGATAACCTGTTAATTATTCACTAGACAGGATTTATCTAATAAACTCAGATACTCTTTCAGTTCTTGGAATATCTGTGAGCACGATGCCAATCTTTTTGGGGACTTGTTTTTGGTGTTGTCTTCCATGCATTTGTATGACAATTTTTTTACCTCTCCTTGTTACTTAACCTTGTGGAAGAGTAGTGTGGCATTGGAAATTGTGCAGTGTTGCATCATGGCTGTGTTCTTTCAATGACTGTATGGGTACTCTGACATAAAGGTTGAGAGGGATATGAACAGTTTCAGTGAAAGCATTTTTCCACAGGCATATGCAGAAAGGTGCGTTTGTGGCACGTGAGGGTAAGGTATTCCCTCCCCCCAAGTTTCTGCAAGAGCAGATTTTGCACATTTTCATTGCCCAGTCTTATTGCCCACCTGCAATTAACATTTCAATCAAAATTTGTACAGAAAGTATAAATCACTCTTATTTGAAGGGAATTATGCCTTAATTTGACAGCGTGACTCTCCATGAGAAGAATTAACTTCCCAGGTTAGTATTTTGTAATGGGCATGTTAACATTTTCAGAGAACTTTCAGAAAGGTTTCTTTCATGCATCTTTCAGTAAGTAATTATTCGCTATCTCAACAAATTGTTTTGCATATTTGTTCTGTCAAATTTTGAAAGGAGTCTGTAAAAAGAGGTTTGCATAAAAGAAATTAAGTAGCTCCACCATGTAAAGTAACACAGCTTTGGTATGCAAAATTAGTTATAAAAACCTGTTTGGTTTGTTAGCTACTTCCAAGGACCCGTGCCATCACTTACCTTTTTAATTCATTTGGTCTGCTCTTCAGATATTCCTCCAAGCCAAACAGCTCAACAGGAATGCAGGGCTCATATAACAAAACCAAGAGGAATTGAGGGATTGAGGAAGAATTAAATGGCAGTGTGCAAGGTGGCAGGGGAATAGAAATTTATATTGTAAGTAACCAGTGAAAGAGACAGTGCCATAGAGATGCTGTGGAGAGCTTGAGCACAAAAGGGACAGAAAAAGCCTTTCTCTTCACCACTGCAGTGTGTGGCACTGCTGCAAATCATCAGATTTGTAGTAATGAGCACTCCCAGTAGTGAAGTGATTGCTTACTGGCAGTTCTGACACTTTAAAAATTATTATTCTTTTTAATCTGTACTACAAATGTGAATGGAATACTCTGGGAAAAAAATTAATGAAGAAATTTATTTTTTTTTTAATTTCTGACCATTTAAGATACCAGATGAGATGATACTGGAAGCAAAGGGTAACTAACTTGAACTCTAGACTCCATGCAGCACACCTCTGAATGATGCACATTACCTGAAATGTCAGCAAAAGCAGCGAAAACACATATTTTGACCTATAAACTGCACTGCCAAAACACTGGAAAAGACTATACACATTGCTAAATTGTTAGTACAACTTTGTGCACTTACAGTTAAGTGCATCAGGTTTTCAAAAGCTAACAGTTACAAGTTTCTCGTCATTCAGTTCCACATCCTGTGTAGCACTACATTCATAAGAAAACAAAGACATTTTTAGGTGTGTCATTTTAGCTGTGTTTTAGCATTTAATTGAAACACGTTTTTCTTTGGATCCAGACACTACAAGCTGCACAAGCTTGATAACTTTCTCCCAGCAAGCTACATCTTCTGCATCTTTCTAAGGAAGTATGTGAATACTTGTACTTTTTTGTTACTTTTGGCTCTCAAGTATTCCAAAGAAGAAATCTTAAGGTTCCAGCATGGCCAAGTATAGGGGTTATAAATTGTGTTCGTACAAAATAGAATATGTAATTGAATAAAGCAAAACTGAAACATAGGCATGTTTATATACCCCTTTAATATGTCCCTGGAGACTGATTGATCTATAGAGATGAGAAGAGTTAGCTTGTTATGCAATTTCACATCCAGTACAGAGATGCAGGGCCAAAACCATGCATATTTTAGTATCCTTGTCTATTTTGGTTCAAGTAAACATTTTATTGTGTAGCATCCGCTTTTTCCAATTGCTATAAACAGTACTGTGCATTCTGATGTACACACACAGACTGCTCTGATTCACTTCTGTACCTACTCTCTGTCCTTGCAAGTAGCATGGGCTCAGTCCCACCAGATTGAACACAACCTGGCACCTCTGCAGCTCTGAAAAAGCATCTCAGAAGGTGTTTACAGCCTAGCATGCCCCATAGTGTATAGACACCGTTCCTCAGCACTGAGATGTGAGACTCTTGGCATCCTCATTTCTTGGCTAGTTGCTCTGCCACCAGGCCAGATGCTCCGAATTGAGCAGCATGAGCTTCAAAAGGAATCAAGAGGCTTGTGAACATATTCATAATTTTGCAGCTGGAAAATTTCCCATTAGCCTAGCAACAGAGCAGAGCTGGCCCAGGCCAGCATCTACCACATCACATAGCAGAACTGTTTCAAATTTAAGAAGCCAACAATAGCATACTTGTACAGCTGGGTTAGAACCAGCTGTCAGGACAGGTTATATCAGGAAGGCGCGTAGGAGCCTTACACAGTGAAGTGGCTATGCCCTGTAGTCAGGTCACCTGTGGTCTCTTTGATGGGGACATCACTCTAATCTCCCTTCCCCCTGCCCCATCTCCTGAACCCCAGTGCTAACATCATACTGAGTACAGTGAGGGTGGTTAGGATGCTGGAGAAGTGTCCACCTGCCAGATCATATCAGAAAAACCTACAGCCCAGCCCTTACAGCCCAGTCCTGCAGGTGTTGAAGGACCTGTCCAATATTGTTCATACACAAGCTTCTGGGAAGGAACCACACTGTAAAGTGTACACTGCTGCAGGAAATTACTGTGCTGCAGAGAGTGGGAGATCACACATAGGAACAAGAAAAATGGCAGTTGCCTTGGGTTTACATAAGTCACAAATGTCCACTGGTTTAGTGAAAGCCGATTTACCAAGGCACTAAGAAAAACACGTGAACCATTCTCTTCATAGAGCTATGTTCTGAATGAGTCTTAATGAGATGCTAGTTAACTCTAAATAATTCAGTTGAGATTTGTTGCTCCAGTCCTTTGCCTCTTATGGCAGCGTCAACAGTGACAGATGTTTGTCTACTTACTGTGACAATGAATCTTATCAAATTTGATGTAGAATCATAGAAATGGAAGTTTAGACTGATGGGCTGCTGATGGAGGGGGTCTCCTTCAGGTAACTGGGAGGCTGACCACACTCTGCTGATGCTACAGGTACCTGTCTTCAGAGTGATTAGACTCTGTGCTTCCAGAAGACTCAACTCTGCATACAGCTGTTTGACACAAAACACCTGGCTCCTTGATCTTCACTCGAGTCTTAGAGTTTAAAATATTCTTAGCCTTGCAGAAGTTTAATCCGTTTCTCTCTGAGAAGAGAACTGAGGGCTACATGCAGCCTTGTGATTTCAGGAACACAAGTACAGTTGTAGTATAATTTTATTGGTAGGGTTTGTAGCAGATTTTCTTAGCAAATGCCAGTATGGAAAAAGCAGACTTAGACAAGGCTCTAAAAAATAGAGTCAATGGTGTAGTCAAAGTTTTACACAGCTAAATTAAGTTTGCCTATTTGTTTGATCAGTGTTCTGTCTACTTCTTATCACTAAATCTGGTAGATAAAGGGTTGAGTTTAGCTACTTTCTGATTTACCAGTAAGAAGAATTATAGGCTAATGATAGGCTTCATTTATCTTCATACCACTGAAGTACAACAGTTATAAAATGGTTTTACAAGGGTTAGTGTCAGCTATGAGGAGTCTGATCAGACAGAAAGTGCACAGCCCATTTCCCTCACCCTGCTTATGTGCAAGTTTTTCCTCCGTTTTGCTTGCAATGCAGTTAACTGCAAGTTTCTGGAATGAATTTAAGTCTAACAGATCCTTTATAAATTTGGAAATTGAAAGCATTTCACATTCCATGTAAAAGTTGACTTGGTAACAGTTGGAAAGGTACACTAAATTATTACATATGAGATCACAGATTAGGATTACCACTAACTCGTTCTCTCCATCCCTCCTCCTTTTTCCTATCCTCTCTTATCTGTGACAATCAAATTTGCTCGCTTTGAAGAATTTTGTTGAGAAAAACAGGAGTTATAGAGGACCACGAAATTATAGAAGACTACTAAAACTGCTTGTACACCAAAGCTACCAAAGGTATTGTAGAACACATAACATTTTGTAATGGAATGGAGAGATAAAATGAAACAATTAGTCAAGTAAAACCAGAAACAATTAGCTGATTGTTAAACCCTTGAAAATGTCCTAGTGGATATGATACAGGACATATGTCTGTCTTGTGGCAAAGTTTAGAGAATTAAAATATAATGGTCGGCTCAAGTGACAGGACTAGCAAATGCAGTGGAAATGGTACTGAAAGATGTACAGATTTGCCTTCAGAGACAGTCAAACTGATCCAATCTGTGAAATGCAGTTTTCTGAAAGCCTCTAAACATTATAGACTGATCCTTCTATGGAGAAACTGATTTACGAGTTTATGATTGTGAAATCTCCCAATGTCATAGATGCCTCTAGCTTGGACCCTTAGCCAGAAAATGAAAAGATGAGTATTGAATAAGCATTTAGGGTGAAAAAACAGAGGCTTACTGCCTTGAGATGGAGGATGACACAAAGAAGAACAAGATTATTATTAAACCTATTTCAGTTTCCTGGCATCATCCAATTTTAAATGGCCTAAGAGATTGAATATTCAAAGACAACAAAGGAAATGACTAGAGCAAACTTGGAAAAGTGATGACTCAGCTGACAAGATGAACAATCCCTCAAACTGTGATGGGCATGAGCCCAGGCCAGTGACAAAGAAAATAAGAATTCATGGATTAATCTACCCCTTGATGCAGGGAGAATAAGAAAGTAAAGCAGGACATAATATGGCTACCATGCCAGAAATCTAGATCAGAAAATGCCAGGAAACTCAAAGCAAATGCTAACTTCCCTATACTCACTTGCCAAAACGACTTCCAGCTCTAACTTGGAGTAAACTAGATCATTGCCCTTTAAAGTCTGCTTATGTGAGGATCTAATCATAAAATGATAGCGCATCATACCCACATATAGAGCAAAATTTCAGTTGGGCACTTTTTGGCTTTTGCTGATGATCATCTGGAGGAATCACGGCTAAAACCATAGTTTCGCTAGAGCTGAGCGTATCTAGCTGAGTGTATCTACAAAGGTTCTGAAGAGACACTTGCCAGAAAGAGCTCTGGTTTTCAACAGGTTACATCAAAGTTATAAATTACAAAGATGTAGTTAAATATTTACAGTCTGAACAGTAGGATTATAAAAAATATGTGCTGTCCAAAAAACAAAACAACAAGGTGGACTAAGACTCTCCTTTTCCATAGTTTGGTTTAATAAGCAGGAGTTTTATTCAAAATGCAGGCATGTGTTCCCTCCTGCGCCATAAAGAAAACTCGATAAATAATTTGGTTTTTTACAGGAGCCACAGTGATATACGAACTCTGACAAATACACAGAAATCTAGATGCTTCTGAGGAAACGGGAATTATCTTATCTGTGAAACAGGGATGGTGATGACATTGTTCTACCAGTTTATAGGAAGTTGAAAATCAAATCAAATTAAAAAAAAAAAAACAAAAAACCCCAAACAAAAAAAACCCTGATTGAAGAAGTGGTTTAAGAGTAACTAATCAGTATTCATCAGAAAAATTACACATAATTTCAAACTTACAATCTGTTTTTTCTGTTTCAGTTTCTTTTTGCACACCAACCATTTGCAGTAACATTTGTATAATGTAACCACAGTTTTAACCAAACATATTATTTTCTGAAGTCTGCCTTGTGAGAAAGAAATTATTTTACACTCTGCCAAGATAAAACCTACTTTAAAAAAAATGCTTTTAAAACTTTAGACATTTCTGTACAAGCCTATGAGGTTTTCTTCACATCGCTTTCTCTAAAACGTAACATAGACTGTACATGATCAAAACCATACAGTGCTGCAATTGAAACTGTGGTCTTTTCATAATCCTGTACGATGCTCAGCACTAACAATTCACAAATCTCGTGATCCAGACTTCTCAGAGGCTTTGTGGTAGAAGCATATCCTCTGCAACACAGGCACCAGGCATGAAGAAATCAGAGATAATAGTGGGTCTTAGCTCTGATATTATACACATACATTTCATTCTTTCAGTCAGTGAAAACAAAATACTGACTGTCTATTTAATAACACAGTACCACTACTGTGGTTGATAACAGAATGGAAATTGTTATCTGCAGATTTTCAACTCAAGTGGAGCAATAGATTTGTTGCTGTTGATTAAAAGTTACCATTTACAAGGATGATAATGGTTATGATCGAATGATTACTTGCTGACATATAAAATGAATCACTGTCATCAGTTCTTCCCGTGTGAAATAGATGTTCATGTGGTACTGTAGATAATATTCACCTGTGCAACTGGTATTAACTGGATCCATTTTGACAGCCTGAGCAAGTGACTAAAGACAAAAGAAATGAGAAGATGTTATCATTTCACATATAGTCCTAATCATTCTAGAAAAAAAAAAGACACCACCACATAAGAGAAAATTTGCACTACCAGCATTCATGTTATACTTTATGAAAAGAAGGCCATCTGACACTTTTATGTGGAAATAAAATACATTTTTCAAGCACTCACCTTTCTTTGGTACCTGCAATTATCTACAAGTCCCATTAAATGCTTAAAGATCTCATTATCATCCACAAATGAGCCACATAGAGTCTTGAGCCACACTGTGCTGGCGGAAGTGAAGCTCTGTTCAGGACAGGAGAAATGTGATCAGGTCCTGCATTATCTATTTCCATCTCTGACAAATTCTGTAATTCCTCAGTAAATAAAAAATATCAAGCTGTAACAAATGATTGAGGCTTCATCTCTACATCATTATTAGTTATGCTTTGCTTCCAGTTTTGTAATGCTTTCTACTTTGCTTCTGTTTCTGTAATGCTCCAATTGCTTGTATGACTAAAGAAAAGTGGGAACACAAGAAGCTGGGAGAAGTGCTGGATTAATTGCACATATTTTTGTCAATATAAAAGCAGAGAATAGAGTATGTGAACTCAGCAAAAGAATCTAGAAATACCTAGAACTGGGTTAGGCAACCCTGAAAACGTTCACCTCAGCTTTGTTCATCTCACTTCCCTTCAGTTAGACTTTCCAGCAGCTTAGCTCCTCCATATCAGCCAAGAGAGAAGAGCTTATAATTGGCTACAAGTGTTCATATTCACTCCTTCACCTTGGAGAAAATGAACTGCTGTCAGCAATTTAAGGTGATTATCAATTCCCTGGGTAAAGTCATGCAGCCGCTAATCATAGGCTGTCCTCACTTGTTAATGCAACAGCTGCTGCTAACCTGAGAGAGAGAACTGCTGCCACATGGTATTTGACCAACCTACTTTAAGCCTTTTCAGGACTGCTAGAAAGGTACTGGTGTGCAGTTTGAGAAATAATTGTTTAAAAGAACAGCTTGTTATTATACCTACAGTTTTCTTGTAAGCAGCCTTTGGGAAAAGGTAATTCTGCATATCTGGCAGAGCTTTGGTATTGGAGCTGGTATGTGCATGGAGAGGTTAAGGTTAGGCAAGCTGCCAGAACAAAGTAGTTCTGCTCAGCATTGGCTTCAGCTCTCGCACATCTGCTCTATAACTCACCAGAGTGCTACTGTTGGTTTTCAGAAGGACTAGTGCCTGGACAGAGACAAGTGGGGTATTTTGAAATATTTCTCAGGATCTGGATACAGGTATTTTTTTGGTTTACCAACAGACCTCTATTTCTGTAGTCTTACCAGGGAGACCCATAGATACCAAATACCTGATGTTAAAGCATTTTTTTAATGAATATTGTTGGAGAGATTCATTTGCAAAAAACCACCTATTTTTATTATTTTATTTATTTTAAAATATATTTAAAACCTATAACTTTATTATAAAGTGCTGTTCTCTAATTAGCTTATTAAAGAATGTATTCACAGATAAGAGCAGTTCAATCTCAGTTGTTTAAATCTTTCAGCATATTCTTTTGTGCACAACTTTCAATATACAGAATTTCAGGTAATCATAGACAAGATGGTTGTGCATCAGCCACAACAGCATATAAAGCAGCGTTAGCTAGTCAGAGATAAATTAAAAGCCAACAAGTAAGAACAAATCCTATGCTCAGACACTCCACTTTATGCGTGTAATTACTGTAATGTTGTCTGTATATCACAGCTACAGTTTTAGATCTTTTCATTTGTCTGAAAGTGTAGTACTTACAATAAAGACATAAAATATCATCCAAACCAAACAACATTTTGGAGTATGGAAGCAGTGATTCAGATACAGTTCATTGGTCTCATTCATTTTAATTATAGTCCAATCCAAAATTATATGTTTTTTATTATACCACAGTAACTAATTTGTCAGAAGTACAAGAAATGAGCAAAAGTAAGGTCAGGAAATCTTACTGCAGAACTTCACAGTTTTCTTACAAAATATGGTTGCAAAATATTGTTCTAATACTAATTTGTATGAAAGTGTAAGTTGTTTTATGGTTTTGAATTTGATGGGAACTTTGATAGTTCTGAAAGGGATAGCCGCCTGTAATTTTTAAAGCAGTTTCCTTACCCTTGATTCCTTTATTTAGAGTTTCTCTGTTGAGTTGTTTAAACTGAAGCACTTAGTCTGTGTCAAATGTTAAATTTGTGTCATAGTTAAGTAAGCTTAGAAATTGTGAGCTAATGATGTAATTTGGTCCTGCCACCCATCACTGGAGGCTGGAGGATTCCTACAAACACTGGAGCTCAACAGACAGGGTGGCCCTGGCAGCACCTCAGAAGCACAAGAGGGTCTGTGAAGCAGATGTGTTCCTTCTGAGTGAACTCCTCTTCCGGTGGCTTCCCTGCTACACTATTCCAGGTTCTAAATGAAATCTGACTCACCCTGTTCTCTGCACTGGCAGCAGGCTCAGCTTGGAAAGGAGCATCTCTTGGCTGCCTTATGACTCCAAATTCTCTCTTTGCCAATTTGCAGCATCTTGCCAAAGGATCATTAGAGTAATTTATTTTTTTTTTTTTTTTTCCCATTTTGGGCTTGTAGGAGAAAAAGGCACAGTCTTAACAATCTTAAGCCACCTAAAAAATCTCACATTTTTTTATAGAAGTGAAGATCTGAAAGCAAGTATTGAAATCTTAAGAAATCTGTATAAATCTTGGAAATGCATCATTAGCACTGGCCTTTTATACATACACATATTTGAGATATGTGGAAGCCTTACAGGTAGATGTTTGCCTGTTCAGCTGTTTCTTCCGCGGATCTGCAGTGCTGCAAGGCAAGCAAGCACTTGCAGAATGAAGCCACATCTGCGCTTGTTCCCATGACCACAATAAGGAGGCCCCAGGCTGCAGCACCTTGTCTGTGTCTCCAGTTCTTAGTCTGCCACAGGCACGTTCCTGCTTTGTTGAGGATGAAGTTCTTAAGGCCATGACTACAATCATGCAAGCTCTTATATCTCCTTTGAAAGACGTCTCTGATGCCTGCACAGGCTACAGGGCCTATAGGACCGCTGCCATCTTACAGCGCCTGCACTCTCCTCAAGGCATTACGGCAAGCCACAGCTTGTGAGGTTGACAAAGAACAAGAGGCAGCAAAAAGCTCCAGGTATCTCCAGATTCAAGGACAGTAAAACCTACCACCCTGGATGGTTGCTGGAGGCCATTTGGCTACTGGCTCCCCTAGACTGCGCTCTTAAAAGTGTGCCAGCACCAGCTGAATATCTGCTGTTTTCTGATGCACTGAAAGCATGGCAGGTGCCACTGTGAAACTCAGTTTTGCCAGGTCTCAATAATTCTGGGTATGCATCATCAGCCCCTCCTGGTGATTTACATTCATGTATTGCTAATTTCTGGGTACAAAAGATAACCTTAATGGGTCTATCTCAGAAACTGCTCAGTGCTGGAGATGCATCACATCTCTTTCTGTTTCCCTTTTCCCCGTCTAGAAATGTACGGGCATTTTTCCTTGGAATCTACTTCTGCCAGACTCCTATAGATCCATGGCACGGCAATCTGGTGTTAGTAAATCTGTTGTGGCTGTGGGTGTAATGAAAGTCTGCAGGCCAGGCCACCACCATCTGCTCCTTTTCTGGTGAAAGTCTGCACCATCCTGGACATTTTTGCTGTATTCAGGGAAAGCAGCACACTCAGCTGTGCTAGGTGGGATGTCACGATGACATTTTTCGCTAGCCAGTGTTCCCTGGGCAAGGCTAGTGCCTAATGCAATCACATGGGCTGAGAACCCACAGGCAATTCATGCACACAAGGGTGAGCCATGTGCACATCTACTACAGGGTTCAGAATTACTGCACTTTTTTCTCAAAACCAGAGAACACACTCATACCAAGGAAATTGGTATCTGCGGCGTGCAGGTGCCCACCTGCATGGTACAGATAGTTGTCCCCTCTTCTGCCAGCTAACTCCAGTGTCCATGGGGACTTCGACTACAGAACTAAATCTGAGTGGCAACTGAGGTGCAAGGGAGCCCAATATGTCCTTTCTCTGAAATGTCCTTTCTATGAAAATGCTGTCACCTTCATTGCGATTTGAGTATTTTAGAGTCTGTGCAATTAGGATAGAGAGTTCTTTCCTAGCCTAAGTGGCTGCAGAAGTGAAAATATTCAGCTAATTCTTCTGCAGATCCTCAGCAGCTTCATCCTACCTCTTTGTGCAGCCTTATCTGGGAGCAGTTTCTAACTCGTGTGTAACTCTGTTGGCCCTTCTTGTCAGCAGTCTTAAAAAATGTTACTAATTCAGGAGTCCCAGGCACTTTAAGTGGGGAAGGTCCAGCTGGTGAGTTATTCAGATTTTGTATGGGAGTGCCTCCAGAGTTTTGTCCTCCAGTGGGTGCTTTCAGCCCACTGTCAGGAGCATTTCACAGACTGTGTGACATGGAAAATTAGGCTTTGTACTCTGGAGTGCTGCAAGGAATGGAGTTGTGTAAATATAAGCAGATGTCTGCCCAGTGGTGTAGACCTCCTCCTGTTGTGAAGCTCAGTGCTGATAATGCTGTAATTCAAATAAAATGAGGTAGAGGTCCTTCAGACCAGTTGTTAAGAGGCTGCTGCTGTTCAAGAGCCCATCTTATCGTGATGGGGCACAGTCTGCACGGCTGTACCAACTTACATAGAGACTCTCTGAGATGCGGGGAAGGAGTCCTTTTCTCATATCTAATGCACATCTCAGTGCTTAACATGTCCACTTTGGGCACATATTTTCTTTGCAACTTGCACATTTCACAAGACAAAGAAAAATGTAATGTGCTCAGTACAATAAATGGCTTTATTAAGGTTTTATTTTCAGGTGTTTCTCAGGCTTCCATCTGTTGATCTGCATTACCTCCAATTACCTTGATGTTCCATCTGGTGGCCAGACTTTCTACTCAAACATTCTTCGCACTCTCCAACTAATGCTTGGAGAAGAATTCTAATTCCACACAGATTTTCACCTGAATTTCAAATAACTTTTTCCTGATTTTTTCCATAAGCACTAAATGATAGTTCTGGGGAATCTTTCAGGTTTGCTAGTAAAGCTTTCAAATTTGAAGATTACCAAAAGGTTCCATGAGATTTTAATCTGAATCCAAAAACAAAAATCAATGAGAAAATTGTAGTTTAAAAATGAGCATTACATACTCTATTATCTTTCTTTTTCTTGCTTTCAGGTCTGCATACATAAAAAATGCAGGTGTACTTGTTTCAGTACAATGTATTTAATTCCTTAACCAAGTCTTCAGCTGTAACGTGACAATAACATTTTTTTAAGGGTTGGGGGTTTTTTATTAATACAGTTTGACAGGTAAGACTATGAAAGCAGTAGTTTGTTATTTTATATTTATGAACCAAGCTGAGATTCTATAATATCCTGTCCTGACGAGATCTATTGTTGTACTCTTATTTCCTGCCCCTGTTATCTGACTGCTGCTGGAAATTTTGCTCATAGGTGCTGATGTGTTGCCTTTGAATACAGTCATGTATTGTTGCCTGTTCTCTTGGTTTGATTTATTTTGGGTGATAAATGGACATCTTGAGGCAGTCATCAGACTTTAGTTTGACTGAACAGATCGTAAATGAAAATCACTATTTTCCTAGAGCGCTGTTGAAGAGCAGCCAGTAATTTCACATTTAGCCATACATTGTTGGTTGTTTATTAGTTCTCTGCAATATGCACTACAATGCTTTTTCTTGTTCTTACAGCACTTCTCATGTATATTACTATCAATGCTTCATAAGCTACCAGCAACAGAAAAGAAAAAAAAAAATTACCCACAGAACACATGGTACTGGGGAAAACATAGAAATGCAACGCTATTACCTGTACACACCAAACAATATACTAAGTTGCTTTACATACTATTAAAACTAAGAAGTCCTTTATGGGTGCTATTTTACCATTCTTTCTTCTCAAAGCTTCTGCAGAGCCTCAAATTTGTGAAGCTTTAAACTTTCCCTTGCAAGGCTTTTTAATATAGCTGTATATAGGTCATCTTCTGCTGTGACATTGATCTTAAAAGTACTGGTGACAAGGAATTCACTTCTGATTTGTAAGACTGGAAAGGTTCTATCTCCTTCTGCTCCTTGTTGCTGTCTTTGCTTTCCTTTGCCTTTCTTTCACCTCATACAGCCCATACCAATTTGGTTGGAGATCTTTGCCTCCTGTTTCATAGATTCATTGAGGTTAAGGACTAGTAAATAAACTCATCCAAGCTCCTGTAGAACAGAGGCCACAGGATATTTGCTTCCGCTGAGCCCAATAACGTGCATCTGACCGAAAAGTATCTTTCAGGAAGCACTTAGGCTTCGAAGGCAGTGAAAGAGGGAGACTGCCACTTCCCTTGCCAACCTGCCTGCATTTTCCTGTACTCTCAGTTTTTCATCTTATAGACAATGTCATCCAGAATGAGATCTTTCCTTAGTTTTGGCTATTGCTTATTGTTAAGCACATGCAGAATTCTAGTAAAAGTGATGTGTAGGAAAGGAGCTGGATCCCAAAAACCTTTCTTATTGTAACAATCCCATCAACTACAGCAGCAGCTGATTTTAATGGAATTTACTTAGTTTAAGGAAGCAAAGTATTCTGGCTGAGTTCTGATACTACAGAATAAGCATGGTCAGCTTTCATGACAGACTTTCAAAGGGCCAGAATCTCTTTGCTGTTTTCAAAGAAACACCACCAGAGTGCTCTTCCCTCCATTGTAAGTAAGCCCAGTATCGCCGCAGGCTTTACATGCTGGGGAACATGGGACTGCACCATGCGCTCCTCTGCTGGGACGTGTTGGACTCCAGGGGAACAGAAAGGAGCTTGAATTGCATGTTTTTTTTCTCTAACTCTAATGCCCAGCACAGCAAGGCATCTTTTGTGCCATTTGATTCATCTCAGAAAGGATATGGGTGAACTGAGAGAATGCTTCTGTGTGGCAATTCCTCTGTACTGCCGAAACTCCAAGTGAGCCTCTGTATGGGAAGTTTAAAACTTGTACCATCCTTATGAAGGTTTTGAGCCTTAAAAACTAGATCCTTTGAAATTTGATCCTTTGTACCTACCTGGTACGGTTTCTGATACTGTGAGTTAAAAAGCAAGACTTTGTTGTAGTCCCTGAAAGTCAAAATCCCTTACTAGGTCCACTCTATAGCAGCTGATGCTTCGTGTAGTCTTCTGTTCAACTACTTATGCACTGTTTCCTGGTAAACGTATTTATTTTTGTTACAAATGGAGGGGAAAATTCTAGTGTTTTCTAGCACATTCAAGGGAAAATGTTTTTACAGCAATTTTTTTTTATTTTTAGTTATTCTGTGTGCATCTCATTCTGAAAAAAGCCCTGGAATGCAGTGTCACCTGTCAAAATCCATGAACTTCTAGATCTGCTAAATTAATTTAAAATTCTATAGAGAATGGAAAAAAAAAAAAAGTGTATGACCCACTGCCACAAGCAGCTAGATCTTCAGAGAATAGCATTTGTGGCCATGCCCTGATTTGAAACAATCATGGTATGCTGTTGGAAAGTAATTTTTGCTACTCATGCTTGCAAGTCAAGAAAGCAAGGTAAAAAGCATGGCAATGATAGCAGCTAGGTACAGTATCCATGCTGGGCCTCTTTAGGGAAGTAACTTTCAAAGATAAATGTAGAACAAAATACCTGTTGAAAGCATGTTGAAGTATTTTGTGGAAGTCTTGTAGTAACATACATCTTTTCTGTAGTTCGGCCTGTAGTTCATGTTTCCTCAGATTGCAATCCCGTCTGCAGTTGCCTTATGTTGTATGGGTTGGCTGAAAAGCACATGACGTAATTACAAGAAAATCTGTTTGGAAGGTGGACTGACTAACTGGGTATGTCAAAAGGTCCCACTGCTAACATATCATATCACAGCCATATAAAGCTGCCTCCTGTATGGTCAGCCAAATCATGCATTTTAAATTGCTTATAGCTTCCTGTGGAAAATACTTTTATCTGGAGAAAAACTTCAAATGCTGGTTCTATTGTATCAAGGACTGCTGCTGTCAGTTACTGGCATTAATTCAGAGAAAGACTGAACTACTGAGAAAGCTACAGAATATCGCTGCATCTTCCAAAAATGTGTTCAAAACAACATCATGTACTTTTCAGCTGTAACCTCTCCTGCCTCTCTTCCCAGCACCAAGTGAGGGAGATACAGAGGATTGCTGGAAGAACCAGAGCAAACATGCACTACAGCACCTGATAACGTATCATGCCAAGCTACATACTGTGCTGGTAAAAGTCCACTGATATTCTGAGAAATAGGAAACAACAGTAACTTTAACCTGAAAATCTCTTCTTTGAAGGTAAACAAAGTTTTACTATCTGCCCAGCCTGCTGTGAATAATCTATACTTAGTACTCTTTAAGGAAAACTTGGCTTGACTTAAACACAGCCTCAAGTGAATATCAAACTAATAATGAGTGCACCTTCCATAAGCTATTGTAAATTTTTGTATAATTCATTTGCAGTGAGTTCCCCTACCCTTCAGGCTAAGCATGAGCTGGGCAGGCAGGCTCAGACCTGCCCTAAGCCTGGATTTGCAAGGTGGGCAGGAGAAAAGGTCTTCCCATGCTGTGAGACCAGCTCAGGACTAAAGGCCTGTCTCGGCGGGAGTGTCAGCTCAGTGCCTGATTGAATAGTCATCCATACCGGCACAGGCTTCCAGTTCAAACTGAGTCATGCACAAGGTGGTGCTTGTGCTGTCGGGCGGGGGGACAGTTTTCAATTCCTATGCTGCTGATGCTCATGCGGAGTGGAGAGCTCATCTGGTCCCTCTGCTGACACTTTCTGCACTCCAGGCTGGTTCTGCCCATCTCTCTACATTCCCATAGTTAAATCTTGTGGGTATTGTTCAAGTGTGGTAATTTAAGCTGACCAGTGCAGTGAAGTCAAGCCCTAAAAGTAGACTGTCCTGTTTCTGCTGAACCACATTTAGGAGGAGCCCAGCAACAGGAATAAACTGGTTCATCCTATTTTATATTCCAGCCAAGGTATTCAGCTGCCTTGATATGAAATAGCTCAAAAGTAAATTTTCTTCACTGAGATGTAATGCTGTAGTTGTCTTCAAAAGATCTGTGTCAGCAGCTTCTTGTTTCAAGCCTTCATATTAAAAAGCATTATGAATGCTATTTTATGCCTGTATGTTCAAGCCAAGCATTTTATGGTATTTAAAAATTAATACGAATTGAAAAGCCTTTGATAGTGCAAAGCTCAGCATTCTGGATTTCCTTTTTCGCTCCTTTATATGTGCTGCCAAAATATTTGTTAACCAGCTGCAACCTTTACCCTAGTTTCACTGGGTACTAAAATAGTCTGTTGTGCTGTAGATGTGTTTCTCTGCTTTTAATTTGCTGTTCACGTATACTTTAACATGTAGTAACCAACAGCCTTTTGTGGGACAAAGGTAACCCATGGGATACAGCAAAAACAGCAGGAGGGAAATGTTGAAAGCTTAAACCTACGTACAAGCAACATCCTCTGACATTTAGGCAAACCTGAGTTCAAATTTCTGAACTGAACACTCATGATCATGAATCACATCTAAAGCATTTTCTGTCCAAGCTCTTCTTTATTCCCTATAAGCTCTATATTCTGTTTTAATGTGTAAGCAAGGAATTTTGATGTGTATTAAGCTAAAATGCTTCAGGACCTCACAGGTATGAGAAAATGAATTATTCTGATTTTACCTTCCTTAATGCAGCCTGGAACAGTTTAAATCCACCTGAAAATGGACAACACAAGCTAAAGTAGTTCTCTTAGTATGTATTAATAATAAGAAACAGGCCAAATGCTAATTCAACTAAAATCCCGCTGATCAGGCAAACTGAAAAAAAGACTTCAGGCATAGTCCTATAACTGTAATTTGCAATATGCAGCACCTTTTGTCTAAGGGTTTTATAAATATTAAAACCCAGAATGTAATAAGTCATTGTAGTCTTGACTGAAAGGACTATTTACCCTCAAACAGACAGTCAAGGTCACAGCCACCATTTCAGAATTCAGGACTATTCCCTTATTCAACTGCCAGGTCCCAAAAGACTGATGAGGAAAGGAACCATTGCAGACTGGACAAGGTTGCCCAAAGGTAACAATAATAGGCTGCATCAGGCTGCAGAATAAATGATCTGCACCATCCTGATTAGCCTGCAGACTGGGAAGACATTGAGCATCAATGTATTGCAGATTTCTAATTACATTGTGTCTCATGCAAGGCTCTTTGTCTTGGTGGCTGAAAGCCATATTTTAGGCTTTTTTTCTCTATTTCAGGCTTTTTAATCTATTTTTCATAGAAAAGCAGGATGGGATATGTCTCAAAAGCATATTGCTTTATGTTTGTGTATGTTCAGGGATTCCTAGCAACATGAAGAATCCCAAACCTCCATGGATATTAATGGCTTAACCATGTCTGTTGAGATTGGATTTAAATGTGAGAAAGAAGACACCTCTGCTGCTAGAAGCACTGGGAGAGTTTTGTACTTATTTTCTATTGTACGGAAACTCTCATTTCCATTATCCTTATGTGCATGTGTAAGTCTTAAAAATACAATATTATAGAAGTGATTTTTTCTCTTAATGTACTTTCTCTGTATTTATGTATTCCTACATATACATTCCACCTTAAAACTAAATGCTGAAAAGTTGCACATAGATGTATATAACTTCATTATTCATAAATAAAAATGACATTTTAAAAACTCACTGTAAGACTGAAATCAGCAAGTTGCCAGAGGAAAACAAAATACTCTGCAGAAAGTGAAAAACACCCCACCCTTCTTCCCCTGCCTTATGCCCAGATGTCAAAGAAAAGAAAGATGTGTTTCAGGCAAGCTTTCATCAGGAATGTTTTTCTTAGGTATATACATGCCAATCTTCTACATTCACAAAATATACATGTTTTGAGGGAAAAAAATACCCACTCTTTGACTGATAGAAGAATATTATTTGCAAAGTTTGTAATGGTTATGTTTAAAGCACCTAGGTGGACTGCTTCTGCAGACAGGAGGTACGTTCTGGTATCTGTTGCATATCAACACTGAGTTGTTTTCAGGCTTGTTCAAGAACAGCAGTACAGAATTCGTAGTCCAAACACAAATTATGCAATTAAGTGTTATCTCCATTTTCTGCAATTTCATTAAGAAGTTCTCAAATCCTGCTGCAAACCATTAGTCTTATTTTCATTATCATATCATGTACTCGCAAAATTAATGTATGCATAGAAGTGAAGGAAATAATGTAAGAGTTCTGAAAGAAATAGGCGTGTACATGTGCATCTCAGAGTTCTGCCTAGCTTATTATGTGATTTTTATTTTGGTCAGTTGGTGGGGATAAGAATTCTTTGGCAGAATAATGTGTTCACTGCTTTAATATGGACACAAGTGTAAAAGCTGGAAAATTCATTGTTGGGACCAAAACTCCTGACTCAACCATTAGGCAGTTGTATCTTGTGCTTAACATTGTCTTGTATCAGTCCATAGTTTTAAGAATCATATATGCTATAAAAAATCAGCTACATCTAGAGAAGATATTAAACCTAAATTGGTGTAGTTTTGTAATTTTCTAGTTTACCTTTGATATTAAGGAAGGGTGAACTCTATCTAGTTTCAATCACATGTGAAAGCTTTTGAATTCTTGCCCTACTTTGAAGAAACTGGTGTCAGATAGAAATATAGTGAAAAAATTAGAAAAGAGGAAAGAGAAAATATCAGGTGAAAGACAAATATATTTGAACTAAGTTCTACTTTCACCTATGTCTGCACATCTACATGGGCAAATCAATGTGCTAGGGTGTGTCACATTCCAGTTCCTCCGTACTATATATTAAGACTGCCCCACACTGAATGTCAAGTAAGCTACATCACACAAAAGTACTTTTAGGGCTAACATATGGGAGTGATATTTTAGAGAAGTAAGGAAATGTGTGAGATTAAAGGATATTATCTTGCCTGCACTGAGACCCTCACATATTCCGCTCCTGATGGCCCTGTCCTACGTGAGCTCACTCATGCATTGACTCACCAACCGATGGTACCTCATATACAAGATTCAGAGCTTTTCCTTAGAAGTCAAGGCCAGTAGCCTTACCTCTGTGCAAGGCTCGGCAGCTAACGAGCCCCTCTAGGCACCAGATTGTCTCCATATGCAGCCTTGTGCTGTGTCTCTTCCATGCCACGTTGTAGCTGGGCTCTTGCCATATCACCCAAGGCATGTGGTGGCCTGACTCTCACAGTGTTACCCAACGCACAGAGCTTCATAAATGGGTTAGGAAAATAGGGAGAGGTCTTTTAATTAGCTCACCTGCCACTCCTCCATACATAATGTTCAGTGTATGCCTCCTACAAGGGCATTTCTTATGGAGCAGCTCATGCCCTACTGTGTCTGTGTCCTGGCTTGACTCACAGTACCCTCCCTAGACAGGCAGTCCTTTAGTACGAAGAAAGACAGTTCTAGAGGGGTATGTTTGCTCTGATTGCTTTCTGAGCTGGCTGACAGATTAGCAAGCTTAAGAACCGTGTCCTGCTAACATGATCCATCACACAGCTCACGAACGCCTGGTCTGCGGCCAGGGCAGGGTGAGCACAGGGTACATGTGTGCGCATGTCGTGTAGCCGTAGCCAAAAGCCCACACAGGGAAAGGTGGTAGGAAGTTGCTAGCAAGATTTAAATTAACACTTTAGCTTTCTGTTCTGTAACTCGTAAAGATAGGTAACTCATTACATGAGTTTAATTACGAAATAATTTTTTATTTTGTAATTAACGAAATTAACAAAAAAATGAAAAAATTTAATTACGCCCACCAGATTTGCTAAAATTGGGAAAAGAGTATGGCCGGTGTCACAGTCTCCATATGTAGAGCACTCTCCTGAGAGTGTTCTGCTCTTGTGTGATATATGCTTGCCACAAAGAGAAAGGGAATAAAACTTTTTTTCTCTATCAAGCAATGACAGGGAAAGAAGCAGGAGCTTATACTGCAGCAAGAGATAAACTCTCTAATGGCAAGATCATTGAGTAATGGAGTAGACCGCCCGGGGAGCTATGGTGTCTCCCTCACTGGTTTTTTTTTCAGCAGGACATAACACAGCCGTCTGTCAGGGATGATTTATACATAGTTTGTCCTGCCTTGGAGCAGGGGATAGGCTAACTGACCTTCTCGGATCCCTTCCAGACCCATTTTCTGTGATTCCCCATATTAAGACGCTTCTGTAGATGTGAGGGATGTTTTTACATACTGTATTTCCTTTGTGTTCTAGGGGCATTATCCTTAACTCTTATAATTTATCTTCTTCCTGAAACCAATACCATTTCATTAAGTGTAATGATAATTTAATGCACATTTCTTCATCCCATATATACAGTATTCTCATTCATCTGCAGTACTGGAACATAGTCACCCTTAGCTTTCCTTTTAATCTACAGTTCAAAGCTCTGCCAGAGTCCAGGGTCAGGACCCTGCCCTAATCTGTCGAAACAGCAAAGGTGAAGGATAGAGCTGATCATCTAATAGAGGTGATTGTTCACGTGTTGTTAATTGAAGTTGGAAATGAAAGCCAAGCTGAAACGTAAGAAAAAAGCTGTGGCACATCAAATGGGAAAAAAGCTGTGGCACATCAAATGGGACAAAAGCAATCCATTCAATGTTTTCTGTGATGACTGGATGATGCACTGTCCCGTGGTGGACTGCAGCATCTTTGGCAATGGCGAAAAAAGACCGTTTGTCTTGTCCACAGCGGTGTAGGACTGAACCCAGTGATTCAGCTGGTTATCTTAAATCATTTGTTCCAACTGCACACTGAGATAGGCAAAGGCAGACAATTTCAAGCTAGTAATTTCTAAAGTTCTCAAAGATATCTTGAAAGCAAAAATGAATTCTGTATTAATACATGGTGCCATAGGCAACACCTCCAGTTCATTACTAATCTCTGAGTCTTACCATCTTCAAAGATGTTCAGGGTATTTTTAATGGTAATTGCCAGTTTCTGTTGACCGTTTAATAATCCTGTCTCAGCTTTTCTTTGTTGTTCACAACTTACCTTGTGTTAGACATTTAATACACTCTCTTTTATGTTATGCAGTTCACTCAGAATATTTCACACAAACAAAACCAGTAAGAATCAGATTTTGCATACTATTCAGGTGCTGTGCTGTAAACAGGACGTCCTGGCAGATTCTTGTGTGCCATTGCAATAGTTCTAACATGTTGACAAATTAGTTGATGACACTATCGTGGTGTTTTCTGCTCAAAAACTCTTGTCACTGCCGTGAACATAAGCCAGTCCCAACTGTTTTCTTTTAAAGCATGCAGATGATCTGTGAGCTATTTATAGAAGAACAATGCTAGGAATATTATGTTAAGAGTAACCCAATAACACTACTTATGAAACATCTAGTGCAGATCTCCATAATATTTATGTTAAAACTAAATTAGGTATGTATGAATAAGTATGTGCATGCTTAGAGTTTAGGAAAGTCTTCATCATCATTTTCTTCTTGAAAATACAGGAAAGGGGGCAGAGTTGCACTGATTGGTGTGAATGACTCATAGCACTAGCTGAGTTAACTTCAGTCCGTACCAAAATACTATTGCTTTACCTTTTTCCCCATGATCTTGTCTGATTGGAATGAGACCTTTTCATTATGGAGTAAACATTTTCTGGGCTTTGAAATACAGGGGAGCTGCTGAGGTCAGAAACAATTTTTCCCATCTTTCTCCCACTGCAGACCAAAGAAAATTAGAGCCAGGACATGTTTATTAGTGCTTGTTCTTGCTCCTTCTCCTGCCTAAGTCTGTATCAGAATATGTATTGTTCTCAAAGGCTTGTAACACTTGACATCAAGTGGGAGAAAAGAGAGAGCCTATTTCATATGCATGACCCGTTAAAGAGGGCATGTCATCTAAGGTGAGCTGGCACCTGCAAGTAGAGCTAGCGTGAGATCACTGGCTGCATTTATACTTATCATTAAAATAGAACAGGGTCTGTTTTCTGGGAAAGAGCACGGCATGTTTTATAACAGTATGGATATACTATCTTCTTTCCAGAGCAGGTTGCTTCATTTATGCTGCCCTGTGGATAGAAACCCTGGTCTAAACCAGCCCCAGCACCACATCCAGGAATTGTTTGGGAGAGACTAGTTGCCCTGGACTGAAGCTATGCCAGGAAGCATGCTAACAGTTAAATTAATTTTTTTATTTAGTTCAACAACGTGCTATAATTATGTGACAATTCTTAAGCTGGTTTCCTTGCCCTGTGTCATTAACTTGAGTAAGCTGTACAGTCAGTTTCTGCAGAAAACACAAATGCTAGAAGGGATACAAAATTTTGTATTGACAGCATGTAAAGAAGGGGCTATATCCCTCATAGTAACAGCAGCAGCCCTGCTGCTACCGTTTTCTTTCATTGGAAGTGCTCCCTCTGGATCCATATCAACACTATGGAAGGATGTACACCTAAGGGACAGAACCAAGCCTAGCAGAATTTACAAGCATACAGGAATTTCAAACCTGTATAAAAATAAACAAATAATCAAAAAAAACCCACAACCTTTTTCAGTCTGCAAGATCTGGTGTGAGCTATATCTCTCCATTTACTTGTCCTTGTATAAACACAAAGGAAGACACAGGCATGCTCCAAGGACCCACCATTTACAGCCTGGCAATTTACTTAAAAGTTGCTGTGAGTGAGTGCCTGGTCTTCAGGCAAGTACCACAGTTCATTTTCTCGACAGCACCAGAGTGTGTAGTATCTGAATTTCAACAGATACTTTCTGCTTTCTTTTATGATATTTTAACAAAATTAAATGTTGCTGACTATTTTTATTACTATAAGGGATCTTGGATAACAATCCAATTATAAAGATTTGTATTTGATTTACTAGTTCAAAATAAGAAATCAATAAATTTTATTAACAGATGACTTAATGGCTTCATATTACCTACTTTGTATATCTACTTAACAGATAAAGGCTTTGATCTCCTACTGCACCCATGTGGGGAATCTGAGGCTGTGGGTCTTCTAAAAGGCAAGTTGCTGGCATCTGAAGTACCAGCCCACACGTATTTTAAAATTGCCATAAATTTTAAAAATGCCAAAAATTGAATAAAAGCTTTCTTACATGGCACAGTTCTTCCCTTTCTTGTCCCCACTCTGCCTCACCCAGAATTTTACCAAACACTGCTCACTTCTCTTTCAGGCAGAGGCAGCGTACCAGCACACCTCCAGGGTGGCAGGGCCGTCACCAGCAGATACATGACAGTAAAGAGTTTGCTGGCCCCACAGTTGTTCTTCACTGCCATCATTAGTCCCTGTAAGGTCACTCTGTAATACTTCGAGTTTGCTCTCTATGTTCATATTGCTTAGTATAATGAAATAATAATAATAACAATAACAATAATAATAATAATAATAATAATCTCTGCAATCTGCATCATACTGCTGGTTCTGATCTTACAGTCTTTTCTCATGGGAATTGCAGGCTGAAATTTGCCAAGAGTTTGCATTTGCTTTTATTTACATATTGCCACTAACGTTAAGATTTCCCACACATCAACATTTAAAAAAAAAAACGGAACTACATTCCCCTCTCATTTGATCGCTTTGGATCTCCAAAGTGTCTCTCCCTTTCAATTTCTATCAAACTTTTTGACAAAACAAAAGTAATTGGGGTACAAAAATAATGTAAGCAATGGAATAATTTTTGTTATTTCCATCTGATACTTGTACTGTAGTCATCAGTTTTGAAATTAAGGTTATTAGCCTCCAAAGCATACATATTCAACACAAAGTGGCAATGCAGTTGCACTCTTCTTATTAGCATTAGTGAAATGCTCATCACCAACTCCCTTATCTTAAAGCTGAATACCTTATGCTTTTGTGTGCTTCCATGTTTTTATTTTATTTCCCTATAGTCATAATACATGTTATAAACACTAGCAGAGTGTTGGGAACTGGCTGATTTACCTGCTCAGTTCTGAAGGTGCAGAGATTCCTCACTAGGATTGCATGGAGAAAATTCAGTCAGGAACAGAAAGGACAGAAAAAAAACCCCAGGTCCCTGGGTATATGGGACAGTTATTTGTCCCTTATGCTCTTTCAACAAAAAACAAACAACAATCTAAATCACCTTGAAAAGATTAAGGGTGACAAAGAGCAGTTGTTCTTTTTATGATGAACCAGCCTCAGCATAAAAAAAAGTTATGACAAAAGTGAGCCTTGGGAGCAGAAAAGATACCATGATACAGATATTAAGCTTGATGGCAGATGTAAGTTGCAGTGAATTCTATCCCAGAGTGATTCTGTTTGCATGGATCACTTATATGCTGTATTAGTTTGCAATCGTTCTAATATTTTAAAGACAGTTTGTTTCGATTATATTTGTTTCTTTTTTTATTAAACAATAAAATGCAATAAAAAAAGACAGCAGCTAGTACTGACCCCTGCATGCTGAAATACTAGAGCTTTTCATAGTGCTGACTTAGGCAATATGAGACTGAAATTAAGAAATAACAAACAGAACTGTTTAAATGTTTATTTTTACAGCACAGCTGTCTATTGCAAAATGTTGTTTGGTCAAAAACCGAAGTGTTCATTTTGAGTATGTTTCTAGTGGGAAACTATTAGACTTACTCAAACTCAAAACACAGTGTTTAGTATTGATTTCTCTCTACAGTTCCATCCAAAATCTTAAATTCCATGCCATAAATGAGAATTTCAAGTTAGTGTCATTACAGCAGACATTACCGGAATTAAGCATGTGAACATAACTAGGGAGAACAAAGCATTTTAGCATGATCATTTAGATGTTTCCAAATCAAAATTCTCTGGAAAATGTATCTCCTGAGAGAAACTTAAAGTTTTATTATTTAGGATGAAAACATTGCAGAATGTCAGAACTTCCCACAGGGTAAAAAATGGATTTCCAGCCAGCTTGGCAACCCCTTGCTGTCCGCTGGAGCACAAGTGCCCTGGAGCCCGCACCCTCCAGCAGGAAGCCTCAAGAGAGACAAGCAAGACTCTCATTAGCTAACACTGCTACAACACTATTTTAATTACAGATTTTAACAGAGGAAGAGACCATACACCTCAGCAGCGGTACAGCTTGCTTGAAAATACATATACAGAGTCAAAACTTTTTAAATTAAGAAAAGAAAGAATAAATGTAGTAGAAAAAAGCAGAAACCATTCTTCTTCATTGAACAGTTAAATGGCTTATGCTACACACCTTTATAAACAAGGCAAAATCCTGGGTATTTATGGCCAAGCTCTCTTTGAACTCATCTGACATTTGCCAAAGCGTAACATCTTTTCCCTTATTTCAGTTCAATATCTGTATTGATTCTGTATCATAGGCAATTCATCGTTTTTACACTGCTACTAAACTTACAAAAAAGTTAAAAATTGTTCCATATCAGAAAATACCATCCAAGCTTGGAAAGAAACAAATCGAAGATTGATTTAAAAGCATAGATCAGCCTATTGACTCCTGCTTCCACCTCTGAATCCTGAGGACAATCTTCCATTTTCTCAGCTTTTGGTTCTCTTCCTGATTTCCAAGTGAGGGAAATGAAACATTGTCTGGCCTCATTTATTTAAATAATATCTGGACCTCCAAGCTAGGAAATGGATTTTCATGCTTTTCTGGTTACCTGAGATGTGCTGATAACCTTAGACTCTAGTTCCATTTACATGCTGATATGGTACATTTAGCGAAAGTTAGCAGTTGTCTCTTAGTAAAATGGCATTTCCAGTTCCCAGCTCCTGAAGCAGGAAATAAAAATAAATGTAAGGAGTTCACACACACACAGAGTCCTCAACAACCACAGAACTAAAACAAAAACAAGCAGTGTTGCAGGTTATGATGGGTCCCTGAAGGATCTATATACTATTATACTTAAAAATGTCATGATTCAGGGTCTCTAGTTTCTCTAAGTGCATAGCCTTGGACAAGAGGACCTGTGCCACCCAGGACCTGTGCACAACACCAGGTGGAGTTGTGCAGCTTCCTCGCTGTAGTTAGGACCTCAGAGCATGCTACACCAGGCAGGGCCCTTCAGTAAGCCTGCGGGGGTTTGAAATCTTCTAGGTTTCCTTTGGAAAACAGGGGCATTTTGAAACAAAGTATGATTTAATGTCAGGAGAAAGAAAGAAGTGCTGCAAAAGCAAAGGAATTTTCAATACAGCAAGGAAGTCTACATGCACGTCTGTTTGAAGCAAGGCTTTGGAAATCATCCCTTATATCATTCAATACCAGCTCCAGGGATGAAAATGGGGTTATTGGTTTTTACACAGGCAATCTTGTTCTTACCTTCCCTCTGTTTACAAGCTGCCATGCTTGCTTACCCTTTGTCTTTTCCTGTACCTCTAGAAAAATCTCTGATTTATCAAATTGTCCCCAAAACAGCGTGT
Organism: Ibycter americanus; assembly: GCA_035590275.1. Taxonomy (NCBI): domain Eukaryota; kingdom Metazoa; phylum Chordata; class Aves; order Falconiformes; family Falconidae; genus Ibycter; species Ibycter americanus. The sequence goes on from JAVJGI010000040.1 coordinate 49,199,335, forward strand.
TTTCTTAAGTATTCTTCTAGACAAATGCAGTGTGTTTTGTTCTTGATTAGAGGCACACAGATCTATGTTACACTCTTAAAAAAAATATAGGTGTATTTTTAAATGTTCATATTGCCACTGCTATGTTTTGGGCCCAGTTTGTTTAGGTACCTTGGGCTGTGCAGAGATGACCTGTAAGCAGTATACTTAAAAGCACAAAGCAGTGATTTACTGGCCAACGCACACAGAAACCGGCTAGGATTTCACAAGCTGCTAGGCTAGTCGTTCGTGTGTTCTCCACCCCAATAAGACACTCAAAGAGACTTTGCTGATAAGGAGAGGATCGGTCAGCAGGGGAAGAGGTGGCCTCCACCTCTGCTGCTGAGCTGCTGTCATCCACCGGTTACATCAACACCGACACACCAATGGCACTGACAGCTGGACAAATCCTCATCACCCTCTTCTTCCCTTTAAGATTTTTCATGCTGTCGGGCCAGTATTTTCCTCCTTGAAATGTTGAGCTCCTCATGATCCATGTCTCAAAAATTCTTATTTTGAAGACTTGACAGACTCCATCACAGCTTTGTCTCAACTTAGCAACTTTCTCAGCAGCCTGAGCCAAGGCTGTGCAGCCAGACATAGCAGGGGTGGGCCATGGATACCTGAAACATCGACAGCTGAAGGTCTCTCCCCGAGTTTGTTACAGAGAGGGCTACAGACAGAGGAGGTTATATTAAGGAGAATGAGAGGAGGTTATATTAAGGAAAATCACCATCACCGTACAAATCTAGATATACCTGACATCTTCTCTGCCTCTAGAAATAGTGAAAGGTGACTACTATTGATGCAAAACAAGGCTCTACCCATACTTTTGAACCGTATTTTTTGTCATATCAGCCAGGATCCTCTCTGACACCTGTGTTATGACTGATGTATCAATATCAAATCAGGCTCCACAGCCATTAGTTAACTCATAAGCCATAAAATTATACGTTTTGATTAAAAAGTGATGGCCGTCATCATTTGGCTAATGGCAGAGTCTTCTAATTTCATGCCTGCAATAGAATAATGATGAGCAATTTACTGCTTTTGAATACACACAGCGATAGCAGGGGCATATATTTATTGTACTCATTATCATCTAGGAAACCTAATCAACTCCTCCTATATGAGCAAAGTACAAAAGTTTATAATGCCATTACTAAACAACATTGAAACAAATGGGTATGATGGATATAAGGGCATAAGGACATCCTCACCTGACCTCACCTGGCCTCATGCCCAGAAAGCTGAGAACAGTGAGTGATACTGAGATGTCACTGTGGTCAAAAGTTGTCATGCTAAGGAAATAACTACTTCCTCTTGTCACAGATTTTCATACAGATCACCTGCCTTCTTGTCTTGCTGAACCTGCACTGCCCTATGTACCTGTCATGCTGAGAAACAGCAAGATGCTCAGCCACCTCCAATGATGCTTTTAGGACACACTACTGTTTTTTACTGATTGCCTTTTGGGGTGTCTTGGGTCAAAGGCTTTCTGTTACTGAAGGGAACTAGCCAAACGCAAGATAGAGTGAACAATTGCTAAAACAGTTGCTTTGGGAAAAATGAGACTTGGGCTTCCTGTGGTGGGTGGTTCACACAAGGCATATTTGGGACTTCCCTGGACAAAAGACATGCTGGGAAAATGCTGACAGATTTCCACTTCACATACCATTGAAACACAGCTAGTTCTTCCAGTCTCCCACAGGAAAAAATAGCATTAATTTAGAATGAATTATCAGGGGACCAGAGTTGCAGCCTGAAAGAGGTATCATACCAAACTGACAGAGAAAAGGCATCATGAAGTGTAAGATTAGAGGAATGTAAGGAACCTCATATTTCCTGTTCTGGTTTCTTCTATAATATGATTCTACAAATTTAACCAAATTATATCTGCATTAAGTCAAGTTGTGTATGAAAACCTTCCCTCATAAATACAAACTGGGTAAGATGTTCACCTGCATATCCTTTTCTGCAGCTGAGATTTATTATCAGATTTATTGACCACTCGGTCTTGAAAGGAACAATTTGGGGCCTGTGAATAGTACTTCAATTTTGAGAAAATGTAGAATGCTACCCATTAGATACCACTAAAGGCAAAAATAACTCTGTGTATTAGTTTGAGTCATAGCCTTTGATATCAAGAAGGCTCATCTGGTAAATCTTACATCCTTAAACACTGTCCTGGAATAAGATGCCTTGTTGAGATAACGCAATGTTTTGCATTATGTCTCCAGATCAGCCAGTACTTTTGTGGTTCTAACATGTGCAATATTTATGGTTTTGTCAAGAATCCAGAATGTTTCTTTTATACGAAAAGATGTCATACACACACACACACACAAAAGCTTTTACTGAAATGAAGGTAGAAATGAAATTATAATCTCCTCAGTCAAAAAACCAAGAGGGATGAAGTCTAGGAAATGCCATATACTCTTTGTGCCATTTACATAGAGACTAAAGGACATGATATACCCTACTCAGTTTCTGTGCCAGTTTAATTTAAACTGAAGGATCATAAAAATATGCTGATAATTAGAAATTTTGGAAAGAATTTGATCTGGCAAAATCTAATCTCCAAACATTTCAACTTCAGTACCGCTCTGTTGATTCCATTAAGTTACCTCTGATTTACATAGCACAGGGTAATTGATGTCTTCTATTAAATTGAGTGTTTTATTTTTAATGATGAGAGGTTGCTTGCTGCCTGAGGATTACAACCAGATTTATCCTCCATGCTCTTCCACTGAAGTCAGCAGATAAAATAGCATAGAGCATGACCATCCTATACCTCTGTAAAACTGGTTTTATTTGTAAAAAGTGAAGCTAATAGCAGTCTTATTGCACTAGCTTTATCTTAACAAATTGTATTTTTTCTCCATTATATTTTGTGCATTGCCTGTCTTCTTAAATTGTATATTTTGGTGTTAGATATAGTTGATTATAAAGCAGGTATCACAAAGCACCCCTCTGTGGAGGGTCCTATAGACTGTTTGGACATTGAGAAAAGCAACTAATGAAAATATGGAACAGAGCCACAGGCAGTACTAGATAATGTGGGAAAATTAGTGTTTAAATGTTCCTTCCCATTTCTGCTCATGTACATTTATCCGGTTTTGTTTGTTTCTGTTCATCTCACATTTATCTCACTCTTACCATTTCTCCTGAGACACCACAAGCAGTCACACACACATGGCAACTAAGAGGAACCATCAACAATGTTTTCCTCATCAACTAAACAGAATTTAGAGCTGCTTTTCAGATAAGAAAGGGTAATGGGTCTGATGCACTACCATGATATTCATTGTATTTTGTGTTCTAATTGTCACGAGCCCTGGGACACGTTTGACATGGAATAAAGACTGGGGAAGGGTGAGGGGAACCCACCACCAAAACACACAGAAAGTGTTGAAGAGAGTCTGTATTATTTTCAGGGTAGTACACAGCTTTATCTATTAAGACAGGCCTCATGCCACCAGACCTGACTATTCATGGGCTGTGTATTTAAATGGGAAGAAAGAGAAATCAGCATCAAAGCAACATACTGCCAAGCCACCAAAAATTTTGAACCTTCTTACAAGACTGCAGGAAAAAAGAACAGGGTACAAACATGCCTGTGAGGTTTAAATTACCACAGTGTAACCACAGTGTATGTAGCTACATATTTGTAATTATTGTTTTGGTACCATACCTATAAATTCTCACAAATCCATTTGTTCAGGGGCAAAGGCCATTTGTGAAGTAGAATTTTATACTATATTATAGCAAATTCATGTTATATTGTCAGAAGTTTCAGGCTTGTGCTTGATTTTGATTTCTCTTGAATGGAGTTTAGATTGAAAACTACCGTGTTCTCCAGCTGCAAGAAATGTAACAGCACCTGAGTGACCGCTTGGCTATACCAGCATAACCAAGAGCATAATTTTTTTCACTCTAGCTATAATTTACAGGTTTCAGCTAACAGTCAAAATACTAAACTTCAGTTAGGACTCTGCCAAGATCTCACCTTTTTGAAGGATTAAGTGATAAGGACTTTCTTCAGAATCAACATAAGGCACAGAAAATTTTTATTTCCTGAAAAACTCTGTGTCTTGACTCTTCTGATCCCTAGCGTGGTTCACATCGTTATAGCAAAAGCTGGTGTTCTCTGTGGCATGTCTGTGGGAAAAAGGGTATGTAATCAAAATTTCACTATTTCACTGTTCAACAAAGTTTCTTTTGTTGGAGTAAAAAAAACCAAAAGCTCTACTTTATGCCTAAATTTAAAATGTTTATCTGTTTCGTCTAAGCTGATACTTCCCTGTCATCTCACCCTATCCTGAATTTTCTCCCTAATCTGCTGTTTCAGAGAGGAAGAGAATCAGATACTGATATCCCTTTCCTGCAGATATCATTATCAAGCAAGAAATCTGTCTCATCTCCTCATCTCTAGCAGATGCCAAATTTCCTATAGCTTTGGGGGGAACTCCAAGGCCAATGTATCTCTACTAGAAATGCCCATGAAAATTGGAGAAGCCATCGTTACCAGACTAGAACACGGAAAATCAGCCATGTTTTCCATTAAAGCTGTCAACAGAGATGAGGAAATATAAATGACCTATCAGGAGGTCATGACAGGATTGTGTTCCTAAAAGAAAACCATGAGCATTTTAGTTGAGCTCAGGAGACCTCTTTCTGAAGTGATTTTTCTCCGCTTGGTTCACACGGCAAACTGTTCTTAAATGGCATGAACTTGATTTCATTAGATAAAACTAAGCCGAAAGCGTTGCTCTACAAGTAAACCTAAAATTTCCTGCTACTTATAGGTATTCAGTCTGTGGGATGAGACTAGGACTTCAAACATGAAGAGGGTACATTGCTATTCTGTTAGACTGTTTGTTTCTTTGTCTAAGAGAGGTGATGGGAAATCTCCATCCTTAGGGATACTTAAAAAAACTATACAAGTTGCTTAGCAACCTGATCTATATGGACCTGCTTTGAGCAGGATGTTGGACTAGGTGACCTCCAGAGGCCCCTTCAAATCTAAATAATCTCTGATTCTTTATTTTGCCCTACAGATTAAGCGCTATTGGTCTGTTCTGCTTACCAGTGCAGACATAGTCCTTGTAGTCTTCAAGGACTTCACTACGTGCTGGCAGAAGCTATATTCTTCATCACAAGAATGATCTTGTATAAATTACAGGTCTAGTCAAAATTCTAGATACAGCAAACTGTCAGGGTGCAGTAAAGGTCAGAACTGATAAAAGATAGAAATGTGAGAAGGCAAGACAGAACAGTGTCAAAGAAATAAAAAGGGACAGCACTATACTCCAGTAAAGTTTTATGAAATTAGCATCCAAGTTTTCCTGGACCTATTACAAAATAGAGTGGAACAAAATTTTTTAAGTCTGTCCTTTCTCACCTTAAACCTTAGCAGGTCAGTTTGTAAAATACTGTTCAGTCTTTACTCACATGTCTCATGATTATGGATTCAAAATTTGCCTTCATAGCAGTGAATAGTATCTTCTTTGCGAAGTTTTAAAATACATATTTTTAATTACAGCAACATTCAACATACTTGAAGCTGTTAATTCATTTATTTTGTTGTGACTTCCCTGAATGCAATATACTTCATGCCCTATGACTCCACATTCATTGCACATACAGTATAAATATATTTATTTGAGAAACAGATATTTTGTTATGAATTTGAAACATAAAGAGAAACACTTATGAGGAGTGGCTGAAGGAGCTGGGTTTGTTTAGCCTGGAGAAAAGAAGGCTGAGAGGAAACCTTATTTCTCTCTACAACTGCCTGAAAGGAGGTTGTAACCAGATGAGTGTCAGTCTCTTTGCACAAGTAACAAGTGATAGGACAAGAGAAAATAGCCTCAGGTTGCGCCAGGGTCTGGATTTCAGGAAAAAATTTCTTCACCAAAAATGTTGTCAAGCATTGGAACAGGCTGCCCAGGGAAGTGGTTGAGTCACCATCCCTGGAGGTATTTACGAGAGGTATAGATGTGGGGCTTAGGGACATGGTTTAGTGGCGGACTTGGTAGCATTAGATTTACAGCTGGACTCAGTCTTAAAGGTCTTTTCCAACCTAAATGATTCTGTGATTCTATGATTCTATATTGGTGCATTTGACTGAAAGGTTTTGAACACCTCATTAACATAAACCATGCCAAATATTCCTGAAAATCTCAAAGAAAATCATAACTTTATCATAGCTATTCGCTTATTTCATTGACCATTTCTTAAGAGTATTCAAAATTTTTGAGGAATGGAAATATAATACCTCCTGCCTGAGGAATTTGAAGTTCTTTAAAACCAAATCTGCTAATCATTTGATTAGGAAAATTACAGTGATTTCTACAGACTAATCTCAAATAACTCGCCCTACAGTATTAAAATCAAGTTAATTTAAATATGAGAACAGGTTAATGAATCTTTGGTGTGCAATTGTGAAATTACATAAAAGATCCACCTGGCCAATAATGTCCATACTGAACTCTCACGTTACAAAGATGCTCAGCTGAAGTCTGATGTATCTAGCAGATTCAGCGCAGCTACTCATTGCATAAATGTTCACACAGGAGACTGAGCTTCAGACACCCAGATTTACAGGAGAAAAATTGAGGACAAGGAAAATATCACCAGACTGCTTCCATGATGAAAGTGATATGTAATATATGATTTCTATATGCTGCTCATTATTTTCCAGCTGAAAAGATAGCTGTTCATTTTGAAGCCCCTAACCTATTTCACTTTGTGAGGTCCTTTCATTTGTAAAATTTACCTTTGTAAAATCTTCAAAATGTGAACTATTTATTCATAATATCTTGTGTCAATACATATTTAAATTAGTGGTCTGTATACTCCTTTTTCTCCTGTAATGCAAGAAAAATTCCTTGCTGCAATGTATGTCCGTCTCACCTCTGCAACAAATGTGATTCATATAAATTACATATCCAAACCTCCGAGAAGCAAAAAAAAAAAAAAAAAGTAAAAGCTTTTATGGCTCTAATGAAAACCCACAGTCCTGAGAGAAGTTCCTTAGTCTGTTGGAAGATCTGTAGGCTTACTGAGTACGCAACTGGGTTGTTGTTCTTGTTTTGGGTTTTTTTTCATATTCCTCTCTGACAGTGGATGTCTGCCTGTGAACACAGCAGAGAATCTACAACACTACCAAAAGGATACCTTAACCACAAAGGCATCGACAGAATCAGAGTGTGTAAACACACGGACCAAGGCAATGCTGGGTATTTGGAAAAAAGGTTGCCAGAATTGCAATGGGCAACTCCCATTTACAAGAGTTTCCAAGCACCAGCAAAAGACAGAATAGTACACAAACAGGATAGAAAAAGGAGCTCTGGCTCAAAGGAACTGGTTATCTGAACAAGAAAAAAATGCTGTGGAAAGGCCTTCGGTGACCAGCTGCACAGGTACGTCTGTGCTCAAAATACCAGGTTACTGCAGTTCAAATTCTCGCTGAGAGTTTTAGAAACTGAAAGACCTGAAGAAGCTTGTGGTATTGCAACAGAAAGTACAAAATCAAACTTACAACGGATGTTTCCAAGGAGGTCCCTAGTGCAAAAAGAATAAATGGATTTCCTGCCATGCAACAACAGAAGCGTACTACAGAGACCTGTAACCTGTGAATGTAACAGTGGCAAAAGCGAAAGAAGGCTTAGACACACTGAGTTTACTTAAAAAAAAAAAACAACAAAACCAAAACTTACCTACATTTGCAATATCAAAATGTTGTCTTTTGGTTTAACACATACTGGTAGAAAGTTTAAAACAAATATAGTCACAGCCTGGGGCAAGGAGAGTTGCAGAGGGCAAGGCAGGCTTTTCCTCACATTCGACATCACAAAGTTAGGAAAGGAACAACAACCAAAGCGACTGGCTTTTCTTCTCACTTAATGGCTTCGTTGAACATCCAGAAAACACATGTTTCTCCCCCCACAACACAAAGTGCTGCTCTGTAATACTTGGATGTTAATTGTTACTATGACTGGGGTGACTACATAATGCAGCTGGTTTTGAAAATTGTTTGCTGCCTGATTTTTCACTCTTCATATAAATATTGCCTGAGCAATTTTTACTTCAACACTTATTTACTCTAACTTCTGTTTTCATCATAACTTTTTGAAGCACTGAAACTTCATGAAACACACCAGCCTTTCTCCCCATATCAACTAAAAATTAATAAAAACATGCCAAAGGCAACTGCTTTTTAACTTCCATCCAGTTCCTCATTACCATTCCCCTTCTCATCTCCTCCTTCACTCAGATGCTTGGATCAGAGAGAGACTTGCTCCGAGGCTAACTTCGTAGGTAAAGGCACTTGTTCATTTTAATGACTGTCACTCCTCTCAACATAAATGCAAGAAAGGCTTTAGCCTTGTATTCAAATAATGGTCCAAGCATTATGAAAATAAGCCTCGGGTAAAGTATTTCATGCTGGGCATGTAATGAACAACAATTGTTTTCAGTCCTGCCCTCAATTTCTACTGGCCATCTATTAGAAGATGTGCTGGTCAGGGAGAACACAGTCACCTAGTGGAAAGGTGAAGATGAAAATCCAGAAATGCTAGGTACGAATGAGGCCAAACCCAACATTTTTTGACATTTCTCATAAAACTGGAGCTTCTTGGGCCTGTAGCAAAATCAATGCCTCAGTGAAATCAACGTCCCTGTCAGTTCTACTCTGAGTAGTTTTTCCAGATTCTTAAGGCTCTGGGGACATCCCAACTTTCATAGTCTTTCATCTGTGACAGACCCTCCTGGCTTAGTTATCAAGATCAGAGCTTCGGTTTTGCCTCATCAGATAGCATCTTGTCAAAGATCAAATTTATACTAGCATTACATTCACAGTGCATCTATCACCCTCCCAGTGTTTTCAATTTGTATTTGTCTTAGCTTGTATTTGTATTTGCATCAGGCAGGAGAATTAAGGAAAGAAAAGACTTAGGTTTAGCATTCACCGCTGCACAGCATCTATAGTGTCATTGAACGCTAACTTAACACCAAGCACATGTAAAACGCCACTGAATATTCTTATTATACCATTATGGGATATTGCTATGCTAGCGATGACCTTTCAAGGATCAGTATCAAATCACTGTAGTGTTCTGGGAGCTGAATCACTGCTTGAGATTTGGGATCTGATAGCAAAAATATGGAAGTCAAATAATGCTGAGCTTCTGTCCCGGATTAACTGCAAGAAGCCAGATGTGCTCCCTGTTTTCATCTAAGAAAATGTTGCCACTAGGACTATCTGACAGTTTCCCTTACCGCAGCTTTAACCAGGGCACTAGACAGGAGTTTGGTGGTTTGTTTTTTTTTTTGCAGAAGTGGATTCTGACATATCCCTTGGCCTGGTTTTGCACACTGAGAGCTGCCCTACAGCCTCCATCATCGAAGTGCTGGTACCAGTGATCCGTGCCAGGTTCTCACTGCCTGAGCCAAACCCCACATTTGAACAGCAAGCCCCCACCCTGTCCTCATCAGGATTCTCCTCAAGGCTGGTTCTTTCCTCCACTGCCTTCTTGACTGGGCCTAGACAGCTATTGAATTTTTTATTCTCCCTCACAAGACAGTTAGCAAGTAATATTTGAAACAATTCACTGGGAAAAAACCCACAGCTATTTGATAAAGGATTTGTAAATAACACACCTGCTGTTATATTAAGAACAAGAGCAAAGGAAGTGGAATAGCTGGTCTGTATTTTGCCCAGTTTGTAACCAAACAGGTTGTTGAGCAAGATTTTGAGAGCATCTAAAAGAGGAGGTATAGGTGAAGTATAAATACAATTTTATTTTCACATCTTGCTCTGCAAATCTACAGGCTTCCCTATACTCTGGACAAATGAACTTGGCAACTGAGCCTGCTTTTCAACATACTATCAGAATACCTCAAAGTATTCATCCCACCAGAAGACAAAATAGGCAACTCCTCCTCCCATCACTTTTAAACGCACATTGATTTTCTTCTTTTCTGTAAATACTGAAAATATTATACATTCTTTTCTGGTACCATCTTCTTGAGCCACGAATGATGGGCCTTCCATCTTCCAATATGAAGCTGCCTCCCAAAGCCACTTAATTCCAGTCAGCTTCCAACCTAATGTAGAAGGGAAAATATGCCAGCTCTAAACCAGAAGTGACAACAATCTTACCTACCACAAGTGCACTACTGTTCAATATTTAGCTGCAAAATGTACCATTTCCCCCCACAACCAGTTTTTAGATGCAACCATAACATGGAAACTTTATTTATAATTTTTTTTTTTTTAATGGAAGAAGTTGATTAGCATAATACACAATACATCCAGTCAACTGATTGGAAAGTAAAGATCTTTCAAATAAGTAACCACACATGCTACTGAGGACCTCTTCCAACCTGCCACTGGGGCCAGGATCATGCCACCAAATCTTGCAATTACAGTCATAAAAATGTGGCTTTGCATGCAGAGGGGGTCAAACACTGACCTGAGCAGGAATGTTGCAGCTTTTTTAGCGGAAATTCTCTTTTCAGCACCCTCTGACCATCCTTCAGTTTCACTGTAGACAACCCTGAATGGTAAGTTCATTGCTAGTTTCATTTTGTGTTCCTTATACTTCAGGTACAAAGATTATAAAGAAATTTAATGCATAACATTGTCTTTGTCATATCATTACAGTTGTTTCTCTTAGCCTCAGCTTCAGTCCTACAGCCTATACCTTCTATTTCTCCTTGTCAAGGTACTTCCAAAGAGCTAGAGCCAGCCAGCAGAGAAGAGGCATGAAGTATGAAGCAAAATTACAGGCTACTTTAATCTGTTCTCTCTGACAGCTAAAATACAATCCCCACAGAACTGACATCATTGTTTGATGTCATAGAACCATCCCTTTATTCACACTGATGTTTATTTTCAGTGGGTTTTAGAAGTTTGTATTGTGTGTACCTGGATAAAAGCATGACACTGCTTGTACATTCAAGCGTTACTAGATTCACTGCTGGAAGACCCTGCAGCTGGCATGTTTGGCAGGCACTTACTGAAATTTCTCTCTATAAACCCTCCTAAACAGACTTTATTAACCTGGCTGAAATAATATATAAGGCTTTATATCTTTTAAATGCATTCCATTATTATTCCAACTCATTTGTTATGCCACCTTATCCCACCCCAAACAGCTGAAGTGCCTCTGACACAAACTGATCAGAGGCACTTGTCCCACTGTGTTCTGCGTCCATTTCCCCAGCTGTGCATCTACTTCTCAGCAGCGAGGCCAGGCAGGACACTGTGTCTCCCAGAGAACAAGCCCATGCTGCAAATGGTGACAGGTCTCTGTGGCAGTGCGATGCCATGAGAGTAGAGAAGGGGAGTACCGGGCAATGTGAAGAAAAGGTGTTGCTCTTTTTTTTTTTTTTTTCCCCCAAGCCTCCACAAGCAATAACTCCATATCTGGAAATGACGCCCAAGGAAGGGGAGAAAATAAGGTGAGACTCTCTCAGCAACCTCACCGTGCAGCATCAGCAGAAGTGCAAAGCAGGGTGTGGGATTTCCCAAGGCTGCGCCTGGGAGAGCTCTTAGAGCTGATCTGGCAGCCTCCCATCCCCAGGGGTGGAATATGGTCATTGCTTGCTAGAGAAGCTTGGAAAGAAAGAGACATGCAGTGGGCAGTGCTGTACAGGCCTGGAGGCTGGCAGGGTGCACAGCTGGAAATTAGGTTGCTCATGTTGCCTTCTAGACTACCCTTTTAAGACTTCTTTCCTAGAGCTTAATTTCTCCTTTTTCCTTCCTGATTTCCATTTTTCCCTGCTTCTTTGATCTTGACCCTTTGTTTACTAGGTCTCTATTCTTTTTGATGCTGAAATAAATAATGTGTAATCTCTCTCAGACTTTATTTTCAGCATTTCTCATCTTTCTTGCAGTCACAATAAAAAACCCCTCAGCCTTTGCTTTTTCAAGGTAGGGTTTGTTAATTATATTTTTCTTAAAACACACCATTCAATAATGTAGGAAAGCAAGCATTTCAAACCTGAAAGGACACGTAAAACAAATATATGGGCTCTGAAATTCTCAGTCACTGCTTGCATTTTAATGCTTTATGATCTGCAGTATCACGGTATTTTTCAAAGTTACGTGTAATGAAGGTGACCTTTTCACTTCTCAGGAAAAACCCTAAATAATTAATTATCTATCTGGTACTAACGTCAATAAACATAGTCATCATTTCTTGGGCTTTCTGACAGCAGCGGGGGAAAACCAACGCGTTCAGGTCTCATGGACTTGATTTGTGGAAACTGGCCTTCTTTAGATTTACAGTGCCCTCTTGTGGCCACGTAAGGTATCTACAATACAATAGTATGCTGCTACCCTAAGAATATGCTCAGTCTTTTTGGCCACTACAGTCATTCTCAAATTGCCCCAAAATGCTACAGATGTCAAACTCTGCCAAAAGAGATGTTTTCTCTTTTTTTTTTTTTTACTATACAAGTTATCTAAGTTGTCCACTTATCAAAAACACCCTCCAAAACACTTAACTATTTGAAAACGGGGGTGGTGGGTGGTGAGGGTGAGTTTGCTCCTGTCATTGAAAGTACAATTTAATATGAACTTTTTCTTTAATAAATGTTATTTTTTACCATGGATTTTTTAAGCCTATCATTCATAGGTTTTCATAGAATGGTTTGGGTTGGAAGGGACCTTAAAGATCAGCTAGTTCCAACCCTCCTGCCATGGGGCAGGGACACTTTCCACTAGAACAGGTTGCTCAAAGCCCCATCCAGCCTGGCCTTGAACACTTCCAGGAATGGGGCACCCACAGCTTCTCTGGGCAACCCGTTCCAGTGTCCTGCCACCTTCACAGTCAAAAATTTCTTTCTTATATCTAATCTAAATCTACCCTCTCTCAGTTTCAAGCCATTCCCCCTTGTCCTATCACTACATGCCCTTGTAAAAAGTCCCTCTCCAGCTTCCTTGTAGGCCCCCTTTAGGCACTGGAAGGCTGCTGTAAGGTCTCCCCAGAGCCTTCTCTTCTGCAGGCTGATCAACCCCAACTCTTTCAGTCTGTCTTCATAGGAGAGGTGCTCCAGCCCTCTGATCATCTTTGCGGCCCTCCTCTGGACTCGCTCCAGCAGGTCCATGTCCTTCTTATGTTGGGGGCCCCAGAGCTGAATGCAGTACTCCAGGTGAGGTTTCACAAGAGTAGCATAGAGGGGGAGAATCACCTCCCTCAAGCTGCTGGTCACGCTTTTTTTCATGAAGCCCAGCATACGGTTGTCTTTCAGGGCTGCAAGCGCACATTGATGGTTCACGCTGAGCTTCTCGTCCACCAACACCCCGCAGTCCTTCTCCTCAGGGCTGCTCTCAATCCATTCTCTGCCCAGCCTGTATTTGTGCTTTGGATTGCCCTGAGCCATGTGCACGATCTTGCACTTGTCCCTGTTGAACTTCATGAGGTTTTCACAGGTCCACCTCTCAAGCCTGTCTAGGTCCCTCTGGGTGGCATCTCTTCCTCCAGCATGTTGACCACATCACACAGTTTTTGGTGTCATCGGCAGACTTGCTAAGGGTGCACTCAATCCCAGTGTCCACATTGCCAACAAAGAGATTAAACAGCACCGGTCCCAATACTGACCCCAGAGGAATGCCACGTATCACTGGTGTCCACTTGGAGATTGAGCCATTGACAGGAACTCTCTGACTGCAGCCAATTTATCTTCCGAGTAGTCCATCCATCAGATCTGTGTCTCTCCAGTTTAGAGACAAGGATGTCATGCAGGACTGTGCGAAATGCTTTGCACAAGCCCAGGTAGATGCAGGTAGATGACATCAGTCATTCTTGCCTTATCCAGCAATGCTGTAACCCTGTCATAGAAGGCCATCAAATTTGTCAGGCACGATTTGCTCCTAGTGAAGCCATGTTAGCTGTCACCAATCACCTCATTATTTTCCATGTACCTCAGCATAGTTTCCAGAAGGATCTGCTCCATGATGTTGCTGGGCACACAGGTGAGACTGACTGGCCTGCAGTTTCCCAGGTCGTCTTCTTTTTCACTTTTTAAAAATGGGGGTTATGTTCCCCCTTTTTCAGTTAGAGGGAACTTCACTGGACTGCCAGGACTTCTCAAACATGATGGATAGTGGCTTAGCCACTTCATCTACCAGTTCCCTCAGGACCCACAGATGCATCTCATCAGGTCCCATGGACCTGTGCACCTTCAGGTTCCTTAGATGTTTTTGAACCTGATCTTGCCCTACAGTGAGCAGTTCTTCACTCTTCCAGTCCCTGCCTTTGCCTTCTACAACTTAGGCAGTGTGGCTGGAGCACTTGCCAGTGAAGACCAAGGCAAAAATGTCATTGAGTACCTCAGCTTTCTGCATGTCCCAGGTAACTGGCTCTCCCATTTCCTTCTGGAGAGGACCCACATTTTCCCCAGTCTTCCTTTTACCACAGATGTACCTATAGAAACTCTTCTTATTGTCCCTGACATCCCCAGCCAGATTTACTTTCTTCAGGTCTTTAGCTTTCCTAACCTTGTCCCTGGCTGCTTGGACAATTTCTCTGTATTCCTCCCAGGCTGCCTGTCCTTGCTTCCACCCTCTGTAGGCTTCCTTTTTGTGTTTGAGTTTGCCCAGGAGCTCCTTGTTCATCCATGCAGGCCTCCTGGTGTTTCTGTCTGACTTCCTCCTTGCTGGGATGCATCTCTCCTGAGCTTGGAGGAGGTGATCCTTGAATATTAAGCAGCTTTCTTGGGCCCCTCTTCCCTCCAGGGCTTTATCCCATGATACTCTACCAAGCAGGTCCCTGAAGAGGCCAAAGTCTGCTCTGCTGATGTCCAGGATATATCACCCGTACTATCAGTTTCCAGATATATCACTAAGTCTCCTTGAGAACCACAGGCACAATGTTAAAAAAAAAAAAAATTCACCTACAATTGAGGAAAATGCTTCATCCTGCTAGTGTGTTCTTAGCCAAGATCCACATCCATGCTCTTCCATTTCAAATAGGCACTGATCAAGTTTTCCAGACCCACACTTCATCATGCCACGAAGTGGGATATGGGAGTGTACACAAGGCAGCCATAGCAGAGCCGTAGGCAGGCCCACACCACAGAGCCACACTCTGTGACACTCATGTCCTCATGATGGGGCACAGCAGAGGTGGGGTCCACCCTGCAGCAGAGCCTGCCCTCACCCCTTTCACAGCCCCATCCAGCCCTTTACAGGCTCCCCTTTACCCCACTCCACTGAGTGGGAGCTACCTGATTAACTGTCTGTCGAATTAACCTCAGATGCAGAGAAAGGTGGTCAAAAAACTGCCGATAAGCTGGAAAACACACCAACATCAAATGAATTGGTGGGAAAGACCTTCTCCGTTCCTCTGCAATGGAGTAGTAGATTCAGGAAGAAAATGCCTAAGTCTGCAGAGGGGTGGTGTCTCACCCAAAGTCTTCACTTCTCTATAATTAAACATATACCATAAATTATCCATATTTACATAATACTAGCAAAGATGTCTGGAGTTCTCTCAATCTTCCAAATTTATTGTTTCACAGTTATTCATGGGAAGAAACAAAATATTGTTGACGATTTTCAATTATTCTTTTAATCAGTAAAAACATTTAACTGCAAAGGTATAACTTAAGAAGAATCTTTGAATTAGGCTAGAACATTTTTGTATTTACCAGATTCAACTGCATCCATGAGAAGCTAGAAAAAATATAAGCAAGAAAGGAAGAAATGAAGGAAACCCAGAGTCAAGAGACAGAAAAAAATGAACTGAAAACCTAGTTATTATTAATCAGTATCTCTCACTGATTTGGGAATTTTGCTTTACAAAAAAAAAAAAATAAATAAAAATCCAGTTTTATTTCACTGGGTTTACTAGTAGTGTAAAAATAGCTGCTGAAAAGAAACATCAAGATGTATTGTATCAAGTGTAATATTTAAGTCCACCTCATATAGTTTTCAAAGAGAAAATTTCAGGATAGAACTTTTTTCTCTTCCTGATGTTCTCTTCTAAATTTGGATTGTCCTTCAAATATTTCAGAGTTTGTCAATAACCTTGACATTCTTCACCTGTCTTACTGCAGAGGTAATTTTAGCACCACTGTTGGACAGTAGGTGAAAAATTGCCTTGGAAAATAAAGAAACAGAAAACTAACCTGTAAGAAGATGTGCATTTTTATAGACACTAGTCAAGTTACTAAATGTAAACCAGAGGATAAGACTTCCTTGAGATTATAATTTGTTTGGACTACCAAACTTCTGCTTTTAAAGAGCAAATATACTTGTTTCAAAGACACTGCAATCTTCTATCAGCTTGCATAAGTACAAAAGATGCTACAGAGTGAAGAACATAGAAATATTCTGTTAATGGTCTACTGTTTGGAGTTTTATGGCATCATTTAAAATGTTTCCTGTTTTGTTACATGCCAAATATGCTCACATGTACTAGTTCACTTTAGACATCTTTGAATGTGCTGAAATTTGAAGACCTAATCCTTAGCTCTGTGTATGGAACTATGCACGAAAGCACCAGAAAGTGGATGGAAGAAGCAGTTTAATTTTTTTTTTTCTCCTAAACCCCTTAAATTATTTTTCATGCTTCTGGCAAACCATAATACCTTTTTATCCCAAAGAAACAAGGCTTATGCAATCATCTTTTATGTATACATAGCATATGTGAGTTTGCACGTCCTGTAATTTTTGCTTATAGTATACACTATTAAATTTGACAGACAGAACAAGTCCTAATGTGCTGAGTTTCTAAAATATAAAGAAAAACAAGGCAGCTAGTTGGAGGAAGATAGCTTTCTTGGTACCCTCACTGAATGTAGTCTTATCTCAGCTCTCAAAAAACATCCAGAAATCCATTGCCAAGAGGGATGCTACAGAATTTCCAGCCATGGAAATGCTGTAGTCAGAACTCACTGCTTATTTGACATCAGCAAATGAAGCAGAGGAAGCAAGTCTAAAAACCAGCCTTCATCACTTCCGCTTTCCATGGTGCTGCTTGTTTTTCCATGAAGGCATTATAGTGGTAAGTTACTGATGACATTGGAACACCTCTGTTAGCTTACAGTTTCCTTTATTTTGATGTTGTTTAAATTTTAAATACATTTTAAATTATACATAAAAATAAAATTTTCTCCATGTGTTATCCTACCATCTCCAAACAGGAAAACTGTTGAAAAACAAACAAACAAAAAATATGTGGTCATTTGATACATACTGGTAGCATTGCAGTGTCACTATGGGTTTAGGCTTCATATGTAAACTTCAGGATGAAAGATGCTTTTCAAGTGTCAAATTCTCTTCATTTAATTTTGGCATATATTGGTCATTGCATATCTTTAATTTACATGAATATGTGTTTGGTTCTGCCATATCCATGACCAGTCATACATCGCTTTTTTGGAACAAATCAGTCAATCAATTCAGAGTGTGACAGATTTTTAAGAGAAGACTTACAAAAAACTTTAATTTTACTGTATAAGCATATTGACATGTCAGTACTACATTAGCCAAGCAACAGAAAAGACTATACTGCTAACATGCGAGCATTTTGGTGTAGGTCAGCAGCTGCTCCTATCATGTGTTGAAACAGCTGTGAGCTTTCATGCAGTCAATCATCTTTTTGCCAGTAGCCTTGCAGAGGGTCTATTTAAGTTTCTTTTTGATCCAGTTGGCTTAAAAAATGCGATGACATTTCTGCACTTGTTGCAGTACCTCTTGGTTTTATTCTTCGGTGTTCCTTTAGTTCATTGTTAAAACCAAAACTGGTGGGATAGCTCTCAAAGAGCGCATTATGAAAGGCAGGAACATCTCGACACTGGTGTCGATGCGAAATAGCTGTAAGAGGCTCCTTGGCACCTCAAACAAGAAAACTTCAGAAACAGGCAGTTCAGATCTCTGGGCTAGAAGACCAGTAAAATCTAGGGTTGTTTAGAAAGACAAGGCAACCAGAAGGAAATACATTAAACTGCAACGCAAGAAATCCTGAAGAAGCAAAGCCCAAGGGTCAACATAGTCTTCTGACTTGAGTGAGTACTCTGCTATGCTGACAGTGTACAGCTCTGATGCCACTACATACAACCTGAAGATTTAATTGAAGAAGCTCTGAAAACTATTAAAACCAGGACAATTACAAAATTCACAGAATACTCTTGAACATTAAAGTCTTAGGCTCCACAGTATTTGACCACAATATATACTTTAATCCAGTCTAACTGGCCCTTTGATAACACCCTTGCTAGAGCCCCTGGCAGCCAGCACAAGTGGGAACAGGCGGCAAGTGCCGCTTTGCTTGCCACTATCACCAATGAAACTGGGGTCTCAAAACCAAATTGCATCTATGCTCAAAGGCAAAAATTGGCAAGGCCCCTTTCTGTGAGTCCTGCATCCTTCTCTCATATGAAATAAGACATTCACTCTTAAAACAGAAAAAGCATTTGAGTGTCACATTGCATTTCCTCAGTTTTATCCAGAGGTATACTGATAGTCCTCACAAAAGGTTGGCAGCAAACCTGAACTTTGGTGTATCACAATGGAAGCTTAAAAAAATTTTGCAAGAGTACAAAATAATAGTTACGCAAAGAAATTGAGCATTAAATGACTGTTTCTGGCAATTTAAAGTATGAGAAGTTATAGTTACACTATACTATATTATAGTTAGAGTATACATATGTACATTATACAACTTTTTCCTTCACAATATTGGGTAGTGTGGCAGCAATAGTATAAACTGGAGCGCACTTCTATTTTATATCTGTAGTTTTTCATATTAGCAGAAAATACATCTGGTTTTTTCTCAAAGCAGAAAGTCAGACAAGAAGATAATGAGCAAGTGTAAATTTCAGTTATCTCTCTACATTGCAAATGACAAAACTTTATGAGTTAATTTGACAGATTATGGATTTTAATTTTATAAATATTGTTGATTAGCTTAGGACATTTTATTTCTTCATTGTTCTTTTACTAGTTTTATAGCAAAACATTTGTCTTCAGTTTTATATATAAATGCATGACTGGTCTATGTGCTTGATTTGTCTCTTTTTAGAAGGCAGCTTAAAATGTAAAGAATTGACCTCACTGTCTCTTGAAAAGCAAAAGTATGAGGAATTCAAGGTGGCCAAAGTTATAGACAGATATGTAAATACCACACTCCCTCTTTAAAAACTGCACATTTGTTTTGGATCTCTTCAATGCTTTGCTCTAGTATTGAAGGCATTCAAACAAAGTTACTTTTCTACAGTGAATACATGGAAAATATGACAATGTGAATGAAAAAGCAAAATGCATCACTTCTGTATATCAATGGTAACGGATAAAGTATTTTATGAGTCATAAACCTCCTCAGACTTGTAAAACCATACTGAAGATTAAGTGATTTTCCAAAGTTTAGGCAGAAGTTGTTGGATATCAGAATCACAAGATAGTCATATGCTGGCAGATAAAGTCATATCTCACTTTCATAACAGTAAGTGCAAGATTCCAGCCCTTTCACAGGAAAAAAATCAGTTGCAACAGTGTACTCTCTGTTTCATGGTCTTTTTGCTAATGAGACTCCATTTTCAGCAAAGAAATATTTTCCTTCCATTTTTTTTTCTTCTTAGTCTTACAAGATAGACACATGTGGGTGTTTGTTGGAATTTTTAGGGAGTAAATTTGGTGATTCTTTGAGCATAGAATAAAGACGTCACAAAAGAGCTGCCAGTTGTAGACACAGTTTGGCTGCATTTTACAAGATGCGCCAAATACACCACTCTGCTACAGCAGCTGAGATCTAGTATCTTTCCCTTCTTTTATTACACTCTTGCGTCTGGTAAAGGCTGGATTTCACAAGTGTGATGAGTTTTTAGTCACACAGATGTTACATGATTCAGAATTCATCCATGCCTGTGTACCCTGGGACTGCAAAATTCATTTCATGTAATGTAAAAGCTGAGAGGTACAATTTATGTGAAGTGAAACTATTAACAATGTGATATGCTACACCTTTTTTAGTATTCCAAAAATCATATACAAACATAGGCTTATCACATCTTAACTATACTCATGGAAAGGAAACTTACAGATCTATTTAATTTCATTACATTTGTCTTTCTGTCTCTTTCTGAACACACAAATCAGGGGGTCACCCTTTTGAACATTGTTATTTTATTGCAATGTCCATTTCATACTTTTCTCCAGTAGTGTACCCCTATGAATTTTGTAACATTATGACTGAAATTATTCATTTTAGTGCCATGAGCCTCTTTAAATTTCTTTGCCTACTCCTTCCTTTTCATTTACGCTTTGTCATTGCTAGCTTTTATACCCTTTTACGTTGCTCCATTTTCAATACTTTTCTTATTATTCCACCCTGTCTCCTTTATGTTTTTGTCTATATTTTTCATTTGACACTGTCCCCTATCCTACTAAATTCTGTTTTTCTTTAATTTCATTTGCGTTCTCTCCAGTGTGATTTTACCCACCTCATTCATTTGTATTGTTATGTTCAGTGTCACCCAATCTTTTCCAAAGTCTATTTTCAGTTCCTTTCAGATTCTCATTTTTTCAGTTTCATTCTCAAAGTATTTTTTTGGTGGGGAGGGAGAAGCGGATACATTTACGTGGGAGAATATTTTAACTATTTTTAAAAGGATTTTTTGCCATTAAGCTAATATTTCCCTTGGGTTTTAAGACAAAATATAAAGACTTTCAAGTAAGTTTCAAACCTAATGAGAATCTACGGTGTAAGTTAGAAACTGCTGGATTTAGTAGTAGATTTCAACAGGTAAACATGATACATATGGTGAAAATAGATCACTAGTTTTTAACAGAAGAGAATAGGATAGTGTATGTATGTATAAGCAACCAGAGCTTATTGCATAGCTGTCCTGTTGACAATAAGGTATAGCCATTTCCCCTCACAAACTGTGTATTAGCTTCCTTAAGAAAAGAGCAGACCTTTAGAAGAAAGTTAAGCATAGGGATTTCTAACTTAGAGATGCTACGTGCTTCTCCTTGAATTCCATTTGTTTTCTCTCGGTCTCCATCTTTTCTGTGCACATTAATGCAAAGCTGTAGGTGTTATATGCTGATCTCCATGAAATCTTTTCCTCTTTATGAATAATATGTTGACATGGCAAGATTAAAGGAAGGATTTTTGAGATGTCAGTAAATCCTTTTCTTTTGGCATAGAGATGTTACACTTTCTTACTATTGACTGATGCATTATTCTTCACTGAAAGGTTGGTCAGGTATTGCAACAGGCTGCCCAGGGACATAGTGAAATCGTTATCCCTGGAAGTGTTCAAAAAAATGCATACATGTGGTGCTTGGAGGCACAGTTTGGTTGGACTTGGCAGTCCTGGGTTAACGGTTGGGCTTAATGATCTTAAAGTTCTTTTCCAACCTAAATGATTCTATGATTCTATGGTAAGTAATGTATGATATGATATATATGCTTTATACCAATTTAGGTGAATGCCTTCCTCATGACGCTTTGAGACATAATAATAGATGAGGAATGAGAAACCACATAACACAAACATTTTTAAGGCAGACTTGAAAGGTATCTGATCGAAAGACGATTCAATAAAAAATGGAGTGAATTATCTAGCTGTAAAGAAAGCAAAATAAGGTGTTTTTCCTTTCTGCTCTCCCTTCCTGTCTTCCACACACACTTTGTTGGGCTTTAGACCATCTCCCAGTGTGTCTATGTCACAGATTAGAAGTGAGAGAAGTCATGTACTTTGGCAAGGCCACATGTGGCTGAGGTACCTTCTTCCTTTTCTTCAGTGAAGGATTTGCTTTCAGGTGGAAATACCAACCTGAGGATCACGACCCATAGGTTGAGAGAAACTTCTTCGTTCAAGATCTGTTCTCTCTGACCACCCAAACACGTATCTACACATGAACACCTCTAAGAGGCAGTTCACCACAACATATTTGTATCTTAGCACAGAGAGGGTGGTTGCTGGCTTTTGCTGTGTTTGATTACACTTGGTGACCAGTTCTGTAGACCTTCAGTTTCACTTTCAAAGAGCTCTGCAAAGCGGCTGTAAGTTATTTTCTGAGATGGGTGTGATTTGTTTCAATGCTGCCTAGCACACCACATTTTCATATCTTGATTACCACATGGTGTTTATTGAGCAAGTCTGTATAACCTTTTCTTCTGCACTCATGCTGTGCTTCCAGAAAAGGGTGATCTAGAAAGTTTTGAGTGTAGTGACTTCTTTATTTCTGGCTTTCTGTGCTTCTATGACATCAGACAGATAAACTATGATTTTATGACAAAGAGATCAGTTTTAAAGACGTAGCTTGATTCCACTAAAAGTGTTTTAACTAAGCCTATTTCAGTCCGTGCTGAAATTGCCAATACCTGATTCTTTAGCAAAGTACTGATTGCAGCCCCAGTATTTGCATTTAGAGAGGACTTAGGGACCATAAATTCGCATCTGACCCTGTGAGTACTGATTATATGAGTCACCCAAGTTATTTCATTTATGGAAACCATACAATCTTTCATTGAAAGGAGGATGACAGGCTGTTTTCTGTCTTTCACTGCCATGATTCTGTCTTTGTAGACTCATTAATAAAACTAAAACTAATCCTCATTTATATGTAGATAATGAATGCACCTAAATCAAAGTCACGCTTCAGAGCAGGACTGCTGATGAGCTCTGAGGGAAGCAGCATCCAGGCAAGAATGTTGAATGTAACTCCTTATATATTCCCTGCACTGGCCTGAGACAAGAATCTCTGTACATGACTAATTCATTTTCAAAAACAGCATGGACCAAAAAGACAGATTCTGCTTTCCTTTTAAAAATAATATCTGAAGTGATCAAAGGGAGTCTATCACTGTGTCAGACAGAACAGGGCACTGGCTGAAGTAAATTATAAAGGAAATGCACTTGTTACTGAAGGCCTGGAGAAAGACCAAGACCTAAGCTTCAGATTACAAAAGGATATGACTTGTCACATGTCACTCACCAGGAAAGTCCCCTTGATAATACAGTGATAATAGCTTACTCCCCATTCATTTCACTTAGTATTAGTATTGGAGTATTCACTTAGTATTAGTATTGGGGTTTCAAAAATAGAAGCAGCAAAACAGCCCTCATACATTATGAGACGCTGAATGTAAATAAGTAAAGTCCTTCAGTAAATCCTGGTTGTTTCTCTCTAACAAGGCACTTGGCTGAGGGAAAATGTGGTTTCTTTTGATTTCTGACTGTCTTGTCAACCCTTAAATGGAGAAGAAGCAAATGTGGTGATTCTTCAGCTCTTACTAACCATTGCCAACCCCCTTCCACTTCTCACCCTGACGTCAGGTTCTTTTGTGGAACATGGAATAAATCATAAGAAATGAAGCACCATCAATGTCTCATTACAAGCTGGGTAGAAAGAGTATGCACTACCAGAATATAGAATATATGTCAGACATAGCAGGAAGAGACAGCAAGAAAAGTTTGTATTATCACAATTTATTACTCCAGCCCAGGGTCCCAGTCCTTACTATAGCGGTTGGCTTCTGTAATAGAAAAGCTAGGAAGATGCAGTGATGTAGACCATGGAGCCACTCAGTCAATCCCTGAGGAGTTCATGTGTTAACATAATGTAGTTAAAATTTTCCTTTCCAGCTTGAAATGCCTTTTAAGGCAATCTGATGAACTGGGACAGCTCTTTCCTCTGATGAGTGCCCTAGTTTATCTCCAATCCAGTAGGCTCCAGGTACAGTCTATAACTGCAATCCTTACAAACCGTCCCCACAGCTGTTTTCTCAGGAGGAGAAGACAAATCCTGTTCTCTCCTTCTGTTCCTCACGAATGAGTATCTGCCAAGAAAATTCTGCAAGGAGAACAACAGAAGCCACTTTCCTCAGCTGCTTCGTCCTTACCCCCTCCACACACACCCACCCAAATGGGTTTTCGTAGAGGGAAGGTGTGATCAAGGCAGCAAGAGGTAATAAGACACCGAGTGACAGTACTTTTTAGCTGAATCATGCCCTTAAACATTCAGCCTACACATTAATCATTGAGTGACATCAAGGATTAACTCTAAAATTGGATCTGACTAGTGCACTTAATTTACCTACTGCACCAAACAGCTGTTCAGCTTCTGTTGAATTTGAAAGCAAATGTGATTAGTGCGCGTTCACTGCTGCTTCCCCATTTCGTTGCCAGCCCATATCATTGGAACAGTTAATTACTGCAGAGACAATGGCTTGACTTACCTGATATAGAACATGATTATTCATCATTGATTCATTTTTTCTTCTTCACTGGTAATTTTTTTAACATCCCTGACAGTACCGAACAGTGAATCCCTTTGGTCTTTTGCATTATTATATCTTCTCAAATGTTACTCAGATTCTCCAGGTAGCTTACCTCTCTAGATTTTAATGAGACATGAGGTATAATGTCAGCTGACACTGCATGTAACTGGAGAAATAACTTGATTATGTGGCTCACAGCAAAATGTGCTGTTCCGTCACTGCCCATCTCCCTTGCTCGCATACCAAAGGCCTGCTGATGAAATCGTCTTCTTTCAGTGATGGCTTAAAAATAATGCTGAGAAAAGGAAAGATAATTCCATAGTTAGCCTTGTTCTCAATAGACTGGCTCCACCCCTACACAGGTTTTTTTGACAGCTTCAAGTGTGGGTTTTAGTCCCCCTGTGCCTCACCACTCTGTCACTAAAATGGAGATAGCTGACTTCTGAGCCCTGCCTGCCAGATGACACTGGCTCCTCTCAGGTGCAGCCTCTTGTCTCAGAAGGAAGCTCTGTCTGTATGAAATGTGAGGACTCTACATTTACCAGTGACCTCCAGGCTGGTGAAGGACAAATTGCACAATACAGCTGCCAGTCCTGGATAATTCTGCAGCGCACGTGCAGATCAGCTGGGCTGTGCTGGCATGGTAACGCACCATACTTCTCAGAAATGCTAGATTTAGTCATTCACTGCATGTTTGACATTATTGCCAGGCATATGCAAAATAGCCCTAAGCTGTCCTGCTGCATCCTTCTCCCATACCATTGCAGATATACCTGCCTACTCTGGCAAAGAAAGGTCACCTAAGTTGTTAAGACAGGTTTTGGTAATATGCCCAGTGCCACACGTTCATTTGTCATCTTTTTCATACCTGAAAACTTGTAACCATTGCTGGAAGAAAAAAATGTAAAGAACAAAGGAAATGCATTAAAAAAGCATATGACAGTTTAAGACAGATAAGTATGGAAAATTCTTAACAAAGACCCTTGAATAAAAAGGAATTTTTGAAGAAGTGTGATATTCAAGGAGAATCTGAAGGAGTTGAAACACTTCCTAAAGCAATTCAGGAGGCAAACATTCCTATCACAGCACTATGCTGGCACTCAGAGGTCAGTAAGGTAGAACTGAAAGGACTTCTCTGCCAGCTGAAAGAGACTCCATGTTTTTCAAAGGCTTTGCATGATCTGAGAGATCAATACCTGAAATTTATTTGGTTTGCTTGTTCTTTCTTCCTTCTCCCAGGTATGCTTCTCTCTTTTTATCTGACTCTCCTACACGAAACTTTCTTATCATTATACATTTGACAAAGAACCCCCAGCAAAAAGGCTGCATGAGCAGCTAAGCAGTCCACAAATAATAAACTATAAAGCAATATCTGATCTGTGTATCAAACCCATGTGGTAGTTGGGAGCTGCATAGAACAGCAGATATTTGTTTTTACATGCTATACCACTCAGTCTGACTTTCAGTAGGCTTTAAAGCTGTTTCGGTATTAGCTCATTTTGTGAGGTTTTTGGTTTTTTTTTTAAACTGCCTTAGACTTCAAGGTTGGGTTTGGGTACCTGATTTCATTCCATAAGGAAAAAGTGACCAAGTGAAAAAAATCACTGCATGGAACGTAGGTAATTTGGCAGTCACTGCTGACAAGGGGCACAGATCAAGCTAAACTTAAGGCAAAGTTACCTTTCACCTCCTTCAAGAGCAGCCTCTGCACCCTGCTCAAGTCACTGAAAAACCTTGAACATCACATCAAAGCAATCTATTCTGTGTGGGGATAAAGAAACTGGCAATTAGGCAATTTCAAAATAGGTAATTGCCTGAAATGAGCAATGTCTAGCAGCTAGTATAGCCAGTGTTATCACCCACATAAATATTGACTCATTTATTAAGGGTAATTAATGAGGAAACAGAACTGCAATAAAGGGGGAAAAAAAGTGAAAAGCAATCTTCTTAAAGGCCCTGAAGGCTTCTCTTTTCTGTATTCTGTGTTTGTCAATGCTCTAAACTGGGTTTTGCCACGCACATTTTCTCTGCTGATCTTTAAAATTTCAGCAAAGCATTTCATAGTTATTTCAGCTCATGAATTATGCAATACCACATGACAGGAGCAATTCATTCATATCTCTGCTTCACCAGGAGGCAGAGAAACAAAAAGCCTCAACGTCAGCTTGAGATATTTTTTTTTTGTCCAGCACACAATCTCTCAAAATGGTACCTCAGAGATTTACTCTGCAAAACGATAAGGACACGTGCTCAAAAGGTACAGGAGCAAAATGGCTGAACTGAGGAGGAAGGACAAGTGCACAGTAACATGGCACCACTTTTTGCTTCTGGGGTGGGAAATGATGCAGCCTTGAAGGAATTTCAGGGCACATGTTCCAGCTGCATCTGCATCCTCTGACTCCCTCCGTTTCTCTGTCATCAGCCTCTTCTGGCTCTGAATTTTCTTCCAGGCTTCAACCCTCTCCAAGGCACCACTAATCTCCTCATTAATATCACCTGTGCTTTAAAGCAGTAGTCCTGACATCTTCTTAGAGGAGAGGGAAATGCCATAGCTCCATTTTGGAAATGAGAAAGAGCGACTGAAACACAAATGGTAGTAATCTGCTGCAGAGCTGGGACTTGTTTCTCAGGATGAAGTAACATGAAACATGTTTGTCAGGATGAAGTGAATCACGCCTTAACCATAGAGTTACCTTTCATCTCAAAATCCTGCTGTTTGGACTCCTGCTCTATCTTGAGTGCAAAGGATGTAAGGTAATTTAAGTTTTAAGGATGTGAATTTTCCAAGGTTCAAACATCTCTCCATTTGCAATAAAAGTTACCATGTATACAGTCTCCTCACAAAATTTTTGTTTTCTTTACTGAAATAGAACCAGCCACAGAATGCTTGTTAGTTGTGATTTTGCAGCAGGCCACCTCCTCTTGCAATTCTTCCACTTCAAAGATGCCAGCTGGTCGCGCTGGTTACTCATTCTTTTTCCTGGTGATGCTTATAATATGGGACTCAGCATTTTCATCTTATCAGCTGCCTCTATCATGCCTGCCATGAGGAACAGTGAGGTATTTGGGATCAATGGTAGCTGTTTCCCAGATGTCATGAATATCTAAATCTTCTTGAAGTAATTTACTAAGTACCTAGAGCTTTTTCAGCAGCTGTGGGATAAGAGGATAGTAGGATAGCAATGGATAAGAGTCTAGGACCAAACTGATGTAAAATAAACTGAGTTAGATCCGCCATAATGAGTAAATGAAGCTGACACAGCGTTTTAGAGAGCAGGGACAGCAGTGGAAAAATCTATGACCTGAATTTTAGAAAATCACTGACTGATTTACAAGTTTTGAAATTACACATAATAAAATTACAGCATAATTTGAGTAAAATGCATCAAATTTTTTCTTCTTTTTTTCCCCTGGAAAGATAGATGTTGGGACATAATACACAGTATAAGGTATATAACTTTTTAGGCGGAATGTAACTGTTATAAAGAAGGTTGTAGATGTGGCACTAGAGAGAAGATTTGTCCTGTTTTAACATCAGCATTTGACATCTTCGCAAATATTTCATTCAGTGAAGAATCAGCCTGATTTCAGGAATATGAGCTACGCCTGGATTAGCAGATGAAACAGAGCCAAGGCACAGGATTACAAATGTCTACACTGCTTCGTTTTTAGTGTTTTCCTAGCATGGCTTTGTACTGTAAGCATTAGCATCCTCCCAGCTAAGGCCTAGGTACCATTCAGCATTTTACAAGGCTGTTTCTAATAGCCAGTTTAGCTGTAGCCACCCTGTTTTAAGGGAAAAAGATCAGTTTACACATAAAAGCAAGAGTCAGCTGTGATGCCGAGCCTCAAAGCAGTCTCTAATCTTTTCCATGTAGTAACAAGCATATCTATATCTATACATACAGAAATTATCTGTGGTGATTCAGTCTTCCCAGTGTTATTATCTATAAACTCTGGTGGCAGTAGTCAGTCCAGGAAAGCTCGCTCTCTCTCTGTCTCTCATAGCAGTGAGGCTAAAAGATGTAATTCTCTAAGAACTAAAGCACAAGCATGAACTAGAGGAAAAGGCAGTACAGCATGAAGCCAGGCTTCTTGATACACACTACCCACAAGCACAGACGTGTGAGGAGCCAAAATGCAATCTGAGCAGAGGTGAGGGAATGAGGGTAAATCCTCAACAGCCTCTGTGGGGAAGGCTGGTGAGATGCTGGTGAGACATAACCAGGTCGCAGCTCTGCAGAACAAGCAGTATTAAACAGAATAAGACTGTAGAGAAATACTGCTTTTATATCCCCAAAAAGGAAGCAAAATGAGATACTTGTACCACAAAATTGAGATCATTGGCATCTTCATGTAGCATTGGAGGCATAAAAATTGTCTCCCTAAGATAGTCATTCACGGTGCACTTCATAGCACCTTGCAGAGACAATTACTGAAGGAAGCACTAATCCTGTGTAAGTGTCTCTAAACAGGAAGAACAGGAAAAGTACATGAGCAATGACAGCCACTATTGCAGAGGAAACATTCAAGACCATGGAAAAGAAAGTTAGAGAGACAGATCAGCAAATATTCAGCTGATTCAAAAATCAGCCATACTACCACAGCTATAATGGGCTTTCAGATCAATGATGGATCCAGTTCTAGCTAATGTGCAGGCACAGCTGCAGCTCACTCCCACTAGTACCAAGAAGTGGCACAACATGAGGGTGAAGAAGTGTGGCCAAGTGCTGGCAATATGTAGTAAACGGTTTTGAAGCCAGTGGGTGGACATGGGCTGTAAACACAGAAATTAAAAAAAGAAAGCCAACCAAAGTTACTATCACTTGAAATGTACAGTAGTTGATGAAAAGGTGGTAGCATTGCCGGAGAACATCACTAAGGCAAGCCACCAGTTTGGTTCAAATGCGATTATCTGACTGTCACCACCATGAAAGGAAAAGATAATAGTCACTCTGTGCCCTTTCTAGCAGCCTAACAGAGATATACTGTAAGGAGATCAACTCCTCCAGCACATGCTATAGTCAGCTGAAGGCTTTGACAAGAGCTAGTAAGAAACCTGCAGTGCAGACATCCCTCAGGCCTGGTTGAGCTGCTGAGGAAGGATCTGGGGAGAGCAGAAAGCCCAGAGACCCTCACACTCATGGAAACCAGAGTTGGCAGCTGTGCCTGTTCATTTTTGCAGCCTTTAACATTTTTACAGTAGTGACAAGCCCTCAAGAATGTCTTGGGTGTTGGGGAAACCGCCTGTCAGGGAACAGAGCCCTGCAAAGGAGTCACTATGTAGTAATCCTGAAGATATACTGCTTGATTTGTCTAGGACTAAAAAGGTCTGTGGTCGCAATGTTGAAAATGTCTTTCGGCATGTGGAATCACGCAGTTCCTGACAAACTGCACTATGCCTTTTGCCAGGTACCATTGAGGGGGAAAAAAAGGCTCCAGACATCAGCCTGCCCACAGAGCTATTCCAGTGATAACAGATAAAGACAAACCAGGACTTTCAGACACCAGGCCTGCAGCTGGCAACGGTTATTGTCCAAGGCGATAGCAGAAGATAGCACAGGATGTCTTTATCAAGCTTAACAGAGCCAGAAGCAGAGTACTAGTCTGAATGCAAAGAAGCTGGAGCTCAGGAGAGGAGAGATCTTCATTATCAGAAATCTCTGGGGTCCTGGGAACTTCCAAACAGACCGTGAGAAATTGAAAGACCAAGTTCTTGAAGTCAATGAGAGAGATTATAAGAATAGCCAAGTACAGCGTTTGCCTGGGATCCAGTGTCTCTAAGTAATACATGATGTTAAATGAGGGAATGTAGAATAGGCAATACCAGTAGAGAACCAGCCTAATAGCACTACTGTTGTTTTGAGCAGCAGGGTTTACAGAAGGTCCTTGGGCCTCAGGATGAAACAGAAGAGTAACACTGAAGCAAGCCCAGCAGCTCTCACCCTCTGCTGCCACAGCAAAATGATGAATTTATACTGAAATAGAGATGCTAACTCTGTGGAGTGA
Organism: Ibycter americanus; assembly: GCA_035590275.1. Taxonomy (NCBI): domain Eukaryota; kingdom Metazoa; phylum Chordata; class Aves; order Falconiformes; family Falconidae; genus Ibycter; species Ibycter americanus. The sequence continues at coordinate 49,229,613 of JAVJGI010000040.1, forward strand.
CATCATCTGTTCATTTTGGAGCACAAAGATAAGCATCCCAGCTGTTAGCAGTGCAACTGCAGTGCATGCCACTGAGATGCCAAGAGTTGGCTACACGTAGAAAAGAACTAATGAGTCTGAATCCTTTGAACAAATAAATACGTAATTGATAAATAAACAAAAAGAGACACTCACTGATCCACTGATTTAAAATAACTGCCCAAGAAAGTTACATTTTGATACAGCTACGCCACATATATTTCCGAGTACTGACTACCGAGTTCAGCAGCAGAGGGGAAGGTCTCTGCTGTCCCCCAACATGCAGCATGCTGCCCCACACACTTAGTGCTCCTCAACAGAGCCCCCGACACAGCTGTGGCTGCCAGGCAGCGTCCCCATGCTGCAGGGGTGGCCGCGGCGTGAAAACTGAATGCCACAGGTTATCCTGCACCCTGCACACCTGCAGCGGAGGGGAGCGAGCAAGTTGTGCCTACCGGGCAACAGCCCACTGTCTGCACTTCTAAAGGAAGAAATGGGAAAAAGTGAAATGCAGCTGGTTATGTAGGTGTGTAGGGAAAAGTGGCCAAGGAGAAGAGGTGCCATACAGATATATAACCTAGTCCAAAGGTAGGAAATTGTTGATAACAACCGGTTCAATCTAATACCAAAGTGTGTATGATGACAGGATTTGCATTTGCAGTTTCTGGCAGGCAGTCACTACTTCAAGGACACTTAGTCCAACAACAAGGTGGTGGGGAACCTGAAGGTACATTTGGCAAGGTAGGGCACGCTCGAGAGTTGACCATGGGCTTCTGCAGAGTGGAAAAAACACTTCAGCCATTAGCCATTGTGTGAAGTATTTGGTATGAGAACATCAGAAGTAAAACCTAGGCAAAACACAGATGGCCAAATCCAAGTACTCTAGCCCGCCTACCAGAATAAAGGGACAAGTAGATAATTTTTAAAAAGGTATCGAACTGCTTTTTCTTGTATTTGAAAAAAACCTATGACAGGTGAAAAACTATGAAGCTGTATCAGGCTGTGGGTAGAGTTCATGTCAATATAAATGATAATAATAAAAATTATGCACTGTATAATCCTTTATTGTCAGAAAACTGTAAATAAATACAGTAACAGTCGCTACATAGGAAATGATACAGCAGCTTACGTGACGTTTGGAGACAGGAGTATAGGCTGTGGGAGAGAAGAGCACCACAAGACTTAATTAAAGATACATTAAGAACGAAAGTTTTGAAAAATCTTAGTCTTAATCTCTTCATGCTTCAGTTACTAATTTATAAAATAGGGATAATGGCACTTTGTCTCCCATAAATATTTGTCATATGAGTGAGTTTTCAGTGTTTGAAATACGGCCAGAAGTACATGTCAGAATAGGTACACATGTAAGTATATATAGATATATAAATACGTTGTAGCTACAGATGTACAGCACATGGCACATGAGCGTGCATCTCTGCCGTGCACACGCAGGCGCGCACTCCCCAGCGCAGGAAATCTCGAACGGTGCCTTCATGGCTCGCTTTGCTGTAGGCGACAAAGAATAATGACAAAAAGAAACCCGCAGCCGCAGACCTCAGCCGCACTACAACATGCCATTTGGCCGTTTGGTGGCCGCTGCCAGCGCCCCGCTCCCAGCGCTGGGGCCACCGCCCGGGGATGCTCCCGCTGGCAGCCCTCGGCCCAGCATCTGCCCCTGCCCGGCACGATGAAGGGCAAATAAAGAGGTCAGCGTGAGAAAACAGCGTTGCTGGTACGGATGAAAGCCTCAGCACCCGCTGAAGTCTTCAGCTTTTCACTTCACTGGGAACTAAACGGGGTTTGGACTTGCCCAGGGATGGTCCTTTGAGCTCTAAGCGCAGGCTGGTGTTAAGCCTCTGTTTAAGCACTTTTCTGAAGCTGGGCTCCAGAGCTTAGCACCTCGCCGGGAGAAATGTGGACCCAGAGGAGCTACATCCACTGATTTGGGGATCAGTCCTTGTATCGCCGAGGACTGTGGGAGATGCGGTGCTGGCCCAGGAGCGGGAAGGTCACCGGTACCTGCGCATCTCCCCGTGGGGGCTGCGAACGCTGAGGCAGCAGCTCAGCTGGCCAGAGCGAAGGGAACTCTTGAGGCTGCATTAGTAACCTGGCACATAGAGATTGCTGTATTAAAAAGTGGCTACAAAGGAAAAATACAGCCCTTATTGAAAGGCAAATTAGTAACAGGCTCCCTCCAGCAAGTGTGCAGGGAAAGCATACCAGACCCGTGTTGTTATTACTCTCCTGAAGCTTCCTACCACACTGTGAGAGGCACAGCCAGGGCTGGATAAATAATACATCATAGTTTTCAAGTCCCAGAGAGGTGACTTGGAGGTAGTTCAAAAGTTCAATGAATTATCAGTTCCCCTCAGGTTCTTTATTTCTCTTGCAAAGGATGCTATCAATCTCAATAACTCACTAGCTACCAAAAATAATAATAAGTAAAAGATCATTATGTTGAAATATGTGTTGTAAAGCAGCATAGCAATTTGGAAGATTAATTCAGCCCAGAAGGGGCAATAGCTGCTGGCTAGAGATGGGCTGGACACCAATTACTACTCTCACTCATTACTTCCATGGACAGGGATTTGGAAAACACCTGCAGTACATGAATAATTCTCCTGAAGTTAATATGCTTTCATTCAGTGCTGATTAACTCTATTTATACCTCATCTATGGTGATGAGAGCAATGTGATTCATTCCTTTATTTCCATAACTCTCTGATAAACTGCTTTTATTTGCTACCTCTGACCTCCTCATGTGCACGCTGCCTATTAATCCTTCTTGGTCCGGGCTGCTGCCACCATCCCAGGCTGTTCAGTAGCCATCAAACAGCTGCTTCTCATTTTCTTCCCTTCGTTTAAAAGCACCTGCTACGAAAATGTGGGTCAAGGGAGAAAATAGACTGGAAATTTCACTATGATGATGGAGGAGAGGGGGTGTATTTTGTGCACATAATATCTGGCTTTGTAGAGTGCTTGTCCTATAGTGAAGCCTCAAGGTACTACTGAAGAAATTATGATCAAATGTGATCTGTTTGGGGAATTCAGTCCCAAGCCATACACAAGGCATGACCAGCTTGAAATTGAATGTTGCCACTGGTGTCACTGAGGACTAGTCTGTGCCGTGGTGTATTCTTTTTCCCCACTGTTTTTCTGCTCTGAGTCAGGGCTACAGGGTTCATGAGCTGGGGCTTACTCTTCCAGCAGGCTGATTGAAACACCTTATGGCCAACACTGTCTCCTGAGGCTGGCAGGATGAAGTCTGCAAAGAGGCCTTGAGCATCCGTAATGTTCCTGCTTCTCCCCCATTAGCACAGCACTACCCAAACCCCGCACTAACACTTGTCTGAAGATGGGATGTAAAGCAAAAATAGCTGACTACTTGCAAGAAGTAGAGATGCTCTTTTGCTTAGTGCAGATGCATTGCCCAGTGGAAATGCTGGCTGGTGAAATCCCTCACGTTCGCCACAAAAGCACGGACATGTAACCTACCCTAGTCTGTGGGCAAACTGGGGAGGTTTGACTTCGCTTGTCAGAATCATTCTAAGAACGACTTCGGTTTTGTTGAGCTGGCAGATGGCCTGCATTTTCTGGTAAGCTCCCTTCCAGTTCTCTGAGTATTGCAGTGCTTGGGCTTCCAGTACAGCAGGCAAACATCTTAAAACTTTAAAATATTACCCTGACATCATTTCAGATCATAGAGTTACAGAATCATGGAGCAATTTAGGTTGGAAGGAACTGCCAGAGATCATTTGGTCCAACCCCCTGTTCAAAGCAAAACTAACTTCAAGATTAAATCAGGTTATCCAGAGCCTTTCCCAGCTGAGCTTTGAAAGTCTCTAAGGATGGAGATTGCACAGCCTCTGCAGGTGACCTGTTCCAGCATTTGACTGACCTTGCTGTGAAAATTTTTTTCTATCATTATTTTATATATCCTTCCATGCCATCCCAGATCCAGCACTTAAAACCTGAAGCATTTCCCATAATCCAAGCAGGAGGAAACTTGTCCTTTCTGCTCAGCCCTGCCCATGCTCTCCCTGCAGCATGAGCATGTGCTTTCTTGGTGTGGGACAGGCTGGATTCCCTGGAGGAGCTGAAATACCTCCTCTAATACCCGATCCTCACCGCTGAGCTATGAATCTTTTTCCTCTGACTTTCTGAGGGCATGTTCCTCTTTTGCATTTTCCTTTGATCATTGTTTCAAAATCCTGAGGGGATTCAGCTGCCTGCTCTGTTTATCTTGCTACCCTTTCTTCTCATTCAAGGTCTCCGAACACCTTCCTTATGAATGAGATAAAAGCTTGCACTGAGACCCTGGCCCTTTTGTCTAATTACCCAGTCCACCTGGATCTCCTCACTGGCCTTGTCATGTTTAAATGTCACCGTACGGTTCATGTAGATGCTTCAAGATAGCTCACTGTCCTCCCTCTCCCTGCATTTCAAACCATACTTTTATTTCCAGCATGTCCAAGGTCTTTCCTTTTCTTGGTAGAGAGCTGTGCTCAGCAGCCCACCCTGTGCTGGTGGCATGTCAGAGCCAGGTCACCCTGGCCAAGCCTTCGGTGAAGAATTTGTTGTAAATGATGTCCTGCCACTGATGGCTATAGTTCAGGTGGTGTCTCTGCCAGCGCGTTTTGACATCATCTGGTTCCCATCAAATTATAACAGGAGAGTGGTGGAGGCTCGTTGCACCTGACCTGTGAGGGAGTGTGGGGACAAGGGGGTCAGAGCTGGCACGGGCAGATTAAATCCACCCTTCATCGTCACTGTGGCAGTGATGGGTGTTCAGCTGCAGGGCTTGCTGGCTCCACTATGAACAGCTTTGTGCTCTCTTCCTGTAGGCTAGAAGGGAAGACCTCCCCTTACCGCTGACCGCCCACCCCCCTCACCCACACCCCCCAGCCCAAAATCTGAGAGGACCCCTGAGATGCCAGCTGGCTGTTCAGGGAGAACCCTGAGATGCCAGCTGGCCATTTCGGGAGAATGGGTTCAGGCTTTAGTCCCATGGATCAGGTTCGTTTTGCACCAACACACTGCCTTTACCTGCTTTGGAGGCTGAACGTTGGAGTCAGTCTCCCTTTGGCTTCTCTTGGCTTATTGCAGTGTGATCTCTTCAATTTTGGCTGTCTTTGCTGAGACTTTTCTCTCTCACAAGCCAGCGCAAGGGTCCCCAGAACCAGCCCTCCCACAATGGGGAGGATTAGCTCTGACAACCACCACTCCTCGCTCCCTGCCATGGGCTGCCAGTACTCCTCTCCCCACGGGCTCTCGATGCTTGCCTGGGCTGCCTGCTCTGGACAAGGTCCAGGCAAGGTTGGCAGGAGGTGCAGATCAAACACCGTTTGATTACACCAGTTTTTTGTGGCCAAGACTGGGACCTGCTGCTTACTGCTGCCCTGAGCAGCTCAAAGACTTCTACTAGTGTGAAATGGCCCCAAGTCAACCAAGGGCATACTGCCTCTGGAGATGCTTTCTGCCTCCAGAAAATCAGCAGGGTGTCAAAAGCTTAAATAAGAAAGAGGAAGGTCCTTAAAATGAGCTTTATAGTCCCGCTGTTGTACTTTGGCATGGCAGAGGGATGTTTCGGGTGTAGGTGAGGTTGGATAACCACCGGCAGCACACTGGGTGGCCAAGGGAACACTGACAGGCTGGCCAGGAAAGTCTTCATCAAACGACACTGAGATTTGCACTTGGGAAAAATACCATAATTTGGAAAAATTCACATAATTAGCTTTTCCCAAGCACGCTGTTGAAAGAAAGTCATCAGTACCGGGACATGGTTAGATCTGAGAGGCGGCACAGCCATCCGCAGATGGAGGGACACTGGAGTACGGCTCTATGGGGATTAATTGCTGCAAGACCAGAAAATAACTGAAAAGGAATAACACAGCTGCTGCCGTAAAAAGCAAACCTCCGGCTTCTCGCCCCGCCCTGCGCGCGGTGTCCCCCTCCCCTCCATCCCTCCCTGCTCCCCGTACGCGCTGCCATCCATAAGGCACATCCTGGAGCCGCAGTTAATGGAGAAGTGATTTGTCTCATAACTGCAGCTTTACACAGTGTGCTACTGTGGGCGTTACAAATTGCTAAGCAGATTTAAAGTGTTCTTTGAGTTGCAAACTGCAGTATTTCTCCACATAGTGATTATTATTCATCTTTTCCAAGACACCGTGGGCCTGATCCTGCAATCTGCACTCCTATTAAAGTCAGTGCTGTGGGAGTACTGCCGGCATACAGACAGCAGGAGTAAGACCCAATTAATTTAGCTGCAGGGAAGAACAGGGCAGCAAACAAGGTTTTTTTCTTTCTTTTTTTTTATTTCTCTTTTTTTTCTTTTCTTCCCCCCACCCCCGCCATGCATGTATGTGAATTTTCTTGTTCCGTGGGCACTTTCAGAAACGTGTGTCCAGGTGTGGGCTGCTGGCTGGTGCAACACAAGTGTGCTTGCAAGCTTCCAGGCTCTCTAGGGACATGTCCTCCCTTACTCTGCCTCTTTCTTTCTTTCTTTCTCTTTTCTTTCTTTCTTTCTTTCATTCTTTCTTTCTTTTTCTTCCTTCCTTCCTTCCTCTCTTTCTCTCTTTCTTTTATTTTGCTCATATGACCAGTAAGTCTTTCTCAATGGAAGTGTCATCAAAACTGGTTCTCAGCCATCAGAAGTTTTGCTTTGGTCCATCTGGTGTTGTCCAACACCACCATGTTTGGTTTAAAACAGGCATGCCTGTTGTGCTGTAGAGCTGGCAATTCTGGTTCTTCCTCTTGAGCCATGAGTGTGGTGGGAAGGGGCACAGGGATGGACTTAAAATGCTACATTTGGAAAAGCAGGAGGTCTAAAAATGTGGTGTGGGTGTGTGCCTTGAGCCCCGTCCCACAGCAGCAGCCCTGCAGGGGCTGGTCCCCACCAAAAGCATCCCAAGTGGGATGCTGCAGAGAGTGTTTAAGGGTCTGTTCCCCACCCAGCACCAAGGTCTGTCCGTGGGGAATCTGGAAGAAGTGTCTGACCCTCACTCACCCTATTCTTCTGAGGAAGTGAGCTCAGACCTCTTCTGGGGAAGGCAACTCTGCTTCAGTGACTGGACCCTGTGCTCTCCCTGCCTGCAGGTGGTAGCACCAAGGTGGTGGGCTACTGCTGCACTTTGAGGAGCATAAACCCCAGGATGGCTGCTGTGGTGGCCCATCCTTAGGTCTGTCCCACTGGTTCTTGTGTCAGTGGAAGGTGTCTGCTGCTGTGGGACATGGCAGCAGGGTGAGGGGGAGTGTGCCACCTGTTAACTCCATCCAAGGATGGAGACCTTGCATCTGTTGATGAGCAAAGAGGCACCAGTAAGCCTCATGGCATGAGGTGTTCATGGAAACGTGTGTTGCTAAGCAAAGAGGATATTGTGCTTTGTACCGACTACAGTGGTTTTAGCTTGTGAGGTTGCATGCCTTGAGGAGAGCTGTAACAGCTGAGTCTTGGAGTCACAAATATGTGGTCTTGAGGCCAAGGATGAGCTGGAGTTGTCCCACCAGGAAGAGGGCGTTTGTGTGTCTATGACACTGGGACATTTGGTGTCCTTAGCAAGGGCTCCTCAAGCCCTGCTGAGGTTTGGACACAATGCTGGGAAACATCTGCCTCCCTGCCCCAGACCCCAGCAGCACAGGGTGATGCCTGGGCAAAAGCCAGTGTGTCCCCATTACTTGTTTCTGAAACCTCGCTGGGATTTTCCGGGCCTCACAGAAAGCCATGACAAATCTCCTGTCCCCTCCCAGGGAGGCAGTGCCAGCCGGGAACATCTTAGGGAGTGAAAAACACTCTGTCAGAAACATAAGGAAAAGCAAGTGGAAAAAGGTCACAATTAGTTACTTTTCTGTCATGTGCATGTATAATAATGAACCTTGGGAGTGAGGCCATGTTAGTCCTAATTACAGCTCTTTAAATATTTATATAGCTTAATCTGTTCACCTTGCTCTTTGGCATGGTCCAACGTATCTGTAGGGCTGACCTTTCCAGCTCAGCCCCATCTGTATACTTTACAGGCCTCTGGGTAGCTATTACTTTATCTGAGAGGGGGAAAATGCATCACATCAGAAGAATAAACCCCAGGTAACAGGAGTATAATGTTAAATAAAACCAAGAGGATATAAACACAATCTCTTGTCTCAAAGTCACTTATGCAGATTCTTAACCACTGCAAAACCAGGAGATTTCAGGAAAATTAGCCACCAAATATGCCCTGAAGAATCAGCTGAGACAACCACACCCACACTTATTTTCCTGTGTGACCTCCATCAAATTGGAAATGATATCTCCAGCGGTAACAGACTAGTACATTAACCCCCTCCTTCACCTCTCAATGCTTCATTACAACAGGTCTATTTAGATGTAATGGGAATAGCTGGGAGATAGATGAGGTGCTCACGGCTATGATGTGGAATTAGCTGTGCAGCCAATCCCTTTTCTTCAAGTCCTTTTTCAAATACTTTTCTTTCAACAGACCAAGGAATCCCAGGCCAATTTCCAAAGAACTGCTTGTAAACCAGAGGAGTGAAAATTCGAAATAATGTTAGTTAATATCCTCCAGCCTTGGATCACCCGCACTCCCCATCCTGTACACTGATATTCTACGGAATAAGTGCACGTAGAAACTGTCCTTGATGAGTCTGTGAAGAATTTGGCAAATTACAGGCTGCCTGCAACACCAGCACTGAAATGACAATCAATATGTACAGAAGAGCTGGGCAGCTCTGAAGATTTTGGCCACCTGAAGAAGTTCTAGTGTAGCATGTGTCATCCTGAGCATCCTTATGAACCTGTTCTGCAGGCAAAACAACACATCTGTACCTCCAGGTGCTTCCTCAGAACTGTCATAAAGGAGATGTTACACCAAAGGAGCTAAAGTAGTTTGCACAAAAAGTGCCTGATGTCCTCATGCTGCTCACTTACATACCAAATTTGCTGGCTAGTCTAGGCCCGAAATAATAAATAAGATCAGGTCAGGGACCATTCTCTGGCCCTGAAGCCAACTGGCACCAATTAGCCACTTCCAGTCCATGACACAGCTGATTCCGGGTCTCATCTGGTCCCATGTGCTGCCCCCATGGCCCTAATATCATCTTCCTTTTTTTTTTTCCCCCCCAGTTCAAAGCATCTGAAATAGAGTTGCAGTTGAGCAGGGTGATATTTTATTACCGTGAAAATGGGGGTATGGAGAAAGTGCGGCACTGATGGAGGACTGTGTGGGGAGGACAGTGCTGAAGCTGGAAGCCTGGCCCCTGCTGCTCATTGGTGATCCTTGGCACATGCTGCCCTCTGTGCCAGGGCACTGGCTGGCAGAGCACCAGGCTGGGGAGCAAGACAATGATTGAATAGCATGGATGATGCCTTCACCTGGGGCCTTTCATTTGCTCCTGCTGGTAGACCCATAAGAAACGCCCAGAATAGGTTGCTGGTTGACTTCCCAGTGAGGCCATTTGGTCTCTAGGGTTCATTTCAAACTATGGTTGGCTGGAAAGTTTCCAGTAAAGTTTCAGGCCAACAGCTGCTTACTTCGGGTCTTGAATGTCTCACATAGAATGCATTAGGTGTAGCTGACCAAATCTGAGGCCAGGCTCTGGGGTGCCTTCCTCTGGATCCCTAACATCCCCAGGCTGGGGGTACTGCAAACTGTGGGGCTAGAAAGATTTATTTGGAAGGTCTTTTCCTGGGCTGAGAAGCCTTGAAGTTTTGCGTCTTTGACCCCAGTTTGCTGAAACTTGGTGGGGGGAGGCGGGAGGCAAGAGAAATGTTATTTTTGATGAACCAGAACTCCTGATCTTCAGTGAGCTCTGGTACTAAAATCACCACTTCTGGTAGGTTTCCAAACATTAGCCAAGTGATGCTGCTTCTTATTGGGACTGACATCCTTGGTACCGCTGTGTGCCCACCACAGCTCCAGCAACATCTTGAGGTGCCAGCTCTCCAGTGCTACAGCCTCAGTGACACCCTGACCAGGTGCCATCTCTCCGGTGTTATCATTTCCCAGTACATGAGAGGAGCATGTTCATTTAGCAGTGCTCGTAGTTCCTCTGTGGACCCTTCAGGGGCCTGACAAGGCTGCCTCTCCAGAGCTGCACGTTCAGTCTCCATCTGGACAAGCACTGCCAGGATGGGGCGAGCCACAGGAAAGGGGTGGCCCTCCTGGAGCCGGTCTGGTGCTGTGGGAAGACAAAACCACTTTGGTAGAAGTATCTGTAGGTAGGCAGTAATCCCACTTTGTTCAGCTTATGAGGAGCTGGATGATATTTCTGCAATAACATCCCTGGTATTACAGGTGTGCTGTACAGATTATGCTATTATACAGAACTACAGATAGGACAGTGGTGGGATAGACCATTTTCCCAGAGCCACCCTGTTGCCAGCGAGGAGAAAAGCTAAAGCAATGCCCGGCTTCTTTTTTACCTCAGAAGTGCCCCAGGGTCTGCCAAGGTGGACATTAGCAAAGGCAGCCTGTGGGAAAGACCTAGCAGATTTGAGCAATGCACTCAAACTCCTTGAGAAGAGCTTCACTGAACATGGTACAGAGGCAACCTCCAGTAGTAGATATGTATAAATACATATAAATTACATAATATATATTAAATATAATTATTTAAATATTTAGATAACATAAAACCTCTTTTCTCCAGGTACTGACTCTATTTGCTTAGCATTCAACCCACCTTCCGTCTGTACCTGCATCATGCAACTTCAAATGAAGTCATCCAAGACTTACTAGTTTGCTGCCTACCCTGCCCACCCTGCAGCCGTTAGCCGGACTCGCTGCCCGCATACCCCATTCCTGCCTTACTGGCACCCACAGCAGCTCACACGATGCAGTGCACCAGCAACACATTGGTTAATTAAGCACACTATGAACCCAGCATGTGTATAACTATATCCCAGGCAGCAAAACTTTCTAGAGAAGGTTCTCTGGCTTGCTGTTTCACTCAGCTGATTAAGAAGGTGAGCTATCAGCAGTGAGCTCCTGCAACCGAGCTGCCAAGACTGACCAAGGTGCACACAGATTTTAGGATGCTATGAAGTGCTTAGGAAGACCGCTGGGAAACTCAGTTAATATGCAGTGCTCTTGTGCTTATCCGTCCTGTGTAAAGGGAATCGAAGCCCATACAGCACAGCGCACCCCTGCAAGACAAGATGCTCTCCTGCGAGAGAGCTGTCTCTCCCCTTCCACTCCTGCAGGTGCGAGGAGAGCCAGCCTGGCTGACATTGGCTCCCAGCGTGGTACTGGCACAACCATTGCCTCTTCAGATGAGACGTGTTTGGGGTCTGGGGAGTTTGGACCAAGGTGATGTCCTCCAGCCACCCAGTGCTGCCCCATTTGCTGTAATATCTGCCCTGGGGGTGCAGGCAGCACTGAGTCTTTGCCGCAGGGGTCTGTCCCTGGGGGAAGCAGCCAGGTAAGCATCGCCTCCTCCTGAAGGGAACTAAAGAGTGGGAAGAAAGGGGGTGAATGGCATTCCTGAAACATGGGAAAAGAAACATTTTATCATAGTTGCCATGGAAACTAGGAATGGACAATAAGCACTTAGAGGTGTTATCATTTCCCTTAGCACTTGTAGAACACAACCTGTGTGAGGAGAAGCATTGCCACACACAGGGAGGCTGACATACCTGAATGGGAAAAAATGTGTGAGAGAATCTGTGCCAGAGCCAACAGAATGCATCCCAGCAGAGGGGCTGCAGAGACAGCAGGGAGGTGGCACTTCCTGAGGTGCTCCCAAAGTACAGAAGCAGGGCACCCAACAATCCCACAAACCCACGGGGATTGTATGGGCAGTGCAGAGGCAAACATCTGGGGAGACTGGATTTGACACAGAGAACCCCATGCAACCCAGGGCACATACCATCCTGGGGCTCTCATTACTGCCAGCCCTGCTTTGGCATCCTTCTGTTGTCCTATACATCTTTAGTCCAGCCAAGCATCTCTTTCACAGCTGTTATGTTTGTGTGTTTCCTCACTGCAGTCTTTGGGGTTTTATTCAATGTATCATGTATTACTTTCTCACTCAAACTCATTTTGGTGCATTTGACTGGAAAGGTCATGTAGATTCAGCTCAACCCCTAAATGACAGATCATGCCCACACACCATCAATACATCAAACTGCAGGACATTTCCTTGGTTACAATGCATTCATAAGCCAAAAGTTGCTCTCTGTCCTCAGCACACCAAACATCCATTGTGGTCATGACTATTTTGGTCATTTTGCAGAGATTCTTTCCCCATCCACCTAAAAAATTTCTGCCTCCTGATCCCACTCACATTCCTGCTCCAATATTTCCTTCAGGATGTCTCTCTTCTTGTGGATGTGCAAAAAACCTGCAGGCACTTATCACATGAGGCACATCATGATGAGAAACACCCACCCTTCTCATGAAGTACCACCTCCCTCCTATCCATCTTCCTCAAGTACATGCCAGTGATCATCTGTAACCACTCCACACAAAGCTAAATAATTCTTCCTTCATGCTGAAACCAACAGCAAAGAGCTTTCTTGGCCAGGAAAACAGAGCATACACTGAATCCAGATGCCCAGAACAAGAACCACCATGATGTTCATATCCTCTCTAGAAGCAAATAGTGCCTCTCCATTCCAGCACCCAGATCTGATTTTTGCAATAACACAGCATCACAGACCTTTCCACTTCACGTTACTGTCAGTGACTACTTTAAAGTGATCAGTCAGCCTCTGCAAACCCATGGAAAACACCTTTTCCTGCTGGCAAAGACTAGGTATGTGTGTCTATCATTTACAACCCTTTACAGCCAGCATCAGTTCTTACACATTTCCAGGCTTATGATGTGATGGAGCAGAAACCTCTTCATTTCAAATATCCATTACAACATTTCCTGTAGCTGATCTCCCAAGCCCAGCTGTTGAGCTCCTGATCAGCAGTAAGATGCCAGAGGTAATGGTGGCATGGTCGTCCTCTTGGATGGGCACATTCATGGCTATGCTCTTCTCTCGTAGCTCTGGGCTCTGCTCACACCTCTAATTGGTCTTTGCCATCCAAAAGCTTTGGCGCTAGCAGCAGCCATCCACTTCTTTACTGCTACCTGCGTCCCACCAGTCATTGCTGCCTATGTGAGCCCTGAAACAAAAACTTTGTCATGTAAAACTGCTTCACAAAAGTGCTCCACAAAATTGGATCTCATCTTCCTACAGCATCATTTCCTACAGCTGTATCACCTCAGTACCCAGTGTCTTAGGAAACCCCAGATGCAAATTCTTCTGCTTGCCCAACTACAAATGCATGTGCATAATCCCATCCATATTAACGAATCTCATAATCGTAGCAGTTAGCAGCATGTCCTCCATCTGCTGCCCAACAGTTACTTGAAAATGATGCCAGGAAAGGATGTGAATTATGGGAGTTTGGCATTTTAATACACTTACCCCTCCAGACCAGTGTTCCTGTAGTTTTGGAAATGTCGCAGCACTACCAAACTATCAAGCTGCAACAAAGGCTTTTACCATCCCATACCAGCCCTCTCATGCCTCAGCACCACCACCAGTCCCACACAAGGTTCCAAAAGTTCA
>JAVJGI010000040.1:49246862-49307880 GCA_035590275.1 Ibycter americanus
CCCCCCCCAAGGACAGACCAAGAGTCAATCAGACTGTAATTTGTGTTAGAAATTTACCAGTGTTCAGCTGTCCGTATTTTAAAAATGCAAATATTTTAAAATTAAAAAACCTATCTAAATGTCTCCTCTAAATCAATCTAGATAACCAGAAAATTCTGTGGCACATTTAGGTGACTTTCATCCTAAATGAAATACATAATACAGATTGTACCTTCATAGGAAATCAAGAGGTCCTAAATATGCTAATGGAGAAGAATGTTTAAGAGACATTTAAATTACCCAGTCTATAATTTTGGGGGGTTTGCTTATCTGTGCATCTTTTAACTGCTTTGGATAATTAGGAAAATTTCCTTGGCAGTACTTTAAGAGGATAGGCAAAAGGGTGACATAACTACTCCCAAGGAAGGAAAGATCGAGGTTTTGCATTTTGCAGAATTTTAAAGTAAAAAAGAAAGTATTCTTCATATGAACAGTCTGAAGCAGTGTGCACAATATGTAAAACCTCTCACCCCGCTCTGAAATGTAATCTTTTCCAGGGCTGTAATCTTTTCTCCCTCTCCTTGAACTCACTTGCAGTATCTCCCTGGCCCTTCTGCCTGGAAGGACGCAGGTTAGGGAGGCAGGCTGCTCGTCTCCAGCCTTTCCTAAACACAACTGTTCAAAGGCAGTTCCCAAACACAGCAGGCACACAGTCAGTTCAAAGGCTTCCATTAGCTCTGCCGGCTAACTTGTTATCTTGTAATGTCCCCCCCTTCTGCCCTTAATGAACAGTTTGTTCCATTGTAATTCTTATAGCAAACATCTGGAAACCAGACTTGTTTTACCAAAAAAAAAAAAAAAAAAAAGGTTCGGTGCCTATGACTTATCCAGATCTCTGTCAGAAAGAAAAAATAATTCACCTGAATCAGTAAACACACTTTTTTTTTTTTTTTTTTTTTTTCCAAAGCACTTTGACCGACACATTTTTCTAGACCGACATTCTGCCGAGCACCGCGCACCCACCAGCGCTCGCCGGCGGGAGGAGCTGAACGGAACCAAACCCTCCGAGCGGCGGCTGCATCCCGCCCGCCGCCGCAGAGCCCTCCCAGAAAAACAGCCTGTTTGGAAAAGCGCTCGAGAACATCCCGAAGTGATTGGAGGAGCGGAAAACCCTTCCCCCCTGCACCTGACTAGCGGGTATTTACGGCACTTTTCAGGGCGCCCCTGCACTGCCACTACGCGGCCGCGGTGGATGGGGCGCGCCGGGCCGGCAGCGCGGCAGGGACCGATGCGATCGCACTGACCGCCTGTGCCTGCCTGCGCCCCGCGCCCGCCCCGAGGAGAGCCTGGGAGAGGGAGAAGCCCTGCGTCCAAAATGCCACGCTCCTTCCTGGTCAAGAAACATTTCAATTCGTCCAAGAAGCCGAATTACAGCGAGCTGGACACTCATACAGGTAACAGAACAAAACGTAACGCCGCCGCGGCGCTGGGGAGGCGGCGGTGGCTGCGCGGCGGCGGGGAGGGGGGTGGGATCGCTGGTCAGGCTCCCAGGAGCGGGCGAGCTCCTTGCTAGCCCCCTGGTTTTTGTTTTTTTTTTTTTTTTTTTCTTTCGCTTTACAAGGAGGGAGTTTTGAGAAATCTGTCAGTGCTGCCCAGAATGAATCACAAAAGTTTGCTCATCCACTTGAACTCAAGTTACTTGGAGAGGATTTGGAGCTTTCCTGTTCTGTGTCTGCTGGTGGTGGAATTGAAACTTTTGTACAAATCCTGCAGGAAGTTTCACTGCTTCATTGTGTCAGGCTGCATAGATTTGGAAACAGCATGCTGCCTTCGAGAGACGCTCCGACTGTAATTTGTCTGTTCAAGGACACTGTCTCTACCCATCAGAATATATATGTATGAAATAGCATTTCCTTAATCCTCCTTATATTCGGATGACCATACTGAGTGTTTAATTTATGCACCTTTTAATCCCCAAAATGTTAATTTTGCTGCCTTTTGAAATACTTTTTTGTTCTCTTACTTTAATTTTTTCTTCTTTCTCCAGTGATTATATCCCCATACCTGTATGAAAGCTATCCAGTCCCTATCATACCACAGCCAGAGATCCTGAGCTCAGTAGCTTACAATCCCATTACTGTGTGGACTACAACGGGGCTGCTACCGTCTCCACTACCCAACGACCTCTCTCCGCTTTCCGGATACCCCTCATCGTTGGGAAGAGTCAGCCCACCTCCACCTTCTGACACCTCCTCCAAAGATCACAGCGGTTCAGAAAGTCCCATTAGTGATGAAGAAGAGAGAATCCAGTCCAAGCTTTCAGACCCCCATGCAATTGAGGCTGAAAAGTTTCAGTGCAGTTTATGCAACAAGACCTATTCCACTTTCTCTGGGCTGGCCAAACATAAGCAGCTGCACTGTGATGCCCAGTCTAGGAAATCGTTCAGCTGCAAGTACTGTGACAAGGAGTATGTCAGCCTGGGAGCGCTTAAGATGCACATCAGGACCCACACACTACCTTGTGTCTGCAAGATCTGCGGCAAGGCTTTCTCTAGACCCTGGCTACTTCAAGGACACATTAGAACTCACACTGGTAAGAACAATCATTGCAATTGCAGTTTCTGGTTGCTATAACATCAGGATGCCTTTCTGCTATTTTTCTCCACAGGTGGAAAAAGCAGCAGTGATTCTTTACGAACCTTGAAATGCATCTGCTGAATTTCAAATGTATCGTTAAAAGGCTAAATCCTTCCTCTTGGGGGGTGGGCGGGAGGAGAGAGTAGTATGGTGTCATAACTGTGAGCCAGATACTGGCATAAATCAGCATTGCTCCCTTGAGAATTTTAGGATGGTTTCTCCCATTGCCACTAGCCGAAGGTTTTGCTTTAAGGATTTTATGTTAACTTTCAGGCTTTGGAAATTGCTAACTTTGAGAAGGCTTCAGCTGACTCTGAATTCGAACAGCAAAACCAGAAAGGCAGTGTATGAGGGACTGCTTTCTGACTCCTTAAGCAGCTGGCAAGTTTTCCATGCGCTATCTCAAGTCATTAAGAATTAGAAACACATCATCACCAAAGTGAATTTTGTTTTCTGTTGGGGCAAGACTTGATTCTGAGTATGACACTGGGTACAATGTAACATCTGTACGGCTGTTTACTGCTTGTCATTCAAAGCCCTCAACCCCAGTAACTCACACAGCGCTAAGCAGAAAAAGTTCTATTAAAATATTTGAGAATACTGGGAGGAGCCCAGCCTAAAAGTGCTGCCTGCACCTGTAAATGCAGAAGGTCTCAGCAGCTTGTCTTTGGAGACTGCACCTAGCAGCATATTCCGAAAAGACTTGAGTTCTGCAAGTGCAGTCAGCAGTGCTGAAAGCTGTTCTACCTGTAGCCTGGTTCACCTTTTAATACGCATTCTTCATTATAAAAAATCCTTTCTGTTTGTTCATTTGTTTCTTAAGATAAAAGCAGGTTTTACCTGTCCTAAACATGTGCTTCTTTTTTAAAACTTTATCCTACTTTCCTTTGATGTTTCCTTTTTAGGAGAGAAGCCGTTTTCCTGTCCTCACTGCAACAGGGCTTTTGCAGACAGATCCAATCTGAGGGCTCATCTGCAGACCCACTCAGATGTGAAGAAATACCAGTGCAAAAATTGCTCCAAAACTTTCTCCAGAATGTCTCTTCTGCACAAACATGAGGAATCTGGCTGCTGTGTAGCACACTGAGTCATGCAGTCAATGTTTACCTGGACTCAATGCATTTCTCCACTCCTGTTCCAAATGATAAGTGGAAATCCAAAGGCGTTTTCTCGTCTACTTTTCAGCCAAAAAAAACCCCAAAACCACCCAGCAAGCAAACAAACAAAATAGTGGAAGAACTTAGAATGTCAGTAGAAATGAGCTTTAAGTAGTTTCTCTTCAGTCACACATTCGCATTCTTAAGTGTGAATTCTGAAATATGGGGAAAGACACCATGCATGACATTTCAAGTAGATCTAAAGGAAGAAGCATTGTCAGCTTTCTTTGTAGATGAAGCCAAATGTAGGTCGCCTTTTCTTGCTTAGAAAAGGCCGCAAAGTTAACAATACATTCCTGCCAAGCCATTTCAACCAAAGAAACAGTATTTTAAGTGGAACTTTTAATTAAATTACTACCCAAGTGAATTTTACTAGACACCATTTATCTCAGGTGCCTTAAAAAGTATTCCGAGTTTACCTTAGTAAATGTTTAATATTATTCATTGCTGTGTTTTTTATTTTATTTTATTAGAAGCCAAGGCCTTCGTTAATGATCTGAAATGCTTTAAAACTACATAATTAAGAGAGAAAAAAAAACATGTAACAGAATGTACGAAAAATTGAAAGCTACAAATCAACCGCATGTGCCTTTAAAAAAAAAAAAAAAAAGAAAAGAAAAAAAAAAAGACTGTAGCTTCAAACATTCCTGGTGCATGCTTGACCATCTTTTAATACGGAATAGTTCCTCTAAACTTTAATCTTTTTTAAAAAACGGGAATAAGTGCAAGAGAGGGGATTCATGGGAGTTTGACAATTATTTTTTTTAAATGCACAAAGGAAATGCAATATTTTCAGCATTACCCCTCCAAGTGCCTTTTTTATTGATGATTTTGTAAAGTATGTGGACATAATGTAAATATTTTTATTTTTATATGATTGAATGTGTTATGAATGAAAGTAAATTGTTGCCTATAGCAGCATCTATAGATAACTTGAAGAAAGTGTGAAGTGAAATTTATGTTGTTTTCTAGCCACTTTTTTACAATAAACATTTTTAAGTAAGAGTTCTTTGTTTGTTCTAATTAAAGAAAACAACCATGTTTGGTTTATCAAGGCTTTAGAAGGTAGAAAAATGCAACTGTCTCTACATGACAAAATGAAGATAAAAGTGAATTTCAGATGCAAATCCCGAGTTCACAAGTACTGAACATTAGAAAGAAATATACCCATTGTATTTTAAAACATTTAAAAACCATACAGAGCATCTCTCTAGAGTCGCTGCTTTAAAACTTTGTTCCTGTTTGCTACTTGTTGTTGTACGGCAACACTGTGAAATACATTTTATCAAAAACATTTAAAAGAAACGTCTTTCTTGCATATTAACAGTTGAAAGGATGCTATTAGAGCCGCCTTATTATAGTACTTTTCCTGAGACTCTGACATTAGGAAACCTGGGTGTGATCCAAAGTTCATTAAAGTCAGTGGAGCCTTACAGGAGTTCAGTAAGATTTGCATGGTGATCTTTTAAAGTAGTAGCCCAGTCACAGTACGATATACTTTATATGGCCATTTCAGAAAGCTTAAAGATATTTTTATTAAAGTATCTTACATATCAGAATTGTCACGGGAATGTATTATGGCTGTATAATACCTAATACATCGGAGGAAAGAATTATTCATTAATAAAAAGTAGAAATATTTTTCTTCAGATGATTTGACTAAGGACTCCAAGATCCAAACTATATAAAAGCATTACAATATCAACAAATCATGTCTCATCATTACCGACTAGTGCAAAACAGCACGATTTTCAACTTCTAACAAAGTACAAAGCTAGAAAACAAATAAGCACTAGATGGCATTCAGTCTAAACACCACCACATCTCCATTAGAGTACCAGCAGGAGCGAGTAATAGCAACAGCAAAATTCCAACAATTTAACAAGAATGTTACAGATGGGTAAACACAAGGTGCACATTTCTTGAAAAAGAGTACATTTCAGCAAAATAATGCAACAGACCATGCATGCCTTTTGACTCCTCCAGTTGAGCCCTGCTGGGGAGTGCTTCAGCTGGACCGCACTGGAGTAACATAGGCAATAGGTGTGTGACAGAAGTTTTGCACCTTTTCTTCACAGAAAGCACGATACTGAAAAAAGATCAGCTCAAATGAAGCTTTTCATATTCTCCAAGCATCTTCTGACAAAATCTCAAGGTTATAACAACAATTCCCTAGGACCTGCTAAGTTTTTTTTCAGGAAATAACTAGAGAGTTCAAGAAAGATAGGGTTAGTGGGAATTCGTGAGGTAACATTTTGAAATGAACACATGAAGGCATCAAATACCCTTGAAAAGTTTCATGTGGTTACTTTATTGATTTGCACTTCCATGTCATTGGCTTTGAAGTGCTTAGGCTCCAGCAGCTCTTTTTGCAGCTTTCTCTTCCCAGAGCAAAGTTTACTGGAGTATGAGTAAAGCTCTGGCAGTCAACAGCTATTTGTACTGTCAAAGTTCTAGGTTTGCTCTCCTGTGTCATGTCACAAGGGCTTTCCCACTGTTTTAATTCACACTTTAAATTCTCTATGCCCATAGTAAATGAAATAACATAAGAGCTTGACTTCTTGAATGAGTGGAAATGCTACTGTTGTCCTTAAGGGAAATCAGATGAAAACTTCATCAAAATACAGTATGCTAAACCAAACACAAGTGGAACTGGTCTGATCTGGAGATGACAATTAAGATATGCTACTTTGCATGCCTGTAACACCTGTACTCATAAAACACAAAGATGGGAAAGGCTAGAAGCTCTTCTGGCTCGTCTCTTTAATTGAAACAGAATGCTCTATCACAGATCCCTAGCTCTCTGTCCAGTTGCAGCATAAATTTCCCAGGCAGCTGAATTTCTCTGTTTTTCCTGTGAGACTGCTTTCTATTTGCTGTCAGGATGTTTCTCCAAAACGTTTTCCATTAATATTTTTACCTCATTACTCTAGAAATGCCCTTCTGTACCTGCACAAGCTACTTATCGATGTAAATTGGATTCTGTTCTGAGCTGCTGGTCAATGACTCCTTTGACTTTCTCGAAACGTGATGGAAAAGCTCCCTCCATGGTGAATCTACCCATTGAATCTCTTTGGCCATTGCTACATTTCTCACAAGACAGCTCTCATTCTATATCCAAATAATTAACTTTTAAAATCTTTCTTAGGAAAACATCCTCCCTGCACTCTGAATATTTTCTGAAATCAGTCACTTTTTTTTCTTTTTTACTTTTAGTTTTTGACACCAGTGCTAACTGTAATTCTTTTAAATGAAAAGTTAAGCTATCAAAAGACCAGTCCCTCCTCTAAAGGCAACTGAATGACAGCTACCTATATACAACATGATTCATAGCTTATTTAACTCTTCACCAATTAGTTTTAAATCAGTAGACCTGGGGAAGGGACTCTTGCCTAGAGGTTACTCTAAATCCCTAAATAGATACCTCTTTGGTTATATGATTCCCCATTATAGGGAATGACGGCTAGATACTTCCTTTAGGATGTTCTGGCAATTTACTTTCACCTCCTGAGTGTACATTCAGTGTGCAGAGACGAGCTGAACCACCACAGCACATGTGCAGTTAAGAGTCAAATGTATGAGTTTCTCAAGGCTGAAGGCAATAATTGATTCACTTTGATTTCCTCTTTTCCCCTTGCTTCCATTTGGGCATGCTTTTCACTTCAGAGGTTGCAGAATGAAGAAATATGTGCATGAAATGAAGACAAAGTAAAGTACACATTTGTGCTCAAAGCACCACAATTATCCTACCACCCAATGTGAAGTTCAGAAAATCATCTTACACATTCGCCAAAGGGTTAAAATAAGTGCCTCTCAGATTAAGGCACCATGAAATCTGTCTTCTGTATTTTACTCTATTATTTTGATTATTATAGTTCCTGTTACCATTAAGCAAGCTCAGGGCTTATTACCATAAGCTCCATAAAATCGTATAAAAAAGAAGTACCCTAAAGATCCCATAATTTCAATTAAAAAAGGAAGGGCAATGGAAAACCTGGTAATTTAATTCTGATGTCTTGTGCTACAGCTGATTTCCCCTGCCACATAAACAAGTCAATATTTTATCTTAAAATATATCTTTATTTTTGAACAAGACCTCTTCAATGATATAACATTACTGCTTTAGAAATAATAGTTATTACTAGCTTTCCTGGATTTTTGTTTTTGACTCTTTAAAGTAGGTGTTTTAACAGTTAAAATACATAAACCAGGACAATTGTAATCCTGGTTCACAGAAATATAAAGAGTGGAATGTGAGAAGCACACTCCAACCTGCATATGTTGTAATATCAAATGATAGCTGCAAGAAGTAAGAACAGACAGCGCAAGTGAAAGCACAGAGTCACAGCACAGCTGAGGTGGGAAGGCACCTCTGGAGATTGCCTGGTCCAACCCCTCTGTTCAAAGCAAGGTCTACAGAGTTGTTTACCCAAGGCTGTGTCCAGTTGGGTTTTGAGTATCTCCAAGAATGGAGACTCCACAACCTCTCTGGGCAACCTGTGGCAGTGCTCAGTCATCCTTACAGTAAAAAAGTTTGTTTCTTAAGTTTAAATGGAATTTTCTGTATTTCAGATGGCATGCACTGCTTCTTGCCCTGTCACTGGACAACACAAAGAGTCTGGCTGTCGTATTTACTCCCTCTTATTGAGTATTTCTACACAATGGTAAGTTCTGCTGTGAGTTTTTTCTTCTCAGGCTGTCTCAGTCCCTCCCATATGATAGGTACCCAACTCTCAATTACCTTTGTGGCCTTTCATTGGACTCCAGTATTCCCATGTCCACCTTGTACTGGTGAGCCCTGAACTGGACCCAGCACTGCAGATGGACTTTGCCATTGCTGAGTAGAGGTGGAAATACAGCTCAGTTTCTGATGGGATGCTGATAGGATGCATAAAGGTTATAGAAACCATATAAGCCTTAACAGTAGAGTACAAACAAAAATGATGCTCTGTCCCTTCTTCCCCAAAACTTTAATTAATTCCAAATGTATACAAAGTCATTGGGAACTTTGAAGGGTGTGGAGTGTGGGACTGTGCTTTCCTGGGAGAGCAAGAGTGGCTCTGTCCTGTTGCAGAGGACAGCATTGGCCTCAGGTGAGTATGTGAGTATGTGAACTGGGTTTCTTAAAGGGGTGCACATCTTGCTGCAGAGGCATATCATTTTTGAGATACTGTACGAAACATGGCTTAGCAAAGTCTTTGAGGCCATGGTGCAGCAGTAGTTGCATTGCTGTCTCTTTTGAGGGACACATAGCCAAACCATGCTAGAGGTTGTGGGTTTTTTTAATGCACAGTTGTGTTGTTGTGACTTGTTTGGCACTTTGGTCACCTTGTTGCTCTTCACTTACCTTTTCAATACTCCATGAATGCCATCTGAATCAATACTTTTTTGTGGTTTTCCTTCCAGTTCACTCACCATTTTGGGTACAAAAACATAAGTAAGTGCTTCTTCATGGCCCTCCTTCTTTTGTTTTCCCCGTGTCTCTGTAAGACACAAGTTATTGCAAAATGCAACAGCTGTTTATTGTGACATCTCTCTCTTCTCTCCCTTTTACCTGGTTATTGAATATAACCACCTCTTACCTTTGTTCATCTCTGCTATATGCACCACCAGAAGTTTGTCCAGTGTGTACGCGAAGCAGCTGCAAGATGGATGAAGATCACGACTTGGCAGCCCTTGCCAAGAGGGAATAAATGCCCTTTTATATCTGTCATTTATGCAAACATATTTTTACATCATTTTGCCAAAAGAAGACATAGAAAACAACAATCACCTGAATGCCAGCTCAAATTCACGTGGCCTCCAACATTTTCAACATAGCCTTCACTCTGTTACTTGGAAGAGCAACTGAGGTGCATTCACATGGTCTCTTCACACAGGTAAACGTACAGCTGAGCAGCCTGCACATTCAAACACGCAGATCCTTTCACTGCAACCCTAATTTAGGGGATCTGCTTCAGAAAAACCCACAGAGATCCCTCACTTCGTTGCTAGAGCTATTCCTCAATTTAAAAAAGTGGGGCTTAAATGCATGCACAAGGATGCTTTCTAGCAGCACAAAGTCAAAGGAGGGTGTTCTTCAGGTTGTTTGCACATCCACTCAACATAGGAAGGACTGAGAATGCTACACATTCTGAAGCAGAATACTTTCCTAGAAGTTTAGTTTTATACTACTCACGTTATAAAACACTGCTTTTTGCCTAGCCAAAGAAGACTACAGAAAGCCATTCCTCACCTTGGTAAGCCTCTTCATTCTCCTTACTTCTCATATTTTAGCCCACTCTGTCTCTGCCTTACATAAGAATCATCTCCTTCCCAGATGTGACTGACAGGGGATCAGAGTCAGGGGATCATGGATCTTTTAATACTAGACAGATGTGGGCATTGCCATGTCCTCTAACCAGCCCTAGATGTGGGTTTGAACAACAAATACGTGTTGCGTGCTGGGCCATCGAATGGCAGCAGCCCCCAACCGTCACCTTTTCATATCTTCTTCAAAGGCGTGACGTGGGAACACAGGAGCCTGGTCTAACACATCCCTCACAGAGAAGTGCCTACGTCTCACTGAGTCCTGTGTGTTCCCAGTACGAGCACTGAACAACAGAGTACCAAGTCACAGACATCTGCTAAGTCGCTAATAAGCAGCAGTTAAAGTATAAAGTTGCACCGCAATTAGCTCAGATTTTGCACATGTCCCTAAACCAAAGTAAATTCCTTTGAGTGTAACCTGCCCTCTCATGTGGGCTGGCAGATCATCCACAGCTGACAATGAATAAAGAGTTTAGAAGAATGAAAAATGACAGTTATTAAGTAACTCCAGCAAAAACTGAATTAATAACAGTCAACAACCTAAAGTAATAATATTATACATAAAAGACTAATAACTGCCCCATCTCTGTAAAAGCTGCATCATATTTAGCATTGAATCATTAATTTTTCACATTTTTACATGTTATAAAAAGATATTTTGGAAGACAGTTCACCAAGACTTATAGCAAAGTATTCACTATTCATCCATAATACATGAAACCAGGCCAGGCTGCTATGTCCTGGGGAAATTAAAAAAAGAATATTGTGACTTGTGATGGACATTTCGGTGGTGTTTGTGAAACAGCTTGGCATCTCAGCCCAGATCCTAACTAGTTCTGACCAGACAAGGCCTACCCTTAAAAACAGTCAGGATTTTTGACAGCCCTGATTTCTGACAGAAAATCACTTTTTGTGGAAAACGGCTTTCAGCTTCTAGGTTAGGTAGCTGCTAGAAATTGCTCCACTCTGATTCTCTCTCCCCACTTTTCCCACTATTGCAGGAAAAAATAATTGCCATTACTGATGCTTTTATTTCCCAGCAACCACTTCTCACAGGTTACAAAATCGTTACTGTAGGTTCTGGTTTGGCGGTCACGGCAGAGAGCCATGAGCGGGGGCTGCTTCCAGATACTTGAACCCAAATGCTCTGTATGTCCACAGAGTACGTCAGTATGTCACAGTGGTGGGACAACACGGGTTCTGGGAACAAAGAGAAGAAAAAGAGAGGTCTTAAGGACTGTTGACACATCAGCCTTCATAGGAGGGCATGGTAGTTAATAGATATTTACAAGAAGTACATATCAATTACAAATTACCTTCCAGGTCGGGCTTCTGTAACAGGAGAAACTCAGAGGTTCAGCAGTGTTTAGCTTTGAGAAGAAATTTTGACTCCAGCAAAGACTGCAGCTGATAAATCAGGTATGTCTGATCACTATTCTTATTGCCATAAAATATAGTAGGTACTAAGGATGTAGTAGATCTTCTTAAACTACACTTATATAAACTATGAATAACAGGAACATCCAAAATAATGATAAATCACATATATATTTATATATATATATATATGTAAAAAATTTAAAATTAAACATACAGAATTAAATTTTGGAACATACTTTAAGAAACAGCTCTCCTAAAATACTGGTTAATTTTTATTTAAATCTAAGCTTTTAACTAAAAACATGCTTCCATTGTTTTTCAGCTTTTAAAAACAAGAATATTCATATTTTTTCTCAGATAAAGCATTCTTTTCCAGTTTTGTAAAAAAAAAAATAAAAACAAAACCAAAACCAAACTCCAAACAAACAAGGAATAAACCCACAAAAACCGAGAGTATTCTTCCTTTCTACCAACTTACTTAGATCCCAGAAGGCACTGAAGGGAACTGAGTTATTTTGAAAATCATGATACTATGTTCCTATTGGTTTTATGTCTATGTCTGGCATTCTGGTGGTGAAAATTCTCCTATGTACGGGGTATTCTGAGATTGTCCCAATCAGTGATTTTCTCCCAGTGAACTCTGCATTTGCCACTGTCAGAAGCCATATTTCAAATCTGTATAGACATTTGCTAACAGAAATGGCAATTTTCAATAATCTTTTGCTGTAGTGTGATCCCATGTACTACAGCACATGTATTATTTGTTTAGGTTTGTAGTGTTAAGAAGGAAGTAGAGCCAGAAGTCTGTAAACCTAAGCATCTTGTTCTTCCTAAAATACTGACCTGTTTGGAGCTCTATGGGTCCTTTCTTTTAGTAAACCTTTTTTCTTGCTGTATAATAACACAGGCTGGGGAGGAATCAGAATTATCTGTGATGAGCTCTTGACTTTTTCTGCATTGCTGCCGTTTGTATGTCTAGGTTGCTGTGCTAACAATGGTGAGGTGGTAATTCTGGGTTTCTGTGGGAAGTTTACAGGGTTTTTAACATCTTTCTCCATGCTTTTTGTTATGTACTGGTGGAAAGAATGCACAATATGGACTTATTATTTAGGCCAAGTTCAAGTGATTTTTGAAAGTATGATTCCTCACAGATTTTCTGATAACTGCGGACATGATGGTAAATCTGAACTTCCATATATATGAGAAGCTTTTTCTATTCATCTTCAGTAAATGCCTTTCCATCTCGTTTATCTCCATGTTTAAAACAAAAAGTAAAAATTTCACAAGAAGTCTCTTGAACACAGCCTGAAATTATGGGTCTTATCTTTGCACTTTTAGATGATGTGCTTGAGAGGGGAAAGGCTGCACACACCATGCTTGCTGCTGCATGTTGACACTGTTAGAAGGAGTATCACAGCTTTTAAAGGAAATAAATACCTATTTACATCTTAGGTCACTAATGGAGAGGAAGGATCTGTTCTGTGGCATTTGCAAAAACAAAAATAAGTTGCCATGATGTGTGTCATTTTGGTCCCCAACTTTAAACAGGAAATAGCTCTGAGGTCTTTTAGTCCAGATAATCTTGTCTTGCTCACAATACTTTGTTCCTAAACATAAAGCAAGTTGTTTTCTCAGAAAGAGCTTAGAATTTGGCATAGAACTTTTTTTTACGGGCCCATAACTAAAATTGCAACATATATTACCTACACAGATGAACACTATAGCTCAGTATCCATGCAATCCCTCATTTTGAAAGGAGGAAGTAATATTTTGAAGAGGTGCCATGTAAAGTCAAATCATGCATTTTTATTGCTCCTTCACTGATGACCAAGTCAAACTGTCTAGGAGCAGGATGGTCTGTCTTCTCCCTTGAAACAGAGCCACTTTTGTGAATATTAATGCTCACTATGTTGGACGAGATTGTCCTTTAGCCTTATTTTCATAGTCTTTAACGCTCTGGTAGCAGCACCTAACATGCAGCCAGGAGCCACCAAGTTCTGACCTGGTGCGGCTGGAAGAAAGCAGTCCAGTATTTAACTCGGGTATCCAAGGATGAGCCTTCCCTCCAGGATGTTTTGCTGATGTAATTGTGCACAAACTCTCTTAGCATATGCACAACTTATATTGATAAAATATGCTTTGCCAGCAGTGCTTCTCCTGGTTGCCCAAGCACAAGAGCAACTCATAAGCCAATATAACTACGACTAGCTTTTGTCACTACAGAAGTGCTGCAAGGAAAAAACTAACAACAACAAAAAAAACCACACACACACAAAAAAAACCAACAGTGCTACACTCTTGGCAAGTTCCTCACACAGACCTGATTTCAATCTCAGGCCAGTACAGCTTACACACCTTCTTGCTCCCAGGTTTGTGCCTAAAGTATAGTCCTGACATTAATGCTTAAATGACAGGATTTTGAGGTGACTTGTGATGGGAGTTAGGGATGCAAAAATGTATGCTTGGTGACAGAAGAAGAGCTAGAAACAGTCCTTCTTACAGTGGGACTACAGCAAATATGCTAGAGTTAATCTTTTTGCTTTCGTTTTATTTTCTCCTTGCCTGCTTTTAGTGAAGATGAATAATGTCCATGTCTTGTAACACCTCAGTAATAGTTCAGCAGGATCGCTGTGACCCTTCCTGGTTGGACCAGGACTGATTAGCTGCAGATTTCGATGTATGAAACTCAGCTGACAAGCCAGGCTTGCAGAGTCTGTCTTGTTGCAGTTTCTGTTGAGGAGTGTAAAATGATCATTTCTGTTGCTCTTTGAGGGAGAAACTAATAAGTTGACGGAAATGGAGAGTGTAAGTGAAATGCATTTCTTTAATTACTCCTGATATATTTTTTGCAGATAACTACACATGCACGGACTGTGCTGAGCTGGGAATGTTGCATTTTGGTTTTAGTTGTTTGAATCTCCCATCTGCTTATGCCAAAGATGAACCTTTTCAGGTGATCTAAAATGTAGACTTCTTAACTGATGTGAATGGCAGCCTTCCTGTTTTAAATTCCAAGTTGTAAAAAGAGAGTTACATTGTCAATCAGCCAGCAAATGGTGCTGCACTGGCCTTTCTAGAAAAACAAACAATGGGTAATAAATGACTTTATGGTAGGATTGAATTTAAAACAAAAAAAATCCTTATCAGCGCAGTATGTTTTCTGGCCCACTAAAACTCTTCTGTTTTAATCTGTTCCAGCTATGTTACATTTCCTTTTTTTTTTTTTTTTAATTAAAACAAGCCCTTCTAAACATATATATGTATGTATACATACAAATGTAGGTATATATATACCTGGAAACATTTTCTGCACTTAAGCAGAGATAGAAGAGGGAAACGACACTCTAAATGATACTTTGGGGTTTTTTGAGCAGTGCCATTAATATGTGGCACATTCCCATCCTCCTCTCTATTCCAAAATGTTAATTTTCATTAAAAAAACTACAGTGAGTCTCTTGTTCCTATAGTTACCTAGAAAAAACAGAGCTTAGACAGAAATCAAGTGTAACCAGTACACTTGTAGCCACCTTCAAGCAGCCAAACAACACACTGAAAAGACAGACAAATCTTAAAGAGATATATTGGCACCACTTCACTCAGAAAGGTTTCAATGGGGACAGTGCTCAAGGAGATGATAAATGTTAGCAGAGGAACCAGTTCTCTGGCTGACCAAATCATGGAAGGAAAGTGTGGGAGAACACCATAGAGCAGATCTTCACTATTTATTGAGCGACATTTTCCTTTGTTCTTGCAAGCAGGAGGAGTCAAAGCAAAAAGAAGAGAAAACAAACTGCTTAGCAGGTAAAAATAGAGTGCAGGAGTTCCACTGCATCCCAGAGGCCTTTCAAAGCTAATGGGTATATGTGAAATCCATGGATACATGAAGCTTCTTGGATCCTACTGGATTACATTTGTAAAAACACAGAAAAACTCTACTGGGAGTGGCAACTCCTAGGAATATTCTGGGATTTTCAACACTGGAAAAATATTGTTTCCATCTTCCTTTTCCATTCAGTTCTCGCTTTTGAGCCACATAAATTGCATGGCACAATGAACCAGTGCATGGACTGGTTTCCAGAGCCAAGTAGCCAATATGCTGCAGGTTGGCTAACAAACCTAAAGGGAATACACTGTAATAATTTACTCGGACAACGTGTTATCCTACAGTTTTCAACATCTATAAAGAAGAGTCAAGCACATAGTTCCCATACTAGTCAAGAAATCTTCTTTATGCTTATGGAATACAGTCAGTTTGTGTTCTTTGTTTGGACTTTTCCCTCACTCTTTAATGGCAGCACTTGAGTGTAATGTTCCTGTGTAGGTTTACCATGCACCTGTGTTATCCTTTTTCTCCAGCACAAATTAAGTTGGGACACAAATGAGGTTTTGGGTTTGGATTTCCTCTGTATATTCAGCAATCCAATCAGAGCAAAATAAAGAGCCAGGTATCTTCCTGTGCACATGAACATACTTCACTTACGTGTGCTCAGGAAATCTGATGCATTCAGGAAACACTGGTCTTACAACTAGTAAGCAGCACAGCTGTGACGAGCACTCACAGCATCACATCAGACCTATTGCATAAATGCAAACTCTTGATCTGCATCTAAGTGAGAAGTCACATGCAACTCCAAAGTTTCACATTTTCTATACATTCGGAAACCTTCTGGAATATCAAGGAGAACATAACCATCCTACTCCTAAACAGAAGTTCTGAAAAAAAGGGGAATCCATATGCACCAGGTAGCACAGAAGAGAAATTCACTTTTTAAGAGAGATGAGGGTGGGTGATAAGACTCTGCCTACATATGCAAAGGATATAGAGCACAAATCCAACCCTCCTTCATCTATGCCTCAGCCCGGGAGCTGCAGATTATAACCTTTCACCCTGAATTGCACACAGTCAGTGTTCAGCTCCCAAGTGCAGAGCTAGTTTTATGCTGGAGTTTTCAAAGCGCCTGGTTCCAGTGAATAGACACAGTCTTCTCTTTTTTGGCTCCCCACTAAGTAATGCCTGCAGAATATGTCAGACAAATGCTGGAAAGGTCAGGGGGCAATGGCTAACAGGAAAGCTAGTTCTCATGGCTCTATCCACAGGATAGGGTGGATGCATTTCCCAGTGTGTTGTACAGTCCTGGTCTCTTGGTGCACATCTGGTTACATTCTCACTGCATGTAAGGGCAAAACATTGGTGAGCAGCCTCACTTTCCCATGCAGGGAAGCGTGGGCATGCAAGCAAGGTACGTTTCAGGAGGTCTTCTATCTTACGGTAGGGAACAACCAACACTGTAATGTGTGAATTTTCTCCAGAGTCTAGCTGAATCCATTATATCCCAGATTTTGTGAACATTATATATACTTTCCATAGGCCAAAGGTCAAAAAAGTTTCTGTCAAGAAAGTGCTTTCCAACTGCAGCATGGAAATGGTGTGGTTTGCATCACGACATGTGGGTGTCAGAGAAAGGAAAAGACCATAGGAGACCTGCATGCATCCCTGTG
Source organism: Ibycter americanus (assembly GCA_035590275.1). Lineage (NCBI taxonomy): Eukaryota > Metazoa > Chordata > Aves > Falconiformes > Falconidae > Ibycter > Ibycter americanus. Next base: position 49,263,824 of record JAVJGI010000040.1, read on the forward strand.
GCTTGCCCTTCAAGGCTGCTCTATTCCACAGGCAGAAGTTGTGCTGCAAAGCTTAGCTGGAAAACTCACAGGACAGCAGAGTTAAACAGAATTGCAACCGGTGGCTCAACAGCAAAAGCTTTCCACCCCTATACTGCCATTTCAAAAAGGGACCGGGTTTCAGAAGCTTTCAGGAAAAAAACCCACACTTAGATGCTGCCCTATTTAAAATCTGGCCTTGCACATGCTGACTGGAACAGCAGGTTTGGAAAGTGCCATCAAGGAGGTCATGCTATAAATTCAGGTTTATACTCCTATCAGGTAGAACACAGGCTTAAACCCGTCTCCTGGATTTAAGTCCACGCACCTGGACTACTGTGCTATGACTCATAGTCCAATCTCCTCTCTTTCCTTTTTACACCTGGATACTTTGCAGACTGGTGGTTAGGCCACTTGGAGGTGAAAAGCTGGTTCAGATTCTACCGGGTGGGGTGATGCCTAAAGCAGGAAATTCCCCGGGCTAACCAGACACATGCACTCACAGCAGTGCATGGATCAGTACAAGGGGATGACTATTTCCTAAAGCCCTGTGAATGTTGTCTTACACCTTCTTAGTTTGTATTGCAGGCAGCTCCAAAGATATACTTTAAATGCATTAAACAGATTAGATTGTATTATACATATATATTAAAAATAAACATAAACCTGTGAGAGTAGTCAAACAAAGGCACTGGAACAGGTTGCTCAGAGAGGCTGTGGAGTCTCCATCCTTGGAGATGTTCAAAACCCAACCAAATACAGTATGGGGCAACCTACTCTAGCTGACCATGCTTGAACAGGGGAGTTGAATGAGACAATCTCTAGATATGCCTTCCAACCACAAGAATTCTGCAATTCTATGATTAAAAAAAAAAGGGAAAGTAAGTTTTTTAGGGCTTTTTTTTTTATTATTTTCATGTGAGCAAAAAGCCCTAGAGAAAAATGAGCTTGTTTTGAATCAGATTGATGAAATGTATTTATTGTTTTAGCCACAGAACTGCAAATTCAGTTATGGTCTTAATTCCATTTACTGAACCCTCCTGAATTCTGGCCTTGTTTTCACTCCGTTGAGGTACAACAGCATTGATGGATGTGTGTGGCACCAGTGTGACTGGGATGTGAAATCATGTGCTTTCCCCTCACATGAAGAGGCATTTCAGCAATGATTAATCATGTATTTTCTCCTTTGGCAGCTATTCACAGAGGTTTTCATTTGCAAAGCCTGATTTCTTTTTCTTTTTATTGTCATCGTGGTGAAGTCCCCAATAACTGACATTTACTGAGGGAGCTAGGTGCAAATTTGTCTGAGATGTATAGGAGATGGGCTAATTCCATGTACTATCAACCTGGCTTCAAGAAATCTCAGAAATAGAAGTCTTCCAGCTGAGATTTATTGACATTTCTTAAAGTCCTGAATTGTTTTCCCTTGAAGCATTTAGTTCAGTAGATCTTTATCAACCTATACCTGTACATACATGAAGATCCATAGGCAAGGACACATGTTTACAACAAATTGCAGAGACTCTCCACATCTGAGGTTGTTTCTGCATATTCATGAGTATACCTAAGGGCTGAAATATCTTTTCTGCATGACAGATTTTGTCCTAATAATTTGTACAGTATATCATTCAAAAAAAGTAACTACTTCTGGATAGACATTTCTGAAGTTTCTGAAATGTATTTTCATGGTTCCCTGAAGTGTTCTTGGTGTATTTAATCACAACAGATGCTATTTTATTTTGGTGAAGCAAATGATAAAAATCTTAGAGAATCTGTCATGAGAAGTATCTATGAGAAGACTGGAAATACCACAAACTTGTATTTTCATCTTTCTATTGACCATTACCATGTTTCTTAATGCCAGATCCTCGAGATCCTGGAAAAATCATAATATTAGAACAAATTGCTAAATAAGCTTTGGAAATAAACAGCAAATTGGATGTGGAAATACAGGCTCCTATCATTAAAATATATATTCCCATGTCTTATTTATTTAGGACTGTGATTTATTTATGGCAAAAACCTTTAAAATAGGTGAATGAAGTTTCTTATCCTGGTTTGGATAAATTAGGCCAATTCGCCATTTATTTTCATTTTTTAACTTGGTACACAATCTATTTAAACCTGTTGCAGTGGAGCAGCATTTATGTTTCCAAGCAGCAAGAAACCCCAGTTCCTTCATTTATTGATTTACAAATTTGCCGCGTATATCATTAGTTGCATCAGGCCTTTTCTCTCATAAAGAGAGCTTCATCAACCAAAGTGGAAATTATTTGCCATCAAAAGGAATTTGAGTATTTACAATTAATTATACCTATTTTCCCCAGGGCATCCAAAGCACAGCAAGATCTGTACTGTCATTGCCTATCATCTCTAAAACGTGAGATGCCAACCATACATATTTAATTAAACAGTGTATTCAGTTAAACCAATAAAATTACATTGTTCTTATCAATATCACTTATTCCACTTGTCTGCAGCATGAAAAGTATGTATTCTTATTTAGCATTTTTTTGATGGCAGTGGAAATAGAAACTATATATTTCCTCACAGTTTCCCTCCTCCTGGAGTTCTTTCTGAAGCCCAGTTTGCTCTTTACCATCTTTCCTAGTATGAACTCCAAGGCTGGCAAAAAGGCTGCAGCAAAACCTGGAAGATGAAGTAGTGTTTTAGAGGTAGCTCACTGTAGTAGTACCTCTGGACAGTATACACTAACTGCTTCTGCATATGTCATCCAGGGGTTAATTGTCAACTGTTTGTGCAGGAGAACCAAATAGGTAGTTCAAGTGGTTAAACCTAACTGACAAAGACTAGTTCTTATCTTTCTCCTAAGCTCTGTTTCGTATTCTGAACTTCCAAATAAAAAGATTTCCAGGCTCCTAAAATGATTTTTACTAAGCTTTTAAAATTATTTTCTTATTTTTTTTTAAATGAAGAAGTCTTGCATGCCCTTTATTCATTAGACATCTGTAACAATGAGTGCACATTCACAGTGGCTACAGCTTAGCAAAGCTGGTTAAGCAAATACGTGCTTAACTTTCTGCTAACGTTCAAATCACTGCAATGTAAAATGTACCTGATTTACAATAGGCTGTGAGTCGGGCATTGCTCCACTTTTGTTGTCCAGACACTGGGCTAGATACAGCCATAGTGTCAGTAGTTGATGCTGAGCATGGTGAGGACTTTCCATTGTGAGACTTTTCCAGTGTTTGTGTCATATAAAGTGGTGCTAGAGGAATAAGGAGGATGAGAAAAACTTCCCACCTTGCATTCCTCCTTTCCCTGGATCATCAATTGCAAAAAAGCAATGCTCCAGCATTTTTTTTTGGATCAAAATGCTTTTTGATCTGAAAAAAGTTGATTACAGGATTTTTCATATTCAAAGTTTTCTTATAACCTCCTACTGCTGAAGGGGAAAAATTACTCCTAATAATAAAATGATTTAAAAATAACCCCCTGATATATAAATTTTCTTTCATTCCAATTCATCCCAATGTGTTTTGCAAATTCAAATAGTCTGACATTTATATTAAACGTAAGAGGTCCTTGGATCCAGTTCTGCAGAGCAAGACATCAGAGTTTAGAGTCCCACTGATCATTTCTGTCTCTTAAGAACAGGATCTGGATGAATTAGCACCACTATTAATCATAATAATACATCTATGTCTTGGTTCTGAGATTCTTGAGATGTTTTCCAGAAACTGCAAACTGGCATGGTACTAGCCAAAAAAACATTAAAGCGTAGATCTTAACTCTCCAGTGAATCCTTCAGAAACTGAATAGCTCTCACAGAATAATATTTCTGACAGGAAATATACACTTGAGATGTTTTAAGCCTGAAATGTCACATACACAACGGAGCTTAAGCCTGAGAATAGCCTCCCCTGTTTCCGAGATCATAACACTAGTATTATAATTAAGAGGATAAAATACCACTTCCTTGCTTCCCATACCCCTCTCCAAACGAAATGTGAGTCACTTCATGAATTTCGTCTAAGTCTAATGGAACAATTTCAGCCTGTCCTGGACAACCCTCCTGCCCAATTCCCTCACACACACACTCACACACGTTATTTCTGCTAGCTTGGATTTCATATGTGCCTCTGCCCAATCACTTGTGGCAGGCTCTAGTGGTAAAGCAAACGCCATGCTGCTGTTTTTCCCCTTAGAATCACAGATCACTGAAGAAGTAGCTGAAAACATTTCCACTGGAGAAAAATGTGATGAAATTGTTAAAGGTTCAGCAGCCTTGAAACACTAGTAGGGTATTGGCATGAGGATTATTCCCAGACATGATCTTTCCTTTGGAACCTGCAGTCGAAGTTTGCAATATTTGTTCGCTTCATGCCTCCTCAGCATAGCCTGTCTCTCTGGCTGATTTTCTTCCTTGCTTTATCTGAAGCTGGCATTTTTTCCACTCTCAATAATTAAGCTGTCTCGATGTTAGAGACATGCCTATTTTATCACATGTATGTCTCGTACACACTTGAAAAAGGAGATCTCCAAGGGAGAAGAAGGCTGGCGTCTCTGCTGTTGAAACGGTTTCAATCTGGCCTGAATACTTTGCCTGCAGTGCTGCAACCCACAAGGGGGTCTTAACCTCTGAAACCTGCTGACTCAAGAGTAATTGGCCAGCATGATGCCACTGTGACCATCAAGTGGAACAAATAAAATTACCCACCATTTCAGTGCCGTGATTGTCCTCTCCCACTGCATGATTCCATGAATCCCCCGGAGGACTGACCTGCTTATAATAAACAAATTGTTTTCTGGGCTCCTTTTCCATTGCCTGTAGGGGAGTTACAAGAAGACAGAACCAAGCTGTGTTAACTATATTTAGTGGTCTTTTGTTTTTTTCTCCCCTCCTTAAATTGCATCAGACGGTGCAGATGACTAGATACAGTATGATCTTTTAAAATTATATCCTCAAGAAGCAAACAATTAGAGAGAACATCATCTCTACAAGGAAGCTCAAGTTTACACAGCAATAGAAAGTTACAAATTTAAAGAATTCAAGAGGATTACACGTATCCAAGTTGGATGACTTAAGTACTTTTCCTGAGGAAGACAGCTTAAAAGCAGGGATTCTCTTACTCTATACACAATTTTGTAATTTGTTTGCATAAAAGCAAGCTGTTTACACTATGTGACATGGCTATACAAAGGTTGTTGCCAAAACTTACTATCTCCTATAACTGTGCAGAACCATAATATCTCCCATGATGGCAGTGGTTTTATTCAGACAGACACCACTGTAACCGAGAACTAATTTTGGCTTTCTACCCCTGTCTAAAAGAAGCTCACTAAAGATCAGAGGAGAGAGCTAGGAGAAGAGTGGGGTAGAGGGCAAGGAGGTAGTTCTTGTTCTCTTAGTTTTCCTTCTTTATGACCAGATAACAGCACCCCCAATATCTGGATTCATGAAGAGGAGATAATATGGCCTGGTAAACACATCAGCAGGACAAGTAGTGTGAAACCTTATTTTAGTGTTTTCAGTAACTGCCTGAGCTGATAATGGCCCTAATGTGGCCACAATTGACTGCAGAAGTGCAGATTTAGTCCCAGTCCCATAAAGTTTTGTGCTAACACTGTGTGAAATTGCAGTTGTTTTGAGTTTTCAACCTTCATTTGAACAAGAGCAAAACCTGGAGGATGAAGGTGTATGTAAACTGTTTTTTAGGAAAGCAGGTAGAGAATCCCAATGACTTTTGCAGAATCAAATCATGATAAAGAATAATTTGATGAGACTGAGAAGTACAGTGAGCTACCTTGCCGTGACTAACAATAACCACCCTAAACAGCTGCTGATGTATTTCTGAAAACACAGTTTGCTGTTTGTTGCCAGCTATTTCATTTAGACACAATTCACTTAAATCATGTGCTTAAATGCAGGCAGACTGTTAAGCACATTGTTAAGACAAGGTCTTGAAACGCCAAGGAAAATAAATGCTTTCTTTTCCGTGCAGTTTTTTCAGTTGCTCTGTGTGATTACTTCATATCACTGCTAGATCCACTTCAGTTAGCTTGTTAAGGTATTTTGAGGGATATTTACACACATTTTCAGTTTTCTTTCTGAGTTTGGAAACCAACGCAGTAAGAGTATTTAAACTCTTATAAGACGTTATAAAACGCAGCAAGAGTGTTGTTCTTTCCATCCAAAGTAATCTCTTAGCCTGAACAGACCATTTAATCTGGAACAGTTCTTGTAAATTAGAAGTAGTCTGACCCCTGTTTCAAATTTAGCATGCATCCTTCTGTTCATTTCATTTCCCAGCAGATAAGGAGTAGATCAGACCTACAATGCTTCTATCATATACAAGTCTTCTCCTTATCTACGTATAGCTTTTTTCTCCCTAGCTCCCCTTTCACTGCTGCAAACCACTGTATGTCAAGCAAGGGATAGAATAAGAACAGAGAAACTGCTGTTTGGGACCCTAACACTATCAGGACGGGAAGGACATCATAGTTGTGCTTTTTACCAGTCTGCTTCTCTCATTTATATTTTGTCGCATTACTTCTGGCTGTTTCAGATCCTCCTCTCAAATGGTTTATAGCCACATCTATAAAGCGCATTTCTCTACATCTCTGCTGTAAGGGAATGACAAGCACTGGCTGGTGGATCTCCGTGTCTTATACATGAAGCATCCTTCTCAGTCAGCCTGTATAACAGATAGATAAATCATGAGATAGAAGAATTCCTTTTCATAAATAAACTCACAGAAAACTGGTCTTCATCATTGTGATGCATTTGATTCACAGTGGAGGGCTACTTGGGATTTGAGGGATATATTGCCTCATAGAAAGTGTTTGAGACCTCAGGGCTACTATCCACCTGAGTATCGCAACCAAAGTTGTTCGGTGCCCAGGCACCTGTAACTTACCATATTATGATACAATCTATAAGCCTAAGCCCCCGCCCCCGCTGCCAGATTTCCAGGTATTTTCATAGTCAGTAGGCAGATTTGCCATAACATACCTTCAATATATAGATCATATGCTATGCACACAGGTCTTTTGTCACTCACAGAGCTTCTTTAGCTCTTTGCTCCAGAGGGTTTGAAGGGCTGTCACCTATCCCAGAAGCACAGCATACAATTGCATATACAAATTTAATGTATACAAATGCACTAACACCACCTCCCCACCCAGCCTTGGGTGAAACTGGAAGCTGATCATGAAACCAGAGCAAAGAAGATCCATTTCATTTGCTCAGAGGCCTTTGGCGGTGGCGGTGTTTGGGAAGAGGTACCTACTTAAGTATCCTTGAACAGAGGGCATTTTTCCTTTTTTCCTACAGTTTTCTCTTGAAGTTTGTTGCATTAGTTCAGTCTTTCAATGAACTCTGCTGATCCCAGGAGCATTCAGCCAATCTTAAGCAAGGCGCACAGCAAGAAGATGTTTGAGCAGCACCAGCAGAAGGATGTTGGCTCCTACCACACTGAGCTCCCTGAGGAGGCTGCCAGGAGCAGTTAGCTTGGAAAGAGACAGGTTTGTTGGAGTCTGGGAGAGCAGACATTTGTACAGTTGGTTTTAATGCCTTAGGAACCATGGAAGACTGTAGGCTTTACTAGGAAGAGAGAGGAAACAGATCACAAACATGACGAATAATCTCTAGCAGGTAACTCTACTTCTCTGTGAAATGTAATCCCCAAATACTCTGGGAAGAAGATAGATCATTATACCATAATGACAAACATTAGTCTCAGGTCTCAGTTTTTCAAAGAAACTAAGTTTAAAAATAGGCTTCCTAAACCTTAAGGCCTGGAACCTTGTGCAAGCATTAAAATTTGTCTGCATGGAAATCCTGTCAGTAGTAATATCAAATTCCTTCAGTTATCATAAATTAAAACTCCTCACTTCTCTCTTGCAACAAGATTTTTTGTTTTACTTTAATGTGCATATATGTGCCTATTTGTACATGTTTTTTAAAGTCTTTGTTGTGTTTTTCAGTGAAATTCTAATGGCAACTGACCACAGAAATTCTCTAAATGGTAGTAGCTACAGAGACATAAACTCACAAAAGCCTTGACTAACTCTTGCTGATAAACACATCCTTGATGTAACTATTGGCTTAAGTCATAGGAGGTGTAGTTTTGTGTGTGTAGCAGTCAAATGGCATCAGGAAGCTCTGGGGATCTTTTTGTGGCCTGCCTACAGGGGTCTTTGTGAATTTGGCAAATGTAAACTTTCTGAGCCTATGTATCCCTTTCTGTGAGATGATGACAGTATTTATACTCCACCCATCTTTTCTAAAGAGGAATTTGCAGCCTCCAGTCATGAAGAAGGGAAGAGTTTACTGCAGTCCCAGGTAGAGGATGTTAGGAAACCACAATCAAAATTATATAGCAGGACAAGCTTCTAATGATATTTTACATTGCAAAATGTAACAAAACATATTCTGGTTTTCATCATTTTCTGTATCTCATACTGAACTCCTGTTGGTTTTGTTAAGGTCAGTGGTGTTTGTTATATTTTTGTAAGACAGCCAAAGCAGTAGTAATAACAAATACATTAATTCTGCCTTATTTGACTAGTCCAGATTCTCAGAGATTATTTTTTTTTTCCAAACATGGTTAAGTCTCCTTTATTAAAAATGGAAGAGGTTTATACTTTCTTTGGGGATACTGTGATGCATCTTGTAAGAAAGCGAAGTTGTCAAATTAGAGGGATTTCTTGTGCAGATTTCATGGTCATAAAACATAAAGTGGTTTCAGAAAATGCAGCCAAACAAAAGTCCTTTCTATATTTTGATCCACTCTGAATAGTTCTTATAATTCTATAGCAAACTTAAGACCAACAGAAAGGGACTAAAAGTCATGATGATTAATGTGACAAGAGAATGAGGAGGTCTCTAAAGGCATTGCCATTGTCCACAGTCCTTGTCACAGCAGGTGATTTGTGGGGTTAAACCCACTACAGACAAAAGCAAAACAGAAACATTGAAAATTCCCTGCCAGTGCATCCTGGGAGAAGAGGGAAATGGATTTTGACGCCAAATCAGCACGTGGGTTTGATGCTGTGTGAGGACCACAAGCCATGCCAGCACCTGGAAGCTGCTATTAGCGCAGACATTCACCGGTCTCTAGCCATGGCCAGTCTCTAAATGCTTCAAAGGAATGCAAACAAATAAACAAACTAGAGGCCAAGGTATACATCAAGGAAGAAGAGGAAGTGGGAATTCCTTCCTGGCCAGTATAAATATGGTATAAAACAAATGATCAACAAACAGAAATCACACATCCCCTTGGGAATACCAATAAATCACTACTTAGTTTCGCTTTTAGATCCTGAATTGTCTTTTCTTTAAACATGAAGAATTCTTCTCTTAGCAATGTTGTAGTCTTTTCTGTTAACCACCTGTTTGGAAGGTCATTCCAGGGTACTACCCCCAAAATACTTAGAAATCTCTGAAATCTACTCTCCAAGCTATGGCTGCTACATTGGACAGCAATGCAGCTTACGGCTAGAATAAATCCTGTAGATAATGCATACTATTCGTCCAGCACGGTGAAACTAGAAGGTGCAGGTAAGTTCAGAGCTCACAGTCCTCCCCGTGGCCTTTGGCTCCTTTGCAGCATTCATCCCCAGAACCGCTCTAAGTGCATGGGAAAGGTGCTGCCAGGGGAATGCAAAAACCTTGATTGAAGTGGTTATGGCCTTTTGGACCTGGATAAATTTCAACTCCTATCTTGGATAGGTTCAGAAAATAGTCCAGACATTACTCAGTTCAGCTTCAGCACACTCTTGGGAGATAGGTAAGTGAGACTGCTTTCCATCTTCCACTCTGGGCAGCTGTGAAACCACCCAAGGTGATACGCACAAGTGTTATGTCAGTTATGAGGGTCAGTGTTATGTCCGTCTCATATCTATGCAATTCTTCTCACAGGACCTTTATTCCTCATGTGTTTTGGTTTTGGTGTGCTTTTTTCGGATTTTTTTTGTTTGTCTGGTTTGGTTGGTTTTTTTCCACCCAGTGATTTATCTTTGACTTGTAAATGCTTTAATGTGGAACTAGTGATACTGTAACCAAGTTTGCAAATTACTAAAGAACCATAAAATATTTAACAAAAAGAATCTGATTACATAGACATTGCAAAATATGAAATGGAAAACAAATTTGCAAGGTGAAATAAAGCGTTTCCTTCCCTGTGTAATTTTTTTAACAAGACCAGGACAAAACACATTTTGACTGAAGGCTGTATTTTGGGTAGCTGGGGACTCCAGCTCTAGAAGATGCAATGTGGTGTCTCAAAAAATGTTCTGTTGATACTATAAACAAAGATTAAATATGAATTAAACACACCACTGGTCAGCCAATGAGTGACGGTGCTTTTGCTTAAGACTACTGAGGAACTAGCTGCTACTAAATAGTCCTCAGTAATGGAGTACAAATCTTGCTGAGAGTGTAAAGAGGTGGGCCCAGCCATTAAGATCTTGAAACATCATTTTAGACATGAAATAGAGAGAGATTATGAGAAGGGAGAGAGGGAGGTGGTGAAAAGTCTGACCAGTTACTCATCCGTAGCACCTGCCCATTTTGCTAATTCAGCTATGGTGGTTTGCGTGTTTGGGATTGTTCAGAGTAGTTAAATTGTCCGTACGAACCAAAGTCCCGCATTTTCAGAAAGTCATACTAGGAGCCTCTCAAAATGCAGACCCACTGGTGACCTTTTACCTAATGTATGAGGCCAAACAAACATGAAGATTTTAAAGGCTTGCTCTGCTTATTTAACTGCTATAAAACATGCTTTACAGAATATAAAGTGGCTTCAGTAACTGAAATGAAAGGCTCCTCTAGATTTTGATCCATTCCTTGTGGTCCACTTGTTTCAACAGATACATCCTTTCCTCTATGAGAAATACAGCTTGATCTCTTTCACATTCTCCAGACAATAAAGTAATAAACTGAAATAAAGCCTGATACTGCAATGTGATGAGAGCCTTCTGGGAGTGGAAGTGGCCTCCACCTCCTTTGTCTTACATGACTGAGTACTCCATATAGCAGCAAGATGCACAAAGACAATGCCACTGGAGGCAATTCACACCTTTTGTCAGAGAAGGGGAAAAGAGACCATTTACATTATTTCCACAGGGATTATTTGGAATATGCTTTCCCATAAGTCAGAAGGACCTTCACAGCCTTACTTTCAAACACTGGTGTTCCTTACTCTGAGGGTTATTTTGCAATTCACTAATAGCAATATTCTTGGTTATTTCCAGATGAAATTTTCAGCGTAGTCGCTTGACTATGGTAGAAAACTCAGGGCAGATGTGCATTTAAGATTAATTTATTCTGGTTTGTTGCCTTAGAGGACATAGTGGTAGCATATTACCTTGCTACAATAAAAAAACACAGATATGGGAAAGTCATCTAGTCCCTCTTGCTAATAGTGCAGACTTGCCCTCTGCAGCATTTTCCCTGGTGCTTTGTGCAGTCTATTTTTAAATGGCCTAAGTGATGAGAATTTCTGCAGAGGAGAGTTCACAGGCAAGCCTCTTTCCACTAACAAAGCTTTGGATAGATAAATAATAATAATAATAATAGTAATTTTATTTTTTAAGTCTTCTCTCTTCAGTCACCAAGGTCCTTAGGGTGCTAAGCAGACATCATAAAACAATTTCTTGGCCCAACCCAGCTCAGCAATGTTTCTAAGAGATCAGTAAACAAAAAACGACACTAAAGCAAAAGACAGGGGAGGACAAGGGCCCTAGCAGATGTGCAGCTCAGGAACAAAGGACACTTACAGTAAGGATTGTTGCAACAAACCCTCTCAGCAGAACCCATAAGTGTTCAAGCTCTAGGATCAAATTCATGGAGTTTTCGCTGTCAGTTCTTAGCAGGAGATTCAAGGCTTTTCAAGTATTCTCAGTATCTCACAAATCCAGACCTACACTGTGGGAAATTTAAAAAGACCATGTTTCTGAGCAAAGCTATTGAGGTAACAGAAAATAATTGAGAGCTGTCATTTTGCTTTGCTCATTTGCATTAAACCCATAAAGTCAGTGCTACAATTTTAATTATACTGAAAATCTTCTGTCTGTATCTGCTAAATCCTGATTTACAGGTGGGTGCAGTCTTTTGCTGGGTAATATTACATGTGAGGAATGGAAGCAAAAGCTTCACTATCATCAAATGCAAACAAATGTCTTCGGGAAAAAGCATTAACCAAAAGCTAAGTCAAGTGCCTGTCTTTTCCATCCATGTTTATCAATGCTAAAACCCTACTGGTTGCTACTTGCACCAGAAAACTATTGCAACTTTTATAGGGGGAAAAAAAACGTGTTATATTTCTTTTTGACAGAACCATTAAGGAACTCTGTAATGTTTCAATCTGTGGTCAGTGCTCTGTTTTGCTTGGCTCACTAAACCCTCAGCCTCAGCTGGCATTTCCTAAATTAACAGCACATTCACTCCCCACATTAAGACAGTCAGACAAATGGTTCAGCCTAAACTAAGCAGTTTGACACTCATGTGCTTCAGCAAAGCTGAACAGCATCTCATGACGCTTACATGATTGGATGATATCATAATCATATGATAAAAAGCCATTAGGCCAGGACCAAAATCTAAAACATAGGTCATTATGTTAGACGAAAAAAGCATACCCATTTAATAGAAAAAAAGAAACAAAAAAAGAGTTCTGACACCAGGGAACATCTGGCTAATATTTACATCTCCTGTTTAATTTGGATGCTTCAGTTTAGTTTTCAGGATGGCAGTGTATAGAAACAAATTAAGCCAATCACTCTATCCGCAGTTTAGAAAACCAAGATTTGTTTATAGTTTCTCATATTAATACCTCATCCACTTGGCCAAAATGCCTCATGAAAAATATACCTCAAACACACAATTCCCCTTTAGTAACAAAGCTGTAATTCAGCATAATTCTTTGTTGATGGGATGAAAAAGGGAGTCATGTAAACTTGGAGTATTGAGATGAAGAGATAAAGTTGGGCCATAGGAAACGAAACAGTCTTCAGTGCTGTAGGGTTAAACTGAAGCCCATTAAGAAAGTCAACAAAATTAGCATTTTGGGCCCCATCCTACTTTCTGTTAAATCAATAGGATTTTGTCACTAACACCAACCAGAGCACAATCACAGACATGTTCAGTCTTAATATAACATGAGCTGGATGCAAGCTTGCTGGATGCTCCCTGTGCCTGGGAACCTGCAAGTTTAATTCTGTGATGAGTTTGTTACAATGCTTATTTCCAAGAGCAATGAAAAACAAGAAGCAATTCAGCAATTCATATGTAGAACTTAATAAAATATTATCTCTAAGAGGAAAATTGGCAAGAGATAATATTCTTATGTCATAGGTAATTAGGAAGCTCCAGAACATTCAGGTTAATAGAAGGAGATACTGATTTCAAAATACTAGAGAGAATGCAAAGCCCAAAGTCAAAATTTTTAGTTACAAACTCAAAGGGACAGGCAGGGAATTCTTTTCATCAGGCTTCCCTATTTTTGAACATACAAGGGATTTACTGGGCCAAAATCTATTCAATATTACTGAATGTTGTTGGAGGATATAAATAATGATATTAACATGAGTGAATTACACTGTCCAAACCCCAGATGATTTGGGCTGTTTCTAGTCTGTTGTTTCTAGAGGCAGAAGAATAGCCCAAGCAAGCTTGCTGAACGTTTCTCAGGTCTGTTTAGACTGCTATGACAAAAAACACAATGTAGACACTCCAAAATTAGTACTAAATTAGCCAGCTTTATTCTAACAAGCAATTCACTCACGGCTGCAAGGAGTTTAGGACTGGAAGCAAACCCAGCTGTTACTCGGAGTCCCAGCAACATAAACCTGATGTCAGGTTTCTATTGCACAGCAAGCCCAGCTCCATGGGCTGAGCTCGCACAACCACAAGGAAGGGTGGAGGGTTCCCTGCATGTATGCAGTGTGTCGGTGTGCCTGCTGCTGCCCGGTGCGCTGGAGGCTGCAGCACAGCCAGGGCAGCAGTGGCAGAGGCAATGTCAGGAAAAGCAATGAGAGTAGCAAGCTGGTGCAGCAAAGGCAGCAGCAGATGATGGAGCACGTGTTGGAGGAAATAAGGGGTTAGTTCCCCCCAGGGACCACTTGCACAGGGCAGTGTGGCTAAGATGGCACCACATTTGTCTCCCTCCACCTTCTCCATGCCTCTAATGCTATCCCAGCAGACACTGCACTTTGAAGTGCTCCCCATGCCCTCCTGGCACACCTCTGGGTATGCAGCATATACATTCAATCTGTGCTATAAAAACACTACTTTTTGCTTGCAACATAGCCCTCAACTATTTCAGATACTTTGAACTGAATAACCAAGAGTGACATGATAATTACGTCTTAGGGTTGCAAGGACACCCCACACCCCGCAGGAAACCTAAGTTGCTCTTTTAGATGCAGAGGTGCAAAGTCCATCTATGCATACTGGTAATTAAGTGTGCTTGGGACTCTGATCTCTGGCTCTGAGGCCAACTGGCAAGGAAGAGCACCCCATCACACTCCCACCCTGGCTGTGTCCAGCTGGTCTACTGGGAACAGTCTTGGGGCCACGATGACCTCTGGACCATCTCTGGCAATTGTGTGACAGTGCTGGTGGGCACTGCTCAGAGCCAAGGACCAGCCTCACGCAGCAGCAGTGCAGCCAATCAATTTCTCTTTAATCCAACCATCTCATTTATTAGTAGAGTTATAGCCTGCCAGCACCTCCTGCTCTGCGGGCAGCTGAGCCTGAGCAGGCTTGGGGCCAGAGAGTGGTCCATGACCCTCTTTTTTTTAGAGGGATAAATATAGCCACAAGGGCTATATGCTGTGGTGGATATGAGCACATGGTGTCCTCAGCCCTGCTCTTCCAGGGAGGGAGAAGGACAGCCATGTGCCTCCTAGCAGCTCTGACAGGGGATCTGTTTCTGCATTCATAAAAAACGACAGTTCTTCAGATTTATTTAAGATTGTATTTCTTCAGTCACTTTGGTGAGCACTCACCACACTCCCGCCCCTCCGAAGGTGACGGGACCGCACTGCCAGGCAAAGCAGGCAGTGGGTGTAGGAGCTGGTGGGAAGGGAGGGGCTGTTGTGCCTTGTGAGCGCCAGCCCAACACGATGTTGATTCTCTGCACCTCTGTAGAAAAATCCTGTTTTCTCCTGTAGCAGTGAGTGTGGGCACTAGACACATTTCTTCCTCAGTGAGCCATGAGAGAGAGGTACAAGAGCAGGTAAACATGCTTCCTTACAATCAGACCTGTCATTTCTCATACATTGATTTACACTTTCTACAGAGCCAGTACAGGAGAATAACAGATGAAAACAGTGTGCCGCCTCGTCCTTGTGAGGAACCTTTCCTCCTACCCTAACCATCAAAATTAACCCTTTTATGAAGTAAAGCCAAATCATCTGTTTCCTAGAGCAGATGTTTTAGTAATGTCTTGTTTTGCTGCTTAAATTCCTCCGGACTTCAACATGCCTTGGCAAATTTGGGTGGCCAAAAATGTGCTCTTCTGTATAAAAATCTCAGGTTCATTCTTTTTCTTTTTTTCTTTTCCCCCTCTGTCTTAGGGCACGACAAATGAAAAGGCAGAAATAGGAAATTCAAGCCTATCTTTTCCAAATTGCTCATTCTGTGCTTCCAAAAATGCTCAGGGAAAAATGGATGGGAACTTGCAGGCAGGGTATAAAATGCTCAGCATGTTACAGAAGTGATGCAGTCATTTAAAAGGCCAACTTAGAAAACAATGTTTCTCCTTTGACATCCTCCCAAGAATGTCTGCATCAGCCAACTTGCTTAAAGTGACAAAAGTCATTACAGATAAACACAGTGGATTGTTTATTTTGGAAAGGGACTGGGGCATAACTCCTTTGAGGTAAAGCACAGGGCGGTTCTTTCTTTACCTGCTGCGGGATCCAGCAAAGAGGCAAGGTGCTGCATGCTTTGTGTTCAAATGACTAACAAGACCTTTGTCTAGGCTTGAACTCTCATACCTGTTTTCAGTTCCTGACATACCTCGGAACCCCCCACCGCCCGCCGAGCCCGCACTGGAGTGCTTGGATGGCGAGCCTCTGGAAACAGGATGCCACTGGGATCTGTGGGGAAGACAAAGCCCCTCAGAAAGGCGAGCAGCCTCGGGCCACTCTAATTACAAGTCCCTGCACTGCTTGAAGGTACTCAGCTGACATGCCTGAACTGTGCAAAGACCTTCAAGTGAACTATTATACAAAGCTCAATGTATCACATGGTTGCGAAGCAGCTGCTAAGTCTCACTGTAAATGAGGCACAGAGATGATAAGTCACATACTCTCATATACAATGTGTTTAAGGAAACCCCCACCCTATGGATTTTACTGCCTTAGGCTAGGATGAAACTTGGGAGGTGAAGGGGAGGGAGAGGGATGTGGGAAAGAGTTTTATGTGAAGATGTTCTAGTCTGCATTAAGGATGTGTTTACTCCTAGTAGCTCTGGCAAGTTAATCATAACATGCATTTAAGTTCTTTCAATAACATCCCCCAAAGTGGATTTTTTTTTAAATGTCATTTCCCTGTTTAAACCAGCACAAAACCGTATATCAAGATAAATCTTCCGTATGAGACACAGAAAGCAGTAGTTGCTAACATTTGGTTTCTCCTTTGCTCAGTTTGCTTGGATACATACAAGCCTGAAATGTATGTTCTCAATTCAGATAGGAGAAGTGTAAATGACATGCATTTGATTGCACAGATATAACACACAGAAAGACCGACATGATTAAGAACAAAAATCTGGCAAAACAGAAGACAGCAGATGATATAACCCACAGTAATAAATATGCCATTTGTGATCATCTTAAAAACGATTGAATACTGTGGCTAAGGCTAAATGGCTGCATAGTGCCTTTAACACGCCCGAGGAGGGGTTTCCTATAACCCAGCAACATACTGTGACTGTAGTCATGTATGGTCATGCAGGGTTGGGAGGGACCTGAAGAAGCCATCCAGCGTGCTATGCTGAGATGGGCACTGCATCAGGAATCAGTGTGATGCTGAAATGGGAACGCAAATCTATGAGTGCCTATTATTTCAGGCTCTCTGCACTGTCAGTAGGTGGCTCATCTTTTCAAGATTTACCATCCATCCATAACAAAAAGTCGATATATTCTTGCCAAAGTAAAAAAAAAAAGTTCTGTATATCATGAAAATATTGCAAACCAATAATGCAAAAGAAAATTTAATTCTCTTTTGAAAAGGTCTGGAAAAATAAATCATGGAACTTATTTAACTAGCATGTGTATGCTTTTGGACAAGCATCCATAATCATACCCTAGCCTTCCCACACTTTCTTCAAATCATTTTCAAGCAACAGTTTCAAAACAAAATTTTCCCTGTGTAAAAGATGTGTGTATAAAAGACATTTAATGACCGATAAGTGATCGCACATTACATGCCAAACATATATGATTCCTTAGGCTGTGTTGCAAAACCCTTTGAAGCAAGGCATGGAAACTCATAAAGAGACAGTAGTATGAAAGTATACAAGGAGCAGGTGATCAGAGGTGGCTAGGAGCAGACTGAGAAAACTAGACAGCCCTAACTGGGCTTGCAAATCTTACTTTTCTCTATAGATTTGTTAGAGAAGAAAGATCCATAAGACTAAGAGTAAATCTGGGGGCAGGAGAATGATAGCAGGAGACTCACACTCTAGCTGTTATGAAAGGAAAATACTTCATAATTAAAACTGAAGCCAGAGATCTTTCTCCTTTACAGAAGGTCTGAAACCATACTTAGCTTCCTTAGGACTATCTGAACAGTCAACCATTTCCTTAGGTGGTTCGATCCTGCTCTCATTCAAGGCAGATGCATCCCTCTTCAACTTCAAAGACAGCATGATGACACCTTCACGAACTGTGTTTCAATCTGGCTAACAGAGGGTTGCACTTAGAAGATTTTCTAATGGAAATACTACAGAAAGCAGAAGTAGGTCCAAACTATGTTAAAAATTCACTTTGAAAAAAAAACTAAAAAGAAGAAGTTAGAACATCCCAAAGCAAAGTTGGACAAACAGGTTTAAAACTAGCACAGATGGCCTAATGTGCCTTTTACCTCTTATCACAGACATTTATATTATATGTCAAAATAATGCAGAATGCAGCAATAGTCAATGTTAGAACACTCTGTCTGGGTCATGTAGATTCATCACCAAATGAAACAAAGTGTATTTTCTCCTGGAGTGGGTCACTGTTCTCCTCAATCATCTCACGTGTTAGTTGTGTTTATTTTCAGCACAAATTTTAATCTTAAAGATGCCATTTAATAAAGAATTTGTCCTGATAGTAGCAACATATGGAAGCAGCTGTTTGTGGTTCTTGTTCATAAAATGAGTTACATCTTCCTTTAAACAAGACAGCTTTTTATTTTGCTGCTAAACCTGCAGTTGAATCAGTACAAAATGATAATAAACATGTCTAGGGAGGTCTCCAGCTCAAAGCCAGAGTTACTGTCCATGAACTCTGCCACCCTTTAGTTCTTATTTCCTAGCAAAGGACATTTGCCTGATTTGGAGAATAGCTATAACATGCAAAACATGAGCTACATTTTGGCACTCATTTCTTAGTTACTGTTATTATTCTCATAAAAAAATAGTCTGGAGGCTGAAAATATCTTAAAAAATGTTAGTGTTTGATATGTTACACATTGCCTTAGTACATTACAGCAAAAATAAAACAGATAATGCTTTGTACAGCATGTCCAAATCATAGACTATATCTATAACACCAAATAAACCAGGGCCAGGGAGTAAATTTGATTGCCGGCCCATGATCATTTTTTTTACTTATTTATTAGTACTTTTTCTGCCACACTTTTGGCCTGTGCCAGCTGCCACGCTGATGCGAGACCACATGTGGCAGGGAGCACTCCCAACAGGTAATATGGGTGAGAGGACAATAGATTAGTCTGTATTGTCCTCTAATACTATCTGCACAGGCTTTGTGCATTCAAAGATCTCTACACACCTTTGCACCAAGGCATGCAAGACAAGCCCACAGTTTTCACACTATGAAACCCTAATTCTGATGGGCGGAAGCATAGCCCTCACCTTACTGAACATATCTGAAATGAATACACTTAAAGTAATAGTTATATCTTAGATCCACTGGGAAACTATATGCTCAGAGGAGATGTAGCACCACATGCTGTGCGACAGGGATGAGAGAACAGTCCCTGTTCACGAGGTATTTATCAGCATAAACATAGCTATAATATCTCGGGTACTTGAAGACCTCTGGGTATGGCTTCTTGGAGAGAAGGCCGAACAATATGTAAAAGGAAGATGTCATGAATAACACTGATGCCTATACCTTTACCATGTCATTTGATGAGGTCTAGATGAGGTCTAGCAGATCTGGCTATGGGATATGATGCTGTCTTATTTACAAGGGAGACGTGTTTTGCAGTCCATGTGGAGGAAAGAAATAGCCAGCTAAACTGGGAGGGAGAATGAAGTACACTCTAGGGTACCATCAGGGGAAAATACGGGTAAAGACATGTAGAGAAAGGTGGCCCAAGAGTAGTGACCAAGGAACAGACAATGAAAGGAGATGAAATACATGAGCCAGTGAGGGGTTTCAAGCAGGATCAGAAAGGTGAGAGCTGAAAGTCCACCAGGACACCCACTTCAGTGCAGTATTTGAGAGATGCTTTCAGGATCATGGTGGGTAAATGCAATGATTTATATATCACTGAAAAACCAGCTCCTCCAGCAATGTCATGTCTAGCAGTTTTGCAATACTCTGTAATACACTGGGTAAAAGAAGACAGTTTCTGTGGAGTTTGCAGGTTAAAACAAGCAAAGTTTAAGGCTGTGGCTCTGAATTGAGGATGCAATATTATTGTGCTCTTTTCCTATGTATAAATTGTAACTGCCAGCTAATCATTTTTAAATGGCCGATTTCTCCTAGGTAGGTTAAAGTAAACGTTTAGGAGGGCATTGAAAGGAGGAAGGCCTTATAGTAGCTCAAGCTTGGAAACCACTTGGCATTACTGGCTTTTGTCAGTGATACCCTATATAGACACTGTATTTACTGGGGATTTCATAATCCTCAGAGAGGGAGGAAGTGATGATACAGCATTTTAAGCAGGTAAAACATGAAAGAAGGTAAATAATAGAGGACTCTATCCAGATCAGATGGGAAGATTAGGCAAATGCAAAAAATGTGAAAAGCATTTTTAACCAAAATTGTACCTACTCTAATTGTAATTTCATGCACATGCATGCAATCACGAATATAAATGGATTGACCATACCAAATGATGTCAGCCAACTTTTAGCTATAACCAAATTTTCCTTCTCATGCCCCTTATTCGTTGTTTATTGAGATGCTTTCCTAACCTCTTTACTTGGCTTTCTCCAATAGGTTCACCAGTTTAATGCAAAACCTAGAGATAAAAACCATTCATTTAATTGTCTGTCACTTCCTTCCCTGCTTTTGACCAGCAGTCCCAGCTGGGAAATACTTGACATGCACTTGGCTCAGCTTCTTACTGCTGTTCATAATGAGTTTTAAGGACTTTAATGGACTGTAAGACCTGACAATTTGCAGTAACAGGGGACTGGATTCTGTGACCCAGGAGGTCTCTTTCAGTCCCATCTGTAGGTATTACCCTGTAACAAATTTAGTCTCTCTTTTTCCTCAGCTAACCTGAGTTGAAATTAAGCTCAGTATTATGTAACAAATAACTGTATGGAACGGTATAAAACTAGCAACAGAGGAGAATTAGATACCTTGGGTTTATACTGCCTGGACATATGGCAAGAACTCAGCCATAAGCTTTTGGCATCTGAGCCCTAGCAGATCTTCCTGTGGTGGTTTCAGATGATATCTTTTCTCACCTGTCCTGCCACCTCTTTGCTGGAACTTAGCACTCTCAACATAGATTCAGCAGAAGGGAATATCTGCTTATCAGTCTCCGCAATACACAGTCTAGGTTTAGCTCACCTTCACTGGTATCTTCCCTGCTAAGGTGCTGAGAAGATTGGACGGTGATAAAGATTTTTTTCATATTTGCTATTCTATAGGGACAATTCCATAGTTACAAATATATCAGAAACAGAAAAATAAGTTAATGTTCTCCGGGAAATAAATGCACCCCCTAGGTCACTGATGTCCTTTGTGCTTTAAGAGATAAACTTAAGACTTTAAATGTCTCATTTACTTAACTTTATAAAAACTTTTCAGAACAATGATAATAATGGCTTACTACACACACAGTTGTTTTTTAAATAAGTACTTTCAATTCTTTTAAACCACTGTACTCCCTTTTCCAGAAACAAAACCAGAAGACAAATTCAGATATGCAAATAAAATAAATGATCCTGGCATAAATTCAGAAACTAATTGATTCTGAAATTGCTGAAGCTCAGGGTCAGGTAACTCTTGCAGAGCAGATTATTTAATATTTCATAGAAATCAAAGAATACAGGACATAAAAGTAGCCCCAGTACTTTACCTAGTTCATCCTTGTGCTTTGAAAATTCCTGCATTTTCTCTGGCCCATATTTATTTTATTCATCTATTCTCTAAAAAGTCTTGAAACTTCCTAGGTACCTTGTTCAAATGCTTAGTTATCCTCAGAGTGGTAAAAGGATTTTGATTTTTTGTGGTTTGTGGGGTTTTTTAATATTTAACCTAAACCTCCTTTATTTCAAATTAAAGCAATCACTTTTTTCTGTGCTTTGTCAGTGGACTTGGAGTATAATTGATCACCGTCTTCTTTGCAACAACCTTCTACATACTTGAAGACTGTTATCATGTCCCTCTCAGGCTCTTCTGTTGTAGACTAAACAAACCCAATTCCTTCAATCTTTCCTCACAGGTCATGTTTTCTAAACCGCTTATCATTCCTGTTGTTCTCTTCTGGACAGTTGCCAATTTGTCTCCCTCTCTCTGAAAAAGTGGTGCCCAAAGCTGGGTCAAGTTCACCAGCTGAGAGCTCAAAGTGTCAGGTAGGATGGAATTCCTACCTCTGTCTTACACATAACATTTCTTTTAATTCACCACGAAATAATGTTGCTGTTCCAAAAAAAGACACTGTGTTCTTGAGTCATACTTGGTCTGTACCTCACTGTCACCCTCGACTCCCTTGCAGCACTGCTGTCTGGGCAGTTACTCCTTGCTTTGTATCTCTGTGTGTGATTGTCCCTCCCTGGAAACTGCATCACACTAACCTTTATCGAATTTCATTTCAGTGGTTTCAGATCATTTTTCCAGTTCTTCACCATGATTTTTGAATGCAGTTATGCCTTAGAAAGCACTTACAATCTCCCTCACTCTTAAGACATACAAGATTTTGTAATGACAGTATATACAGTCATCTAAAACACTGGCCAGAATGGATTTACCAACTACCCATTTTCACAGTGAACAACTCACACCTGTTCCCAAACACTCATTTTCAGCCACTTTGTAGTACTTTCATTTAGGTAATTTTTCTCTAATTTGCTTGTGAGAAAGTTGTATGAAGATGGGTCAAAACGCAAGATTTGTATATATCATATCTACTGCATCCTTTTATTCACAAGGACAGCTACCTCACCAAAGAAAGTAATGAGAATGACTTGACATCCTTTTTCCTGATAAATCCATATTGGCTTTTTCTTATCACCCCTCAGTACTTATAAATTGACTGCTTTAGTAAATTGTTTCAGTATCTTTCCCAGTATTGATATGAGGCCAGCTGGACTTAATTTTTCAAGTCTTCTTTCTCTCTCTGCTTAAAGACAGACACTACATTTCTTTCTCCTCTGCTTCTCTGGGGCGTCGCTTATCACTTAGTACCCCTGAAAGATACTCAGCAATGTTACAGTGGCTGCTTTGCTTGTTCAGTTACCCATTCCTTGTTGGTGAAGAAAAAAGGAACAGAGATATTATATTAAGGTGTTTCAAATTATGCTTTCAACAAATCAGATGTAGGTATACCACTTTTAATCTATTTATGAATAGTAATACCAAGTATAACAAGGAAAAAAATGTCTTGTTGAGATGACAGAACACAGATCTTCTCCCAGGACTGTAAGCAACAGTCTCTATAGGCAACAATTTTTATAAGAAAAATATGATTTAGCAATCTAAATCACTCCTACGTTTACACTTTCTTCTCACTAACAGTTGGACTATGAGGTCTAAATATCCAGTCTCCCAGTTTCCTAAAAGATACCTTAATTAGCGGATTATCCTTCTTGACTATATTAATATTCCAGTTAGTGAAATAATACAGCTGTTTCAGTTTCTACAATTAAAGTTTGTGAAAGGGAACAGTGGAAAGTTTCTGAACACTTCAGAGTGTCCTATAGAAAAATCTAGTCTGATTTAATTAATCACATTTATTAATCTTCACTATTTACATTCTGTCAGTACCAGAAGCCTTTGTTAGGGACCTCAGGCTTATTGTTTTATGTACTTCAGGTTCCTGTTGAATAACTTTTTTCTTTGCCCTCGAGTATCAATGTAGCCTCTGAGTGAACCTAGTCTTGTTTTAATTTTGCCATTTTCTCCCTAAGTTACATTGGTAAAATGTCAAATTCTGTTTTTTCTGGCAAACACAAACCCTCTGAAAAGGAGGGGGAGAGGGATGTTTCTGCCAGTCTGTTAAACTCTAAAAGAAGATTAATTGGAAGGTGAATGAGACAATAAAAGATATTGTTTCATATACCTATTTATTCTCCACATGCAAGTTTAAATTCAATCAAGCAGAGGCACCTCAGCTCTGAGAACTGTCCCCTTCCTCTGCAAGCATGCAAAACTCTGTTCCACACCATTCAGTTGGGCAGGGACATACAAGACCTAAGAAACATCAATATCAGTGATCTGGCATATTGCCTTTCAAACAGTGTGGTCAATTTGTTGCCAATTGCATTGTAGAGAGGGACCCCTTGCAGGACGCTCTAATGAGAAAAAGTTAACACAAAGAAATCTGGACAAAATCTTACCAGCATGACCAGCTAGAGGACAAGGACCTTTTCAGATGACTTTTACATAACCACCTAAGAACCGCGCTTTCAAAGGAAGTTCTTTAACATACTTCCAAAATGATCTCTACAATAGAAAGGCTGCAGTTAAAGAGTTACAGAGCTCTGTTACAGCAAAGCAAACTCTAAGACAGAGATTTATGTTGCTACTAGTTCAGTACTTTTTAGCAGTTAGATGATGACCACTATAAGTTCTGAAATACCAGTGCCTAATTTTATGAGAAATTAGGTACCTGTGCAGAAATTAGGCTCATAGACACCTTTAAAGACAGGCCTCTATGTCCAAGCACAGATGAAATATTAAATCTAAACAGATGTAATGTGTATTTAGGGGAGGTTTTGTCTGGTTAGCTGGGAAAATCATTACCGAATTTCTCTCTTCAAGTTGGAAGCATGTAGGACAATAGTCTGAATTTGCTTCATCAGAGTGCAAAGAAGATGTGACTGCAGTTGTAGGTTTGGTACCACTTGCTTATGGTTTTATTCAAAAAATCCACAACACTCAGGCATCAAGATCAAAACTTTTGAGCCTAAGACCAAATGGAACCTTTAAAGATAGGCCAGATACCATTGCATTTGATTAAATTATAAAGCTTCTGTGACAGCTGTCCACTGTCAAAGCTTTTGTTTACACATAACACTGAAGGACTATAGGATTTGTATGTTGACAATGTCAAATTACTAAACCGAGATTTGACTTCCAAAGTTTCTGTCCTCCAACAATGTCTACAGTCTGAGGGTTTCACCTAAACTCCTCTCCTGTTAAACCGTGAAAGTCCAGACACAAAAAGATCGTGCTGTACTGTTGGTAAAGCTAATTTATCTTCTATTTTTGCTATAAATTAAAAGGGAGAAGGACCCCCAATCTACCATACTACATTATCAACCTAACATTTGAGTTAACAATATTTAAAAGCTCATTTACCTAATGAGCTTACAAGTTCTGCATTGTATACCAGAGCATGAATTATGGTGCAATAATCTACACTCAGAAAACCCACTCTTCCTTGATCTTTGGCATGGTGCCTCACAGCTTACTACCTTTGAAGTATTGAATAGTAATTTGCATGCTGTTGTGTCTTGCTATTTATTTTAGTACTCTCTACTACAATTGACATGGTAAGTGTTCCAAGCTGATGAATTTCGATAACCCAAATTGGCATATTTACTGTAAAGCCCCAGTCACTTTGGAAACTCCTAATTCATACTTAATAGCTCCCTTTTACGCACACCTACAGGATGTAGATTCAGGCTACGATTTGGAAGTAACAAATTGTGAATCACTCATTATGAGTAAGGACATTGTAATCTAGCCCTTCACGTAAGCTTTATGTCAGGACTTCTCAGGGAAAAAAATTGAAGGGTGAATTGGAGGGAACTGAAGGGAGAAAAATCTAGGTAAATTTTTACTATTATCTAGAAAAAAAAAAAGAAAATAAAAAATCAGTACATCTTGGCAAAGGCAGCACTTTTCAATGCACAGGATTAATAATTTCAAATTACCATATGAAATCCTTTTATTGTTTCTTTAGAAGATCATTCCTGTCAAAAGGCTAGCATATATATAATATGGTGTATTTATTACAATTTCAAATTCCTCTATACATTTTAAATTATGTCTTATAAGATCCTAAAACTTTTCTCCTTACAGATACATGTATAAAGGACCTATATTAAGCAATCAACTGTAGTTAGCCTTGAGCGTAACACTGAAGTGTACTCAAAGCTAACATTCTGATGTCAAGTGCTTAAATTCAGTAACTCAGCACAAATTCATCTGAGACTGTATTCGTTATAGGCTCTGTAACAGTCAGGACCTCAGTAAAAGTACTCACTTTTTTCTAAGAGCCAATGCCTACGCATCAGATTATTAAGTAGTAATCTGTGTAACCTACACAGAGAAATTTTAGCAATACCTAGAGTGGATTAGTTTGAACTCAGATACCATTACAAAAAAAGAACATTTTAATCTTATTTAATATTTGCAAAATTTAGTGAGGTGTAACAGATTGCAACTACACTCAATGTAATTGAAGTTTGTCATCGGTGGAATGGCCATGATAACTGTAGCTAATTAGATAAGCTCTCAGAAACCAAAATATCAAAAAGCATGAGGTACTTTGAGGTAATAGATCACTATGGTTGTTCAAACGATGGTCAGCAATAAGTACCAGGTATCTATTGACTCTCAGGCTATCCAGTGGAGCTCAGAAAGTCCAGAAGAATGCTCTTGTTAGCAGCCTTCTGGGCCATATAAGAGATGTAGGTAGGAGCTGACAGCATCTTCTCTCAGGTTAGTGATTCTTGGTGCCATATGAATGTGCTCATTCTTGGGACAAATGTAGATTCAGATGAGAATTTCTCCCTTCCAGCTCCCAAGGCAGCAACAGAACCAGGTGGTAAGTGTCTGGCACCCACATGCTCTTTCTGCCAGCTCCCTGCCTCCTCCTTCCTCACTCTGCCCTGCAACATTGGAGGTAACATGTGGCAAGTTTGGTTCTAGGGCTGTGGTAACGCAGGCTCAGTTCTGGGTTTTTTTGAGCGCTCTCAGCTCTGCAAAAAAACACATCATGTCTGCCTGCTGCTCATACACCACTCTCCCTAAGACTTGATTAGAACAAAAGACTATTTCATTTTGAAACTTGTGTCTTAAAACATCAGGAGATTGTGACATGCTTCAGACTTTGATAAAACATAGAATCAGTTTGTTAGATTAATTAATGCTGGAAAGGCTCCCTTCAGTAAAGAAGTCACTTTCTTTTTAACCCAGTGCGAATAGACCTTCTTTTACTCATAACCTTTGGCTTGGCAACAGAACGCAAGACTTGTGAGGGTCACGAGGGGCACTGAATTCTGCCCGCTGTAGTCCAAGGTGTTTCATTTAGGAAAGTCCACAGAGCGCTGATACTATATCCCATTCCTCTTACTCTACAGGCCATAAAATAATTTCATTGGCCTCTAACAAACTTAAAATCAAATGTAAAAATGAAAAACAATGTCTAGAATGTTTCTTGCTGGCCAGGGCCCCTGCAAAAGCAGTGATTTTGCTAGAGAAAGCTCTGAGGAGCTGGCAGACCACACCCAACATTCAGTGGAAAGCAACAAGAAAAAACAGAAAAGTTTATCCCCACAGCTTTCCCTGAATCTGATGTATAATAATAATAATTAAAAAAAAAAACGACTTCCTGACTTCACCTTAGCAGTCAAGTTAAATAGCCCAATAATCAATTTTCTTTCAAGGAAGTTTTTTAACGTTGCTTGTTTATGGTTTTTTTTCTATCTCTGCCTTCAATAGCATTCACACAGTTCTCTTTAATGCATTCAATTTAATGGGTTTCTCTTTGACCTCTCTACTAATCTGTTAATAAAGCTGAAAATGGAAACCAGACTTTCAATTGTTCTGTACCAGAACTAGAAACTGCCACATTTTGGTTTCCACTGGTTTGTTATCCATGTGATAATTTTCTTATACAAGCTAATATGATTAAACTCTACAGAAAAGGCTCATGACCTAGTGTATCCAACGCTTTAACAGAAGATCACTTATAACTCCTATGGTCTTTTCATTTACTTCCAGACGGATCAGTTCTCTCTTGTGAGAACTCAGAAGGAAGGGGTAGGCAATTGGTTTCTGCTGCAGGCTTCCCTTCAGTGGAAAGCATTCATTTAGTGGCTGTGGCCAAGTTGAAGGTTACTGAGACCTGACCGCAGGGATTTCTTGAGATCCAAGAAAGAAAAAAAAAGAAACAAACCCCAAAAAATCTCTCTCATGTTGTATAGCATCTGGAACGGGCAGGACAAAGTGCTGAGGAGATACTGGTTCCTCTACAGTTGGATCTGTGTCTGAGGGCTAATTATGCCCTGCAAATTAGCCACTTAAACACAGTCTTTCTCTCTCCCACAGTCCCGCTGATGGCAGCTGGTGCTCTGGGGAAAAGGAAAAGAGCCTGCTACATTCACTTTTGCCAGTACTCTTTCTCCTCCTTTTCAGCTACACAAGGTGTTTGGCTCTTCCCAGTTGCTCATCCAAAGCCATTTTCTAAAGAGCATTTCAGGAGTACATGCTATTCCATGTTTCTACTGCTCCAGCAGCAACAGCAATATATATATGCACACACAGAGACACATATGTATATGTATATGAATGTATGTGTGACTGTATGTATACATATGCACATATATCTATGTAAACTTCAACACTAGGATATCCTAGTCAATAAACAAAAGGGCATCACAGAGTTTTGACTGTGGTACTAGAAATGAGACTGATAGTTCCCCAGGACAGGCCAGAAATGAAGTCTATGTTCGGGGCCACTGGCAGCCCCTTGACACATCTACATTATCATCATATGTTTGAACTTTGACATAAGAATGAAAAGATTTGTAGCTGAGTCTGGCACTGAGGATCCTATGAGAAACTGCAGTGCTGTATTCATGTGCTTTTTCTGTGTAAATATAATGCTTAAAATCAATAAATCAAAGAATCCATGCCCTAGGGGGAAATCATATCAGCAGCCAAAGATCTATTTTAATTAAATAACAATATTTTTGTTTAGAGGTAGTCCTGGGAACAGTTCCATCTTTCAAGAAAAAATATCACTGGAAATAAATTATTAGGGCTTTTTGATTATTTTATATGTGGTCCTGTAAAGCAGTTATAATACTAAGAAAAACAGATTCCTAATTGTGCATGGTTTTGTGCTCCACTAATAATGTTCCCTAAACTGACAAAGCTGTTATGATACAGAAACTGAACTCATTAATTATTTCTTAAGTCATTGGTTTAGACTCCCTCTGCATAGGAACTTGTGCTTCATGCTATCATACATGTAGAGAATCAATTTTTTGCTTAGAAAATGGAGCATTCAGAAGATCATGTGATCACAAGTAATGAAAGACCTAAAAATGCTAATATTTGTGTAGGAAAAGAAAAAGAGTAATTTCTTCAGGCTTCAGTTTCAGAGAAAAAAAAATCACAACAAAGTCAAAGCTTTATCAGACATCTAGACATATTTTCAGTCCTAAATTCCATTTTCTAAATTGTGATTGACATATATTTTCTAACTGGTTTAAAAACAGAATATACACTGCTACCAGTGGGAACTGCAAGGTAATGATCAATAATAGTGTGACAAGAAATATATCCTCATGTTTGCAGCACTGTATAGCTGTTCATGTGCCCAAACGGGATATTTTCCTCCTCTAAAGTAGCAGGTTCAGAGTACACATTTCAGGAAACACTTGCAAATGTGTGGACCAATATGAAAGTAAGGAGTGAGGTCTGACAGAGACTGAGGAAGGGGTATAAGCATTAGTAAAACAGCATCAGTATTAGTGAAAAAGACTGAAGAATTAAAAAGGCTATGAGAATCTCTGAAGGTATGACAGGGGAGATTCAAGAATTATGGCACTGCCAGAAAGGAGAGTAACATTGTCAGGAAAAATGTGCTTGGAGTGACTGCAAGAATCCAGAAAATGCAGGAAATCCCTGGATCCACAAAGGAACAAATTTAATAGCAGGATGATGGGGAAGTTTAATATTTTTACACATCTACATAGGAAGAAATCTTTATCTTTGCAAGAAGCTATATAGGTATATGAAGGAGGCAGGAAAGTAGACGGAAAAGGTAAATATTTAAATACTCCATGTACCACTATGAGTAACTGGAGGTTTTGTTAAAAATTATAGTAAGAGAAAAGGTTTCAATCATAAGATTGTTTTCAGACATCCTCAGCCCTACCAAAGTGAACACAGAGAAAAATCAAGAACTGAAACAAGATTAGACTGAACCATGCTCCTCTCCCAACTTCAGATGGAGATAAAAGTGCAATATTAGTTTAACACAGGAACAAGAGAAAAGCTCTCTGTGCCCAGATGCCAGCTGGAGTGGCGATAATGTAGTAGTAACCTAAACTACAAGATTCTTGTGCCTTGGCACATAAGTAAAACACAGACTTCTGTCTGTAAGTGATCAGTGAGCTAAGAGGTGGAAAGCAGGCATGCAGCCTCACTGTCCTGAGAGGCATCTAGCCTGGACTATAGCTGGAGGGAGGAAGGATAATACACTTCAGCTAGTTTACTGGTCTGCTCCAGGAAGGCAATTCCTGCAATTGCAATTCAAGCTAAGGGGGGGGGGGGGGAGCGGGGGGATAAACAAAATGTCACCCAAATTAATCTTTTTTCTTGAAAATGGCATGATAAAACACAGGTCTTTCCTTACACTGGAGATGAACAGAAGTTTATGCTATATTACAGCAATAATAGTGATGTGCTGTGCATCATAATAATAACTGATTTTCCTTGGTAAATTTTAAGACAGTGTTGTTATCTCTAGAAGGCAAGTGTTGTTGCATCAGGTTGCAGTGCAGAAGAGCAAAGACAAGAAGAGTTAACTGGGAAGCACCTCCTGTGCCCACAGGTACTGTGTGCTCTGACGGCAAAGGCTTTGCACTGAAAGAAGCCGGAGTAACCTACTGGAGCAGGAAGAGGCTGGTAGCAATTAATGGGGAAGTTTGTTTCTGCTCTGCAGAAAGGCAATTGTCTAGCTAATCCCTTTCCTGCGGGGACTAACAATGACCTGCGCCCAGCAACACTAGGCTGTTGTGTGACACTTTGCCTTCTGTGGGTTGAGAGCCAGCCAAATACCTCGTACAGCTCAGCTCACAACCATACTATTTTAAGACTTCCTCCTCCATGGAATTCCTTTGGTCCTGCTCATTAGATGCCCACTTAAAATATATTTAGGGCAAGGGAAGTTCCATGTTTGCTACTACATATTATGTTTTTTTCTTCATCTGTTAGGGAAAATGCAGTGTTGCCACTGCTCTGGATCAGGGCAAGGGCCTAATTTCTACCTGTATTAAAGAAGCAGCAGGTACTAGAGATGCTATGTTTTGTTACATGATAATGAACGCTAACTACAAACCACAGAGGAAGTTGAAAAGTCACATTTGATTTTGTAGTTCAGCAAGTATTTGGTCTTCTTTAGACAGTTTTCTGCATTTTGCAGTTAGTCATTCATGCTATCGAGTTTAAATTATATGAATTAAGAACTGTTTGGCAATCTTCCATTTTATGGAACTCTGTGGCAGGGCGTCGTTTAAGGAGCTTACGGTCGGACCAGTGCCATGATATGCAGACATGCCTGACAGCTGAATTCAGGCTTTTTCATGTTGTGGCTTATATTTTAATTACTTTGAAGAGTACTGTACTAAAAAGGAAATGCCAGATAGACTGTATCATGGAAGCCAGGGGAATATTGCAAATCATCAGAACCTTCTGAGGTGAAACAACAATTAATGCGGAGAATGTTGGGTGGAGGAAAGATTCAGGGATTATAACAAATTCAGTAATAAAAAAAAGTGTAAACAGCACCTACTGCATGATCATGCCTTAGACAATATTGTTTTACCAGAAACCCAAAGACAAAACTTAATTCTTAATTTCCCTAATATAGATAGTAGGCAAATTATTAGGAATTTCTTCAAAGACCAAAACTTTTAAATTCACCATAGGAGATGCAAAACGTCGTGTATGTCCTTTTTTAAACAGTAACATGTCAGGAATACAATGCAACCAGACTGGTTAAAAATTGATACTTTTTTCACTTAACAAAACACTAGTGTAGTATTTTTATTTTAAAATATCAGTGAGGAAAAACTTGATCAGCTCTGTGTAGAGAAAACTGTCAATGAAGAATGAAGAGCTGACTGAAACTGTTGCGCAGAGAAGACAGATGATACGCACAGGAAGCCACTTGTGTTTGGAAAGCTGAATGCACAGAAAAATAATTGTCATATCCTTCCCTTTTTACTCAGCTAATACCTGCACAAATGAACCATGCCTAGTCCTCTAGCAGATGCTTTGCTCCGAGCTGTATGAGAAGAATACTCTGTTATTTTCACCAACCCAACACTGTACAAAGTACAATTCAGTATGACTTTCACAAGTTACGAGCCATTCACTGCCCTTGATCTGGGTGAGGAACTCCCATTGATCTCAGGGAGAAATGTGAGCACTAGAAAGCCCTCAAAAATAAACTGCAGACCGATTCTGCAGCGGCAGGAAATGGACTAGATGAATGAATATGCCTGTTCCATCTCTAATTTCTATGATTAAAGTATGTGATCAAAGGCAACACAAGGTTCTAAGTATTACCACATTCAAAGAAGGAACCACGTCCAAGGACTAACACATTTCAGTAAGTGAGAGGCAAATGCCTTAGAAATTCCTCCAGTCAGTGGCTGCATTTCCCTTGAATTTTGCCAGGTTATTCCTCTATTTAAAGGAAATCAAAGCTTGTTGTATAGACCTTACAATAGTAGACAGAGACTATATAAGGTCTCCCTCCACCAATGTTATTTTTAGAAAAGGGGAATGTAATTTGTATCTCTCTGAAAAGAATTCTACCAAAGTTAAATCCAGACACAGGTACTTACTGTTTTAATTATCACTTGCAAAAAAATCTGATATAATGAAAGTTCAAAGTAAGCTAAAGGGTCTTATGAAGCAGAAGGAGATACATTATTGATGTAAGAAACACGTATTATTAGGTTCCAGTCCTTCAGTGAGAAATGTGTGAATCAATGAGCTATGTGGGAATGACTGTCTACTTGCATCTTCTCCACTGACTTTTCAACAGTCGAGAGGATCAAGGCCTGGCTTGACTTCTGAGGCAACACCATGATATAGTGGCCCCTTCGGTAGACTCATGTGCCTGGATTTCAGAAAACGAAAAGTGATTCAGGCCACCTACTAGGGCTTCCAGGTCAAGGGATCTGAAGGGAAGGTTGTTTTCAGGCTGCGTTGTAGAGGAATATAATGTTGTTGGTGCACCCATCTATCCCACTTTTGGTTTGGGGCTTTGAGTATCTGCAAGACTGATGTGGAAACCAGATGCCAGAATGGACATTTAAGTACATTTAGGCATGTCAGTAGGTATAAATACATCTTTGAAGTCTGCAGATTTGAGTGTCTGTGGAATTTTCAGGTAGTTTGTGTTCCTGGTAGTTCTTCGTACTGCCACAGACAATCACTTGGAGTGTTCAAAGAAAGGGAAAGCATTAGAGAAAGGAAGGGTTGGTGTCGTTTGGATGCTTTCCTTCTCCTTTCAGATGTCACTGTGAAGTTTATCTCCCTAGGAACCCACCAAATATTTGCTCTTTCTTCTGTTGAGATTCTAGAGGGCTATTTAAATCCACAGGTTTCTCTCAGTGCATACAGCAATATGGAATTACTGATATGAAAATCCCACTCAAGCTGAAATGAGAATAAATTCCTGCAAGGATGTACATTTTTTCCATGCCTAGAATTTTTGTCTGTGTTTCCAAGAGTGCATGATCTCTTTTACCTTCCTAACTCTTTCTCCTACACATTGTAGCTTACTAACACATGGCATTGTCTACCTTTTTGCAAGGAAGAGGGACAAAATAGTATATGCAGTACTACTATTAACAAAAAATTAATGTTTTCTAACGATGTAAATATGCTAGTAATTGTTGAACCGAGGTCCAGAAGAGTAAGCATACAGGGATGAAATTTCTGCTTTTAGACTCATTCTACCACGGGTTGTTTATTAAGAGATATAAATGATGGTTTAAAAAAAAAATTGTGGAAGAAGTAATCTCTCCATTCCACCAACTGTTTACAAAAGGTAGGGTCTTTGCTGGGCTCTTGTTTCAGGATCCTGGATGTTTGCTGTAAATACAGTGTCTGTGTTACAGTTCATGCAAATTTTGTACAAAAATCCTGCCTCCTTGTAAAGACTTTGGGATGATCACCCAACTGACTAACATAAATTATGCAAAAGCCACACGCAGACTAAATGAATAGCAGGATAACGCTTTGTTTCCCATTTTTTCTTTACTCCTCTTCTCTTCTCTGCCTCTCCTCTCCTGTTCCAATCCTCACACACTTTTCAGCAAATCACCGAATTGTCTCCACTGGTTTTCCTACTGCCATGGTTTTATTATGCTTACAACCATTTTGTGTTCTAGTGCTTGATTAGACACAGAGACTCAGATTAAATACATTGATAACCATCACCCTTGAAGGTATAACTAGGCACAAAGCAAATTGTTTTTTCATGCACATTTTAATAGCTGCTTCATTTTATGTGGCACATTCTTGGCTCCAGAAAGCTATCAGAAAAGAGCTCTTACACTGAGGAGGGAGCACATACTGTAGCGTTATGCAGCACACTTCAGTGAGTGAACAAGTTCTAACAATAGCACTGCAGAGCAAGAGCTGTTAAAAACAGCTTCTAATTTTACTTAACTGGAACAATACTGTTCAGATCTTTATTTTTATCCTTCTTACTCTGGGGACACGGTGTTAACTCATTCGAAGGGTATAGCCCTTCAACTTCACACTGCAAAAAAACCACAAGACAATTGCTCTTTGTGTTTGCCTCTCTTTACCGTGAGTTACTCAAATCTTAATTAACTAAACGGAGAAGTGGCAATCATGTCACTGTGAGACACTGGAGACTTGCAGTCAATAATCCCCAGGAAGCAGCCAGGCAACTTTGGCCAACTAAATCCTAACACAAGATTGCATGTAATTTTCCAAACGTATTTCAGATTCTTCAGGATGCTGTTTCTGGATATATTTTGGCTTTAATTGAGACTCAGTCTTACAATCTTCAGAGTTTCTAGTCCCTAAATAAGAATATTCTCATTAGAAATCTTTTCCTTTTAGAAGTTTTAACACAATTTCACTTCCATTTATTCTAACAGATATTGACTGACCCTTTTGAAATGTATTGTGCAGACTTGGCATCAGCATTTTGGTTTATTTATAAAACAGAGAAAGTAATCAGAAATTCTAGAAATGTAGGAATAAGCTTTGTATAAGATATGACAACTTACAAAACCAAGAATTATCCAACAAGAGGAGAATATTTCACTAACCTCTACTGTCTGTTCTAGGGGAGACTTGTGACAGAAAAGCACTGATGACACAGACATCATGGTAAACAGTAAAGAATCACTGCAGTTCAACTATGAGGGAATTGTGACAAGGAAAATGAAAATAACTTGACAGCAAAGCTGTTTTTAGAAAAAGGAATTTTAGGATGATTTTTTTTTTTCACCTAAAACTTTAGTTGAAAAATTTTGAAATTAAGTTGAATAGTTATTAAAAAAGATTTAAAATACTAAAATGAAATGCTGCTTTCATGTAAATTTTTTTCTGATTGTCAGCTCTGACACTTCTAAGAATTCAATTTTTCGGTCTTAAATCACCAGGGAAGTAATCCCTGTTTTCTGAAGAACTTCAGTAACCAAAATAGCCTTCAGAAAATAA
The DNA here is from genome assembly GCA_035590275.1 of Ibycter americanus. Taxonomy (NCBI): domain Eukaryota; kingdom Metazoa; phylum Chordata; class Aves; order Falconiformes; family Falconidae; genus Ibycter; species Ibycter americanus. The sequence continues at coordinate 49,299,131 of JAVJGI010000040.1, forward strand.
ATATTAGAAAATCATATCATGTGAATTAAAAAAAAAAATCCATTTCCTCTCATTTCCACATGAGTATTGTGATCTCAGTTTAGTGTTTTTAACTTTACTAATATCTACCAATGTAAGAGAGCATTCAGCTGAAGGTTCAATTTCAAGAATAATAAAAAGGTGTCAGCTTTGGTCTCACATGAAGTATGGTCAAACTCGGGCAGAAGACCTGGTTCAAGTGATGTCCCACTCATGAAGCAAATGAACTTTTAACTGCCATGTCCTTGAGTGTCTGAGCTGTTGCCCTTGTGCATGACTGCCCCCTTAGCTTCCAGTTTGCTATTACCTTTCTTTGTATGGAAAACTTGTGTGGTCTGTGTTAACTCTGGTGTATTCCAGGTGTTCCTTCTGATTTATCATATTTTGCATGAAGAACAGCCTGTTAATTAGTCTCTTACTCTCCATTGCAGAAGTTACCTAATTTGGTCAATCAGTGAAAGCAGACTGAAAAAGAATCAAATAGCACCATCACACAGTACTTTGTGTCCTTTGGGTCCTGCACCTGTCTCGCTCTTGGTAACTACTGCCAGGGAAAATGGATACATGCGGTATGACCAAGCAGACACCATTTTTCACAGATCTCCATCTGATATCAAATAAGGAGACAACTTCCTCCTATTGTGCAGCTTCTTATGGTGACAAACCAGTTGCCCGTTATTGGTTTTGCAATCCTTTGTTAGTCTCTCCTGTCCTCTCTCCCCACTAAAAGTACATGGCTAGAAGGGAATCTCTGATCAGAGAAGCATTCCTTCCTCTCCTGTCATTGCCTTCACTTTCTGCCTTGCCCATGTGATCCAGTAAGACTAAAATAAATTGCAACAACAACAAAAAGGTGCAATCATTTGGAGATTTTCTTTTAATATTTGTAACTCTGGTCAAATGACCAGCTGCGGAAGGAAACAGTATGTAGAAGGATTAAAGCGACTGGAAAAGGAATGTTTTGGAGCAGCTAAGAAAAAGTGTTAAAGCAAAAGTCCATGTTTTACAGACCTTTTCCAGTCCCACCAAACCATCTAGTAACGTGTGGATGGGCCTGGTCAAATGAAGGATGCTGGTGTGCAAAATAAAACATACCATATTTTTTTCTCGTAACAAGCCTGCAAGTCTCCTTTGACCTCTACAAATCTCCACTGAATCAAGTGTACTGCAGTTCTGCCCTGAGCTTATTCATGTCATTCATTGTCAGGCTCATTCAATAAGCCTAAGGTCATAAGACTTCAGAGGTCAGGCTCAAACAGAGGCTGGAAAGTCCAAAACTAGCATCTTTCTTGTCTGTCCTGATAGAGAAGGTGAAAATGAAATGGACATAGAAACTGAATTCCCTCTCATCCCTAGAAGTTTATTACAGACAGGTTTAGGATGGAGGGAAGATATGATGTAGATGTGTAGCAGTTAATCATGCTTTTTCTGCTATGTCGTTGAAAACTTGAATCAGGAGGTCTGTCACTCCAGCAGTTTTCAGAAATAGTAAACTAGAGAGCAAATACACTTTCTATAAAGTGGCAGGAAAATTTGAAGGAATCTAGCACTATATTTTGGGTTGGCACATCACCATTACACTGTAGGGAAGCTGTAGTGGATGGACACTGAAGTCCATCTTTTGCAGACAAAAGTTATGAGACTGACTAGAAATGATTACACAGATTGGCTGCAATTCTAACAGAGGATGTAGAAAAGGAGCCCTACAGTCATGTAATATGCACTGAATGGCATCTGCAGCTACTTGCTGTAATGATTTTCCAACTATGACAAGTCAAAGTTCAGAAGAGGAAAAACATTTATAACCAGCATCCAGAATAATGGAAAGTTCATACTTGTCTGTCTCCATTTTCCTGAGCCAATATCATCCCTGTGCTTCTGCTTTCTCAATTAAGATGACTGTCATGAGATGGGAGTATTTCATGTATTGGTGATGTAAATCAGCAGGACTGAAACTGACAGAGGAGTGAAGAGATGAGATGGTTGCTAGTTTTGAGATATGATGATGAAGTCTGCTTAAATGGTCAGCATAGTGGATTATGGGTGAGTGTGTTTAAATCAATACAACATGCTGGCATTTAGTTTCTAAAGCTAACTAAAAATTAATGCTCAGAGTTAATTCGTAAAATCCTGGACCTATAGACTTCTGAGCTTCTCCAAAGGCACATTTCCCTAACACGAGCTTTATAATGTAGAATAGAAGAAGACCAGATGAGCTCCCAGAGTCTGATTTTTTTTTTCTTTTTTTTCCACTACTGTTTCTCTATTCTGTTGTTTTTCTTAACCCAGTAATCCTAAGAATAGTCTAAGGTTTAATCTTTATGTTACAACTTGTTTATGAGATGATGTCTAACGGCTATCATTTTACCCACACGAAACAACAAAATCTCATAGAGCAGAACTTTGAAATGAGAAAACCCACAGGACCTGTTCCTTTTTCATAAGTGGATTCTCTCTGTAAACATGCTTGCTCTTTTTTTTTTTTTTTTTTAATTTTAGTATAATTTTTACTTTTCCCACCCAGGCAGATTACTTTCCATGGCCCAGAATGACATTACATCTTCCAAGAAAATGTAGGCTTGGAAAATGAGACATTGTCATCACAAATGTATCAAGAACAATGTTCCAGGGAGCATCTGCAAATTTGATCCAGAGCAAAATGATCATTTCCTCTCATAAACATAGAAGAAATGTCAATATCCTGAATTTGTTCTTCTGTGAAAATTCACTTTTTCACTGATGTTTTCTAGGTACTAAAATTAGACCTCACTCTGCCAACGTCAGGATGTATCATTGCATCTGTCAAAGGCATTATAAGGCAACGTGAATATCCAGAACAGTCAGCAGAAAAGAGTGTAGAACTCGATAGCAGCGGCACGACAGAGAACCGGGAACTGTGTCCAGACCCAAACCCACTATTAGCAAAATCGCAGTTGTCGCCTCCATTAGTCCTCTTGTCTTCTCTCCTTTCTGCTTGACACACCACTTTGAAGCAATAGTTACTCCAACAAATGTAATAAAGCAATATTTGTATCAAAACCAGTCTCAGAGGAGAATTAAACTTAGCCTCCAAAAGTAGGTCAAGGACTCTGTTTGTAAATACAGGAAAATATTAGAGCTGGTAGGCCATAAGCAGCAAATGGGCACAACCAGGCAGTGATACCAGCCAGCAGCATACAGCCATTCCACAAAAGAAAAGTACTTTCAGAGTTTGGGCCCCAGAAAAGGAAATTAGCAGTCATATCTCTGGACACTCAATATAAATCTTCTTCATTAGATTGTACTTATACGCACTTGATTTTTCACTAGAGTTAATTTTCCATTACCTTATTCTCCTTGCAGGCTGAGGAAGAAAATACAAATTGAGTATTTTGGCACTTTAGAAGAAAAAGTAGTGAATATGCAGCCTGGAATGGCTCAGGGGTTTGATTCCTGTTCCCTTCTGTAGATATAAGAAAAACAAAATAATGGAAGCTTGACTCGAGCAAGTGAATAAATGAATTTACAAGGGATAATCTAATTTGTGTCTTGGACTGCCTGCAATTATGAATGTTTATTAACTAGTCTGTCTGGCTTTTGGAAGGGAAGAGTGCAAGAATCCCTGGAGCAACTGAACTCAAATAGAATTATCAGTCAAAAGGAAAAATAATAAAAAAAAACACACAGACTAAATGGCCAAGCAGAATGCTAAACAGTACGAAACTTCCAGTGTTACTGGTGGGCTTAACACGGTCTGAATTGAGCAAGCTTTATATGCACAGTGGTCCTATCGACTGCTCAGGAACCACTAGCATGAGTAAGGGGATATCAGAAATGACTGGATGCTCTGACCTGCTGAGATAAAAAACAGGTGGCCAAAGCTCAATCCAGCAGCAGACGAAAGCATGTGAGTACACTTACTGACTTCAAAGGCACAGCCCACATGTTTAATGTTAAGGATGTGCTAAAGTCTTTTGCTGAACTGGAGCCCATGAGATTTCTGAGGTCTTCACTCCCAATGGCTTTGAGGTTAGCTGAAGTAGCATGTTAAGCCTGTATTTCCCCAAAGGATAGCATCAAGATTTTCTCCTGCTGTTTCGGTAAAAAAAAAAATGATAACTTAGAAAATGTTTTCTTTTAGAAAGTCATGCAGTCAGTCTTAGGAAAGAACTTGCCTACAAACAGTCTTTTAAAAGAAAAATTAAACAAACAAACAAAAAAAAAACCCCCACTAAAAGATTGATTTCCGTGGTGCCAGTATGTTACAGATAGGTTCATTAATGCCCATATCTCATGTGTTAATGCTTAGAGATGGTGGATTCAGCAATGAAAAGCAGACACAGCTTTTTAATCTATTCACTCCAAGATATTTTTGAGTAGCTAACAACTTGCTTAGACTCCATACATGCAGCACTGTGCATGTTAATTTGAGTGCACAACCACTTCTGTACGTGTAAGCCAATGGCTGCACAAACCAGAAAATAGCTGGGCAAGTGGTCATTTGTACATATAAATATCCCAATTACAGACCAGTCTTGGCAGGAATACCTACAGCTGTAGACAGTTACAGTTAGTATATTTGAATGCAGATTATGATCTTCTCTTTTTGAAAATACAGGAATGTAGGATAAGAAGGGAACTCCTGGAGCTGTGAATCTATCTCCTGCAACCTTAGACAATGTAGTCCCCTACTGAGCTGACTGAGCCTCTTACTGAGCTACAGTAGGCCTTTTTTTTACCCCTGCTACTCCTCGTTGATAAGAAACTCATTCTAATTTCCAGTCTGAATGTATTCCTGTCCAGTTTACAAACAATTACCCATATGCCAGTATTGTCTTTCACCTTAACCAGCTCTTCTGTCTTCCTGGGGCTTCCTTCTTTCAAGTGTATATATACTGACAAAAATTCATTCATCTCCCCTCTCAATCTTTTTCTCTTTATGAACTAATTGGATTCATACTTCTTCATCTGGGCAGGCACAGCCCTTAGACAGGTGTGGTGCTCAGACTACATCACCCGAGGAACAATTCAAGCTGGCAGAGTGATTTAGTGACACACCTGTGAGTCAACGTTTCTGCCCAGCTTTCCCTGTGCTGAAAGCCAGTAGTCATCTGGCTTACACTCTTTCCAGCAGTCATTGGCTCCTGGCTGTTTAAAGTACTGCATTATAACTAGTGGAAAAAATAGCCCTTTAAGACAAAGATTTCATCTAAAAAGAGAATCCAGTGCTTAGAAACTGGATTATAATTTATTCCAACAATGCAAGTCCTGCTCTTCAGTATGAACAGAGCACTTCACAGTGTTCACCTGGGATGTCATTAGACAGTAATCTCCAGCTGCTGCCAACACTTTGCACTGTGTCTACAGTTCTACATAAACCTTTCATGCCTGACCACTGATTATGTTTCCTGGCTCATCTCTGGAAGACCTACATTTTCATGTAAGCCTTCACGATTATCCTAAATCCAACAGTAAGATTGCTTGGCCCCCTGCACTTAAGAACATGTTGCACACCAGTCACTACTCACCACACAGTTAAGAAGTAACATCCCGTGGTCTTTTATTATGAAGAGATTAATGCTGGAGTATGAGTTATTTCTCTGTTTCTAGCACATTTGTTTCAGCTGCCTGGAGTGTCTTATGAGGAATGGAAAGGCACTGTAACATACTCAGGGATTTTATCTCCTGTTCCAGGGTCCCAGCTGTTTTATCTTCACAATAGGGTATAATGCACATGTGTATGTCAACCTTAGAAATGCTCATAAGCATTACTATTTCCTTCATGATCAATGCAGTTTCAACTATATAGGATAGTTGTTTTGATGTATTTAGTATCAGCTTGCTTTCTAATCCATATTGCTTTCTTATATTGTGGTGAGATCACATGTTCATGTCGTACGCAAATTGGATTTCTGTATTCCAAAAGCTCAGCCATTACATCCTTTCTAGTAAAAACATACTTCTTTGTGTATCAGAGCTCCGGTGACAATTGTTGTGGCCTGCTTCCTTCTTTTCATAGCCCATCTTCCAAGTCCCCACATGAGCAGTGTCCATACAGCACCTTACTTGGCCTTTGTATTCTAAAAGGTGCCTAAATTCATCTTGTGCCCACATGCACAAAGACCCTTGTTTCTGCAATGCTAGAGGTAAGAATTTGAAAGTCTAGTCCTCCAGGAATACTGGCAACCTTCAATACTAGCGTCCAAGCCTTCCCTCCTTCTAGTGCCAGGTGCACTCAAAAATTAATCAAGATACAAATCCTGAACAAGAACAAGGATGTCACCATGCTTTGTTCATGTGAAAGCCAGTTAGACAGACACATCTGGTTTTCGCTTACACCTGCCCAGTCTGCCTTATCCCCAGTCTGGGCTGGCACAGAAAACAAAAAAACCAACTTCACATTAGCTGAAACAATCTTGTTGACTCTATTCTTTTTTTCCTAAAGACTTGTTACTTTTACAGACTTATGATATATATTTGACCTTCCCTAAATTTCAAATGCAGAAGACTTGCAATTTATTGCAGACATTTAAGGGAGAGGGAAGTAGACTGTTGGCACTGGAGTATTGCTTGGATGGGGTTTGCTTTGGGCATAAATCTGAGGTGCTTGGTCCCAAGGAACAATCTCAGTTGTTTAAAGGTGTGTCTATGTAGACATAGCCACGATAGTTCGAGGGCTGCTCTGTTTGATAGTACTTAAAGCCTGATATATCATTTATATTTTTCTTTACTCCTTCAAATGCCTGTTTCTTGGTATCTCACCATACGCCCACTATGTGCTAACTGTCTCAAGAGTTCACAGGCTTCTGATAAGCATGTGCAGAATCTAGAAAGATAAGTTAGGCATCCCTATAAATCACTGAACTTCTTCCCACCCTTTAGTTCCTAAACACTCTACATTTTTCAGAGTGCAGCTGGAGTCCCTCAAAAGTCAACAGATGTCTAGGTAAGAAGCACAAGTTTTCTCATCAGTTCTCTGTGCTTGTTTCAACAGGTGAATTGTTACCTCTTCTTTGCAGTACTGACAGTTCCTTCTGCCCAGCCTTCACTGGAGCTAAGAAAACTCTCTGTATTCTCACTGTCTACATTCAATGTGTTTCTATCTTCAGCTCACCGCGAAGCATCCTCCTACACCTCCTCTGATACATGCTTTCTTTGGCTTTGCATGTTGGGTGAAAGCCAAGGTGACTCTTGTCCTTCCTTTTTCACTTCGAGGATATTTTGGTATTGGACTGAAGCACAGTCCAACAAAATCACAAAGATTTGCAGTTTCCTAGCTTTCTACACGGGAAGTCACACATGTCATTCTTGTGTGGCAGCTAATTGAAACTATTTTTCTAATTATGATTATTGCTTAAGATCAAGCCACAAGCACTCACACATACACAGTGCTAGAGGATCATGCCCCAAGAATCCTAGTTCTTAGGGAAAGAGTTAAGACAAAGGTATTCAGTACAACAGCAGAGAGAATAGAAAGTACCAGCAGTTTCAGACCTTTATTCTCAAGATTCAAATCCACACCACTTAGTCACATCTCTACCACCTGACAGTGGTATTCCACAGTGTTGTTCAGTGTGGATATGCTGACTGAAAAGACAAGGGATGAGTGGGTGAGGAGAGAGCAAGATCATCCTTGTGAAGCTCAGATGAAGAAAGTGAAGAAAAGGGAAGAGAAAATTTTTAACTTAACAGTCTCTCTGCGCGGAGCTGAATCCAGTCAAAAGTTGGTCCAGTGGCAATTATTTGGTGGCATTTTATACACCCCTTTTTTTCCCTTGCCACATGGGTAGCAGTGAGGAGAGGACCTAGCCTAACAGTAATGTTCCCAAGTGGAAATGTAGGAGCAAGAGGACATTTTTCCAATTGTTATCATCCAGCAAGCGCTGGAGAATATATTCTCAGTGAGTTCCATCATTTCTCCTAGCATAGGGTCCCTGCTCTAGCTCAGTGCTCCTAACAGCTCCAGTCCCTTGTTTCACAGATTTCTTATTCATACCCGTGCTTGCCTATTGATTCAGGACGTTTTTATTGCATGCCACTTGCACTTGGTCACATTTCCCCAGTCTAATACTGCCATTTACCAGAGCCATTGGGATTACATTTTGCCTGGCCATGTAATATAGCTGAAAACAAAAAGACTTCTGTCCATCAAAGGAAAGAGAGGAGAACCTAAACATTTTTAGAGCATGCACCAATGAATTTCTGAGCAGGATCAATTGTAGTTGTCAGCAGTATCAGCGGATCACAGGCTGTAGTCTGAGTTGGATGTTAGTCTAACGGCATAGTTACAAGATTCATTTTCCCAACTGTCACGGTTTAACCCCAGCCAGCATCTAAGTATCACTCAGCCACTATCTTGCTCCCCCTCCCTGCCCTGTTGTGATGGGGAGAACTGGAAAAAGGTAAAACCCGTGGACTGAGATAAGAACATTTTAATAATTGAAATTAAAACCAAATAATACTAATAACAACAACAATATTTGTAATGAAGAGTAGAGGGAAAGAGAGGAATAAAACCCAAGGGAAAAAAAACAAGTGATGCACAATAATTGCTCACCACCTGCTGACCACTGCCCAGCCAGTCCCCAAGCAGCAATCAGTGGCTTCTGTCCAACTCCCCCAGTTTATATACTGTGCATGACGTTCTGTGGTATGGCATATCCCTTTGGCTAGTTTGGGTCAGCTGTCCTGGCTCTGCTCCCTCCCGGCTTCTTGTGCACCTGCTCACTGGCAGAGCATGGGAAACTGAAAAG
>JAVJGI010000040.1:49307917-49332909 GCA_035590275.1 Ibycter americanus
CTACTTAGCAACCAGTAAAACATCAGTGTGTTATCAACATTATTCTCATACTAAACCCAAAACACAGCACAGTACTAGCTACTAACAAGAAAATTAACTCTATCCCAGACAAAACCAGGGTGGCTGCATCCAGACTGCTTATTCAGAAAGATCCCTGCTTTGTGCTATCTCACTTGCAGAGATTATCTGGAAAACATTTGTTGATATTGCTAGAGCAATAGCAGAGACCGTGCAAACAAATGAACTGTTTGAACAATCATCAGCCACTGTTCAAGGCTTGACCTTCTTTTGTTTACCAGTATAGATGTTGCCTACAGCACTCAGAGAAATCTGTTCACTTTGTCATCAATGCAACCAATGTCAGCAGAACAAGCATTTGTCTTCAGCATTCATATTCCTACTTTTTTTTTCAGGTTGCAGCTAGGTTTCTCTCCACTTCATCAAGTTTGAGGGCACAGGGCTTGTCAGCTACCACCTTAAGGTGCCTCTGAATTCTGGGTGTCCATTATGGCACCTGTGTGTGACTTGTTTTATTCCACTGTTTAATTTCTAACTCCTCTCCTTGACTTTTTACAGAGACTAGGAACTCTTCCACTGATAGAAAGGACAGTTGTATTTGGAAAGCCTTCAGTCCCAACATCTGTCCCTCTTATATTTTTTTCTGCAGGTAGGTGCTGCTTTGACTTCAAGATTTAGTGTCTTCTTTCTTACCAATCTCAGGACACAAGAGTAGGTAACAATACTAAAAAGTCCATGTTCTTGAAGTGTTTTTTTTCTAACAGAGCTAGTTTCAGAGTTGCTGCACTTGCAGCCCACCAGCTATGCAGAGGCTTTCTCATGCTCCTTTCAAGCTCTTACTTCTTACAACCTGTACTCCTCAGACTTGATATTAGGAAGCATTTCCTTACAGAGGGTGTGGTTGAACACTGGAACAGCCTTCCTAGAGAGGTGGTCGATGCCTCAAGCTTGTCAGTGTTTAATGGGTATTTGGACAACAGCCTCAATAATATGTTTTACATTTTGATCAGCCCTGAAGTGACCAGATAGTTGGACTAGATGATCATTGTAGGTCCCTTCCAACTGAAATATTGTAATGTATTGTGTTCTGTTCTGTTCTGTTCTATTCCTTCCTTCAGGTTTGGTGTAGGTGGTGTTGTGGGAAGGAAGCCACCACTTAAGCTCTTCTCCCATCCATTTGTCTTTGGGGTAAGGGTAAACAGGCGCAAAGTCCTAGCTATTCTTTCACCCCAGGACCCAAGCTGCCTCAGGAAAGGGATCCTTGCTCCATTCCTCTCAGACATGCATAGTCCAGGTCACAACCTAGGAAAAGTTCTTAGGTACCAGCCTTTAAAGAATATCACAGAACATCCGTTGCTGAAGAAAGACATCTGCATCATCTGGACTATGTAAAACAAACATCTGGCAGCCATGGCTTCCTCTCAGCTTTGCTGTTGTATGTAGTAAATGGAAGTCCCAGCTCCCACAACTGTCGTTTGGCTCCAACAAGCATAACTCCCCTTTTGTGAGAAATAAAGAATAATCTGGCTAAATCCCAGTTTCAGAGCTAGCAAACACCAAAGGTCCAGTCCCTCCTGCTGTTGTTAAAAGCTGGCTCCCCACTTCCAGGGATTAGCAAACTATGCGGACATTCTTAGGAATTGAAAAATCAGCAGACTTCTGCTTTGCAAGCTCCTAGAAGAAATCAGAACTGCTCCCCGTTTCACTGCCATGACCAGCCATTTTCAAAGCCCTGGAGCAATAATGATATCAGTATCAAGCAAACTTTTAATTCTCACCTTTTGAATCTTGCTGCATCTCAAGTGAACACACGGAATCTTCAGCAAGCTCTGGACTAAATTATTTCTAAGCAAATAAATACATAAACATTGTACAATAACAAGCTAAACCCAAAGACCTAGCACCCAATAAAAGCAATGAAAAAGGCATCAGTGTCTGGAATAGCTTTCTGGAGTTCCAACAGATTCTCAGAGAAGGATGTGTCCCTGTCCCAGTCTGTAGCCCCATAATCAATCCCATACCAGAAGTCCCCACTGAGACTGTAACAATGCACACTCTATATACTGCCCTTCTATTGTCTCTTTTGTCTTTGCCTAAGGAAAATACAGTGATTCTGCTGACAGTAAAGGCTCTGTAGCTGAGGAGCTGAAAACTAGATTTTTCTCCAACTCAAACAAAACTAAGTTTAAAGGGAGAAAAAACACACAGGGGACAGTGTGTGTATCTCAGTAGAGCTATATCCTTTCTCACCTCAACTGCGCTCTGAGAAATGTAAACAGAGGTAACACAGGCAATTACTATAGATCCCCTTTCAACAGGGGGGATTCAGAGCCCCTCTGAAAGTTTTTTTCCTGCTCTATATGTAAAACCCCAAAATGAAGCATGTATCTCTACTTTCCAGAAGAGAAATAAAGTTTTATCTACCTTATTACTTCAGGTTCCCTCAAATCTCAAGAGGAAATCTTCTGTTTTCTTCTTCTTTTAATTTTAAGATTTAGTAACGTTCAGGCAGAAAGAGCCCATGGTATCTGTCTGAGGTCACGGAGTGACCTGCGGTTCATATGCAATCTTTTTTACCATTTTGAGACCTCTCAATAATTGGGCTTTAGCTTCAGGAACCAAACTTCTACTGAAACAGCTATCATTGCTGGTCTCTGAATTTTCTGCCTATAATTAAGCTGTCTGTACCTTTCCTGTAAATCCAGGTACTCACTATAAGTGGTCTATAAGGGGCCACAGAGCTACTATGACTACACTAAGAATCACAAGATTTGTTTTTTTCTGCCTTTCCCCATGTACAGATTCACCTTCCCTCACCTGACTCCAAGAAAATTTTAATCAATATATTTATTATTTGGTCACATTTTTATGTCTACATAGTTAAGGTGCTAGCAGAATGAACAGAACTGTGGTAGTAATATCTCCTATTAATAAAGAGCACAATAAGTCAAACACAGTAGCTGAGGTAGCTAATTGGTTGATTAGTGGAGGTAGAGTTGGTTTTGCTTATTATACAAGTTTGCCTTTGACATTTTGCAGCATACAGTCTGTCTTTTAAGATCAAATCTAGTGATCCACTGCAACAATGACAATAAAGACCCGGTTACTGTTAAATCAATGGGCTTTGCACTGTATGTACAGTACAAAATACATGCATAAGGCTGGCAGCTGCTAAACTCATTGATATATAACACCAGTCCCAAAATAGTGATATTTCACTTCTGGAGCTTTATAAATTGTTAAAGAAATAAAATCTGCCTTTGGGAAATAATGTTTCTTTATGTATCATTGTACCCATTCCCTCCCTCCTCCACTCCCTTCAAGATTAAAACAAATAGTGTTGAAGCTGTAAATCATCCCTATTGGCACTGGAAAGCCCTCAGAGATCTTCCTTCTGTGCCATTTCGGTAGACAGAAAGTCTAATGTACAGAGAGGTGATGTTGCTTTATTTTTTTTTAAGTAGAGAGTCAGAAAAACATGTCCCACCTTGATCTCTTCGATGTACATCAATATTTCTTCAGTCATATTAAAGTCATTGCACATGCTCCAAGTGGTTTCAAGGAAAGTCACTGGGAAATGAAGCATGCCTGGGGATTTTAGCTATTATTGTCTTGTGTGGAGAGGTGCATCTTGAAACATCATTTAAACGCTGTAGGCAATGCCAGTAATAGGACTGGACCAGTCACTCTGCCCTAAAATGTACATGGTTTTGAAAACTCATTTGCAGAAATTCAACCTCCATTGCTTTTTTTTCAGTGTGCACAGAATTGCCCAATCTATAACTGGGTAAGTGATAATCCAAGAATTGGATTTGTACCATGAAAACTCAAATTGAGAATTTCAGTAGTTTATTTAAAATTGTTTTTCTGCTATTATTCCTGAGATTAAACTAGAAATTGCTCCTGGTTTTCACAGACATCGATCAAGCATTTCTGAAACATCCACCCACTTACGTTTTTCAGTGACAGGAAGTGTCTTTTTTTCACCCACCCATCATTTCTTAGCCTCATTTCCTTTGCTTTCACTTCAAGAAATAGGGGGGAAAACATAATGGTTTTTTCAGAGCTTCTGAGCTTGGTAAACACGAGCTTTGCGTTAGAATGTCCATCAGTTACAGCAAATTCATAACCAAAAAGAGACAACCTTCTCTTCTCCACTCCACTTTTTTTGTCCTCATAGCAGGGAAAAAAACCCAAACCCAAACCCACCACCCCCAAAAAACTAGGACAAAATAAACAATCTCTAATAAGACATCAGAAAGTTACTTTACTTATAAAAGCAAGTAAGTAAAACAACGGTTTGTAGGCTGCATTTTTTCACGTGTAAAGCTGCACAGTGCAATCAAAGCAGAATTCCCAGCTATGCTCTCTTCCTTTATACCACAATTGCTCTCCTCAATGGAGAGCCACTGTTAGAGGACACACTGAAGCACGAATGGTACAGAGCCAGCTTAGCCCTTGACTGCAGCATCTGAAACACCCCTAGGCACCCTCAGGCACAGATATAACCACTAGAAATTAGCTGATAGGATTCTGAGTCCTTGGATCCTACTCATATAACTGAGCATGTGGAAAGCCCCTCAGTAACAGTGGCATTACTGTACGTGCATAGTTAAGGGCACGGAAGTATTTTTGCAGCATTGAGACTTAAGAGAGGAAAAGATATCCTGCTTTATCACAGTAAAATATCACTTTGATCTTAGGCATATTTAGGCCTTTGTAGGCTTTCTCTACTAATCTTCGTTTTAATAGGCATGAGCTGGATTCCCTCTCCTATGTCAGCCAGGGTAAGCACAGTCTCTGCAGAGCGGGACTGAGAGCCTGTGGGATGCCGGGAAGGGGTTGGGGAGCTCTGCTGTTCTATACACGTCGTAATTCTCCAACTGAGCATCTTTCACAAGTGCTCAATCCACACACAGACACGTCCCAAGCCTGTTCTGCCTCTGAACAACACCCATTCCGCCTGCTGACACAGGTACCTGTAAATAATTTTTGCTGAGCTGTTCAAGCTCCGATTTACTCTGTGCTTGCCCCCATATTGAATAAGCATCTGCTGCCATCATATAATATTGGTACAGACCTCATCCAAACGAGGCCGATCATATCACATCATCTGGCCTGGCATTTGTCTGTCACGCTGGGGCAGGGAATGTGATACCAAGCTGACAAAAAGCAGCACACGGCCCTGCCTGGAGAGCCCCTTTGTTCATCTAAGCCTCCCCTGCTGCTTTTGTAACTCCAAATGGATTTCTGATTCCCTATCTCTTGTCCTTTTCAAGCCAAATGGTTTGGTCAGATCACAAGACAGCAGGTGCTGCTCCGCTCAACATTTGCACCTTCCAATCCAAACACACCTCTCCCTACCGACCCTTAAAATCAATCAAAGGGACTTATCAGTTTGTTTTAAGCTTTGATGTTTGTCTGGGGTTTGTTTATCTAGCAGTTTATTCCTGGGAGTATGTTCTTGACATCTTGGAGTAGGTGGTAATTAGCAACAAGGAAGAAGGGCTGAGATAAGAAGTGGAATTTGAAAGTGGTGATACTCGGGGAGGCAGCTGCGCCGCGTCCCTCCTGCTCTCCTCTCAGCCACCGGGGCCAGCTAGAGACAGCAAAGGGGCAAACAGCAGCCACCCTGCCCTTTCAGCAAACACCGGCCGGCCATGCCGTGCCACCCAGCATGGCCCTCTGCGGAGAAGGAGCCCCCGAGGGGCCCACTTCAGCTCCCCCCCCCCTCCCCCGCCATGTCGCCGCCTCCTCTGCTTCACGGGCACCCACTCGGCCTGCCTCTGAAGAGCCCTTTTGTCTGAACAAACTTTCTACCTGTTGGCATCGCTGCAAGAGCAATTTCCTCAAAAGAAGGCCTGAGGATCAGGTCGTACCAACGCGTGACATCCTCTCTGTCTGCTGTCATCTACTGAGCGGCATATGGGGTAAAGACGACTCCATTGCTTCTGTAATAGGAAGAATAAATGCCACTGTGTCTCTGCATTTAAGGCATTCACTATGCACGCAGAGAGGGGCTTATGCATGAATGTGGCATAAATAAGCACACGCATACCCACACACTGTATGGACTGTCCGATGCATTTGTACACGCGCACATACAGTGAGAGGCAAAGAGCAGTGAGACAGCAGAGCAAAAAATTTTGCTCCAAACAGCCTTGGACTTAGCACATATTTGAAATATGAAGCCAGGCCTGGACCTGAATTTTGCAGATGGCCCCTGTCTTTATAACCTTCCCAACAGAATTCTGTACAATAATGTAAGCCTTTAATTGCATTTTTGAGTACATAATGTGAAAGCAAAAGCACACTAACCTACTCCTATGCTGCGTAGCCTGCAAAAGGACTCTCATAAGTACACATTGCATGCTCAGGACCCTTACAACCAGGATGCTTCTGAAGTGCCCTAAAGGGCACAGTGAGAGACTTATTCCCTGAACTGGCTTGTGGAGCAAATCCAGTGTGCAGAAAATAGTGTAAAGCAGGAGTTTTTCAGAGGCTAGCTGAAATAAAAAGTCTCCTAGTCTGAACTGGGCCACAAAATTATTTTCTCAGTTTAGTGATTAAAGCCTAACAGCTAAAAAGAAGCCCAACGCGTTTTGGGTCAATCCAACTCATGATTTATCTTACAAGCAGGCAAGACCAAGTTTTTATTTAGAACAACCAGATCATGAACAATCCCCACTTGCACTCCTCTGTTTCCGGGGTGAGGGCTAGTACTTTTAAGTCCACATTTTTGTTACGATTATTACATGTTTAAAAAAAAAAACAAAAAACAAACAAACAAACAAAAAACACAACATTAAGAAGACTTTACCAGAAAGGTTTTGGGAGTTTAGTGTTTTGTTTTATTTATTTATTTATTTGTTGTTGGTTTTTGGTTTGTTTGTTTTTGTTTTGGGGTAGGGTTTTTGCCCCAGGGGAAAATAATGTATTGAAATTAACTTGAATATCTGCATGAGCAAAAATTCTCTGCCTTTCTCAGGAGCAGGCTTTGGACAAACTATTTCACCCAGATGTACTCTGTAGGATCCCTGTGGGAGGGTGCAAGCTCACTTGGCAAAGCATTCTCTGTTCAAGTAGTGGATGATTTCACTCTCATTATGCACATAATCTTTTCCTACATAGTGTACATCAAACCAAAATTATATTGCATGTGTTAAGCTTGTAAGTGCACCATTTTAAAATGATCACATTGCTTGTGTCCCAAGGACATTTTAAACAGGGTATTTCTGCCACTGCTTATAATTCTGTACATTGCAAATAGGCAGCAGTGTTTTAGCTGCATACAGAGCAGGACTTTAGCTGCATCCAGTGAGAAGACAGTACTTAAAAACCAGCCTCAACTTTGAGGTTGCCCTTAAACTAAAAGCCTTTTTTATGCCAACTTTTGCTCAATACCAGTATTTCTATTTACAAGTGACAAGTCACCATGGCTAAATATCATGCATAATCACAGTTTGGATTAAAATGGTGTTTCCAAAGCACTGCAAATACCTGTCATTAGATATTGTGTTACAACCATTTGTTTCTAATGGAACTGCCTTTTCCTGTTGGCATTGATTTAACACACAGGCATCAGAGCGTTAACAGATACAGTCCTGTCTCACGTGCAGAAAGACAGTATGACAACGCAGAGTTCATAATCCTGAGACTATTAAGCCTTTTTTTTTTTTTTACTCTATTAGACATCAAACATTGTAAAAAATAAACAAAGCAAAGCAAAAAAAACCCTCAGCAACATCAGGCATTTGCATTCTGTACATCCTTTATAGCATATGAGTTTCTGCTCTGTTTTGTTCTGCACAACACTCAGCAACATTGTCCATTTCCCGTTCCAATGTTTGGTGTCAACAGAAGTTTAGGATCTAGTTTGGGTCCCCACTGAAGTCATAGGAATCTTTTACTTGATGTTAATGGGAATTGGATCAGGCCAGTAATTGGAGACACTGAAAGGAATCCCAGATGCTGCATAACAAATGAACTATCCACTGAGGTATTCACTCTGCTCTGGGAAGCTGCCACTGGGAATTGCTGCTACCTTTCTGTGGAAATGCTGAAAAAAAACGGATGTCAGATGTCAAAGCTGCCAGCCCCACAGAGAGTTTTAGTGACACAGAAAATTTTTTAAAATCTAAACAAAAAAGAACCCCACCAAGCAAAAGAGCTAACTATTTGGGCTTTTACTGGGAAATAGAAACACTTGAAAACAGCAAATCATGTTGCTAATATTTGGGAATTTGTCCTTTGATAGAGCAGGTTAGCACAGTTTGAATCTCGTTCCCTGAAAAATAGTGTGAGACAGAATTCTTCAGCTCTTTGCATGTCAAATTTAAAGCAAAACAAAGCAGGTTAGTAATTTTATTTTCATTTCTTTATTCATTACTAAGATCCTGTATTCTTTGCCTAGCAATTCCCATGCCTGATCAGCTGTGGAGGCTGCAAATGTATTTTGCATGTTCTTTCACCTTCTTCCCCAAACTTTGCAAAGGGGCCAGGCATTCTGCTGTAGTGTGTGGTATTCACCTCCTCTTAGCATTATAAAGGGGCATCCACCCCAGATCCAGTCTTGGCAATGATGTGCAGAGGCAGAACCACGGTGACAGAAGAGGATGCAGTGATTCATCCTTTCTTGAAAATTACTCAAAGAGGAAATTGCATACTCTGAAATGACATACCTCCCTGTGACCTGTTGTGACCATGCCCACCTGCCATACCATACTCTGCCTTTCCCCTGGAAATTAGACAGACATGCCAGGCACGATTCAGGTACAAACCACTACAAAGGCAGCAAGCTTCCTATTAGTCTGCCTTTCTTTACACAGCTGACAACTCCCAAAGTCTTGCTGCCACGATGATCCAATTCAGTGTCACTGGAAACACCCAAGGTAAGTTCTAGTGAGTAAGGGGTGTGAGAAACCAACACAAAAGTTAGCAGAAAACAAAAAGGGACTATGAAAAGAAAAAAAAGTGTGCCTAGTGTGAATTATTTACTTTTCTACATTCATAATTGTCAACAAATAGAATAGTAATGAATCCTTTGCTAGAAACTGTTCTTAAAATTGCTGGCTGTGGCAGATTTTCACATCAGAATACAGACTCCTGCTCTACTCGAACCCTACAACACGAGGCAACATGATTTTGTAATTAAGGCATAAGTCTATTCCTAGTTGTCTGGTATAGAATTTCCATACCAACTTGCATAAATTGCTTTTCATTCTTTGTTTTTGAAAGCAACCTTTTACCTTGTTCATTGTGAGAATGAGTAGAAATCAACGTTAAACTAGCACAGAATGAGTGAGCTCCTGTGTCAATACACTCATGCAAGACAGAGCCCTAAAAGGGCTGAGTTAGTCTCCTACTAAAGCACAACAGCACTTTGGGAAAAGTTGCTGATTGCTGAGTAGGACTCTCGGGTTATCTAATCCTAACTGCTCTGCACAGCATACAGAATACAGACTTCAGCTATGTTTTCTGAGAACAGGGTAGCAATATTTATCTCTGCATGTTTGAGGGGACATCAATGAAACATTGACATTTTGCTGCATTGAAAGAAGCCTGAGATTTCCTGGCTCAAATATCTTAAAATACTAACAATGAAAACCACACTTGCAAGTTTCCTATTCCCCTTCTTCTCACTGCAAAAGAAAATTCATCATAACCAGATTCTTTGCGAGCACCCTGAATTTTGCTTCACTGACTTGGGTGAGTCAGTGTTTGCTTACAACATCAAGGCTTTCAATACATGCTCGGCAAGGCTTAATACAAATTTCTGGGATAGGTGAAAGAATTAAAATGTTAATTAAGGGTAAATCCTTATTTCCAAATTCTCATAAATCTCCACAAAGCTACTTCTCATGATGAACATCAGGATTTTTCTTATATCGCTAGTAACTTATTCTGAAAGCTTTGAGGAAAGTTATTCAGTCTCTTTCTGGCTGTGAAATAGGGACCTCCTTTGCTCCTCCATTTTGCGCATGGTTTGTCTGTTTAAACTCCAGTTTCTTTTGGATGTACACCTTTTCCATACTTGTTAGCATGTTAGGACTCACATTGGGTGACAGATCCACACGCTCCAGTAACAGCAACAACAATAACAAGTCCTCAGATGTTTCTAAAGAGTCTTAAAGATACACATATAGCTAAAGCAGAGGCTGCTATTTTTTGCTTTACAAAAAATGGTAAATGACTACCCTGGAACTCTCCTACTAGTTCTGATTGGGTCTTCTTACTCAGCTCGTTTAGGATGAACCGGTTCTTTGCACAAGCAGCAAGCATCTCACAAGGCTTTTGCTGGGGCGTAAGGACTTTTTGAAATCTTAGTATCTCTGAAAAATCATTAGGAGGCTGAAGCAACAGGCTTTCTTAGCAAAGTCCTAATATAAACTGTGGCAGAGGGAACTGATATGAGGGCTCTTATAAATGTCTCATGCAAGGCTTATACCAAAAGCCTCTCAGAAATGTGCCCTGTCAGAGAGGACAATAACCATAAAAAGACAGGAGAGCTTATGATTTTACGTTTTCTTCATAGTTTTGCAGCATTCTGGTGTTTTATAGCACTAACAAAATACGACATTTGGCTTTCTCATGAGACTTTGTTTCCCAGCTTGTGGGAATACCACAAAAATACCAGATGACATGATATCTGACAACAGATATGGCCCACTTAGGCATTAAAAAGGCCAATGAAAATCATAAAGCAACTCACATACTGAGCTACTCAATTATATATATGGTTCATCCAAATTTCATTTTTTCTCCTCTTTCCTGTCTCCCTTTTTGATCTCATAAGGCTACACACAGAGCCCCAGCAACATTTCAACAAGAAGGGCCAGTCTTGCTCACACATGCAGAAAACCTGATTTGGGGATTGGTTTTAGCCAACAAGCTATGATGATGGCCAACATCCATGAGCAGTGTGGTGCCAATGAGCAGATAACCTAATTGCCACAAAGAAAAGGTTAACCGATCTACACTGCTCCTCTCTCTCCATTACTTTTCAGTCTGGCACTAGAGTCTCTAGCCACAGACACAGAAATTGTTCTGTAATGACAGCCATCACCAAATATAAACAGCTGGTAACCCTAAAATTAGACCCGCCGGCTCTCTCTTGGTTTGGGGATGTGTTTTATTATACCTTCCAACTGGCAAGCAAACTTTACAGTTAATTTAACCCATTACAAGACCCTTTTATCTAATGCTTGGGCCTGTTGCTTTATGTACACTCTCTTCATTCTTAAGAGGAGTTTTGCCAGCACAGAAATAGAATTTAGCTAAAGCTAGTTGAAACTTTTCCATCTAAAATACATTCTGGCAGATAGCTAGAGTTCTTGATTAAGCAAGGTTTTTACATCTGAAGTTTCTCCGCTTTCAGGTGACCATACAGAAGAACCATTCAGCAACAAAAGTAACCTGGAATAATTTTCAGTTTTTAGCTGCAAAGCCTCCTGGCCAAGGACTCATGCAACATACTATATGAGGCAAGAAAGCAGAGATACTATGATTCCACTCCTGGGATGCATGCTAGTGAAGAAACCTGGTAGATAGCAAAAAGCTCAGGCATAACACACCCTAACTACAAATATCGCAATGCATCACTTAAAATTAATTCTCTACTTCGCAGTCCAAAATTTTCAGCTGTTTAAATTGTCATTAAGTTTTGAAATGTTCTCTGGGGAATAATCAGTAAAAGGAAACATTATTAGCGGTAGATTTTTCCCCAACCTAAAACAGACCGCTGTTTTTGAAGTTAGATTACATGTGTGAACCCTGGCCACTTGTCTTTAATAACCATACATTTAGGGCCTGATATTTCACACCTGTGTTTGCCATTTTTTAATCTCTGAGCTTGAAATTAGCTGGAAGTGTTGAATAACAAATTTATGTTTATTATTTAATTAATTTTATGCAAACACTCCCTTTTTGACAATATTCATTCTGTCTTCTCGTATGACCACCATTAGTGGAGGCATATGACAATCTTAGTAGTACTGCCAGATTATGTTAACGTTTCATTTATTTTTCTTGTGTAGATTGGATGTAAGTTCTCCTACGAGAACTGAAGAAAGAGAAATTTTCTATATTTACTTGAAATGCTAACAATGACTGAGGGTCAAGATATTTGCTCTGACATTCACAAATGGGTGGAACTGCTGTCACTCTATTAAAACTGTTAATTAGGAAAAAATTTAGGTGGGAATCACGCTTGTGCTTTGGTCACAGGGAAAGCTGGCAGGCTAAGGGAACCTTGCACCAAGTACGGAACAAAACGGCACCTCATGAGTCATGCACTGAAATCACTTCTAACCAGGAGCAACACACATCTGGCAGCGATGAATGGTGGATGATGGGATACCTTTTCATCCTTTCTCCTCTAAGCCTACCAGAAATCCCATGACTGGCTTCTGGTTCTCATGACTGTTAGCAATAACAGTGCGCAGGCAGGAAAAGTATTTCTTCAGATTTCAATCCAACAGCTTTTCCCGGAGTGGCGATTGGCCAAGCCCACTCTGCAGAGCTGTAGGAACATCACACGGGACCTTGCATGGCTCTCAGAACATTAGGGCTTCCAGCATCTCCTTTTCACTGACATTCATCTGATTTTTACTTCAGGTTTTCAGGGAAGCAAACTCCGTTCTTTGGCACCACAAAAGGTAGAAACTGGCCTGTTTCATGACTCTGTCAGAGTCTTTTAACACACCTTAATAAACTCAAAGGTATAATTTAATAGTGATCATACGCAATTAAAAGAGATCAGAGTTCATTTCTTTCACTTCATTTTCCACAGCTTCTGTATCTCTCTGAGTTTGTAGTTTAGAAACCCATCGGTATTTCTTAGAAATTTTCATCTCTTACAGGCCATTTCCATAAATGTTAAAAACTATTTCCGTAAATGTTAAAATACCTCATTCTGGGAGCACAATGAGAATAACAAAATGGTTTACAAACATATTACTGGTGTGGTTTTCATAAGTGTGTAATCTGCTCAAAAGTAGATCCATCTTTGAAAACTTTCTGGTCATTTTATCAGCTTCTCTTTCTCCCTCAGCTTCCTAAAATAAAAGGCAAATATATTATTTAGTGCACTGCTATAGAAGCAAATGACAGCAGAATACTGCTTCACTATCCAGAAGACTTAGTAGTACTTTAGGGAGTCTTAGTGTATTTCCAGGCATACAAAATGTTGTCCATTACTTAGTAAAGTGGAAGTCATGCATGTATGACAGGCATGCAGACTACGTTTGCAGTTTCATGTTGCCTCTGAATAGTCCAGTGACAGAACACCAAAGCAGAGCCGGTTGGAAATCTTTCAATTCAGTGCTTGGGTATTTTTTGGGGGGGTCTTTTTTTCTTTAATAAAACACAGGTTCCTTGAAACCAAAATTATTTGTGTGAGTTCTTGCTAAACTTCTTTTAGGAAAGGTTTCTCAGGGTGATGATCAATTTTTGGTCAAAGTATAAGGTGCAGGGGCTGGGGTGGGGGGGTGGGGGGGCGGTGGGGGGGTGGGGAAGGTATGGGGAGGTAGAATGTCAGAGAGGGAAAGAGACAAACAGCTGGGAACTGTTGTGGAAACTCTGTCCCAGGCTGCCCTTTTGGTTAGGTCACCTACCAAAGAGTGGGAAAACTTGAGTTCATGTTTCAGTTCTACCTGATTCAGAATAGGGACTTGGACTTACATTTCTTATACCTTAGGTAAGTGTTATGCCCACTAGGTGAACTGCACCACAGAAGCACTCTCTGGAGTGCTAATAGCTCTTTCACCCTGGGTACAAAAACAGTTTTCATTGAAACAGAGGCTTAAAGCTGTGTCCTACGTAAGTGTCTTTTCTGTTCACTCTTAACTAGCCTGGAGGAGGACTCTGTAGCATACAGAAATTTTAAGGACTGGGTTTCAAGTTCATGCAAATGGCAAAAAGGATGTGTTGCAAACATTTTTAAGGGAATAACAGAACCACCAGACATCTAGTTTTACTTCAGGAATGTAAGGTCTAATAAATGCAAGATACTTCAGGTAAGAGATTAGCTTGGTTGTAGAAGACTTTTGGACACAACTCTTCAATTCAATAAATAGATCCTGGTGCCCAGCTCACTGTTTGCTGCCTGGATGCATTCAATATAATTTTTGTTTTACCTTTAGAGTATATGCAAAATACTTCCGAAATAGGAGATGTAAGAGGAATCCAGGACAACTTTCTCCTGGGTAGCTCTCATGGCAGTAGCACCAACTTACAGAAGTGTCTGTTTCTCAGCCAGATGATGCCCAGTTTCCACACAGACACATTGCTTGGGCACAGCTTACTACTACTGCCCTGAACCTCTGCCCCCTTCCATTCTACAAACTACAGAAATAAATTTTCCTTGACAATCCCTTTGTAGGGATCTTAGAGCTATGGATGGGCAGGTCTATTAAAGGACTCAATAACATTTAGAACCAGCCAGCGGCCAAAGCAAATAACAGTTTTGCTCCTCTCGAAGGTACTAAGGAAATATTCTGGTAGCTGTATCCTGTAATTGTGATGTAATCCTCTTGCCACAAAAAATTATTAACACAGAGAAATTCACTTAACACAGCAAGTACAATGCTTGAAAGAAGCATCTCACTTAACCGTCACTTTCACATCTTTGTCTGGAACAGTGATGTTTAACTCCACATATGGACATAAAAATCAAACTAGTTCTGCTGAGAAAGAAATAGACTCATGTTTCTGTCTACAGGGTCATGGGCAATTTTTGGCTAGAGATGCTTCACTTTGAAAGAGATCTCATAACTAACTTCTTCAGGCAAGGAATCTTCTCTTCCTTATTTTAACAATCTCAACAGTAGTGGCCAATTCCTTTTTTTTTTTTTTCTGTTGTTGCTGTAATATCACCATTATGGGGAGATTTCATTTTGGTTTGTCCTGTTTTTAATTTGAACATGTTACATCAAAAGGAAGTATTGGAAAGAACAGAGTGATATTTCAATCCAAATTATAATAATTTCTAGGCTTTAAGGTACATAACAAATTCAGGAATAAGTGTGTGTGTGCGCATGTATATATATATATATATACACACACTGTAGAGATATATATATATTGCAGCATTCTAGCAATTGATCATTATTGCAGTAAGAAGGAATGCTAGGACAGCTCATTCTGACCCAACACATCAGCCCTTGAGAAGGGAAGGGAAGAGAAAAGGCTTCTGAAAGGTGTCTTCTACCAAGTACAATAATGCTGGGTGACTAGAAATAGACATGAGAGCCAGCATAGTGTAGCAACAAGAAGTTAAAGGCCCCCAAGCAACAAGTGCAATTGATTAGAAAATGAGAACAACATTGCAAGTACCCTGCACAGGAGATGAAAAGGCAAAGGAGTTCAACGCACGTTCACAGACCTTGTACAAGAATATACATGTAACTCACAAACAGGTTGTACCACACCACGAGGAGAAGCAAGTGCTGGCTGCAAAGTATATCATGCTGTCAGACCCCTGAAGACAACGGGACCTCACCCACGGACAGGCTACATATTGCATTGTCCCCCTATTCTACACTGGTTTTGCTGGGTTTTGTTAGCTTGGTCCTTCCAGAGCAGCTGTTGGGGACAGGGAGGAGTGTGGTGGTCTTAGAGATAATCAAGTTCTACATCAGACTTGGACTATATTCTGCCTGCCCTTCCTTCCCCAGATTTTCTGTGCTATTTAAGCATATATATTGCTTCTGTTAGGCCAGGCTGAACTTCTGCTCCGGTCACCTGATTGCAGGAGCTCGGGCCATAACATAAGCTGATGGTGTCAAACTCATTCCACTCTGGGAAGGTTTGGTGAACAGTTTTTGTCCCTCAGTATGTCCAATTTTTATACAGCACCACTTTATTAGGAATTTTGGACTACAAAACTTTTAAGGCAAGGGCTGTTCTCCTATGTTAGTCATGGCAACGCTTCTCAACTGTATGAGCTACCTCCCAAGAGCATCAGACAGCATATAAGTGCAAGGGAGAAATGACACAGCTCAATCAGAGCACCAAAGGGAAGGAGCAGCAGCAGAGGTGACCTGTCAGTGCTTTCACAGGCGTTTCCCTGCTCGCTATTGCACCACCCAGGCCAAGCATGTTGATGGGCACCAGGGACCCCAGTATCGCTAGTGAGAGATGTACCCACAGCTCTGCCTTTCCTGACAGCATGGGTAGTCAACAGCCTCTCGCCTCGCTGCCTCGACAGAAGCTACAGCTGACTTCCTCAGGAACAGCTTGTGGTCCAAAAGATATGTCAGTGATGTCCTTGCATGTGCATGATCTATTATTCCCTGCACAAGGGGGCTTCAACCTTTATCTGGTAGTGGGGTTGATGCCACTTGATGCAATAGTATGCAAAATCAGAGCATCTGCACAGCCAACCTTAAAGTTAGGGATATGAAACATCATTTTGAAAGGTATCCTAAATGACATTAAAATCTATGCAAGATTCTACAATCCCACAGCTGGTTTCTGAAGAGGTTAAACCACTTGATTTCTATCCTAGTGAGCAGCTACTATCATCTTTTTGATAGTTTATATACTCAGGGCTCTGTGAAGAATAGAGATGATGAGAACATCAAAACAAAGGAAAATCTTCTTCACAACTGGTAACATTGGTCAAAGAAGTTCTGGAAGACCTTTTTTCCAGAAACTGTCTTTTAACAGAGGAAAAACCTGCAAGTTTTGTAAAAACTGTTCTTTTTTTCCCCCAAAAATGATGAAAAGAAAACCCAAAAGTTTCCAGGGAAATGTTTCAGACTTACATGTTGTAAAACATATGTTAAAGCAGGGGGGAGCAAATTAAGTAGTATTTTGATGAGGAATTACATGTTTTCATTATCATTTTCTTTCAAAGGTGACAGAAAAATCATACTTAGTCCATTAAACCATCTGGTGAAGGTCTA
Source organism: Ibycter americanus (assembly GCA_035590275.1). Lineage (NCBI taxonomy): Eukaryota > Metazoa > Chordata > Aves > Falconiformes > Falconidae > Ibycter > Ibycter americanus. The sequence goes on from JAVJGI010000040.1 coordinate 49,324,843, forward strand.
TTCTCCTGAGATTCTATAGGGGCCTGGAACTGGAACTGGAAATACTAATTGGTGGACCAGAATATAGTGTTGTCTAGAAAGCAATATAATAACAGAATAATTATTTTCCACATCTTCTACTTTGTTTTGCCTTTGCTAAAAGCTCAGCTTAGCTACCACTCTGATTTATTTTTATTGGTTTGTTTACAAGGGATTTTCACATTTTTAAAACTGCAGACACATAGGTAGATGCAGGTCCCGATATCCCTAGCACATTAAGTGATGCCTTCAGCCAGCTGAAAACTCTTTTTGATCTCTCTGATAATACCAGGAAAGCACTGATCTGAAAAGGCAGATTACCCCCAAGGATTAGGCAGTACAATAGCATGCTGAGAATGCTAGAGGATGATGAGGTTTAGCAAACAAGCTTGGAACATATTTGAACTCAACATCAAACCCCGAACCAAGTCATGGGAATATTAGAAGAAAATTGAGGGAGTAGGCAACTGCCATGAAAAATATTTTATGAGAGAGGGTAAAATTGTCTAGTTACTAGGTTTTAATTTAAAATCAGGACAGTTAATCAAGAGAGCACATTCTGCACAGAAAACTCTTCTCTAGCTGAATGGGCACAGAGACTCAGCTACACTAATTTTCTTGAGACAATCCTTTAAGGCATGTGGCTGGAGCAGGTCACTCTGCTGTTGCTGCTGTCCTCAGGCAGTATGACAAAGTGAAGACAGGACTTTACAAAGCCCTTTTTTTTAAAAAAAGAGCATTTTTTTCCTAGGACTAGCCACAGTAAATAGAGTGGTTATTTGGTATGTGAGATAAGTATTGGCCAATATCATTTGAACACACTAGTTTTCTTTCAGCATTTTGTCACTTGACCAGTTTAATGCTAAGGTTAAAATGCTGTTACACAATATGTATCCACCCTACTGTGTGCCAGAAATGTGAGGAATGTTTGCAAGAAACAGCAGCTTGCTTGCGTACAATTCCTGTCACCAAATCCCAAAGTTGAAATGGCTAACACTTCCTGGATCTGCTTAGCTCACCTACAGAGAAAGAAAGAGTTTGCAGTGCATGTGTGCAAACAGGAGCAGAGTCATTAAAACTGGAGCAGCTTTTGGGCAAGGTCCAGTTTGCATGTTACATATTCATAAATAGCTGTGTTAGAATGGCTTCCAACAGTGCAAACGTCAATGGAGCCTGCTGGAGCAAGCCTTAGGTATGCCATCTATGTGTCTGATTGCCTGGAGTTCAGAGGAACTTGCTGAATGTATTACCAACGGGAATGAAAAAGCTTGCATCAGGAAAGCTGGCCAGGTCCAATTGCTAGACGCTTAAAGGGACGTGTTGGTGTCAAAGGGTTTCACGGCTTTAATTTTTTTAACTCATTTGTTGCTTGTGTAATCCTGAGAATCTCAAACAGGAATATTTCATTTTTTTGTTCTTTCAAAGAAAATATTAATTTATGTTGTAACAAAAAATGTTCATTAGGGCTTGGCTAAGAGCACTGATTATTTGTTTATTTTCAGTCTGTGCAGCCTATTTAATTGTGTGTACACATACCTGTAATTACCACTTTGAAATGCAAATACACAGTTACTAAGGATAACTTCTCATTTTCAAGCAGCTAACACTCCTTTTTTATAAATACTAACCATATCCTAAGCTGCCTGGAAAACAGCACATTTTAAGCTCTCCCCACATTGCAATGGCTGTCTCCTGCTCCAGATTATTCTCTCTGCCACTATCACAGCTTCCTTTAATTTATCACCAGTCATAGTACGATGAGGGCTATGAGATCATTTGACTGAGGTACCAACCAGCTTACAGCCGACCTGATGCTGGGACTCCTCTGAGTGATAAGAACAGAAGTGGATGAATTTTCTGTGTCAGTGTCTCATCCAGTCTTCAACTCCACTTGTAACTTATCCATGGAAAGACCTGGGTTGGTACAGGGTCATAGTTGTTCTCAGTTATTCATCAGATAGCTTATTGCTATTGGCTTCCACCCACAGATTGCTCTCACACTTTTCTCTGGGATGGGATTTGCTTTGTAAAGAGAGGATTTTGGATTTGACTAAGCAGCATGAACAGGAGAAGATACCACATAACAATGGTCTTGCTTCCTAACTGTCAAACCCACAAAGTGCTTTCAAAGTGACCATACCAAGCCACCTTCCCTTCCCCACCTCTTCCCCCCAGTCCCAAATCCTTCTGCAATTACAGACGTCAGTGGCTACTCATGGAAGTTTCTCTTTGAGCAGTATTTTTGTGAACAAATATTTGCTTGTCCCCCTGTTCACAGAAAGCGCATTAAAGAGGCATGTCAGCGTGTGGGCTGTCTTTGAACAGATGTTATGAATACTGTTTTGCAGGATTTGCCCAGCAGTAGATGAGAACAAGTAATGAGGAAACTAGGAACATGGGTAACGAGGCCAGAAGGTGTGGAACCTTTCCAGGAGCAGGGGCAGCTGGGTGGAGAAAAACTTGCCTTACCAATATATAGCCACAAACCTTTCTTAGACTTTATTCGTGCTTCTTACTGGTCACTCTCAAGAAAAAGTATTTACCAGGGCTCATTCCCTTGAGAATTAATTTTCCTGTGGCTCAAAAGTAAACACAGGCATGTATACTTCCATACAACTCCTGTAATTCCATAAACATGGTATGTAAGAGTGGGAAATTATTTAGGATTGATCTATTTTATGTATTTAAAGGGGGAGGGGGGGGGGAGGATGAACTGTATCCTCATAATCAGGTTGAATACTTGTAACTGTCATCTTCTCATAGAGACACAAAGAGCTCCTTCACCTGTGTGTTTTTCAAGTAGTTTATTCGTTCTGTATAAAACATATAAAGACAATTAATAGGCTGCATTGTAAAAGGGCTGTCCTTATCTCTTAGTGGGCAGCACAGGGAGAGGTAAAATGACCCAAATAGTAATTTCAATCAGTGAATGAACAGATGATATCTCAGTTCAGCTTCAAGCCCTATCCAACGGTACTTTAGTAGAAATACCAGCAAAGCAGCACACAAATAACATACATATCTTGTAGATTACATAATTTATTTAGAAATGTTTTCATACAGTTAAATAAACTTCAGAAAACTACAGTGGAGCCTTCTTATAAATTAGCTTTAGTGCCTAAAATCCCATGAGCTATGAAATGTTAAAAAAGAAAAAGAAATTAAATACATAGTGTTGCTGAGCAACATAGCTCAGTCTTAAACAACTTTCCCTTGTATGAAGTGCTTCAGAAAGGGACTACTGTGGAGTCTGTGTAAGTACTCGCCCTATGGGTAGTGCGATTTTGTTACAATCCTTCAAAAAAACAGCTACACAGACTGTTACTGAATTCAGTTACGAGGAGTCTCCAGGGTTACTCCATTACCTCTGCCTTTAGCTTTTAGCTCACAGTCTCAAATCAAAACTTAAACTATTCTTTTTTAATTTTAATAATTTAAAAAAACCCACCACATTATATGAACTTTCAACATGGAAATGGCTAAAAAACTATTCTGCAGTTTCAGCTGAATAGGAGTGCATTAGGAAAGTCTCTACCTTTACAAGCCTTTGTTAAGGGCAGGGTAGGTTTCCCACAGCCCTGCCTGGGTGCATGCTGGGTGCCCAGGGTTTGGCAAGCACAGAGCAGGACAGTGCCTGACAGGCTCTGCACTGGAGCAGGTCTGGGCTGTCACTAGATTGCCAGCCTGGGTTGCTGAGTGAGCATCAGCTCCAGGAGGACCAGCCCTTCCCCTGCCTTGTGGGGACTCTCCTAGTCAGCTCAGAACCCCAAAACTGCCCCAAACTATTAACAAAATATAGTTGCCCACAAGTCAGAAATCTCACTTCATTCAATTCTGCTCACAATGGCACCAGGGGTGTTTAATAAGGTCACATTGCATTGCTCACTGCTGACTTCAGCTTCTGTAGATCTGCGTTTCATCTGCATGCATCTACATGCATCTGCAATTAAGTTTATAATGACAAGGAAGGGGTTAACCTGGGGAGCAGGTGGAAAGCAACCCAGCTGCAAAAAGATTTAAAAAGTGGTAGGAGAACCCAGCCTGAAAGGGAAAAAGGTCGGCAGACAGGCCAGGAGAGGAGGGTATGAATCTGGGGAGGAGGCTGCCAGGGCCACCCTGGAGTGGGGGTAGCCGGCAGGCTGTTGCCTTGAGTGAGGCAGGTGTCTCCTGGCAGCAGCAGATGTGGCTTTGATCTGTAGGTATACCTAGGTGGGGAGAGGTCTCTGCGGGGTGGGGACACTCTTTGGGGAGCTGGCCTCTTTGCAGGGTTTGGTTCAGCGAGGCTTTAGCTCTCTTCAACTTCTTCGGGAGCTTGCACGAGGGATACTTTACCTGGTTGGAGCAATGTCATTATTTGCAGATTGATTTTTTTAAAGGTCTTTAGACCTCTCCTGCCCATAAAAATGGGAACTGAGAACTGAGCACTCAGATACCTCTTTAAAAATTGGGTCTTGCTAAAATTCCTCCCTCAGACCAGACCAGAGCCAAGCTTTCTGCTGAGGTTTGAAACGCTATAAATGAACCCTCTATATTGTTGCCTTATGCTTTCAACTTCAGGCACCTCATCCAGTCAGAAAAGTAATGAAAGACCTGAAGAAAGTCGAGGGTTGGAAAGGAACAAAGCAGTCCTGTGGCTCTGGGTCCTGTTCCCAAAGCTATCGCTCACTCGCTGTGTGGCCTTGAGCAATCTGCTAACAGGCTGATCCAGCTCCCAGTAAAGTCACTGGGAGTTTTCCCATAGACTCCAGTGAATGCTGGATCAGGCCCTTAGATTCCTAAAGTCCCCTCACTATCCCCCCCTGCAAAGCTGGGATAACAATATCCTCGTCTCACAGGGTAGTAAGGGGACTAATTCATTAATGTTCATAAAGCTTTTTCAGATCTACAGATGGAAGGCATTATGTCAGCACAAATTATTCTTAATTATCATTCTCATGATATTTCCAATTGTCTCTGCTCACTAAAGCCAAGAAGTTCCAAAAATCTTGTGAGAAAGTTTCTTCTCTGAAGATTGGACCCCATTTCTGGCCAAAAAATATGTGGAAACAGATACATTCAGATCACACTGGAATGCGGGAATATTTACTGAAACAAGTATCTGAATCTTTAGGGGTTTTGCATGAACCCTAAAAGCAGAAAAACATGCAATGCTATAAAAAGGATAGTCTTTGAATTTTATAAAAAGTACCTAAAGCCATAGTCTACCAAACAAAATGATGAGGCCAAAATGTTCAAATCTGATTCTCAAAGCTTACTGCCAGTGGGAATTCTTTAAGGTCTGCTCCCTGGTGTGTCAGAGCACTTTCAGAGGAAAGGTGGACTCTGGATCAGGTTCCTTGTTGAGAGAAGGGAAGGAGGAGTCCTTTTCCTCCCCACACCCCTATTGCCTGCTAGGAGTTAGTCAGGCATCAGGTACAGTCACACAGAAGCAACAAGGCCAGGTGAGTAGGCAGCAGATAAGGGATTGCATTGGGGAGAGGTCAGCATGAGCAAGTAGTAACGTATCATTTGGGAAAGGGAAGAAATGCTGCAAATCTTACATGCACACATAACTCACTCATACGAATGTGTGTGTGTGTGTATATATGTATCCCATAACATTCCCTACAGCTATTCTCTTTCATGTCCCCTGACCCAACTTTTGGATCTATGCAGCTTTAACTGTCTGACTTTAGCCATCCTCAGTACTAAAGGTGAATGCTTGAGAAACTCCACAGGTGTAAAAGTCATGTAAAGAGACTGTGACAGATACTGTCAGGAACATTGTACGGTGGAAACCAGTGTCACAAATACTGCATTTCCCTTTCCCCCATCATCTCACTCCTTTCCCACACGTAACTACTCCCTTTCAGGTAGAGAGCTCGATATGCTGCTTTGGGAAAGCAGGTAAATGTTAATGTTCTGATGGATTTCAGCTCTTTTAGCTCATGCATTATGTCAAAACTGGTCAAAGACAGGAAATTAACCTCCCTCCCCTGGCTGTGCACACACGCACAGACACACGCATGCACAGCCACAGCCAAGGCCTTCGGCAAGCCATCTGATAGCAATCAGTATTTTGAGAAGTGATAGCTCATCTGTAGATTCAGCATTCTTTTGCAGCAGAAGGTATTATGCAAACTAGCCCCATTAGAAAAGCAAACATCAAAGCAAAACATGTTTTCGAAGAGACAAATGCATAAACCATGTGGTACCTGACACTGAAACAGAAATAGAACAATTATCCTTGCTCTCAATGGAAGGCATAGCTTCAGAGGATAATAAAGGTGCCTCATACGCTCTACCCCATCGTTTCCTGTACTGTGCGTGAAAGGGAGAGTAGTCAGCTAGGGAAATGCCCCTGGGGAGAGCCTGAAAGGGCTGAGAGCGTCCTTCTCAGTGAAGGATGGCAGATCATGAGCTAGGCTGCAGCTGACTGTTGAGCAGCGCTGCTACGCCATGCCCTCGGTACCAGCTGGAATGCAAGGTGCCACTCCAGCCTTAAGGGAAAGAAAAAAAAAGAAAAAAAAAGAGTGCAGCTAAGGTTACACAATTACCTGTCTTGAAAGCACACAACTTTTAAAAAATATGCATACCTCCCTGACCATAAGTAGCCACGAAGTATGCTCCGTGGGTCTTTGACTAAAGTCTAAACAGAGGAAGCTCTCTGTAGGCAGTCTTTTGCCTAGCAGTGGATGCTGTTGCTCAGTCACTGCTACTGCAAGAAAGAAAAAAACAACCTCATGGGCAGGATGGAAGATGGAAGGTGTGAAATGAGGCTTGGATGATGCTGTCACAGTGCTGGTAAAACAACACAGCCAGGTACCACTAATTCATTCAAAGCAAGAGCAGAATAAATCAGAGACTATCAGGACTTATACAAAAGTTGAACAAACTTGCTTTAAGGAGGAAATATTTGCTGAAATTCCCAGGATGAGTTGGAAGTACATACACACAGTCTGTCTTTCCTTCACCTCAGCCCCCCTCTTTTTGTCTTTCAGAGCTCATTTCTCCAGTATGCAGATCAGCTACCAGGCCAAGAGAAAGAGAGAGTGTGAGATGGCCGACCTTGTCCTCCAGTGCTGAGGGCCTGTGGGTTTGGGCCAGGAACAGGAATTCCCTGTACAGACGCTGAGTCTGCTGGAGGAGACAGGAGAGCCTACTCCACAGAAAAGCACTTTGTTCACTGCCACCAAGGAAAACTTACACAACAGACACACACAACCATGAAAATATGAATATTTTAAAAGTGTGTTTTTTTCCTAGAATACACAGTGCTCTTATTTCCTAAGGGGGGCAGTAAAAATTGGGCAAGAACATATTGCCAAATGCGTAAGAGTTAGTGAGGATATTAATCCTGCATGCTGCAGTTACAGAGAGCAGGGCACCAGAGCAAGGTCTGAATAGACCAACAATTCAGAATGAGTTACCAACAAATGAAATGCTCACCTATCATGTCTAGCAAAGAGGTCTTTTTTCTAAGTTGTCTCTACTTTTTAATATCTTTTCTTTCAATTCATCACTTCTCAGAAACTGCAGAAGTTTAAATCCTTTTCCCTTTGTGCCTCAAAAGTATATGCGCATCTGTGTTTGTGTGTGTACATAATTTCAATGTGCAAAATTGGAGGTAGATATTGATACCAGATAGTGCTGGTGTGCAGCTATTTTATGCTGCAGCACTAGCACAGAGCAGTCCTTAAAATGACCTGAGCAGGCCCATGTGAATATAGATAAGATGGAGCGTTGACTCTAGCCTTTGTATCGGGAAGCCTAGCCTGAATTCACATGCTTCCACAGATACCTTATTAAACTGTTTGGAAAGGAATTCCTCCTGCTTTAACCATCTAAAAGGTAGGTGCCACGTTGGACACCCTGGCTTCCTATAGATACAGCCAGGTGGTGATGCACCTTATCTTCAGAGTTACTCCATTTGTCTTCACAGTTACTCCATATGTCTTTCTCCCTTTGTCCTGCCTAAAGAGTGAGCCCAGATGGGTAGTTCAGGCTTGATAGCTAGCCCAGATGGACAGTTTAGACTTGATAGTTAACTTTTAGATGGCTAATGTTAAC
>JAVJGI010000040.1:49333009-49344572 GCA_035590275.1 Ibycter americanus
GGGTAGTTCAGGCTTGATAGCTAGCCCAGATGGACAGTTTAGACTTGATAGTTAACTTTTAGATGGCTAATGTTAACTGATCTCTCTCTTTCTATTGCATACTTTCCTATCTCACACAGCTCATCTGAGAAAACATTCATTAAAGATTATGTGTTGCTTTTCTATAAAGAAATGTTGTATTTGCAACAGTGAACATGTTAATGTTATTTTCCATGCAGTCGAGGTTACAGCAGCAAAACACAACCCGGTTTACAAAGATGCATGTCTGGATGTGGAGGTCATGCAAATGCCCCAAAGCCCATGGGCTGGAAGGCCCCTGCACACGAAGCTGTGGAAATGGAGAATGACTGGAGAAAGCTCTGATGGGGATGCTAGGCAGGTATTCCTATTTCATTCCTAGCACCAGGTCTGTGCCAAATACACTATGCCACAGTTTACTCGTGGTCTTCTAAGTTAAATTGGGGAACTGGCCTAGCAAATAGTCACCACAGGAAACAAAGTCAGCTTTATATCACCTTTCTAAACTCCACCTCCTAGGCTAAGTCGGGAGCTTCTTGATGAGAACCTCAGCTGTGGTTGGTAGGGTACATGGATACGTTACCCAGGGGTTACCGTTAAAAGTTTCTGAGAACCACTGCAATACTCTGTGTGTGTATGCACATACACAGAGACTCTGTATATTGTACATAGGATCATGGTTTCACATTTACTCAGTCCTGATTTAATTCTACCAATGACAGATTTGCTCAAAAAAGTAAAATAAAAACCCTTGTCTGAATTCCTGTACAGTACATTTAAAAAATCTCTGACTAGATGTTAGTCAAAGAAAATATATGCCTATAGGATACAAAAATTCTACAATCCTATGAACAGTGTTGCGCTGGGGATGCGCTTTGCTTAGGTTACAGGTATCTTGCCATTTCTCTTATGCCACATCAGACTGGGAACACTACATATCTCTGCCATGCTAATGCAAATAACTGCACAGCACAGAGATGCATCACCCATACTAGAAAAATTTAACTTTGTAGATCTCAGACCTCTCAGCTTCTATGAAGTGTTACTATGAAGTTTCTCAACCCATTTTACTTTTGTCCGTTAGTCTTCCAATCACTATCCTTATCTCAAATTCCTCATGCCCCACATTAGGTGTCAAAAAGGACTGTGGCAGGTTGACCCTGGCTGGATGCCAGGTGCCCACAAAAGCTCCTCTGTCACTCCCGTCCTCAGCTGGACAGGGGAAAGAAAGTATAATGAAAGGCTTATGGGTTGAGATAAGGACAGGGAGAGATCACTCACTGGTTACTATCACGGTCAAAACAGATTCAACTTCGACTTGGGGAAATTAGTTTCATTTATTACCAATCAAATTAGAATAGGATAATGAGAAATAAAACCAAACCTTAAAACACCTTCCCCACACCCTTCCTTTCTTCCTGGACTTGACTTTGCTTCCAAATTCTCTCCCTCCTCCCCCCAGCAGCGCAGGGGACCAGGGATGGGGCTGCGGTCAGTCCATCACACGCTGCCTCTGCTGCTTCTTCCCGCTCAGGGGGAGGCTCCTCACACTCTGCCCCTGCCCCAGCATGGGGTCCCTCCCACAGGAGACAGTCCTCCACAAATTTCTCCAATGTGAGGCCTTCCCACAGGCTACAGTTCTTGACAAACTCCTCCAGTATGGGTCCCTTCCACGGCATGCAGTCCTTCAGGAACAGACTCCTTCAGCATGGGTCCCCCACAGGGTCACAAGTCCTGCCAGCAAACCTGCATGGGGTCCTCCATGGGCTGAAGGTGGAGATCTGCTCCACCATGGACCTCCATGGGCTGCAGGGACACAGCCTGCCTCACCATGGTCTTCACCATGGGCTGTAGGGGAATCTTCGGTCTGGTGCCTGGAGCACCTCCTGCCCTCTTTCTTCACTGGCTGAACTTTGCAGAGCTGTTGCTCTCACACATTCTCAATTCTTTCTCCAGCTGCAGTTCTGCAGGTCTTTTTCCCCCTTGTTAAATGCATTATCCCAGAGGCACTACCACTGTCGCGGATGGTCTCGGCCTGTGGCAGGTCTATCTTGGAGCCAGCTGGCATTGGCTCTATTGGACATGGGGGAAGGAAGCTTCTAGCAGCTTCTCACAGAAATCAACCCTGCAGCCCCCTGCTCCCCGGCCAAAACCTTGCTATGCAAAACCAATACGCTGTCACCCATCTGAGTATTTCAGCAGGGTTTTAAAAACGTGACTTGCTTCCTCCTGCCCTCCATTCCCCCATCTCAGTCTTTCCCTCAATGTTGCTTTCATGAATTGTCAAGGATTTCCTGATTAATATAGACAGGGCACTATAGTATGTGGTTGATCAGAGAAAGCCAAGAGCCCATTAGCTATAGATGGGAGTAAAGGAAGAGCATACATCCAGTAGTTACCTTGATGGATCTATCAGCTATGAGGTTCTCCAAAGGCAAGGGAGTCTCTGAAGAGGGTGATAAAAGGAGAACTGCAGAAACTTTCCAGTTAGCTGGAAAAACCAACAGAAGTTTCAGTGAATAGGAAACTGAGGAAAACCCATTGGACATCACACAAAGGAGGGGGAAGTCAGCGCACTGTAGAAAGACAGTGGAAAAGTGGGTGCCTGGGGTCAGGAAGACCAAGTCAAAGGCTTAAGGAAACAGATTGTGTGTTTCAAACTTTTTTTGAACCTAACAAATGTTAATTTTGGTTCAGGAAAAAGGCTTATGTTCCAAGCTGGTTCCTATTTTAATTGGATCAATTCACGTGTTTATAACTACAATAATCTGAAGGTATGTGATTTGTAAATCAAATAAGATGAAATCTAGCACACTGCATACTTCTTGCTTTTTAATAATATTAGCCAAGTTTATTGGCTGTTGCATATAGTCTGTATTTCAGATGTATACATAAAATTGTCTTTCTTTTGTAGATTAATATCATTACAAAATATTACAGATGTTTCATCCTAAAATAAATTATATCATGATGGTCAAGATACTGTTGTAACATTCGCACGCTGAACAGTGAAGGGGTACACACAGCTTTTTATCAAAATTAGGCAAGTTCCAAAGACCTGTGGAACCCTCTGCCCTCAGGTGAGTTGGCATAGACTGTAACACATATTTTGGCGTCTGGGGAATGTTTAATATACGTAAAAAGTTATGCTTTCATTTCTGTTAATGCCAAAGCTCAAAACATGTGTTTCAAATTCCATAAGTGTACCAGGTACTTGGAGATCACAGCCTACTGTTTTGCCTTTGTAGATGTCTTTTGCATGTGCCAATAATGCAGTTGGATCACAAATAGAAAAACATGAACGGAGGAGTGGGAAAAAAAAATCACTTGCTGTTCTAGAGGCCTGGCTGAAGTACATTACAAGTACAAATGCTGGGAGAATATCATATAGTGCTTCATCATGTACGACTTCAGAACCATTCACAGAATAGTATTTCAGGGGGCAAACTGCTGCTCAGTAGTATTTTCCTGAGCATCACTAGGATAAGCAACTAATCTTTTTTGATAGGCATCATTCCTTCACTTTGGGCAGTGAGCAGAAGACCTTAATGTGCAGTTATAGAAAATACCCTTTCAGTGTTTTTCATTGGCACACACAAAGAAAATTCAACTAGTGGCTCTGGAGGAATCTCAAGTCTGCCACATAGGTGGTCTGCTGCCTGCTGGAGAAGTCTGGATATCTTTATATTTGGGACATAATTTTTCTGTCACACTACACTCGCTGCTCAGAAATTCCAAACTCACTCTTTAAATCAAGCCCGAGGTTTCTCAAACACATAGTTTGAAAAAAATCCTGAGGAAATATTTTTAGTGCTACCACAGAAAGGGTCAGAGAATCCCCACAAAGGTGAGGTTTAACCTATGTATAGGTATGGCAGCTAACAGATTTCTAGGTGACTATAGGTGACACATTTCCTGTAGATTCTCACAGGAAGTCTCATTTCTTTCAGTCTGAACTGCTTCAGTCATCGCATACCTAAATGCTATGTCTTTGCCAAAAAAGTAAAACAAAAAAAATCCCCAAACAGTAAGCAGGACTGAGACTCAAGCCAAGACATTCACTTTACAGAGTACATGTGTGTGCACATGTGTGTGTGCACTTGTACAGACTCTGACATGTATGCATGCACACACAGGCGAACGTGCATAATGTGCACTAAAAACATGTAGTGTCTGGGGTGCACAGAAACGAAACATTATCTTTCTCCCAAAAAGCAGCTATCCACCTTGTGCAGAGTGTCTCTTTCAGGAGACAGATATCCCCTCAGAAAAATAGAAACTGGGGGTGGATGGGGGAGGAACCAAACAGAAAACAGTAGCAGAATAATAGCATAGCCCAAATGTAGTCTGGTCTGGAGAAGCAGCAGGCATGCTGCTGGTTGGCATAGATAATAAATTAACTCTGAGACAAAGAAACAAAGTCCTTGCTATCCACTCCTGGAAAAATGCAAGCCTTAGCTGAGCATCTTTGTCCTTGGGTCTTATGGAAGTGACTTCAGCAGACTCAGCTTGCTAAACATCCAAGTCTGCATTGCCTACAATGATTGTTAGAAAATACCAATATTCTTAGGAAATATATTTATATTCTGTAAAAAACTGTAATATTGTAGTGTCAAAACTACTGATGATTCTCTAATTATGAATCAAATGGACTTTGTTGACTCTGAACAAATCAACAGCAGAAGCTATCTCAGTTCAATAAAACTGATTCATTGCATTCGACAATGCCATTGTTCCTTAAGATGACTACTGAACTTCAAGTTGGACAACTATATAGAGCAGAAGTTCAATTTTCTTCTATTTCCTCTGCTCCCTCCAAATGTTTTTGACAGCTTTAAACGGTGTTATCTACATAAGAACAGATCAGTTGTTCAAGACTTGCATCATCATGTAAGTACAGACTGTGTTTACATTATATGATATGCTTGAAACCAAGGAAAGTTGCATCCAGTTGGGGATGGAGTAATTCGGAATTAACAGAATTGTGGCAGTGTTTCAACAGAGCAACACTCAAATATAACCCAAAAAGGAAGAGATGCACACAGAGAGAAAGAGTTCCAGCATGGAAAGTAATACATGTTTCATTAACCTCAAGAAAGGTTAATTTGCTATGAATAGCGCCATAAGTCTGACTTCAGCTGCAGGGCTTAATCATTACACGAAGGACAACAGAAGATACCTGGCACTGAAAGAAAAATTCAGGTCTAAAACAAGTCAGTATTCAAGGATCCCAAAGAAAAGAAGGATCAACCAAGGAGGAATATCCAGGTGGAGAGCTACTTTTCTCAAACTCATCACTACAGCATCTAGAAAGAGAACATGAGAGAGCACTCAGAAGCAGCTATTAACGAAATTCTGAGAAACCTATTTGCTCTGTTTCCACCTTGTTTACAGATAAATGAGCTCCATAGTAGATGGTGAAAGGAGTACAGCAGAAGAAGAACAATAAACTGTGATCATACACAGAAAAGCTAAGGTTCCTTTCCTGTTTCTGGGCACATATTCCAGAAGATAGAAAATCCCTGTCCACCTATTTTAGGTAATGTCTTCACAAAACCAAGACATGACATTGACAGAATTCAGACAATTCCACAAATGTTTCCCTAAGAGAAGCCGTCTGATGGGCAGTGTTTTTAGGAATTTACCTCTATTAGTCCAGGATTGCTTCAGGTGACCCAAGAGAATATAAAAGCAAGACATACTAAGCAATGGATATTTGACTTGAATTACTAAGATTTCTCTGAAGTGGAGTCTGCTAGTATCCCAAAAGAAGGTGCAAAATCCCATTTGAGTAGAACCAAACTGATAAATCATAATCCGATATCCAGTGGAAATAAACAAATTACTTCAAGGACCAAGTATTCAGATTCGATTCAAAAAGTAGATCTGTAAAAATTAATCATATCTAAAGTACCTGCCAACTTGCATTTGCATATACGTAGATTGAGAAATTAAATTAAAAAAACAGGTATTCCATGAAAAACGATTATATTATTTCCTATACTAGTCAAACACACCTTGGTGCTTATTTTATTTTCTAGTCTACCAAATAGAAATACAGCACATAGTTTACCAGTTTCAGTATTATAGGTTCTTGTTCATGATTTTAAAAAAGATAAGGAGAGATCAAAGATATATGATCATGGATTTAGCTGTTTGTGTCGTGCGTTTGTGATTTTTTATTTTAAACATGTTTTTCCTATAGCATTCAAAGTAGTGACTATTCAGTGAAATTATAGTATGAAAATCCTTATGGATCATATGAGAAAAAGATGTCTAGCATGATCCATCTTGGTAATTTTACTTAAAGGCTCTGATAAAAGAAATCCTACCCACCACTGAAAGCCCATTCACTTCATCCATGAAGTAACACTATACTTAGTGCTAAGTATGAGCATAACTGTTTTACTGAATCTCAGTTGTGAAGAAAACCAAAGGTTTATATTATTAAGAAATCATTTTATATGAAAATAATAATCACCTAAAAATCCTTTACATGTATATTTACACTTTTTTTTCTAAAGGTGGACCTTTGTAAGGTTCTCAAGGTAACTGCTCATAACTATATGTTACAAATCCTCTGCTTTTAGCAAACCACCCAGGATATCTGTTGCTAAAGCCCCCAGTGGCAAAGCCTTGGCTCTTAACTCAGGCTTTGAAACTTGTGCTGTTCACTTTGGGTCCCTGATATGTCAGCTAAGAGGGCAGCTGAAATATAAACCGCGGATGTTCCCAGACTCAGACTGCTGTGGTCCCACATGCCTGGATGAGCCACCTTGGAGCACATAACCCTCTAGTCTGTGTGCATTACAAACCCTCCCAGTCTCAAGAGCCTGATCTGCAGAGGTTATGAGATTTTAAAACAGCCAGCTAAAGAGCTTTGGCTTCAGTTTTATGGCAGCTTATGCTTTGTAGCTGCATTCAAATCCTTCCTGTCAGCCTGAAGGATGTTGTCACCTTGAGTGCTCTCCACTCCTGTCAATAGCTGTCAAAGTTGAAGGCACTCAAGGATTCCTAGCTGCAAATCAAAGTGATGCTTTAACAAACAGAACTGCGTTGAAGCAACATAATGTTTTCCTTCTGGGAGTAAAATTTGGGCTGCAGATCATCTTATTTTGTCCTTCAAAATAGCTTAAATTAGTGAAAAAAATTGGAACCTATTTATTTATTTGATGCAAGCCTGCACATTAGAGCAACACTACGTGAATAATTACAAACTGCTGAACTGTACTCCCATTAGTCTCATGCTACCAACGTTTCTTCACACCAAACGACCAAACGTATGACAATTTGTACTCCATGTGCTAAGTTAGGACCAACTCACTGACAACGTGCGGGTTTTTATTACTATAATTTGCCTCAAAATCATTTTGTGGAAAGAAATTGTGGAGAAAATATGCAGGGCTGTATTTCCACTTGAAATTATAGAATGTCTTGGCTACCAGTACAGCAACACTTGGATTACTGTATCAGTGAGTTGCTGCTGGAGTCTTCAACTTGAATAAAGGAACAGAGAAGCTGCGTTACTTTCAAAAGTTTAAGCACATCCATAGTACATGCAAGTATAAGATCTGTAAAGAAAAATGGGACAGAAATTCATATAACAAATTGGAATTAAAAATGCCTTTCTAAATGAGAAAAAGCATAATGATTATTGTTGCCAATATCTTGAGGTTTTAAGATAAAATAAAAACCTATTACATTCCATTAAAAATATTAAGAAATGAGGAAAAGAAAGGAGAAGGAAAAAGAAAAATGGCAGTAGTAACAGAATAGCCAACTGGAATAGATATTTCCTTTATGGAAAAACTGTGGTTTAGTTTTCCCTTTGGAGTCCTCTTCTTAAAAGACAATTTTCAGGAACTGTTATGAGAACACAGACCCAAAAATAAGTGCTTTGAAAGTATTTCTGTTCAGTCTGAAATACTCATATTTATGCTCATAAAAAGTTTGCCTCCCTTTTTGATACAATGCCCAAATATATCCTCGAAAAAGGAAGCAGCACTGCTGTAATTTTTTTTTTTTTCACTTTCACCTAGAGGGGCTTTTTTTCCCCCCCACCGTTCTATGGGCTGTATTGAGTTTGTCAGTTCTCCAGAGCCCTGCTCTGAATTACATTATTTCCTCTCCTCAAAAAATAGAAGCTAAAAATAGCCTTAAAAGAACAGTTGCCATTTGGAAAATGAACAGACCTCATTTAAACAGATAAAGCTTATCTGGTAACAATTACACTTACATTGAACAAGTTAAAATGTGGCTCTTTCGTCAGCCCTAGTTAGAGAAAGGTGAGGACTGTGTTTCTTAACATATTTGATGTGAACACTTTGTATAGCATGCGTCTGTAGCTGCAGAGCTTAAAATTTCTCAGACATAGAAATAACTCTATTGCTTGTTCCCATATGGAGGCTCCTTCTCCCAGTACCTCATGGGACCAGGCCAAGCCAAGCCAAACACACCTAGCTGGCTTTTACAGTTTCATCTGTGGCTTCATCACATATTTAGTAAGTCACAACCATTGATGTTTGCGTAACAAAGTGGATGCCATGGACCCACATACTAACACAGAGTCTTACTTTCCTTACCCACAGCTACAGAGGATTCAGTCCCAAAATACCTGCTGGGACTGTCAACACCTTTGCTCCTCAGTAACAAGAGCCTGTGTCTAAAAAGCATCCCTATGTGCAGCAATTAAATGTATTTCACATATTCACATGTGCTGTGGTTATCCTATAACATAAACATATTGGAGTATGAAGAGATTTAACTTTTCTGAACCACTGTCGTCTTGCCACCTATTTCATTTTAAAAATAACAGTAGTCACACATCACTTCATGGATGTGTGGATCCAAGTTTAATAGGATTCCTTGGGGGACACTAAAAAGGCACATCAAGAATGAAGCTTCAGGGACACAGGCTGGAGGTTGATAAATATCTTCCACATGCTGGATGCATTGGGGAAAAGAAGAAAAAACAACAGCAGCCTTTGTATCCTTGACCCTTTGCCTACTGTGCATTTTGGACAATCATATGCATGCAATCAGAGCCTAATGAGAGCCTGCGTGACTTGCCAAAGCAAAAGTTTGACCTCAATCAAAAAGTGATTTCTGCAGAGATGAAGGAGGATTAGGAAAAAAGTATTTCAATTTCTCATCAAGCCAATGTTAACCAAGCCAAGGAAGTTATCTTGCCCCCATAGAATCAATATTATATTAAAGAAGCCCTACACTGAAGTTCTGAATTATGCAACCCAGTGCCGTGCCAAAAAAGCTCTCAGTGGCACGGTCACATCAGATTCTTCCCCACTGTACTAGGGGATACTGCAGCTGGTTACGTCTGTGCTGAACTGCCACTACAGTTGATTTTTGGCTGAATTCCGGGGGAGATTCTATAATCCTGATAACAAAAACTTTGGTTGGTTGGGGTTTTTTTAAGAAAGAAAGAAAAAAAGAAAAAAGCTCAAGATAATCTACAGATTTCAACTGTCTAAATGTATCATGTGACTCAAAGCTTCTCAAGGTTTCATCAGCTCCAGATACTTCATAGTACAATCTACACATATGATTTAAATATACTATTCCAGTTGGGAATGTAATCCTGTCCTCATACAAGCAGCACTCTGCAGAAGATGCTAAACATTCATGTCATTACTGTATCATTGTAAATAAACTAACATGCCTAATATGCTTGCTACCAGCTAAATTAACAAGATTGCAAGGAGGTGCTTAGAAAGGGAGCAAACAATACTGCATTTTTCTTCACAGAAGAGCAGTTGCTTGCATCTGCGGGAAACCCTGCAACTTAAGAGCTGGAAATAACTTCTCAGGTGCACAGTGAGCTTGCAGATCTGCACTTCCATGCTCGACTTGTGCCCACCAAGAAAGCTAGCCTGTGCTACAGAAATGAGAACAAGATGTTTACGGCATGAACTCAGTTAACTTGTGGAGTGCTGAGACATAGTGTACATTCAGGGGTTGGGCACCATTAACATTAATGAAAGACTAGGATGTACATCTACAAGTTTTTACAGACGATGCATTAATGGATATGTATCATACTTCCTAAGGGCACTAAATCGGCAAAACAGCAAACCCAAAATTAGACAGCTCTGACTAGAACACAATACACTGAACAGCTTGTATCTTTGAGCAAATGGGTTTGTGTGAAGGAAATCAAAAGTTAGGACAATACATATGTGGAATGAATATAAAGATAAGCAAAACAAAGAGCTCTGCTTGTGACCCTGTGTAATAAAATTCTACATTTAGTGTTTGCAGTGTTTGCAACTGGCTGGGGTTCAGGTTTTTCTTTCTTTTGTCTTTTTTTTCCTTTTTTTTCTTTTTTTTTTTTTGGGGGGGGGGGGGGGGGGGGGGGTGTAAAAGCCCAGAGGAACATAAGCAAAACAAAAAGAAAGGAGAAAAAAAAAAATCATAAAAGTATTTGAAAAGGAAAATATGGCACTCAAACATAGTATGCCCAACAAAAGAAATACCATACAGTGTAGTCATATACCAGCATTAAGTGATTCAAGAGTGCCCCTCCTAACTGTTACTGTCACACTGCTGTTACATGGGCTGACATGAGGGGAGAGGAGAATATATTTTAGTTTTCTATTCTTTTTTGGTAGGCCATAAGTCCGTCTTCAGTTACATGCATGCAATGCTGCAGTTCCTCCATGGGGCCTTGGGTTGCATAGTCACCTGTAAATATTTCTGTTGAGGCAGCTAAACTGTTTTAAAAGAATAACACAAGTAGTTTTCCTACATTTTATTGTTAAAAAAAATGTGCTTGAACTCAAAAGACAGGAAAGCAATTTAATTTATTTTATTCTTGATGCAAGGAAGGGTCTTTGTCAGCAGGTGGTTCGAGCAATGGCCTGAGGTCCCCCAGCCTTCGCTCCCTCCCATTTGAACTGTCACTTTTCCTGCAGAGGAGCAGCTTGGCCTCCCCTAGCAAGGGAAAGGGGGCAGGACTGTGGGTCTGTAGCTGCCTCTGAGGGCACTTCAGGCACCACCTTGATAAGGACCTGATGCAATGGGGGAAAGGGAAGTCGGGGAAAAGGCATCATCTCAGAACTGCAGCCATCTCCAGAAAGGTTGATCCACCCGAACACGCTACCTCTGGGTAAATCTGGAAAACAGGGGAACTAATAAGTACCTATTCACCCAGGCTGTTTCTTTTATCCTGTCATGGACAATACTGATCTGCCCAAGTATCTATTTTCCTTTGGAAATGAATTTCACATTCTTTATCCAGGTAAAAAGGGCTAGGAGCAAGCAAGTGAGAAAGCAAGCAAGCGAAAGAGAATGAAATAAGAGGAGGAAGAAAGAAAAAGAGAGAGACAGGAGGAGGGAGGGAGGGAGGGAAAGGGAGGAAAGGAGTGCTGTGGTTTAATCCCAGCAACTAAGTACCACGCAGCTACTCGCTTACTCCCTGATCACCCCTAGCAGGGTGGGGAGGAGAATCAGAAAAATGTAAAACCTGTGGACTGAGATAAGAACATTTTAATAATTGAAATAAAGTTAAAAAAATAACAATAACAATTGT
>JAVJGI010000040.1:49344909-49358098 GCA_035590275.1 Ibycter americanus
TATCAACATTATTCTCATACTAAACCCAAAACACAGCACAGTACTAGCTACTAACAAGAAAATTAACTCTATCCCAGGCAAAACCAGGACAAGGAGGTAGGAAGGTGGGAAGGTAGGTTGAAGGGAAGGAGGGAAGCCTGGCTTAAACAACCAAACAGCAAGATGTGACACCTCAGTCTAACTTTGGGATCCGCACTTAGCAGCCACCCAACCCAGGATACAAGGATTATTTAAAGACTTTCTATTTCCCACCCTGGGCAAACAAAGCACCAGCCTGCCATCTGGCCAGAGGAGTGGGGCATCCAGCTCTGCCGCAGCCAACGCACCCAGAGCTGGAGCGGACACCATGCATGGCTCTGTGGCAGGGCCAGCACCTGGAGCTGCCTGGTTGCCCCTTGGCCCTGGTGGGAGTAGCACTGGGGCCTGCAGTGTCCTGTGGTCTCCTGTGCCTCCAGGAGTAACAGCCACTGCAACATCCCGAGAGCCTGAGAGACTCAGAGGGGCATTAGGCATGCACTGTGATGTGGGAACTGACAGCACTCATTTTTTAGATACTAGGTCAGTCATCTGAGCACTCACCCTAGCAGTGAACCTGAGGAGGTTTGAATTCATCTAGGTCAGGGGAGCTCCCTTACCCAGACTTTGTAAGATGAGGTCTGAACTCAAGCCCTGCAAAGTGGTGTCTGCCTTTACCTTGTTGAAGATGACCCACTATATAGAAAGCCACATAAGACAACAAGACAAAGAAGCAAGTTGAAAACTAAGCCTATAAATCTATGAATTAAGGTATCTTGATGGTATCTAGAAATCCTTCCTGGCTCACAGTCTCCGTTCCTAGAGTTATTCCTTTTTATTTTTTCTTATTAAATCACTGTTTAATGTAAAACACGCAAAAATGCAGAAGAGGGGAGCAACACTGAGAATCACATTGGAAGGGAAAAGGGTAAGCCCTGCACAGTCCTTTGGAAATGGTACCATGTGAAAAAACCCTCTGCAATGGGAAAATCAGTCATCCAAGATGCTGATGGGTTCAAGGTGATGGAGATGCATTAACTTGTGTGTTTAATCTCCAGGCAGATCGATCATTGTTTCAGTACTCCCTATTGGGACATCATGAAAGAGCTGACCCTGCCCACCACTGGGAATTTTGATCTCCCTTCTGAAGCCTCAGGAGCTAAATGAGGGGGCTAGGCCTGTACAAATTATGCATTATACTGTGTAATGTGTATACAGTTTTGTCTTCCTCATGCTACCTCCCAAAGAGCTAGCGAAGTTTGGCTTGTTATTCAAACCTTTCCCTAAAGTCTGCCTTTAGTAAGAATTTTCTTGCTGTATATCTCAACTGCATTGCTTCTATTCAAGCTTGTTTATTACAGGGTTTCCCTTATAATCTCTCCATTCCAGTTACCCTAGCACAAACAAATAATTCATTTTCCCATCTTACCTTACATACTTGTTGGTGCTAGCTGGCACAGTTTGGTAGTAGTACAAAATCTTATGGTGATAAGTTGAGTAAATGAATAGATATTTCCCTACAGCATAGTAGACACTATTAACTTATTATATTCCCTGTATACTGCTACAAATATTAGATAACTCTTATCTCTGAGGAAATTTTATGCAAAAAGGTGTATATAAACTTTTTACATAGGTTGCTAGTGGCATTTCTGTGGCTTCATCGAAACAATGCATTAAGACCGGTACATCATGTATCCTGCTTCATTTTTGCTGGAATATCTGTAGGGAGAGGACTGTGATTGTCTCAGTTCTTTTAATGGAACTAAAATCTATTGCTTACAAATGGAAAAACAATGTCATCTTGATTTCCCTTGTGATAGCTATTTTATGTAATAGAAGGGAAGTATTACTAGTATCACTGTTATTAAATGAAAAAATTACCTCTGTTCTATGCATGATTTTCTGCCTTGGAGGACGACAAAGAAGCAGAGTGGTCCAAGAGGAGCTTGAAACAGATGTGGATTTATTTCCATACTTTGGGCTTAACTGAAACCTGGTATTCAGCATGTATGGTTCCGTCCAACTGGGAGAGCTGTGCATTATCATGAGCAGCTGAATTTACTCACATTACTTTGAAGGGGTTAACATCTGCTCTCTGAGAGAGATTCTCTGGTTCCATTAATTAAAAGGGGCTTTGTAAGCAAGTAGCTATTGTTTTAAAATGCCAGATTACACTTGCAGTCGCAAGTAGATGAGATAGTCATAGACCACAGCTAGTTTTCATTTTCATTTCCTCATTTTATTAGGTTTGAAACAGTGAGAGTGGGCTGCAGTGATTAGTACAAACAGGAGAGCCACACTTAAAAGCTGTTAAGGTTTTTGTGTATCTGTTTAAGCTCCCCAGGCTAAGAAACAAGTCTATCCTTGCATGTTTACAATGCCTGCAAAGCATAACTGACAAGGATTTTCAGGCCCAGCTCTAAGGGCAGAGCTCTTGTCCAAGCCTTGGACAACTTATGTCAGATTTTTGTAATCCACTCTGCTCTGCTATCAACAGCCACAAAAGGATCCCCCTTGAGATAACTCAGAATACTGCTGCTAACCTCTCTCTTCTTTCCTACTTGTGGCTATGTGTTACCTTCGGTGTAAGCCCTTCCCCTTTTTCACGGTATCCAGCACAAATTTCTTGGCCTTATCTTCAAAGCCCATCACAATTTCGCCTCACCCTACCTCTCCTGCTGGGTCTCGAATGGAGGTTAACTCCCACCTCACTCCACAATGCTGTGCTTTGTGCTCTGTCCCACTCACAAATCCTCACCAGCAAAGTTTCAAGTCAAATGCATCTCCTGACACACAACCTTCACCTTCCCTGGCCCACAGCTCACAGCCCAATGAACAGAGCAGGACACAGCTGTATTTAACGGTCCCGGCTACTAGTTGCAGGGCTTCTTCAAAACAGGGGTGCCATGCCTTGGACTCTGCTCTAGGGTGCTGCCGAGCGGTTGCAGGATTGCTTCTTCCAGCAGCAGAGCTGACCTCCACTTGCTTGAAATGCTTGTGCAACTGCAGCCTTACGTTCAATAGGTAACAGGATCTCAAGCAACGTTGGTATTATCAAGTCAGGTTTACTATAGTACAAGGAGGTCTGGGGATTTGGAGATTAGTGTGAGGAAGAATTTATTCTCTTACTTTTCTGTCATTTAGGTCAGAGTGTAACCTCGGTTATCCAGGGAGATTTCTCAACATGTACATTTGTTATTGTTTGGCATCAGACTCAGCAGTCTGAACCTTAGCTGTCAGAGATCCCCCACCTATATCACTTTTTCCATTGCTGGGCAGTGCATTTGATTGGCGCTCAACTTGCAGCCTGTAAAATAAGAGCACATTACTTCACAGTGTGCATGTGCTCCTGAGCAAACTCCCAGCAAGATACCACGTACAATGCTTGCAGAAAATTGTTGACACTTCCCCTAAATGTGCTGGCTGCTAGTGTGGGCTTGCATATCTATCCACCTAATACTCAAGTTTGACAGTAATGTGTATTCAGCATGTCAGGGGAGGTGGTACTTAAAGATACTGGCACGAGCAAGGCAGGTGGAGCCTAGGAGGCTTTTACATTGCCAACAACAGCTGCCCTTTTTACACAGTCTCTCCCTTTCTTCTCTTTGTGTGTATGCGTGTGTGTGTGTGTGTGTGTACACACTGAAGATTTGCTTCATTGCAAATGCTTCCAGGAAAGTAACACTTCTGTCTACAATCCAAGTGACTTGTATAAGAATTGGCCCTTGGCATTTCAAACCTGATTACAGTTTTAATCACATTCATATGAGCACCCAGCCAGCCAGTTCAGTGGGCTATCTAAAACCTTTTTATGAAGACATCTTTCTAGCCACATCAATCAGTCAAACAGAAGCTGGATGGAGATCTTCCACCTGAGCTTGCATTGTTCAGAATTAAAACTGAGATGAAATTTACAAGCATAAATTGTACTCATGTATTCTATATATCTTTTCTTTATAACAAAAATATTTTAACTTTCACTTTTTCTATGCGTGTCATTCATATATGATGGATAATTTGGCTAAAACAAGAACTGGCACTAGAGCTATGTGTAAAATAGCTATTCTGTTCGGACTCCTTTATGTGAGTAAATAGAAGCAAGTGATCTATTAATTCACTTCCTGATCCTATTTGTATTCAGGGCAAGGACATGTGGAGGTTCAGCAATTAAGAAAAGGAAAAATTTACCAATGCTGTCTACAATTATTAATTCTCCCAAATCATGATTCATCTTATCAGAGGACTTCATGAGGGCCCCTGGCGTTGCCATGGCTTTTCTTCTCTATTTTTGTTTGCTTCCTTTGTTTTTTTTCCCTGTCAATAGATATTTGTCCTGAATCTATTTGGATTATAAAGGCCCACTGAGCTAAGACCTGAAATATAAAATTGATGCTACAGGATACCACCAAAATTAATCTCACCAAAAGCAAACATGACACACCTCTAGTCCCAAAGTGAGAAAATTTTACTGATTTTACTGTACTTTTTAACCACTGTCACAAGTAAAACAGTCTTGCTGCCTCACACTCAAAGCCTCAAACCCCAGAGAGATCCACTCTACTTTTAATGTTAACACTGTTGTCCCTCAGCTGCACTGATGGTTACTCATGTTCTCCTGGGATTCACAGGGAGCTGCTGTGTACTTGAAGGTGTAGTCTGGTGGAGGTACTTGAAGCAAAGGACCAGTCATGAAGTTGTATCTTGCTGGTCCTACTCATGAAGTTGAACAGTTAGATGCATTTTAATTTCTGGGCTAGTATTCTCAACGGCACTTCCGCACTTGTAAATGCACTCAAACTGCTAGGGGGCTGGATTTACCCGTACTTAAGAGTTTACAGCTAAGCCTGTAAGCTCCACAGCGAGGTATACTGCTTTGTGTGCTGCCCAGCAACGTGTCCGTGGTTTTAGGCTGGTACAGTGACCCAAAATGTAATAGTGTATATATATACATGCATGCATGTGCAGTGTGCGTGAGGAAGTTATAAGCACCTAAACATTCCTGAAGTTACCTTATGCATTTGTTACTAGAATTAATCAGGATTTGCATAGAAGATGGGACCTTTTAAATACTGGGTAGTGCAGTGGCAGACAAATCATACCAAATAGCACAATACTTTCCATTATACACTAATCACCACATTTAAAATTGTTATCATCAGATTATGTGGATGCATGATTCACAGCCCACTCCCTGTCTCCAAAGAATCGGTTTTTAAGCAGGCTGCCACGCGCCTACTGCACCTGATTGTTTCATCGGCACATTCCAGCTAACAAAGGCGGACGAGCCAGGGCAGAGCCTGGGACACTGATACACTTGTTCTATCCCCACAGGTGTAGCAGCCTTCTGTTTTGAAAGCTTCTGGGTGTAGGCGTTAGGGCTGCATTCTTTCTTTAATTTGTACTCGCTTCGTTCGGAGTCAGATGGAAAGGCAGCCAAGTGAGGAGCACACAGAAGCAGCAAAAACCTATGTTCAAAAAGCCCTGCTAGAGCATGGACCGTTACGGCAGACCCTGAGCCCTTGCTCTCAGACAGAGGAAGAAGAAAGGAAAAAGAAGGGAATGATACGGTGGGTGGGGGTTAACATTAAAAGCTCCTTCCTATCCTCATGCATTTTCGGTCAATGTTGCTGGCAGAAAATATATTTTGTATAACATAGAATAGGCAGTTCCATGTGAATGTGTATTTAATGTGTAATTATTGATACAAGCCATTGTTTACGTGGCATTATAGGTCTACATTCCATATGTTTTATGTACAATTATTAGAACCAGCCATTATTTATATGGGACTACAGATGTACATACTCTTTTATTGTCAAACAAGCAGAGGGGAGACCACATTCTCCTCCCAGTTTATACCATCTCAGGCCAGAACAGACCATTGTACCCATCCAGTCTTATGTCTCACACTCTCCCACTAATTTCCTCAGTTACACCAATTATAATTCTGAAGTCCCAGTCCCCAAAAGCCAACAGTCTTCTACATTAATGCCTGGGCAAGATGTTGCATTCTTTCTCTAATTTGTACTCCTTTCGGAGCAAGTCAGCACTGAAAACTGAAAGGCACTGATGTAATTGGAGGACAGCTGCGTCAGAGGCAACATATCACCTTCTGAAGGGAGGGGATAGGTCACTACACCCCACACAGTCACTGCCACCTCTACTAAGATGGCCCACAAGTTTTCTTGTAACAAGTCTTGTGACAACTACTTGTTCACCAGGATTTTTATGGAGTTTTACCACTTTCTTGCAGATTAGCTTACCCTGTCTGCATTGCACTGGAGACTTTAGCCAGCCACTTAGGAGACTAAATTAGCTCACTGATGCTTACAAAACTGTGAGCAAACTTAAGCTTTGTATGAAAATTCAGTTTGAACAGGAACAATTTTTCATGGTCCGTAAAAGGTAGTGTAAGATGCACAAAGATGACATTCATGACTCCTGCTCATAGCTCAGTTCTCTGTTTTTAATTCCCCACAGATGGAGCTAAGAAATTACCCTCGCATGCATTACAGAAAATATTCAGGAAGGCAGATTTCTTGCAGCTCCACCTGTTTTTAAAGCCAGCTTCAGATAAACACAGAATTCTGCAATTTAACAAAATAGCTTACAAATATCTTCTTTCTTTTTCTTTTTTCTTTTTTTTTTCCACCAACCCAGAGTTCTGTTATCTTATACTTATTTTGATAAGCTACCTTCAGCTTTTCTGTCTGCACATGCAAGGAAACAAATCCAGCTCCACTTCCAATGCAAGTTTAGACAACGTGGTTAAATTAACAGCTTGAACATTAGAAAAGAGATTAGGGTAATTAATGCCAAGATGATAGAACTAGGAATGTTTTGTACTGTAGGTAGGGCCACTATTTGGGAGGCCAAAAGAGGATTTTTACCACCAGCTTGCAACAGGTTCTAACAGTGGAGCTGGAAAACTCGGATCACATTCCCCTGAAATGCTAGTCACAATTTCAAAAACATGTGCCACAAGCTGGTCCTCCAAATTCAAGTGGAAGCACCTGAAATATGCCCTATTTTCCCCATTTTAACAATAAGAGTTATTAGATGCCCACACTATTATAGAAAATTAAACATTTCTTTGGATTACTTTGTGTGCTTCAGCTCAGAGTTGGCCAAAGAAACACAGGTTTGACACCTTAAAGAACAGAGTAGCTGTTATCTATCAGAAGCCCAGAAATTAATTCAGGGTTTTTTTGGAATTAAAGAAACATTTTATTTCCTTGCTCCAGGGCCTGTTCAATGCCCTCCCTAAAGACACTGAGATCATGAAATAATTAAGAGCATATTTCTTGACCTGGAATTACTATTCACTGTCAAACTGCCAGGTTCTTCACACAAAATGCACTACATAAAATTATACCGGGAATTAATGGCACTGGTTATACAGACCCAGTCAAATTTCAGGAAGAGAGTTTCAAAGCCAAGGGGAAAAGGAGATGTTTGATTCATGTCTGAATCATTTACAATGTGCTAATTCCAGTGAAATAAGATGGACAAGAATTTTAATATTTTAAAAGGTGTTTTTGCAGAGAACAAATATAAGCTTTGCAAAGTCCAGTTTCAGAGCTTTTCAGCCTTCCCAGAGCATGTAGCTGTAAAGGCTACTTCCTAAAAACACGTGAAATCACCATTCCCAGTCTCATGATAGTGCTTGATTTGTGCAGTGTGTTGAAGCTTATCCAGGAGGTCTTCCAGGGGTGCTGGGTAGGCCAGAATCCCACAAGAAGAGTCAAATTTCTCCAGAGAGACGCACCAACTCCCACCCCACCCACCTCCCACCCCCTCACCCCCTCAAAAAAAAAGGAACTAAAAGATGGGAATATTTTTTTAATTAAAATAATGAGGTTGTTTGTCCTCTGTTTTAAGGTGAAGTTTGCTGTTACTGTGTCTGCAGCCTTCTTTGACAGATGCAATAAAAATGGACTTTAGAGAGAAGCATGTGAAACCGAGAAGCAGGAAGGCTGAAAGTTAGATCCATGGTTAAAGCAGTAAGTAGAAATGGCCTGATTTTAAGAAGTGTTGAGAACTCAATGTCCTGTTAGTTCCCATTCACATGACTGGAAATTTGATATGCTAAAAACATTTAAATTTACATTTCCATAACTGTCTTACCTTGGCACCAGAATACAGGTTATCAAAACTTTCTGTTCTTCTGTTGTAATGCCCAACCTGAGAGGACATAAAAAGACTCATGTTCAGAGGGCACAGGCTCAGCACTCCCCCAAACCCCAGCTCTCTTAATGTCCAGAGTTAAAGATGCTCACCCTAAACCAGGATACCCAGAAGCATTCATTTAATTTGAAAACCTAGACTTTCAGTTCTAGTCTCTGCGCTCGAGTGTGAATCTAGGGCAGAAAACAAGTCAGTGACTGGAGAAGCTGCTCCCTGAATCACCAGGGCTGAGGCCACCAGCAGCACATTCAGAGTTTTTCTCCCATCTCTTCTCAGGAGAAGGTGCTGGAAAATCACTTCATCAGGGTCATTACATCCCAAAGCAACATTAGCTTCGTTTGATCTGCAGACTGCTCTGTCCTCAGCAATTTGTGGCTTTCTGTGTACCCTTACACCTCCAGCTTGAACCCATCCAAAAAAATATTCCTCCCCCAAAGCACACATCCTTTTGTTTATTTTTACCTACCCTCCTGCCTGTTTAGCTGTACGCTGCTCTATTATGTGGTCTCTGTGTTTTCCAGGCAGATTTTCCTCATCTAAGGGATCTCTCAAGTGAAGGCTATTTGAATAAATGAGGATGATATAGCCCACCCACCCGAAGACCCCTATCTGTCTTCTGAGAGCTGGCCTTTCCCAAGAGCCAAGAGCTTGTCTTGGGACTGCAAAAGTCTAGAGGGATTCCTTTACTAACATGACTAGCTGTAGAGATTTGCAAATTAATTATTTAGATATACAGGCAAATAAAGCCTACATATCTTAGAAAAAAAGACTATTGAAGACTTCTTTTCTTGCCACAGAACATGAGCTAACCCCAGAACTAATTTTTATGATCTCTGCAAATCTGAAATATAGTTCTGGGAATCCTCAGAGTCCCTAAGTCCAACCATACCATATTACAACAATTTAGTTTGTGTGTGCACACCGAGAAGGTGTCCTGAGCCTTGTGGCTGTTTCTGTCCAAACAAGTACTTCCCTGAGATGCCCTAAGATCACAACAAACTGATATTTTGCTGGACAGTAGATTTTGATTTCTTTATCAAGCTCGTATCAGTGTTGCAAAGCTTGTACTTACAGATATAGGAACGTGTTGTTGCTGAAAGAAACACAGAAAGGTTTTATGTATTGATACACTACATTTATGTATTGAACAGCTACAAGCAGGATCATGCTAAGTGATGCTTGGGGGTGGGGGCAGGGAGATGGAGGGGCTCATTTTGTACTGAAGGCATTGCTGCATATCAAATGGCAGGTATCAGAATGACAGCTTTTGTTTTCATAGCCTATTGAAAAGTTAACGAAGTAAAGAAGATATAATCATTCAGGTAAAGCAGGATACAAAGCAGGCCAGGGCTTGCACTAAAAATGCATAAAGTTATTTCACTAAAAGACAGAGGCACTTGCCCATGGCAGGTGCAAAACTTAGGCAGTGCTCTGATTGCCTCAAGAAAGGAAAAAACCTGCAGAAAATGTTGGGACATGTTCTAAGCCTCCTCAACAGCCGCTCTCCCTTCCACCCCCCCCACCCGCCCCCCCCCACCTTTCTTTCTTTTTTTCTTTTTCCTTGTTGAATACTTTAGGTCGTATCTTTATTGTCTGCCAGCAAAGGCTGTGGTTTTCAGGGCTCCAAGCAACTGGGGAGGGAAAGCACACTCAAAAATCTTGAGTGGTTTAGAGAAGTCTCTGAATGAGGAAATTTCTTTTCATGACAAAGATGATATGGCACAGCTTTAAAGTATGTGTCTGCTGTAAACCAGAGAAAGGACAATATTAGAGGCTGAGTCACGTCTGTCTGACTCTGCTCATGGGTTGAAGGAAAAATGTCAACCTCACCTCAGCTGCCACTTGAAAACTGTGTTGGGTTTCCTTGGTTTCCCCTTGCTGTCAGGTGTTCAGGTCCTCATGCTTTTGAGACATACTTGCCCCTGTTGCGCTCAGTGTATATACTTATTGCCATCTCACCGTATGTCGTGGTTTGCACCAGCTTCCTGGCTTCCTCACCTTCCAGGGGGTAAGCAGACCCCCTTGCCTGGAGAAGCCAGAGCATGCAGTGAGCCAGAGTTTGGCCCCTACCTGTGGTACAGGTGTGACCGGGCAGCTGCTGCAGTCCCCACGGCGTGAGTCAGGCCCCTGCAGCAAACCCTGCCCATGGCTCGGTAACATGCAGCTCCTGTGGGGACCAAAGGGTCTGTCACACCCAGCAGGACCCTCGCACCTCCTTGGCTTTCCAAAGGGCCCAAAGTTCAGGCCCAAGTGTCGCCATGTGACATGCTGTTCACCCACCCCCTCCAGCCGGCCGAGCCCAACTCTCAGGCGCACTCAGCAGAGACCACTGCCAACACCAGGAGGGCAAAATTTTGTTCAGATCAGTGCCTATAAAGCAAGGGCAAAACAACACACTGAAAGCAATGGAAGCCCTTGCAAAGCAAAATCCTTAAGATCTGGTGAATCATCAAGTGAAGAACCTCTCAAAGCTGCCAGAAAACACAGAAACAGACAAAGGAAGTCTTTTGATATCAGAGTAGTCAAGAGATGCCAATTTGCTCGGCCAAACCCATCACCGTGTGATAGCACATTGATACCTGTTTTGCTAGCTGCCTTCTTTTGAAATGGTTAGAGACTCCCACTGAAAGCACGAAGTGGTGGGGATCCAGTTTAAAGGAAATTACTAATTTGGACTGGAAATTGAAGGTACTTAAAGACAAGTTCAACTTCTCACTATCATTGGGGAAAGAAATGGAAGCAGCCAAATTTATGTTATACCTTATTGCTCAAGCTCGTCAGTACCTGGAAGACTCAGAAGCAGGCACTGACCTGCATGCATTTTTCCAGTCCCAGCCCTTGATGATATGAGTAAGAGACAGGAAAACAGAAGAAGCTTTGAAAAACACAGGCTTAAAGGACAGAAGTGCCTGAGTGAGTCGTTTTCTGCAGCAGCTGCTGTGCACCAAGGACTGTACAATCTAGCAAACTCCCTTGCAAAGCAGATGGCAGAGGTGCTTCAGCCAGGAAGAAAATTCCCTCCTGGATGTAGTTTTGTTTGTTTGTTTGTGTGATTGATCCCCACGCACACAAACACACACCTGTCTCTCTCCCTTCCTCCCTTATGCACACAGCCAGGAGCAAATTTGTGTAGGAGAGCCCTTCGGTAACACCACACCTCCTGTCCCAGCAGCTCCTCGCTCTCCCTGGCAGCCACCGAAGAAAATGGATCACCGAGCGCTTCCCCAGAGAGAGGAATTTTGGTGCCTACAGGTAGACAGTGTGCAGGGGAGAGGCACAGTTATTGCAGCGGTTTCCTGTTAGCCTGCCGTTCATCAGCCTTCCAGGCACACTCCTTTCCTCGCAAGGCAGGCCGCAGCACACTTGATCTTTCCACATCAAACCCAAACACTTCTTGACTTCTACCTCCCTGCCATCCTTTTCCCCTCATTTCCCATTCCGAGTTCCTCTCTGCTCCAGGTGTGTGTTTTAAAATAATTCACCGATCAGAGTCTCCCTCTGTGAGCCAGATAAGCCATAGGGCCAAGGGAGAAAGAGATCAAAAACACCACTTTTCTTTTGGCAAACCTCTGCAGCCTGCAAGCTTGTAGCTACCAGCCAGCTAGAAAGAATTGTGGTGACTGCTTGGACTTGGGCCGTCTGTCATAAGCCAAGGGCTGTAGGTGAGAACAGAACTTCAGCACAGTGCAAGGAGCAGCCAGTGGATGGAAAGAGCTGCAGCAAGTAAAATAAGAATAAAGGTGTACAGCCTACAGTCATCTCCGTTTGAGGTAATGGGGTTACTGCATTGCTGCAGGTCTACTCCATGTAAGACTCAGTGCTGCTAAAGGCACGTAGATAAACTTTCAGTCTATGTGGGGTTTCAAACTTCAACACTTTCAGATTCAAATTTGAACAGAGTCACAAATCCAGGGGAATCCAACTTTATTTGGCCAGCCTTATTGGGATAAGCATTTGAAACAAGAAAAGGCCTAAAAAATTGTGTTCATGACTATCTTCACAGGAGCTGATCAGCAGTATGGAAAAAGCAATAATAAACTACCAAAAAAGATGCATAATGAATAACAACATGGAAGAAAACTAGTGGGAATGGCAGAAGAACTTACAAATTATGGAAAAAGACTGGCTGAGAACAGGATGTCGGCAAAAGCCCTGTTGGCAGATGAGCCACTGATGTGTCCCTAACTCTAAAGATCTCCCACCACCTTTGTACAGAACTCTCTACAGTTTACGCTATAAGAGTAAATAAGATGATACATCAGTGAGGCCTGCTCCAAGTAAGGAAGATGTAAACCCTCGCTGATAGCAGGGGATTTTTCCAGCACAAAGGAGGATAGCTTGGCAGAGGACACATGAGAAAATACTGGACTCAGAATTACAGTGTGATCCAAAATCTTCTCAGAGCAGGATCTCTGTCCAGATTCCCAGCCTGCCTGTCCACGCTCAGTCATTTGGGCCAAGGATTATTTTATGTCAATAAACTCAGCCCTTTTCCAGGGAAGAGGAAATTCATCCAGTGTGGATGAATTGGCTGATATATGAAAGGAACAGCTCCAGAGAAAATAATTCTAATTACACCGTAGGAGAGGCAGCACAGGCAAACAGTAGAAAGTAAAAAACTCCAGGGAAAAGGAAAAGCCGATTCCAAAAGAATAGGCCCAAAAGAGGATTTTCCATCTGATGTGTCATCAGTGTACTTTGCACTTCTCTAAGATGGAGGGATAAAGATGTGACATGTTAACATGTTGTTGCCTTCCTCTGGGATAAAGGGCATACTACATGTCAGGAATCTCTCATCCTCTATCAAAGGACGGATACCTGCACTGTGATACCACACATTCCACCTGACTATAGATAAAAACAGCGTATCTGATTGCATTTTTCAGCAGCAGCTGTGATTCTATAACTGCCTTATTATTTTTTTTAAAAAGGCAGCTGCCACTTGGGCCTAGTATGGTGAGAAGGAAGTTCTAGGCGGGGGGGG
>JAVJGI010000040.1:49358107-49463447 GCA_035590275.1 Ibycter americanus
GGGGCGGGGAAGAAAAAATGTTCCCATTTTAAGTTATAGCTGACCATCAGATCACCCAGATCCTGGGCCAGTAGAAGGGGGCAGGTATTCTGAGCTGCATTTAAAAGGAAAAATAGACTTTCTCAAGCTATTGTTCAAAAACCACCTGAGAGGACTGAATTTTTCTATGAAAAGCTGCTCTGACAAGCTTTTTACTACTGGAAGGGGCAGGTTGCTCCTGAGATTTCCCCTGCTTAGTGCTCAAATCTGAGGAAGGGCTTCTGCAAGAAGTCTTCTCCACTCTGCTGAGTGAGTGATCTTAGTACTGATTTGGCCTTGAAGCCACACTTTAACTAAAGGCCCAAATCAAACTGGCAACTGAAGAGTGTTCCCCTGATTTGCTCAACTCTGACTTTTATATTGCACAGGTGAAATGCCACCAACTGGACTAAAAAAATATTAAAAATTGTTTTGTAATTATCTTGGCAGCACATGTAATGCAATTATGAGGAAATTGCATTTAACCACTTTTTATGGGTTTAATTTTCTGTTCAATTAATGCAATTGTTTTGCAATTGTTAATTCTTAACTTTAGCTCAAATATTTAAGACCAAGGGAGAACAAATTTTTTAAAGAGCTTTATGGTGCTGATTTGTTGTACATACAATAATGAGATCAGGTTGTTATAAAATGAAGGAATTCTTTATTAAATAGTCAGCTTTACTGATCTTAATTGCAAGCTGCATCTCTACACGGCACCTGTACATTCTGATGTGTTGTCATAACCCTCAGAGCTATGTAAACAAGCAAGTCCTGTCGTGTTGCTGGCTGACTCCAGCAATCACAGAGACAGACAAAGTGATCTCCAAGGAGTCAGGTATACATACATACATTAAAAAAAAGAGAAGAAAGAAAGAAAAGAAGGAAGGATCAGTGGTTAAGCAATAGGACAATTTTAAATATATATATGTTTAACAGGGAAGAAGGTGAATCACTTCAAAACTCAAAAGGAATACAAGATGAGCAGATCTGAACAGCTGAATTCCTGATTTCAAACCTAGTTTTCACAGGTGCTGGGGGTTTCTGGTTTCCACAGAGGTAAAACTAGCACCTCTGGGAAAAAGCCCACTTCAGTGTCTACATTTTTTTATCCTGGTTTGAAACTGGGGCTCTCCTATTTTCTTGAGGCTAATTTTGAAACATGCAGCTCTCAACAACAGTTCCTCTGGTTTATCCACAGGTTTTTAAAAGGAAGATTTATAAGTCAATGCCGTGCTGGTAGGAGTACAAGCAGCCAGATTCTTAGCTGGCATAAATCAGCATCATTCCACCAAGGTATATTGTGCAATGTTGATTTACACCAGCTATGAAATTTGCCCACAGTGCTCTGCCGTGAAAAAATATAACTCCCGGCAGCAAAGAGGTGAAAACCTTCAAGCTAGCCTGATATTTATCTGTCTGGACCAGACAGATTTTGATCACTGTCGCATTCCCCTTTCATTTATCCGTGTAGTGCTCCTTGGCTCCAGAGGTGAAATTTTCAGAAGACACTAGTATTAGACTAAACTGCTTACACAGTGGGATCAGTGTGAAGCAGAAGCTAAGCAGTTTACAAAATCTTGACAGTCCACTCATTCCCAAGTTACAATACGCACTGGGGCTGTTTCTGATGTGATGTGATGTACCCAGAGGAAAAGTGGACTTCTAGGGTAAAGGTAGACTTTCAGCAAAGAGACAGAGGCTGGTGATGTGTCTGTAAGGGGAAGACTGAAAAACAAAACAAGAAATTTTGCCTGGTGATCTCTGCCAGAATTTCGGTTGGACTGTTCATGTTCTTGTTCTTCAACCACTTGCACCTGTGAAGCTGGTAACATCTCCCTGTGATGTTTCCTCAGCCCTTTGTGATACCAGCTTTGTGATACCAGCTTTGAGTTTCAGCGAAGCACAAATCTTGGGAAATAAATATCTTGCATTTTGCACTTCCTTTATTTGCAGCACTTAAAAGTCCAAAAAATTCTTAAACAGAATTAAAATAATGAGGCAAGCATTATTCTCAGTGCTCTGGCTCTAATGTATGCATTGCAGTGCATGC
This sequence comes from Ibycter americanus, assembly GCA_035590275.1. Lineage (NCBI taxonomy): Eukaryota > Metazoa > Chordata > Aves > Falconiformes > Falconidae > Ibycter > Ibycter americanus. The sequence goes on from JAVJGI010000040.1 coordinate 49,360,179, forward strand.
TTTCATTTGATCAAACCATCTGCAGCAATAAGGAGAAACAACTTGATTGTAAGTTCAGACTTTGCTTTGAAATAGCCAAAGATTTGCCAAAGAGCAGTCTTTTGAATCAGCCACAGTGTTCTCAGACACTTTGAGAGTCACTGGCAGATAAACCCTCTTCAAACAGTGATTATTCAAGCCTTGCCAGCAATATCTGTCTGCAGCACACTTTCCTTTGCCTCACCGTGTGATCAGAGAGGAGTTTCCATAAGTTGTTTTCTTATTGATGGAAATCAGAAAATGATGCCTTCACCACTCTTCTCCCAGACTTTCTCGATACCTTTTTCCCAGGGTCAAAACTCTTTAGGCCGTGCACAAAAAGCAAACAGTGCTAGCAGACACTGCCTTTTTTTTATTTTTTTTTTTCAGTGTCACTTTTTTTCTGCTTTTGCTTTTTTTCTACCCAAAAGGCAAAGCAAAAACAAACCAACAGTTTGCTGCATGGAGACGCAGAGAACGAAAGGTGGCTTCAGCCACATTTCCAAGGCTCTGCCTACCTGCGAGCCCTCTCTGAGCTGCGCTGCGCAGCTGCGCACACCTGCAAGGTGCGGTGCGGCTCGGGAGGTGTACGTGTTAATGTGAGTGCCCCCCTGTGGTACTGTACTGCCAGCTGAGGCTCAGGAAAGAAAAGCCACTTGTTACCCTGCAATAACCTGTTCCTGCAGAAGGCATCGGGTTTCACGGCAGGTTAGCTTCCCTCTACTGCGCGAGCAAAACAATTAGAATAAGCTGATGGAATCACCTTTGGTAAAGCCCATCTGGAAATGCTCCTAGGAGCATGGGAACGAAGCAATGAAGCTCTTCACAGCGTTGAAGCTGTATTGAACAATGTCATTAAGGGCTGGGTTCAGCCGCAGTTGTGAGTTATTATGGTTTGTTTATTGTTAGCATTGCCTGGCCAGGCCTTTGAGGCAGAGGAGCTTAGTGTGTGAATGGCAGCACCTAAGTGAGAGTCACCACCACCGTTTGCTTCTGATTTCAGCAAAACTGTGCTCTTTGACACTGGATGACAGGTCCCAAATGTGAAAACAGCTTCTAAAGAAGAGGGGCATCAAAATTCCTCCATCAGCTGTGATACCCAAAATTAAATTTGCACAATCTTGTAGCTGTTTCTCTTTACTGAATGCAATGGCAGCAGCAGCAAGCTGGGGTAAAGCAGTGGAGAACTGGGCCATGTGCTTGAACACGGCTTCCCTTGCCCCAGTATGGAGGGGAGCCACCACAAGGTCTTCCCCAACAGAAGGTTGCTTTAGCCCATGGGCAAAACTCCACCAGAGTCCTTCCCCTGAGGCTGGCTGGAGCAGGAAGGGAGAAAATGTGAACCCTTGCAAGGCCTGCCTGTGACCTTTTGCCTTTACTTCTGTTACCTGCTTTGGAAACCAAGGTACTCGGTTCCCCTTCTTTCGGAAAAGAAAAATTGCTCAAGTCTGGATCAAAGCTTTCCTTTCCTGATCTTTCCACCCACTTGTATTGAGTGTGGCTCTAGGCTCTGGTTCACACCTTGGGAAGCTGCAGAGGAAGAGTCACTTCTATTCACTTTCCTGGGACCTCTTGGTGGCCATGTTCCTAATGTCACTTGTTCAACTGCTGACCTTTGCTTTGCTACTGATAGTCCTTTAATGCATGCCTCCAGTCAGGAATTCCAACAAATAGGTTGAATGTTCTCAGTCAACCATGTAATAACTCCATTTTCTCTTGCTATGATAATAATTTGGGGGTTTTCTTACGTGAAGTACAGTGTGGTAAAGAATAGAGCAGTTTTTAGCCTACACTTTTAGGCGATATAATTTTAATTCTTAATCTCAGTTATTCTCTGAGAATCAGGGCTGAGACCTTGAGCTTTCACTACTCTTAATGACAGTCTGTGTGAAAACCACCCCGCCTCTTTCATATCTTCCTTTGGATATTGTGTCAAACTTTCAGAACCCAGGTTTGAAAATGTTGCCCATACCTATTTACTCATGCTTGTAATTAGATAACAGTGATGGGAGGAGTTCATCTTTCTTTTACATGATTCAAGTAAGGGCACGTCCACTACCTTTCTCTGGAAATTACTCAGCCTAATAGCTTTGCTTTTCAAATCTTTTTCTTGACAATCAGATGACTTTAAAAGCTTGCTCTCTTTTCGATTCAAAAGACATTTCATTCTCTTTTATTAGCCTTTGTGAGAAGCATCTCAGCATTTAAGGAAATATTAGACCAATAAGTCTTGATTATGTATTCCACAAAGCAAGTTTCCTGACACTGCCCTGTCAAAGTATCTCAAGCATGATTTTTAGAGGTCGCTTTAAAACTATTGCATCAGATCCACCCTACTCCTTCTTAGCACTTTATCTCTTCACTAGGCCTGTGAAAGGGAGAGATGGCTACTGGCTATTTTGGTGCTTATATTAGGATATGGAGATACCCCCAGGACCTCACTGCAACTGGTTCCTTATTGGCTTCATTGTTAGAAAGCTCCCAGATGGCAAGCAATGTATTTTCAGTCACTACCAGACTAACATCTCTTTGAACAAGTGACCTAGAATGGTATCTCATCATCAATCCACTGAGCCATCCCATCCCCATAAATACAGTTTCACTTAACAAAATTGCATTTGATGAGTAGTTAATCAGGTTTATGCTTTAATCCCTTTTGGTATTTAAAAAAAAAAAAAAAATTCAAAGCAGCTAAATATTGAGGAGTTAAAATTCACAATGGAGTAAAAAGTAATATTCTCCTGTTAAGGATTTCAGGAAAAATATGTTTTGGGTAAGAGGAGAGGAGATACGTGGTACAAATGGCATATATGGTTCTTACATATATTATAACCTGTCTTATATGACAAACAAGATTACAAACAAACAGGATATCTCCCTGTAAAAACAAATATGGACTGACCCTTTTTAGAGTGTTGTCCGTATATATATCTCTCTAAAAAGCAGAGGTCTGAATGCCCTTTCAGATGTGAGTATAAGCAGCTTCCCTGGAGAACTGAACAAGGTTTTGCCAAGTCCCAGGAAAGCATCTGAACCATCTTTTTGCCTTGCTGATGGTTACAGTGGTTTGAAGAACCATAGAGTGACGTGCTCAAACTCTGTGAGCCATCTACCCACTGTACCAAGTCCATGCTTTCTAGAATGATGATAAGAGGTGTGTGTCCCCAACAATTCTGGGCCTCCCAGGAAAAGAGAAGTCATGCTTGTCATTCCTCAACCCTATCCAGCTGTTTTTCATTTCTGCATCAGAAGTGTCCATGATGTTCTGTCTGCCAATAGGCTACTTGCACATCTGTGAGAAAACTTGTCCTGCCTGCCCTTAATCGGAGAAGGTTCAAAATATTCTTGAGCAACACTGACTCTATAGGATTGCAAAAGGGAACCGTTAAATGCCAGCCACCATCCCTTTCCTTGTATGCTGGAAGAGAGTGTTGTCATAGCATCTTAGAAATGTTGGCTGGAGGGAAAACCTTTGGAGGTTGTCTAGGCCAGCTACAGACTGTGGCCAACACTAAGTCAGGTCAGCCGTTGCTTTGCTAGATGAGTCTTAAAAACTTCCACAGGTGGCAATTCCACCACCCCTTCAGATATGCTGTTCCAGAGCCACACTGCCTGCTGATGAATACAGTTTTCAAAATTTTTGGTCTGAACATCCCTAGTCACAACTTACAATTATGTCCCCTTGAAAGTCTGTTTGCTCATGTAACTACCCTATTCGTCTAGTAACTAACAAACAGTTGTCTGAAAAGAGCTTGGCTCATATCTTTTTAATTTTCTTTCCAGAAATTGTAAGCTACATTTGATCATCCTTTTTTCTTCTCTATCAAATGAAACAAGCCCACGTCCCTCAGCCCTCTCTAACACACTATGTGCTCTAAAACACTCAGTATCTTTGTAGCCTGCCACTGGACCTTATCCAGTTTCTCAGTATCTCTCTTTAACTGGAGAAACCAAATCTGGCACAGTATTTCAGGTGCAGCCTCACCAATGCCAAGTAGAGATAGGTTCCTCAATCTGATGTCCAAGCTCCTCCTAATGTAGTATGTGGTTTCCCTTATTTACACTGAGAGCACATTGCTGGGTTATATGCAATTTGGCACCTGTCATAACCCTCAGGTCCTTTTCCACAGTGTTATTTCTCAGCCAGTCATTTTCCAGCCTGCACTGATGCAGAGGGTTACCCCACCCCAGGTGCACAACTTCGCACTTCACGCAGCTTTTGTTGGATGAGATCTAAAGTTTGTCTTGGCCCTTGCAGTTCTGCTGCACTGCGTGTCAACCACTCCCCCTGACCTGTCACCATTCACAAATCTCCAGAGGGTGTATTTTGTCAAATCATCCAGGTCACTGATGAAGATACTAAACAAACAGTCCTAGTATCAGCCCTTTGGGTACTGTACTTATTGCTGGCCACCAAGCTGATCTCAAGCCATCAGTTACCACTCTTGGAGCCTGCCAATCCTGCTAATTTTCAACTCTTCTAATAATTCACCCATCCCACATTGCCTCAAAATACTATGCAAAATACTGTGGGAGATTGTCTCAAAAGCCTTTCAAGATATATTTCATTCACTACTCTTCTTTCACCCACTGTCATTTCACCACAGAAGGCAATCAGTTTGGTGAAGTATGGTGCCCTTGGTATTTCTATGTCTACTATTCTTCGTTACATTCTTGTCCTTCATGTGTTTGGAAATGGAGGCCAGGAGGATGTACCCCATGATTTTTCCAGACACTGAAGTAAAGCTGACCAGTAGCTCCCCAAATGGTCTTCTTGCCTGTGTGAAGATGAACTTAATGTTAATCTTTTTCCAACTATCAGAAATTTTCCTCAGCCACAGTGTTTTTTCTCTGAGGACAGGCAGCAATCTTGTAATCATGTCTGCACCCTCAACACCTTCAGGTGCATCCCACCAGCTTCTCCTTAACATTTTGCTTCCCTGCTGTCAGCTGCCTCTCCCACTCCAATTTATACCTGTACACACAGAGGTCTGGGAGCGGGCTCTGCCTTTGAAGAATGAGACAACAAATGTGTTGAGTACTTCAGCATTTCCCATGCCATGAAGTCTAGGACCCTCAACAACTGTCTATAGAGTGTGGTGTTGCCCCTCAACGCACACATCAATTCTTACATGGTATCTTGGTCCTTGTAAGTTTGGAGATGAAAGGCATCATGGAGATGGTCTTTTAGCCCTGAATACTGCTTAGAGTTTAACAGCCAGTAGCCATTACCTACAAAATCCCCAAATTAAGGCAATAAGTGTTAGGTGGAACAGGAGGGATTACGTAGCATTACAAAAAGTGTTCAGCACATTACTGGATGTACACATCTATTCAAAGGGACATTTTCAAAGGAATAAAGGAAACTAGGCTGCCAGTTCCCTCTTTGAAAATCAGTAGGCATTGCCATTTTCAGCCACTAATGTAGGTGTTTAATTTAGAAGATTGTCTTCCTATGCAGTCAAAGGAGAGAAAGGCTTCCAGGAGGCAAACCAGTGTACCTAAAAGATAGGTCTCCACTGTGGAAAAGCTATGAGTTGAGGTGAAAAGCAAGCAGGGATGAGAAGGGGTGACTGTCTCCTTAGATGTTCTTCATATTTTTTTAAAGGGTTAATGCAGTATTCGTACCAAATGTGCAGTGTTCCTACTTCACTCTAGTCTTAAATGTCATACTTTCTCACTTATGAAGCTATACTTCTCTTACAAAATGTTCAAACACAGTGTTTTGCTCCACAACTGCATCTTTTTTCCACAAGAGAGAAAATAGAAGCACGTACTTAATGTGCTAGTGCCTAGATACCTTTTTTAAGGAGGGCTAAGTAAAAGAATGATAGATAAAAGCTGGATTTTCCCAGCATGTTAAAAAAAAAAATCCTTTTTATTTGTCATTTTTTGGAAAGGAGAACATGACAAGCATCTTTGATGTGGAAGAAAAGCTTGTTTGTATATGTTGGAGAAATTATTCAAGGACAGTTCACTCATATAAAAAATTACCCCTGCATTACTGCCAAGGTCAATGAGACCTAGAGCGACCTGCCACAAAATTGTAATTCTGTCTGCTTGTTTGGGCCAGTTTATCCCTTTTCTCTATTTCCTTTTGGCACTTTGGAGACAACTAACACTCCCCCAGTTCCAGTGTACTTGGCACTTTACCCAAGATGCATGAAAGTCCCTCAGAAGGATAATATAGACCTTATGAGGTCATTTTTTCCCACTCATTCTTTGGAGGTAGGTACGAAGTGATGGTATTATATTGCCTATACAACAGGTGACAGATGCCATCTTTTTTTGCCTAGTTGTCTCCCCAGATCTTTTGCTAATTTCCACTAAGTCTTAGTGCTTTAGCTGTTTTTGCTTCGTATGATCATAATTAGTTGCATCCTGCCATGGGTTTATCTGCTGCTATCCTCTTAAGAAAATCTGTTCCCCATCTCATGAGTCTCAGATCTTATGCCTGTATAAAATACTACTGTTGAGAACATTAGATATTATACACTTTTTATGGTTAGTATGCCCGTGATAGCACTTTTATTGCAGTGCAGTTCTGTTCTTCCTCCTCCCTCTAACTCAAGGGAATTGGAAGCTGCTCCTTAAAAAACTCACAGGCCACATAAAACTACCAGTGACATCAACTGGAGCCAGTTAAGTACGTCAGAGGGATTAAAAACTGATAAGAGAGGGAAAGAGTAGGACTGTTTTTTCACTTGTACATTAATCACACATTCCTCATCACTCACCTTTTTTGAATTCTTGGTTATAGTCAAACGACCTTAATTATACGGTAGTCTTTGTTATCTAGGAAATGAAATACAAATAAGACTTCGTTACAAAGGGCAAAGACAACACCAAAAGTAATAATCACAAAGCAAAGACAACCCTCTTAACCACCCCCACTAAACCCCAAAGACAGAGATGCTGCAATTTTATTTATGTTGTAGACTGTAGGAACTAGTAGGTAAAATCAATGGAATGTGCCTCATAAAGAGTGAAAAGAAAGAGCATATTCTTTCTCTATGTCCATAAGAACTATGAATGCAAAATTTAAGATGGTAATCTACAACATATTTTCATTTTCATACAGTAATTTAACTTTACGGAGAGCACAAAAATCTCTTCTGATACAGTTTCATTTGCCCAGTTATTTACTTTTCCTAACATTGAGTACTTATCAAGTGAAAAATGTCATGTGAAAGCAGTGTGTGCATGCATTTAAGTGTATGGAAATTTATCAAGGACTTTGACTTTCCCCTTAACACTGACCACTTCAGCCTAACTGTGCATCATGTGTTGGGGTTGCAGCTGCATGCCCCTCCACTGCCCTCCCAGGCAAAAGATACTATTGCTTCAGCCTATGTCCCTGCATAAATGCATATGTATGCACGTGTATGGACACTTAATGCATGCACATGTACATATTCACACATACATTGTGCCTCAGTTTACCAGAGCCCACTTGAACAACTGGACAGAGATAGTATATGGTTAAAAGTGAACTGAGTGAAGTAACAGTCATTTGGAGCTCCAGGAAAACCAAGTGTTTCATGTGGAAGGGATGGCATGGAGCAAGTTTTTATGTCACTACTATAATACTAAGAAATCTTACCTAATCTCCTTAATTAGTCTTTTCCCATTGTGCCTATAGCCCAAAAGGTTTACCTACTTGAGCTCAAAAGGGTGGAATGTTTTGGCAGCCACATTAAGTTGCTTTTAATTGAGGGTTTTGGCTGTCTGCTCACGTTTCTTTACTACACCTAATGTTGTGAATGTTACATAATAGATTTTGTACAATTCTTTTTTCGTGGTTGCTATACTAAGTAAATCCAGACCACAGTGCCACTGAGACATTGAGAGTGCTACAAAAGTGTAAATTAGTCCTCTGTCCATATGAGCATTTATAATTACTGCAAACTTTCAGATTTTTGTGGGGAGTTAAAACTGCGGAGATGATCAGGTCTGGACTGACACTGTCCAGTTGTGAATTATTGGAAACACAGTTCTCCCCATCCCTAAAAGTGCACAAAAGCTTGTGTAAAAGCCATGGGGAGGGCAAAAGAAGAGGGCTTGATAGCAGTTGAAATGGAAGTTTCAAAATTAAAATTCTGTGAAAAGTGGTTTGGTTTTTTGGTAGCTGAACTAACACTGTCTGTATTACATGACAAATCCACTTTTTAAAAAATACTACTACCAACTTTACCAGTCAAAGAAAATTTAAAATATATCACAACACTTTGCAATATCAGCCACTTATATGTTTTTAAATTATCACAAAATTAGAACTGAAATGTTTTTACAAAAGCTCCAGGGCCACCTTTTGAACATTTACATTCTTTTTAAGACTCTGGAGAGAAACAACAATGCTTAAGGTTAGCTGTGTCTTTGAAAGGTATCAGAAGCAACTCCATATAAGTTGATGGTGTTAGATTAGGGTAAAACCAGATTCATAGTTAATGTCTATATAAGGCAGATACAAGAAGATAGCACTGAGCTTCAGGGCTCACGTAGACGGGAAAGCCCAGGCTGGAGTTAGGGTATGAGTTTGGTGAACACGGTATCAACCATATGCTATCATAGCAGTGTGGGCGCTCTTTGTACACAGCTAGGGTGGCTTTAAAGAATAAAACCTACCCCAGTTGCAATGCATTTTTTCAAACTCATCCTGAAACATATAAAACCTGCCTTAGACTCAGTACAACCGCAAAAAAAAAAAACTTCAGTAGTCACCACCAACTTCTATAAACACAATTTGCACTATGTGTAGTTGAGCCCTCCTCACCAAGCGAAAAGCACTTTGGAGCTACCAATTATGATATGAAACGTCAGCTGAAGTTTCTCTAATTAACTTCTTCCTATCATATGCTTCCTACTGGTATTATATTCATTTATTCATATGATTTGGGGCTTTCATTTCCTCAGAGTTAAATCTGAAAACCTCAGAGGGCCTTTTCAGTTAGAGAGAGGGGCATAAAGGGGGGCTCCTCCAAAAGAGGAATGTGGAAAGGACAGCTGGTTCCTCCTAGGATTCCTGTCTTCATATGATGACACAACTGGTCTACGCCAAGCCTTTTCCCCAACTCTTTTACCTAACACAAGGGCACACAGAGGTGTGCAGGCACCCATGGAAGAGAGGACATACAGCAGAATGGGGAGTAATGACCTGATATCACATGTCCTGGCTCTCCCATCGAGTAATGCCATACCTTCCCCTAAACAATTCATCGCTGCTTTCCTGCCTTCTTGCTTTGTCTGCCTCTAAATGGGACTTCCCTTCCTGCTATATCATCTGCTTCTGGGGCTCTCCTTTTCATTCTCCCTCCTGCTCACTCCTCACCAGTTTTATTAAATGTGTAAGAAATCACTCTGTTTGCTCTCTTGTGTCCTCAGTCTTCCTCCTAGTGACACAGCCTGACACAGTATGGTTTCCTACCCAACTTCTACAGTCCTACTATGCACAGCTGCTTTTCCTCCTATCTTTCTCCTGCTGCCTACTTCTCTGCTGGTGTCCCTCCTGGGATTGTCCCCTGTCCAGCTGTCCCACAGCAGCTGTGTATAACTGCACACGATATATAATCCCAGGGTGGGCTGCATGGTGGTTGTTGCAGACACACAGCTATGCTGGTGATTTTGTAAATAAAATGGATGGTTTCGTAGAAATGATCCCACATAGCAGTGTGCTCCACAGTTAGCACTTGAACCAATGCTCCTGGCCTACCATTGCCTCTTTCTTTCAATCCTTCTTGCTCCAAGTTCAAGTGGTAGTAGGGCATGGATTTTTTCTGAAGTAATCAGCACTCCTTACAAGTAGAGGTTATTAAGAGATAATACTTCTGTCCCTGAATCTCTTCCCAGCTGCTCCTTGTTGTTGTTCCTAGCTTCATAAATTCACTTCTAAATCTCATATCCTTCATTTTAGCCAGACTAAAGTTTTCAAAACAAATCTGAGCATATCTGGACTATTTACTTGCTATATATAGACCAAAATAAAATCCCCAGCTACAGTGTGAGCTAGTGAGAACATATGGAATGCTTCACAGACTTTAGCAAGAAACAGCTAGCTGTGGAAAAGTGTAATTAACTCATAGGAAGGTTACTGTGATGTGAAGGAACAATTTCTGCCAGGTTCTGCTACTGGATCTGGTTCGATCTTATGGAAAACTGTACTCTGATGTAGGGAACTTTTGAAACCTTTGGAAACTTTCGGAAACTTTCGGAAACTTTCACATATATACAGGCACATGCATATATATAAGGCATAAAGTATAAAAATGTTAGAGGTGCTGGATTTGATCCATGGTTGTGGATGAACCTTGGGGAGGAGGGGGCAATACCATAATTTTGGTAATGTTTCTGTTTAAATTAACAAGTCAAGTCTACCAAAATTCAAGGTATAGGAATACTGAGAGTGATGCCTTGGAAACAGAAATTTCTGTTTTCTGTACTGAATCAGATCTGACTTCTTTTTCCTCTATATGAAATAGTTGCTTAAAAAATCATTCCTATTGCAACCAAAAAGTTTAGTAAATACATACGGTCACATCATTGTCATTTCAAATATGCTTTATTGGCCATGGTGCAAAAAAACAGCTAAAGGATAGGATAGGGTAGGGTAGGATAGGGCAGGGTAGGGTAGGCTGGAACAGAACAGAAGAGAATAATTTCAACTTCCAGAACTTCCAGATGGGTGGCTACACATACTGGCTCTAATCAAACTCTTGGCACAAATGATGGAAGTATTGGAGACAGTACGAAAAATCAGAAGAGCTTTGAAGTGCAGATTTTGAATTTCAGTACCACTGCCACATATATGGGAATCTTCAGAAATGCTGCTAAAGTTTGGTATAAGGTAGAAAATATAAGTGCTGAAAAACAGAGCAGTCATTGAAGAAAAGTTACAGTCAGCTTAAAAGTAAACTAAACAAAGCCAACTACTGCTCCACACATTCTCAGCTGTAATACATTAATACACAGCAAATAGGTATGAAATGTCTGAGAAAAAACACAATATAAAGAGGATTTGATGAATTAGAAAAGATCAGTGACAAAATTGGTTTTATTAATTTCACCAGCATCCCTAAACACTCTGAGCAGATCCTCAGCTAATTTGCAGCAGCTGAGGTTCTGCTCCCAAATTTTGGATGTTGGGCACTTCTTAGCAGTATTTAATCTAAGGTTTCTTCCTACTTTATTGTTAATAATCAGCCCCAGCGCACTGGCTACGGGCCACCGATAGGTGAAAAGTCAACAGACATTGCAATATGTTTGTCCTGTTTCAGGCTAACGTTTGCAGTCCGCACCTTGCAGGAACGTTATTATGGGAGTTATTAAAAATCTATTTTTGCTGAAAACAATGCAAACGGAAGGAAATGAGCCTGTCAGGAGACCTATTTCCTATTCAAGCCGACAGGTAGTTGGAGAATGGCCATCTGGAGTTTAAAAATTGCCAGTCAAGCCTCTTGGATTTGTCCCTTCCTGGATTAACACACTAGCTCTGGATAGCGCAGTAATGTTGTCATGGCACGACAAACAAGAAGCGACTTTCTGGGGGGGAAGGAATCGAAGGAAGTTAGTTAGCCATGAGAAAACTTGTTTGCTTTTGCAGCGCTAATAGCCAAAAGGCAAACACTTGGACAAGATCCATTCATCTGGAAACACTTTTGTGTCGTGGGAGCACCGAGGTACTAAGCGCGAGAAGCCACGAGGCGAGGGCTCAGCCGCTGGCATGGCTCCCCCCTACAGCCCACCTGCTCCCCGGCCCCCACATCCAGATAGGCCAGCATCCCCGCTCCCATTGATCCTGGCAAAACAGATCATTCCTCCTGCCCGCGGTTCCAGGGTACTAAACCTTCATTTCCTGAAGACCGGAAAACTCTCCGCCTGAAGCCAGCCCTTGCCCTGAGTCCCGCTGCTCCTTCTGCAAGGATTTGTGCAGGGACCCATCCCTCCAGTCAAGTGAGTCTAACAAAATCACAGCCCACCTGGAAAGTGAGTGAAGGCTTCAGGAGAGAAAAATTCAGCTGCCCTCCATCGCCTCCCCCTGCAGCCAGCCACCCTTTTTGCACCATGCTGTGTTAACAGGATTACCCTACAGTTTTAGGCTTAACATGACATAAGACTTCTGAGCTGAAGTTCATTTTCCTCACCTATGAGTGAAGAGGAAACTACCTGCACAACTGGTTTGCTTGGCTTGTTGCGGTTCTTGCGCTGGCTCCAGCAAAATTTCTTTTCACCTTCAGCATCCTTAACCTCCTGGCTAAGCAAAGCGTCACATTCCAAGGATCTGTCACCAGAGCATGGTTTGGCAAATACATATGTTGCAAAATGCTGCCTGACCTAAAAAAGCCTTTATATAACAGTAAGCTGTCCCACTTTACAATCTCCCCTTCATATGCGTTGTGTGCCTCAGTAGTTTATAGAATACACATACCACAAAGGCAGAGTTTGGTCAGTAGAAGCTAGAAAAGAAGCATACAATAAAGAAGTTAGAAAGTTTTGGAAACACTTCCATTGGATAGGGTTGAAAATTATGGAGGTTACTAGGGTTTTTTTCCAGCTTTTAAAATCATAACATTTTGGGGGAAGATTACCAAACTCTCCTGCTCACCAGAAAGTGGTGTAAGCAGTCTGTGTACTTGCGGGGGTAGGGGGGGGAATTCTATCTTTGAAAATGTTGACAAGCTCAATGAGAAAGAGCCTGCTTTCTCTCCACCAAACTTTCAGGCCCCATTTCAGCACCCTACTGAATCAGGACCCTCATGTGCTGAACAAGGGCAGCTGGCATTATTGAATATTAATGTGGTAAGGTAATCCCTCAGCAATCCATGACACTTATGTTTTTGGTTTTACTTAAGTTGTAATTTCCAAAGTTGGACAGGCTTGGAGGAAAAAAACCACCTGGCAAACAAACAAACTTTAAAAATTAAAGGAATTTTCCAAGTTTGCTGGATTTGCAAGCCTAGGCATACTGCAGCTTAATTACTAGTCAATGAAGGAGAAACAATTACACACCAGAAAGTAACATTCAAGAACTCATGAAATGTGGCCCCAATGTGTTTCTAATTTTTTTTTTTTTTAATACATGAAGGACTCGGCTGCCATGGTAATAGGCAAATAAAATAAATAATTATAACAAATATTCCATGAATCGGAGTTGTGAAATCTGTGAACAACATGTTATTTTCTCCTTCCATCCTCTTTACTCCAGTTTGGAGGAAAGAGCTGGTCAAATGTGCTGCTTTGAGCCTAAACTTGTCTGTTACTCTTTTATATTCTTCGTAACTGTTCTAATGTACACTGCCAGCTGGAAGGGATAAGGTGATGCAAGGTGAGAGTCTGATCTCAAAACTACTTTTGTAGAATGCTGAGAGCCAGGATTTCTCACTATCACAGAAATACGCATGAGGCTTACAGAGATACTGTTCCTTACCCCAAAGAACTAACTACGCTAAGAGCTACCTACACGCTACCTAAAGATGCTTATACTTGCATGCAAAGTGTGTATTCCTTACCTTCTTCATTTAATCAAATGAAAATGCATGCCATCAGGGGGACCTTAAGCTAACCATCCAAACATAAAATCCATTTTCTTCCTGTATTTGCAGTGCAGAGATCCCATGTTGAACATTCCTTTAAATTTCAGTTGCCCTGTTGGATTTCACATGTGGAGTTTATACCTGGGTTATTTCAAACTCTGTTTACTGTTTTTCTTTTTCTAAAACTTGTTCTTCACCCCAGTTGAATGCTTATATTCATTGTTTGAATAGCACGTTTTACACTCGGCCTTGAATTCTTGGCAAACCATATACTCAAAATCTACTAAAAATATTATATACTTGTGGAGATAGCAAATTCCCTTGAGCTTTTTCTGTAAAGACAGATAAGTACCATAATCATTTGCCTCAATTACACCTGCTATGCCATTTGCACTTTGATTTTGAAAGGTGAATTTATTCTTTTTAATCATTATTAAGAACATATGTATTTCCTGCCAAGGCAGTCTTATAAAAACATTGGAGGCATATGAGAAAAATTCCTCTGAGGCCTCAGGCACATTGAACTGTCCTGAGAATGTGGAGTGAGGAGAGATTGATGCATGGACTACCTGTCCAGGAATTCAGTAGTACTGGATCAGATTTTCCATGGTTTCTCTCTCTCTCTTTATTTTTACTGAAATTACATATCACTCGCATGCATGCATGCGTACATGCACGCATACAAATGTACGCACAAACACACATAAAGTGCTCCTACATAGCAATGAGGATAATGTTAGACAAGATCTGGCTGCAGTTTAGTTGCAGAGGGGAAAATTAATTTCCTCACCTTCCTATATATTTTTGAGAGCGTAATTTCTGTTTTAGCTATATGGCTATAGCTATTTGTAACTTAAATATTACATATGGTCAATATCCCCTCCAAAGCAAAGTAGGTGAAAGGAATAAGTAGTTATTACTGGAATTATAAGTGTCAGTAAAGCATAGAGCCAAGACATGCAATTCCAAGGAGATTCTTTGATTTTAAAAAAATGAAAATAAAAATAACTTTATCTATTAATCTTTCTGTTATCTCCTGGAAAACACGTGCTGAAGACCACTGATACTTTTTCCAGTGTTGTGAATGAAGATGTTACATACAGAGCTACACAAAAGCATTTCAAAGTGAATCAGCTACTATTCCAAAAGTTCATCTTCTGTTTCTGAAATTCAGACACGGGACTGTAACCACTTCTGGCTATTGGTACAAAATCAAGAACATGAGTATCTCTTCTCCCTCTAGCAATAGGAATTAAGGCCAGAAGACAGACAGTTATGAGCCTTTAGTCTGACCTCCTGCATAACACCAGTCTTTGAATTTCACCCAGTAATTCTTGCAAACCCATCACTCCAAGCTGACTTCAGAGTTTTAGAAAGATGTCCAGTTTTGATTTAAAGATTTCAAGGGATGGAGAATCCATCAAATCCCCGTGGTAATTTGTTCCAATGGATAATTACCATCACCTTTAAAAATGTATTCCTTATTTCCTCTCTGTACTAAGCCTCAGCTTCCAGCCACCGGATCTCTATTTTTTGGCTTTATCTTTCAGAATTACAAAACATTGACCTATGTAGGTAATTACAGATAGTGATTAAGCCTTTATTTTAACAGGCAAAAGGACGGAATGTCTTTCTTACCTTAGTCTCAAAGGCTTCCCCTTTCCAGTCGTACTGGAAAGGAGGAGTAAATTCTGAGTGGAATTACTGTGAAGCAGAAAAGATTAGACTTTTCTCTCAAGTTGTTTTACTTGTACGGGCAGAAACAAGGCATCTAATCCATAAAAGTCTATACTAAAATCAACAGCTTTATTATGCCTTACTTTTCACTTTATTTCCATGTTCCACAGTTTTGCAAAATAGATTTGATGTAGATTAGACAGTCAGTCCAAATTTTCTGCATTTAAGTCAGACTTCCAATAAGGCTTTAATGGGATATTTAGGCCAACAGCAACTTATCTTGACTTCCTCACTTCGAAATGAGAGAAACTACCTCACTAGACACTGTAGCTTCTCCAGGTGACATTTACTTGAAGCCAGACTGAATCCTAGGGGACAACTCCAGCACTGCGTTGTACCCTGCATCACTCAGCTGAGCGGGGTTGCACAGGATTATCTTCAGTACAACAGCTGGCCTTCAGGCACTGAACTTACACAGTGGGCAAGGAAGCAGACAGAACAGCGCCTTTAGCAAATCAGATTTTTGCCTGACTAACCATTTATAGTAAAATTAATGAATGGCATTCCATTTTTCAGCTTAAATTCTCGTTGCAACCATCATGGTAAAAACACATGTTTTGTAGTCTACAGTCTTTTTTGGCACAGCTGAAACATTTTGCATAGCTTACTGATTTATTGTCTTGATGATCTTTTCTTTTGCCTTAGCAGTTCAAGATGTCTCTTGTGGCATTGCTTTTGTCAACCTGATACCTGAGTAGAACTCATTTCTCTTTAGCCACTACCAAAAGGTAACAATATCAATGATAATTTAATGGTTAGTAATATATACATAAGCCGCACAGAGCAGATCAGGTGACATTCACATGAAATGTTAGCCCCAAAACGAAGTCCCTAAATCCCTGTGTAATTACACCTATCAATATGTTTAGTGCATATGTATTCGCCATCTCCTATATAAAAACCTTCAGTGTTCAGTTTGATCCTTTGCATGCAGATTTGCAGCTCCTGTTTGGTAAAGACCAAGCTCAGCTACTGTGTGCAGGAATCCTAAGGTGTTTGGCTGAGCAGAAGAGAGCGGACTTTTTCTGATTACTGTTTTGTTGAATTTAAAGCGCATATACACTGCCCAAATGTAAAATATTATTTTCATCACTGGTTATTTGGATAGCCTAAATTTATTGCAGATTAATTCCTTTTTATTCCTATATAAGTTTGCCTTTGTTACCAGTGCCAGATTTGCCAGTTAATAACACAAAACCATCACAGCCTTACAGTCTGTGGATCAAGAACAGATCCTGGTGCTTCCTTTTGTCTTTAAGGTCAACTGCTAACAAAATGCAACCAACAAACCTCGAATAGACTCAAGAAATGTTCAGTTCTAAAATCATTAATTGGTTTTCATTCCCTTTGCAGAATTTCCTTAAGAAGGCATCTTCCCAAAAAGTTGCATGATCTTCTCTTTGGGAAACCAAACGTCTAGAGGCATGTAGACTGGATCCAAACATGAAAAGATTCACTCATTTGCAGTTTGTTTCTACCATATGTCAACACACTGGTCTTCCTTTCTGCAGTACATACTGATGTTCCAGTGCATTTTCAGTATCCCAGCTTTTCTGACAAGACAGGAATACAAACCATCTGCTTTTCAAAGAGAAAGGCGAGGGCTCTGCCTAATATCACTTCCCTACAGACAATCAGGCTTGTGCCAATTTATTGAGGGGCAGGAGGGAAACCTGTGCCTCTGCCTTGAGCCCTCATATGCCAAGCTGCAGCCTGGAATTTTTACAGCTCCGTCCTGAACCTCTGACAAGAAGAGTTTACAACAGAAATCTTGCCAGACCCTTAACTATAGCGACGCCACTATAATATTTATAAGTACATTATACTCTTTCCAAACATATGTGCTTATTACTTATGTCTCCGCTCCTGCCTCTCTTCTGGGGGACTTTTCTGTATAAGCAAAACAGATTCTCTTGCTTATACTTAGAAAATCTAATTGCTCTGCGTCTCTAGCTGTTATACAAAAGCCCAAACAGCCAAGAGATTCCTTCAGTGCTTTTACACAGCAGCGATTCTCTACAAAAAACATAAACTTCCTTTTCCACTTTGCTCTTCTTTGCTTTCATAAATCTGCTCATTTCTCTCATGTTTGGGTAAGATTCTTCTTTAAAAAAAAAAAAAAAAAGAAGAAAAAGCAAGTCTGAGGTGGATAGGCCATCAGTAACATAGCCCAGCCTTACAAGAGCTGACAATTCTGTCCCTTTAAGTAAACAAAGGAACAGAAAAGATACATAAACAAAAAGACCACTTGCAGGGCTGAAAGCTTGTCTGCTCCAGCAAAAGCAGGTTCCCAGGGAAAGTGATTGCCTAGTAGTAATAGAGAGTGACAGGGATTTCCTAGATTTTCCACAAACATCTCAAAGCAGTTTGGTCCTGGGCATGGATATGCCCATTTCTGTTGATGAGTTAGACAGATGTGGCCTGCAGGTGAGAAACTGCTCAAAAGTAGCTAACCCAAAGCAGCAAACATTCCCTTGTGCAAGGTTTTAGCTTCAAAGTCACCAGAACTTTTAGTGAACACGAACTGGGATGTTCTTAGCTGCTTTGGAATTGGGTTTGCATTGGGGATTCAGGTTTGGAAATCAAAGTCAAACAAAGGAACAGTCTCAGAGCGGCTTCAAGTGAGCTTAAAGCAAAATGAAATAGGACTCAAAACTGAAATAGTAGAATTTTACTGACCTTTCTTGTGAGATTTTAGCCAGATTTCAAACAGCACTTGAGACAGGTCTCTTCCAACTATAAAACAATAGGACATTGAACATGTAAATATATGAATAAGTAGCCTGATTCTAGTCAGAAGTGCCAGGTAAGTTTTTCATTTCAGCTGTCTTTTTATCCTCGCTAAGAAATATTTCAGATGGGTTATCTGTTTCAATGCTTAGATAATTCAGATATTAAACTACTTGGAATTACGGTATGTATATAACCTGTAAAAAGGAGGTGTTTGGGGAAAAAAGACTTCTAAGAATGTAGTACCTAGAGCACAATATATACAAGAATTGTGTAAGTCAGGTAAATGGCTCCTGCATGGGATTTTGTGGAAAACAGCTTCTCTGGTCTGTCTAATGCTGATGCAGTCTCTCTTATCAGGAGACAGATCAGAAGAAAAGTGTACTGATCAGCATTTTTCTTCTACAGTTCTTCTGCAGTCATAAACAGGTCATAAAAAAAGTGAAACAATTTTTTCAAAGAAGCTACTATCACATAACAAAAGCTCTCTGAAAATATTCTTTCCTGTTGCACTGTATTCTTTCTGAGCATTCCTTTTCTCAAATAAAGGATTTAGGTTTTGACGAGTAAGCTCTTCTGTCTACACATATGACATATGTGATACGGCTGCAGAAAGAGCGGGAAAATAGTAGACTCAAGCTATCCTTCAATTATACGATGAGTTGTCTGAATGACTGATCTGATCATAACAGTGAGAAAATTATGGGATGTTGGATGAATGTCTGTGTTTCTAAACCTGATAATTCTGAGGATGTGAAGACAAAGTTACTTGTGGGGAAAAAAAAAAAAAGGAAGATCGAGTATAACCCATATGTAGGAGGAATTGTACTAAGATTGTTCTGTAAACGTATATGAGTTGTGACTCCACTCTCAAAATATTTGCATTAAATTCTGGGAACTGACTTAAGTGGAACCTCTGACAAAACACCTCAGAACTCAATCACTAAAGCTGAAACCTGGCACTGATATTGAAAATACCTGGAAATATTTCTGATCATTCCCGATTCTTCTGAATTTGAGGAACTAAAATAGGAATTAAACACTTCCCTGAAATGATGAGGCATAGATATAAAGTCTAATAAACTCTTTTATTTTCCCCTGATTTTTGGCATGGATTGTGTCAGAGCACTTTAGCCTTGGATGAACTGTATCCTGACAACTAAAATTGGGAAGTCAGGAAATTCAGAGACTGTTAAGAAAAAGGAGACCAAGGGGGGAAAAAAATACAAATAGGTTTGATGACAAGGAACAAATTTCATTAAGAAGCAAACCACATGAGGAAAACCAGTTTTTACTTTGCTGTTTCAATGGACAAAGTCAGCAATATAAAACAACCAGGTCATCCATCTATTCCTGCAGGAAAACCACTGGAGCCTTCAATATCATAGTGTCAGCTGCTTTTCTACAGCCTGACCTCATGAGCTCAGAAGCATGAACTCTGCTAAAAAAGATTCCTTTGGGTTCAGTAAGGCTGCCTCCTGTTTTTAAGTTTGCTCTGTGTGTATGTGTGCGTGGGTATTGTGACACCTGCAGTCTGATAGAGCTGTTATTGCTCTAACTATGCAAACTAATTTAGGCACCATGGCTTTTTTTCAGTTGTGCTTAAGTGGCTGATTTTAGCCTTTGAAAACAGGAAACAAGTGCTATAGTTTTAAAGAAATAATCTGGCAATCAACCCATTAAGAACAAGAAATCAAGGGTGAATTTTTGAGTCAGAAGCTTAAAATTGGACACAACTCAGACACCACTTTCCTTAACTAACCCCTGACTCTGCTTAGAGCAGTAAGGAAGTGGAGGAGGAACATGACTTAAATGGACTGAACCAGAAAATAATAAAAGAAAAACAATGTTATTCTCTCGAGAAAATAGTGCTATAATGAAAAATCAGTTTATTCTCAGTTAGAATAAATTTTGAAAGAAAGAAAACATAAGAAGATAATTTTCAAAGGAACTGCTCTCATAAAAAATTGATGTGCATATCATGGGGATAACTTTAAAAAGGAAGCAATAATTTAAACACCATTCCCTTTCCCAGAACCTTTGCTGCAAATTTATAACAGAATAATCAAGTGCAGAGGTGTTTAGAAAGGCAGTTAGATTCACCTGAAAGTAATTTGGGCCAGTTTTGTTTTCCCTCCTTTTGTTAATTTATTTTGATTAACAGCTAAGATGTATTTCAGTTATAAGCAGATCTAAGTTGTTAAATAAAACTTAGTAAACAAGAGTGGCCAGCCGGGGGAATGGAATCACTTTTCCTCCCTAGTGCCCAGGACATAATCAAAAGCTCTGCTTCTACAGTCCATGAGACAAATCATGACCTCAGATACACCTGTAATTGAAAGATCAGTGGGAACTGTAGGTGCACAGCTAATTAATAACTTTGGTCCTAGGTGCTAGAAGATGAAGCAAAGATGCAGCAAATCTCACTCCTAAGAAAATGAACCCAAATTTTTTGAGAAACAGGATGACAGATATATGCAGCCAGCTATGTAAATCCATGACTTGGCTTGTCAACGGTGACATTAGGCAGAGTTCCTGGGCAATGCAGGGATACAGCCATCCTCTGTTTTATGTTTTGGACTAGAAGAACCTAATTTGACTCCCGTAACTGAAAGTTTTGGATCTGGGTCTGCCTTTAATGCTTATTTGCTGAAGATGACGAACAGAAGCTGTCTCTAAACTCCTGCCTATAATCTGGCACTACTCCCCTGAGCCAATGTACTTTCACACACAGTGTTGCCTCAGTATTATTCGACAGGCGTTTCCTCCCACACCACTGATACAAGAACAGACCACATGAAAATGGAACGAGTCCTAAGACACTGAGTATTTCCCCTCCCTGTCCTGGATGTTTACAAGCATTTTTTGCTGTCCAAACAATATTTGTACAAACCAGTGACTGTGCTGGGGTATTTCAGTCTAAGCATGTGGCTAGATATATAGAGAAACACTCAGAAAACAACTTTCTTAAACAAATAAACAGCTCAGCTCTTGAACTTTATGCTCACAGTAATCTCTGTCATCATTAATCAAACTCAGTGTTTGACTTAGCAGCCTAAATGGGCACAGGGGAGGAGGGGGAGCAGGAGGAGCAGGGGAGGAGGATAGAAAAGAAGTTATAACCCTCTGTTCAAACCAACTGAGAACCATTTTCTTAAACATGAAATATAAGATGGGTCTGATGCAGCTGCTGGGGAGCACTGATCTTGTGAGGAGTAAGACTTGATACCTTTGGCATGACTGTTACCACAAGAACATGGAGGACATTCATAGGTAATTGCTAAAAGCCCCAAAGTCCCTCAGAAGAAGACTCCACAGATCAGCACAGTGTCTGGGGCTGTATATTAGCTGTTCAGAGTCTGTTTCTGTTTAACAAATAATAAAAACACAATCCAACTCCTAAGAAAGACAGTTTCTGCATTAAGAAGATGCTTAGGGACTAGGATCACTTCAGAAGCCTTGAAGAGAAGTCAGATAAGAAGCTCACAAACTACTTTTTCAAGCAGTATCCTTACTTCTCCTAAAATGAGTCTCTCACCTATAGTCACAAATCCAGTTGGAGAAGCTGAGGTAGTCTCTGTTGTTAACATATATTATTTTCATTACTCTTCTATGACACCAGAACATTCTTGATTTATATACAAGTTATTGGAGTCATCCACATTCTTTTCTTTGGAAAGGGTGAGGAAAAGAAGATGACTGCTGGAGAGGTTGAGTGCAGGAAGAGGCATGGGCAAGGAAAACTGATCATTGCTGCTAGCAAAGTTTGCTTTTTTCCCCACTCATTGTCAAATAGTGCTGTTCCACTGATGAAAACCAGCTGGGCTCTCAGACACTTGATGAAGCAATAAGGTCCACATGCTGAAGGCTAACATGAAGCAAAGGTGCTAATTACTGGCTTACAGGTAAAAAAAAAAATTCCACCTGCACACTATAACTTCTGAACCTTCATTTTCCCAGGAAGAGGAAAACTATAATTTAAACAACCTGTCCCCCTCATTGTTCTTTTACGAGGGAAAATTTGAATTTTAAGGCAGATTATGACCCTGAGTGACAGAAAAAACTATGCAACCAGGTCTGCACATTGAACTGATTTAAGAATCAAACAGCTTCTAGATAGAGAGATTAGCTGACGCGTAGTGTGGGACCAGCCGTGTCCCTCATTATAGCCTCAGCCTAGTCAGAAATAGAGTCTGAAAATCTTTAGTCCCCTGTAAACAAAATTGCCAGAGTCCCACAGCCTGAGCAGATGGGCCTGATTCCCAGCTGCTGTAAGTCAGCCATGGATGCAGGTATGAGATTATGGACTTTTGTGTCTATTAATTTGCTGCTAATGGAGTTTGTTCTGCTGCTCATATGTGAGAATTGTTTGCTTGCTTTCACAAACACATGCTTACTGAAGAAGCTACAGAAGCCAGGAAGGTGACATCCTTTCAGTCTCCATCCTTACTATTATATCCCATGATGCCACCATAGCATGATTAAACCTCGAGTCAAATGATGTGCTGTTGGCTTGTGCTCATGTTGCCTTCCTCGCCCTGGCCTCTTTCCGGAGTCCCATTTCCTTTCTTCAACTACCTTCTCTTGCTTTCCTTGAACTTTTTTTCAGGACAGATTTCCACCTTCCTTCATCACCTATGTGTTCTTCTCAGAAGTCCCTACCCCACAGGGTAGGCGTGGCTGCAGCAGGGATGTAGGTGAAGGCATGAGACAAGCCAGATGCAGTTAGGACCCTGCCTCCAGGGCAGTGTTTGGAGGAAAGGTGGGATTGCCTCTGGCCAGTTAGCAGTCAGAAGCACTGCAGTATCATGCTCCTGCTTCTGACACACTTCCATTCAGCAGCTTTACATGATGGGGAAGGCAGCAGAGAAAGCATGTCCATAGGATGGGCCTGTCTAAAACCAGCAGAGCAGGGCTCTCCTTGTGGGCTTGTACCTGGCTCCCTGTTTTGGTGCACAATTCCTTGACTGCTATTTAATCCCAGTTTGGCTCTAAAAGATTACAAAATATATTTTTGGCAATGGCTTTCTGAGATTCCTAGCAAACAAAACTTGGTTTTCGGAAGATGACGAATTCTATTAAAACTCTTCATAAGAAATGTTTTCTAATTATAGCTACTATGACCACTTACTGCATTTAAGCACTGATGTTGGAAGTAAGCTGTTATGAGATAAATTGATACCACGCTCTTCTGGAAGTGATTTATTAGTATTGATGTCACCAAAAAGACTACAACCCTGTGGAACGGCATGACCCCTGGATAAGATTAGACATGAGGCCCAAGCTGAAACAGCTTTTAAATGTGATTCAGAGGATTGTGCCCTTTCACAACTGAAACTACAATAATAGGGGACTTGGAAGTAACAAATGCCACCAAATAATTTCTTAGACACCACTAACTTGGAGATAATTCTATAACATGTTATTTTAAACCTAAGGAATCATATGAAGTAGATGTCTTTGGGGTCTGCAATACACAGGTAGGCAGTCTTTGAAACTAGAATAAGATAGAAGATTTTAAGGAAGGTAAAGCTACGCAACTACAGTAATGTTTGTTATACAAGCCTGTTAATTTGGGCAATAGGAAAATATATGGTATTAGAACACTACTCCATGGTTTCCTGGTTACACCAGAAATTTCATCTGCTTGATATTATTTTCAGCTGGGGGGAGGTTTCTTCCTTTTATTTAGTATATATTTGGTCTTTAAAGAGGTGTCATATCAAGTAGAATTTCCTTTGATCTTCCTGAGTGTACGGATAAGATCATTTATTAAAGTGAATGTAAGAAGTAGCAATGGACATTCCCTGGATCCAGCATATATAGTTCCCTCAGTGTATATACAGAGACAGATCCCACAAGGCATCAGTGGACTCAAGATCAGCAGTTTCTTCATTTCATAGGTTTGTAAAATCCATTGTATATCCTGAATTTTGCTGTAATCCAAGGGGTGCTTTTCAATCTATTAGCAGTATCTCAGAGGATTTCTCAGAAACATAACAGTGATAAACAGTCCTCAGATTAGGCAGTATTCCATTAAAACCTTTGGAAAGCAAATGTTTCATGTCCTAGCTTCCTCATGTTCCAAATAACGTGTAGAGCATACAGTACAGCCAATACATACGATTCTTACACTACTTCTATCAGAAAATTCTAGGAGACCAACTTATATTAATTTTCACTTAGCAACTAGACCATTCCTTTGTAATACACTCTCTCTACTAGATTAGGTCAGATCTAATAGAAATATGGTTGCATGGCAATATGTATTTTCTTATAAATCCACAAATATTCTACCTAGGTAGTCATAGGAGAACATATACACACACACAAACAGAAAAATCAGACTCCTGGTTCCTACAAAAACACGAGGCATGAGCCTCAAAAAAAACCAAGAAGGGTGTTGCAGCACTACAAAACTAGCCAGCTGCAACAAGGCTTTCCCACACAAGGTTCCAAAAGTTCATCTACTGTCCGTGCTGTTTCTTCATCCTCTTCAGGTCAGTCCACCCTGCTTCTTGCCTCTGCTGCATCTGGGTTCCTGGCTTCTCCTCCAACCAGCCTCTCCTCATCCAGGCCCCTTCTTCTCTCAGCTTCTCCTGGGGCCTCTCTTCATCTCTCCTACATCCCTGGGCTCTTCTTCTTCCAGTCTTTGCTCTCTTTACCTTCTGGTGCTCCTCAGTACTCCTTCCCTTCTGCGCTCCTCAGTGCTATTTAGCTACTTAGCAGGAACAAGCCACAGCTGTACAATGTCCACGTCAGCCAACCCACAGCCCCAGAAGCAAGCCCACAACCGTATATTATCAATGTTGATTAACCCTCTACAGAAGGGGTTAAGCAAATGTTTGGATAATTTCCATGTTAAAATGGTTGGATCTAATGCATTCAGATACTAGACCATGTAAGATTGTAAGATGCATGAAACTTTTAAAATACATCACAAATTGACTAATAATAGCTTGGAATTACTGACATACTAGTGGAAAGATGTCTCTGAGGTGAGACAAAAGAAGACTGGGAAAGGATGATGACAGTGTCCATCTTTAAAAAGGAGACAGAAGAGGAAAAGGGCAATTTTTACACTACAGCTCAAGGTTGCTGAGGAAATGCTAGAACAAATAATCAACAAACCATCTGTAAATACCTAGAAAATAAACAATGTGATAAGCATGAGCCAGTTTACATTTGCCAGAACAAACTGTGCAAAACCAAATTCCTACAACGATGTAACAGAACTTGCAGATAAAGAAGTCATAGTTGTTACATAGCTCATCTTAAGAAATGTACCAGACAGTATGACATGATGCACTCCATGGAAGTTTATGGAAGTGTGGACTAGATGAAAGGAAAATACAGTTCTCTTTTCAGGAGGGACTAATCAATGGTTAAAGGGTCTTTCCCACATCAAGTATTACTCAGCATTTTCACTAATGATCCAGGAAAGAAAAAAAAAATATTTACCAAATATCAAAATCAACTTATCAAATTTGAAGATGACACCAAGATGACAAGCTCTTAATGCACTAGAAGACAGAAGAGACACCATAATCCTCTTACATTAATGTTAAACAGTCAGAAAGCCATAGGATAGCGCCCACAGGGGAGAGGACTATTTATCGCCTCTGTACATGAATAAACTGCTGCATGAACAACAGATAGAGAATGGGTGCCTAAGAAGTATTTAGGTAGGAAAGAACTAGGAGTTACGTAGTGGAGCACAGGGTGAACAATGCCATTGTTCAAACAACACACAGGAGTAGCCTGCAAAAGAAGATACGCAACCTGCAAGAGACAAGATTCTCCTTCCCCTTTCAGAGCTCCCAAGGCCTCATCTACCATACCTGAGTAAAAACATTGAGCAAAATATTGAGAACTACAAATTATAAGCCTAGAAAATATGCCTTAGAGGAAAGATTGAAAGATTTAAGGTTGTTTAGTTACTGGAAAGAGGATGGAGGGGACATGGCAATTGTCTCAAAATGCACAAAAGAAAGCTGCAAAGAGAACATGTTTCCTGTGCCCTTGGTGTAGTATTGGAAAGATTTAGATTAATGGAAAGATTTAGATTAGGCGTTAGCAAAGGCTTCCTAATAGTATGAACAGTGAAGCTCTGGAGTAAACGCATGAGGAAACTATGAACTCTTCATCATGAAACATTTTTAAAAACTGATGAAACGTGTAAGACATGATACAAATACGGTTGATACTGTCTTTATTTGTCTTCATTTTGGAGTCCTTTTTATTCCTGTGATCCTATGAAACCACAGCCCATAGAAAGCTGAGTGGCTCTGCAGTCACAGTCTCTAGACCCCTACGAAACTGTGCATCTCTGCAGTACAGTTCTCAAATAAAAGTTTAATGGCAAGGGCAGACAGTGGTCCACAAAAAATTTGAGGTTTGGCAGCGGTGGGTTAGCTGAAAAAGCTCAGAGATACTGGCACAGGCCCTGCCTCAAAGTCTGAACTCATTTTACATCTCACCTTTATTCAGCCAGAATCTCACTGAAATATGGCAAAAAATAATATTCACCTCCCCCCCTTTTTCTTTTTTTAAACTCACGGAAACCAGGAAATTCTCCCATTTTTCGCCAGCGGTACAGCAGTACAATTTTTTTTTATTATTATTTTTTTTTCACACAACCAAGGTGGAGTAACTTTAACCACCCAAGATGTATAATTATCACCCTGAAACGCACTGCCTGGAACGTATTATTGCTGTCATGAAATGGAATTTATGCACAGTAAGGAAACAGTTAGCCCCACAGATTTACTGGACATTATCGGCAGGGCTATGACATCAAGGGCAGCCAATCCAACAGCTCCAAGCGAGCTCAGCACTCACAAACCATTTTGAACTTCTAAGTACTTATTACCAATAAAACAAATGTTATGACTGTGTATTTTTAGGTAGCCCAGTTGATTTGTCAGCCAGTCTTTTGTATGCTGAAGACATCTATGTGGCACGGTGAGGCTAATTCAGAGAAGTTGAAGACAAGGCGTTTTCTTACATAGCTTCGGTTCTGCATTTCAGGAGCTGCTTTACAGTAGCACTGTTGAGGCAGAAGGTCACACACAGAATAAAACCACTGCAAACAATTTCTGCTGATGGAGAACAAATCCTCATGATGTTTGGGCATTTATGGGTATCAAACTGCAGCTGTACTCAAAGCGGAAAGAACTCCCGGCTATTCCTGCTGCAGCCCCAACCACAGCAAGCCCCAGCAGGCAGGCAGTGGTGTGGGGGTCTCTGTAAGACCTACCCTGGTCTGATGGGGACACTCTGAGCAATATCTCAGAAAGGCTCCAGCTTGCCAGCACCAGACAGACCTCACCACGCATGAGGATCTGGCTAAGTTTTAGAGCCATGACACATCTTGGCAGGTTGGCATCTGGCGGTTCGAATGCACCTGCTTACAATTAGTTACAAGAAATTCCACATAAAATACCTCATTGCTTGGATCAGGGTACCTTGTTCACATAGTCATATTTTAACCCTTTCAGTATCCTAGCTTTATTAAATGTTAGCCACAGAGGTTTCCTTTAACTTTCCTTGACCTTTTCCTCTTCAGGGCTTCCCTTTTAAGAGTTCAATTTAAAGACCCAATATTGAGGACAAAAGAAAAAAGCTTATTAACAGCAGTGTAGGAGACTGAATTGGACCGTCTGAGGACAATTAAAGTAAACATAACCTACTGAACATTCTCTGTGATTCTGAGCAGAAATAGATTAAGTCCTAATATGGAGTTAATACTCTTCCAAAACATACAATAGCATTTCCTTGTACTACTAATTATGACAATAAAACAACTGTGTTTGAAGAGGAAATGAAGAAACACCAGAAATCACCTGGCTGCCCAATACATGTGCATTATTGAGCTATAAACTTCCATTTTTGGGTACCACTACCATGTTCTGCTGCTACACTGATGTTTTTAATGCCTCACAATATGAACTTTAAGAGGGACAGATTGCCTGGTTTATATACTATTGTGGGAAACAGAGATTTTTACTGGGACAAAATAATGAACTATCAAACAAGCATGCTCTAATTGTAGCTAATAAATAGTCACAAAATCCTGTTAACTCCAAAAGCCTGGGGCAAAAATGTATTTATTTCAGGAAAATAAGAAGTAAATTAATTTGGGATAGGATGCACCTGGAGGAAGTTTAGAGCTAACTCTTGGCCCAAACCAAATGTGAAGGATGTCTGGATCCAGTTCCATATTCATATTCCATCTTGCTTCTATCTCTATAACATGATGGAATAGGAAAAGGCAAACTCCAGATCCAGGAATACAGAATATTTCAAGGATTAATATAAACCCTTTTTCTTCTTCATTGAAATATAGAACAACCTTGTAGTCAACATGGCACAAAGTAGATGCAAACATAAGCATATGAAATTTAACTCTCTTCATCCATGTTGAATTTCTTTTGAAAACACTAACTTCACATGCCTAACTACATTATTCTCTTAAATGAAGAAAAATAATGCTCATCAACACCACAGCCCTATAGCAGCAAAAGATACAGAATAAATATTGAGTACCAGCCTTTCAAAAAACTCTTCCACCCAGGTTAAAAGTGGGTAAGGAAATTTGTTATCACAAAAGCATTTGGGCTGCTGGTCTCCCATTCTGCTTATTTTTCATTTAGGACTTCAGTTAAATTGAAAACATATCTGACATTTAAACTGAATGGGCATCTATAAATCAGTACGTTCACAACAAAATCAACTCTTTCTTGTAAAACCATGGGATTAAACCCAAACTATATTGCAACATTTTATTTTAATTTTTTTTAATCATTAAGGTCAAAATAATGTGGTATGTTTATCCTCCCCTACTCTAGCTGGCAACCCTCCTGCTTCCTTTCTCCAACTGGAGGGGAAGGTGAGAGGCTGCTTTGCATTGTCTGGCAGGGGACATTTGTCTCATGGGAGAGAAAATGCCTTCCTACAGACTACAAAAAGAAGTCTCAATAGACAGGATATACAGTACACTCCATGTAAACTTCATTTTGATGTAATTGAGACTCGTGAGGTATATCACTTTATGTGTTACTAAGTTTGTTAAGCCCACCTGGGGCCAGAAAGCAAGGAAAAGGCTGAAGATTGCAGACTTCCGAGTACAAAACCACCTGGTAGGTTTTAGATACTTAAACCAAATTGTCACATATGTAGGCACAGGCTGGTTTAGGCCATGTGGATCTCGATGGCATCAGTATTAGAGAAGCTATCTGATACACTTAGATAGGTATTGACAGATCTGTAGAGAAACACATAAGGAGGACTGGAAAGGGCA
Organism: Ibycter americanus; assembly: GCA_035590275.1. NCBI lineage: Eukaryota > Metazoa > Chordata > Aves > Falconiformes > Falconidae > Ibycter > Ibycter americanus. The sequence continues at coordinate 49,389,492 of JAVJGI010000040.1, forward strand.
CAGAGATCCCTTACAGTCTCAGACAGTTAGTAATAGGGTTAATCCTGAAAACATCTCTGATGTCTCTGAGCTTTCAAAAACTCATTCCAGCAAAAAAAACTAAATCACTATTGCAATGTACTAGAAGAAAGGAACAGGAAAATTACTGTCCACAGCTTTGATCAGTTCAAAGATCTGTATTATCAAAGCAATACAACCAAAGTATTTTTTTATATCTAGTCCACAAAAGCCAGATGCACTTAGATTGTGTGTGTGTGTGTATATATATATGTATATATATATTTAATTTTCAAAGTCAGAGTGAGTTGTGCAGGGGCACAGTCTTCTGACTTGAAGTACTTCAGCCATAGAAGTTACAGAAAACTTACCTTGTCACTAGTCTCTTGGGGTGCTTCTGACTCCTATTCATTAGTTCAGGTAAAGCAACTTTTTTTTTTTTTTTTTTTTTTTTTTTTAAGAAAAGTTCTAGGAGGTTTTATTAAAGACTTCTATGTAGAGCAGGATTCAACAAGATGTTTGCTACTCCAACAAAGATTTATGCCAACAAAAGCCAACATGGGTCTTCAATATAAACCAAATCCCCCTATATTTAGTTGAGCTTCAAGTATTCAGTATCACATTCATGTGAATCTAATAGCTGAAAGGATGGAATCTATAACTTGTATTTCTCTCCCTATAATTCTTGTTGACTTGACATACTACCACTCCCTCCTAACATACTCTTATTTCCCCAAAGCTTGAAAATCTAGAGAGAGCTGTAACAGCATCTCAGTCCAACAGCTTTCTGATTGCTCCCTCTTCATATAATGATTTCCCTGAGTTCTGTGCTTCCTTGACAGCTCTTTCTCATTACAGACCTTTCCCTACCTCATTACTCAATATCCTATCCTATATTGTCCTTGAACACAGAAACCTTCCCCTCCCACATTTCAAGTCACAGTAGGAGCCCATGACTCATTTTTATACTCCTTCCTCAGGAACCATGAGTTTCCCAGGTGCATTTCATAAGGGAGAAGCAAATGGTTGCTTAGGCAAAAATATCTTTCAGGTGAATGCACATCAAGGCAACAGAAAAGCAGCATGGAGGAACTAGATTTACCTTTCCCATTGTTTATTTATTCCCCAAACTAATTCCCTTCATAGACTGCATCACCAATTCATCTTGTTTTTCACAGTTGGCCTCTGCCTTCCTATATCCTCTTCCCTCTTAATTTTAGCATGCTTAGGAGAAGAAAATCACCCCAAAGAAATTCCTAGGGGAAAGTCCTTAGGCAGCTATGAAGTACATAAAGAGGAGCTTGTTTGCTCAGCTTATGGACGAGTAGAAACTTTGCCAAGCTGTAAAGAGCAGGAGTGTTACTACTTGATTACGGACAGCTGTTTCACACTGTTACAAAAGTCAATTTTTCTGAATGTTTGAATTTTGGCTGGTTTTTTCATAACTATTTTGTAAATGCTTGTGAAAATCTCCAAAGCAACAGCTTAACAAATGGTATTTACCATCCTCCTTTTCCTATGGGAGTCATCGTTATGTTATGCATACAGGTGTTTTCCTTATAGCAGCCCTGGTACGCAAAGTGGGGATTCGCGGCTCTGTTGCACCATTTTCTTTCTCCTTTTACTTGTGCTGTGGTGTCAAGATTGCTCTGTCTTCGCCGCCTGGTGCCTTCTCTGACCTCTCTTTCACTGAGTCTTTCCATTCGATTCCTAGTGTATCATGCAAGGATTTGTTTTCAAAGGCGCCTAATTTCCTGTCACCCATTGTGGTGGATCTTCCTAGAAATCACTACTGTCACATCAGTACACTGTGGCCTTGTTTCCCTATCAAATTTCCTCAGCATTAGAAAAGAGTGATGGAGCTCCAACATGAGCAAATGTACTTGGGCAATTTCTTAGCTGGTATCATCAAATAAGTTCATTCCTCCACACTAAATTCTTACAGAAGTTGAACTTACAGGGATACACAGGGATTTCTACTGCAAACTGAGAAAACTTTGATCTCCGTCATTCCAAATGAAATTGGCAGAAATGTTACAAATTTCTCCAGGCCTCATGGATGGTTTTTGAAAGGCACAAGATTCAGCAGAAGTGTAAAAGAGGAGACCACGGCATGGAAAGGAAAAGGAAAGGAGGACAGGAGGCCCTCTGTAAGAACAGCTGGAGAAAGAGAAACCCTTCCACTGCATCAGAGAGGCAGCGCTGGCTGCCTCCAGCCTCACCTGAGTCCACACAGGTGCTGGATCCGCTGGTGCACTGCGACCTGTGGGCTGATGGCATGAGTGATGAATCACATGCTGCAGCCAGCGCTGGCTCGTGGCCTCCAGGTGGGAGCCCTGCCCAAGTCAGGGGTCCTTCAGCGGCTGCAGGAGCGCGGTACAGATGCGCGTGGCAAAATGAGATGGATGAAATATATCTCACCAGAGGTGTGAGGTATGCTGTGTTCCCACGCACAGACCACGCCACTCCGTTAAAACCTCAGTCAGATACAGCATTTTTAATCAGGTTTATGAAGCACGTTAGGAAGGAGCTCAATGCTATTCCTTGTGTTTCGCAGGCCTGGAAAATGGGGCACAGGTGAATGAAATTACTAAGATCACCCAAGAAACGTCTAACAAGGCCAGGAATTGAAGCCAATTCTAGCTTGGTGCTTATGTATGGCTTTGGTACAAGATTATCCATTCTGGCCTGTCATGTACAAGAAGAAACACTTTACAAACAACCTTTCCTAACAAGATTTTTTTATTCTATTATCATTCCTCTTAAAATAGTCCTGCCACTAAAACACAAGTGAATTCACAGGCATAAAACTCCATTTAAATAATATTATATTGACAGAACCTGACACAAAGCCTGGAAATTCAGAGTTATGGTTGGCATTCCCTCCAGAACTCGAGTCACTGTGCCTTTTATTTTCCACATGAGCATTAGTGTCAGCCTTAAGTGTGGATTTCCTGACTTTTCAGCCTGTGTCACAACCTTCACTTTATTTAAACACAGAATTTTTCCTGCAAATATCTACTGAATAAGTCACCAGAATTAAAGTGTCATTTTGCTGCTTCTAAAGTAAGATCTGTCAAACAAACTAAGAAACAGTACAAATCTTGATCCAAAGGTCTAACTAAACCCAGTCCTAAATTTTCTGTCTTTAGGAAGAAGAAAAAAGATGGGTTATGGGTTTCCTTAAAAAGCAAAAAAAAAAAAATATTTTTTGTCTCTTTTTGTCCAGGACTGGAAGGAGAAATTAAAAAACAAACAAAAGGTCTTCTCACATTGTTTTGCTCTGCTTTTCCAAAGGCATGGAGTGCAGGCAGTTCAGTCATGGTCACGTATCTGAGCAAATGCTGTTTATCAGATAAAACCCCTGGAAGTACTGCCAGGCCTTCCATCAGTGCACTGAACTTTTGGCCATGACAAACCAACCAGGCAGTTAAAGTTCCTGGTGCATGCAAAAGGGAGTTGTAGAGTCAATACCAGCTGTGGAGTAATAAGTACGGTGGAGGAACACATGCATTTTACTGTCAACATGCCATGCTCTCCCTGCTGCTTGAGAGACACGGTATCATGTGCGCTTGGCGCAGACCCAGGTGATATGCTGGGTACACAAGCAGTTTGATGGAAGCAGAACTACCTTAGGAGATCAGGACTCAATGCGCATGGTCAGACCTGCACACATGCACACCTTCATATGTGCCTGATGGAGATGAGTTGAAGGATGGCAAGGGCAACACCAGCAAAGGGCATACTGCCTCAGGAGAGAAAGGAGTTCTCCAGCCCCATCTCTGAGGGACCCGGGAAAAAAGGTGATAGGTGGATGGGCAGGCCACAGGTTGGCTGTTTGGTCCTGCAAAGCCAAATCTGGATCATGAGTGCGACTCACAGATAGAAATCATCCATTTACCAGCCCTATGACATACCACAAATATATCTGTAGTGCCTTCTCTTTAAAGCTCCTGTCAAATCCCCTAAATTGGACATTTGGTCTATATTCTACCAGTTAAAAGTACGTATGTGCTGGGACTGCTCAGATGCATCTGTACAGGACTGAACACGTCAACAGGGCTTTGTGGCTTATAGCTTCACAGAGCCCTGGCCCAAATCTGGCTGACAACCCAGTAGACTCAGCAATCAGCTTCTCCTTCAGCAGATGCTGACCCAGCATACAAACTTTTCTCCCTGTGCCAGCCAATAGTCTGCTCCAGAGAGCTGCAGGGGATGAAGGAAGATCTCAGAGCAGCTCCAGGTTCCCTCTTCTGCTGGCAGTCCTCCTGGGGCGGGCAGCATCCCTTCTCCCCTGCGCCCCAACCCTCTCCCACCCCAGTGCAGCCTTCTGTGGTGCACATGGGCTTTTTGACAGCTGCAAGAGATGGAGATGCAAAAGAGAAATCCTAAAACTTCAATCCATCCTTCCAGTGTTGGATCGTCCAGGACTAAGTCATTTTCCATGAAGGCTGCAGTGTAAACGCAGGAGATGACTGTTCTCTTCAAATTATGCTGAATTTCACATTAGTCCTTTAACTTACGAGTACCTAATCACATGAGAATTCCCAAGGAATTACACATGACTAGTCCTACCCAAACGTAAGTATGGGCAGAGTTCGGGCCCTTGTAGTACCTTCAGCAAGCACATGTACGGGCTGCACTTGCATAAATTGCATTTATACAGGTTGACACAAGGAATTAACAATTCCTCATGGTAATTCTTTACCACATTTGCTCAGATTCTGTTGTTACTGGCAGACAGCAGGGCTAATTTCCCTCTGTATTAAGGCTATGTCTAAATCAAAGTTCTTATTGCTCTGAGATGGTAAATTGTAATTTCCAGGTGTTATTTCAGTTTATCAGAATGTTTCTGGTTGCTTAATTCCCAGCTTCTCAAAAACACGGCTCTAGAAAGTAGCTCAGTAGTAGAAAACTGGGAAGATTATATCTTTATTATTCTCAGACACAGCCTGGTATTTTAAAACAAAACACTAGATAAAGACTATTTCTATCACTTATGCAATTTCTAAAGTCTGTGTGAGAAACTACAGGAGAGGGTCCAGTTCATATAATCCTCTTTAACAGAGAAAATAAGACAAGTCCTTATCACATATTTTACATAGAAGATCACTATATACTGTGGCTCATTTAAGGCTTGGTAGTGAAGCTGCAAAGTTGAGATCAAAGTAGTATTCAAAAACATAATCTTCTTCTTTTAAGGAGAATCTGTAGATTACTCAGTGTTTGCTGTGTACTCATAAACAACCAGCGCCATGAAACCTAATCACTTAGTAGTCTTCAGACAATGCTATATTTTTATGAAGCTTGTCAGTGACAACTCGTTATAGCAGAAATCTAAACGCGTACATAGGCCTGATTACTGAAAAGTCTATTCTCAGTTCAGGGTCACATTCTGCCTTACACAAAGGGGGTGGGGGGGTGGAGGGGTGGGAGGGTGCTGTAAAGCCAAAAGAGAAAAACAGACCCCAGACTAAGGACAACATAGACTTGGACATATACATGTCTACAACACATCCCAGTATGGTGATCTGTAGGTCTATTCACATGATCCAGAAGACAAAGAGAGAAAAATACTTTGCCTCTCAGTTGTTTTGGTGCTGGAGAGGCATGCAAGGCTGCTGGGACTAGAGCTGTCCCTGGGGTTTGCAGTCACACTTGTTTCCCCAGCATCAGAAATGTGCAGCACAGAGCTGGCCCAGCACCACTAACAACTGTGAAGAGTTCAAGGGAACAAGCATCCATAGCCAGAACCACGTATGTAGCACACTTTTGCAAGATCTCAAGACTATTCATTCTGGACCAAGCCAGAGACCTCAGTGCCCAACTCCCATGTATTTAGTGAGGAAGGCATTTGATTTCCTCTGTGGGTAGGGCTTCTTCTTTCTTTTTTATAAAAAATTAAGAAGGGTTAAGGTTGTCATACTATTAGTTTTCAGGATTGCTTTCACAGTATGAATATATAACTATATACAGAACCAAGCAGCCCACCGAACTCCTCACACTGACGTCTGCAAGAGGGAGCAAGCAGAGGAACAAAAAGGCAAAGCCCATCTCATTTTCCCAGCAGGGCAACGTGCGGTGCTGCACGAGCACACCCCTCGTTGCTCAACAGCAGCTCCTGCTTGAACACAGCAGGAACGAGCAGGGAGACTGTGACAGGAGCAAACCTCCTCGCCTTGAAACACTGCCTCCCTTAAAAAGTCATATTTGGGTTCGGCCATCTGTAAGGACTGGGAAGCAGATAACACCTGTCAGTCAAATTCAAACCACCCGCAGAGACTGGGTGGGAACGAAGGCCAGTGGTGCCCCCCCAGCCCCATCTCCAGCTGCCCCTGGCACCCACACAGTCCCTGACTCTCCTCCCATGTCAGGAGACCCATTGGTACCCAGCAAGGGAGACTTCAAACCGTAGGCTCTCAGCTGGGAAAAGAAAAGGTGACAGAAGGTTTTTAATCTGCAGGATAGTCGTTTCCTCAATACATAATGTTGTGAAATCCAGTTTCATGCTTTTATGATTAGTAACCCACATGCAGTGCTTGTTCCTAAAATTACATCGGAAAGACTTAAGGACGTGATGCATAAACATGCATGTTAGAACATAGAAGCTGTTCCCAAAAATGTAAAAAGAAAAAATCTATTTTTTCTTAAATCCAGAAACTTTGACATCACATGTATGCATAAGAGATTAAGTGAAATGCCAAAAGTAACAGTTTCAATTGGATTTCATTACTCTGTGATGAGGTTGTCCTGTGTTATTTTTGGTATAGCTCTTAATGAGCTGAGCAACCATGCCAGTCTAATAAGCATTTGCTTCAAAGTCTTTCTTTAATTTAGAAAAAATAGTTTCAAAAAAATCCCAATTCATTCTGAAGACGAGTGACATAAAAGACTCAGTTACAGAGCAGAGCTTTCCTTTCGTGTTCACGTTCATGTGGATAAGAGGGTTATGTTAGTGACGTCCCTAACATTTCTTTTTTTTCCTTTTCTTTTTTTCCTCTGGATTTCGATGAAGCATGAACTGTTCTTTTAATGTTCTGGAACTAGAATTTTCAGGGGGTGGAGGTGAAGAAAATGGGAGAGAGGAAAAATAATTTCACACTTAATACCTGATAGGGTGGGTCATTTTTGGAGAATGGAATATGATTTTTTTTAATTTCTTCACTGAGTAAAATACATTTGTCCCATGTTCCTTACACCTCATTCAGACATGAATGTCTCCTTTCTTCACGTACGCTGGAGAAAGATGTCTTCATGTTGGAAAAGACTAAGTTAGACAAATAAGAAGGAGATTCTCTGAGCATGAAATTGCTTAACAAAAATGGAATATTTCATAACAGAAATGAAAAATCAAAAAGACCTCTCCATGTCTCTGCATGAATTCTTTGTCTAAATGAGTGCCACATGTCAGGGCTTCTCATGGAGAAAGGGGAATTTTTCTCTCCGAATCTCACATATGGCACGCAGTCTAGATCAGATGGAGATAAAAATGCAACCAAGCTATGCACATTTTCATTATGTAGGCTCTTAGGATATTAATGCTGCCTGTTTATCAGAAAAAACATATTTTTTTTTTACAAAAAGCAGAAAATACTAATTTTGCAGCAACTAGGCCCACTCTTTCCCAGTGAGATTATTAGTGGTGAGGTAGAATGTCATCTCATTAAAACATGATTTATTTCCACTCTAGATGCTTTTCCACATACTGCAAGTGATAGGCATCGTGAGACTTGAAAATCCATAAAGAGTTTGCTTTTAATACCTCAGAAACCTTGTCATTCTCAAGGCCATGGAAGACCTTTTGATCTATCAATGCAATGATGCTACTCTGCAACTAGAGGCTTTGGATGCAGGACCTCAAGTGTAAAAGACAGCAGGATTAGGTCCCAAGTCTCCTGGCTTACCTCCTTAAACAGCTTCTTCACAGAGTCCTAAAGGTTCTTGACGGGCCTAAATCCTTTGTTTAAAAATACAAAAAGTTACTAAAGCGGAAAAATGTTCTTTGTTTTAATCAGTGCTTGGGAAGCAAGACTATATAACTAAGAGCATATTACCTTAAAATCCTTGCAAATAATGACATTGACGTATATCTTTCTAAAATAAAATTCACTTTGATATGCCTTCATAGCTAACCATACAAAAAAACACCCCACGATTACCTCTCGTTTAGTAAATTACTTCTTCTGCTTACCCGGCCTTTCAGTCTTCCCGGAATAGCCTGGCATATGCTCGGGTGTCTGTTATAAATGGAGATTAATAAAGTTTATGTTTTAAAGAAGTTTAATAAAGTCCAGAACAAATTAAACCAGAAGTAGCACAACAAAAAGCCTATTAATATTGCTACACCAGGGACCTCTTAAAGGCACATAGCTTTGGTGCATTCCAAGTTTCATCTCTCACAGTACCTTGAACAGGATGTGGGTTGGAAGGTTTCACAATGTGTTTGGTACTCAGTAAATCAGTCGTTAACTTTTGGGTTAGTTTTCACTGAAATTGTCAAATGATCATGGTTCCCAATTTGATTTCTAGAGCATTTTATTCCCTTATTAGATGTGTATTTCAGGGCACACAATGACACACACTGGGGTTTTTTTTGATCTACCTCTACAGAGTCAGTTAGTAAGTTTAATTATTCTAATAATAACAACCCTCACAGTTAGGAAACATTTCTGCCCCAGTGTAGTACTCATACCCTCTTGGATCACCCAAAATAATTCCTTTTACCATGAAAATGTAATATTACTTTCAAGTTAGTCATCTGTTACTCTGGGAGTCAAAGAATAGAGTAGGATGTAGAGTACATCCCTAGGATGAGCAAAAGCAGAAGAGGAGGAGTAATTCAGCCATGTTCATTTTAATTATCTATTAATATTTAGGGCACTTCACTGAATTTGAGATGAAGAACAATTACATGAATCAAAATGCTGAGCTAGTTAGCTGCTTAGCTTGCAGTTTCAAAAAGCTGAATGTATTTATTAAAATTTAATTAAAGTTTGAAACAACAAAAGATAGAAAATAACTTCTGAATATGAGTAATCATTCACAAATAGTAACAATCCAGTAAAGGAAACAAAGGCAAATATGTTCATATCGTATAGTTAATTTACTAACTCAGCAAAAAAGTATCCCATGCATAACCAAAGCAGTGTGAAGTCAGTTTGCTATTTACAGTGAAGTATTTGGGGCTAAATGCACACATGGGTGTGGGTATGGCGTAGCTAACTTTTGGGGCCAGTGTTAAATCCACTGCATTGACAAGTCTGAGTTAGCTGCCTTACATCCTTCCCAACATGAGCAGGAAAACAGGCAGTGTGGAGCAAGGCTCACAGGGCAACAGCAGGGACACCCGTGGAGACTACATGGGTTAAGGGAAGGAGAGAGCATGTCTCTGCCATCCTGCCTCTGTCCTCAATCTAAAAGCACTGAATTAAGCACCCGTGGGAAATTAGTCTTCAATTGCTTGCACTAGGCACCTACGGTTTCTGCCTGTGTGTGCAAAACAGGCTTATGGTTTCTCTGGAATCACAGCTGGAAGAAGCATCAGCACAGCCCATATAATATACAAGAGCCTGAGCAGCACTTGCTCTTCCTGGGTGCTAAGACACATCCTAACTTGGAGCATGGTGTTCTTCACACCTCTTGAAACTGGGACACTGGACGGTCCAGCATACAAAATACAGAAGGACTGGGAGACAGAAAAAGCAAGACAATGCATTATTTGTGACTTAATAGCAAGGGCAGTTTTGCTGGGAGAAAAAAGATATGGATGGTGGTCAGAAAAACCTACGTAACACAAATTTCTATCCCATTAGGTTTGCACACACTGAAGAATACATACCTACCTTTTATTAAACTTCGTCTCTCCCCTGGAGGGTCTTTTCAACTCTCTATCGAACTCTCGGGAGTTTTCTACCCTCTGTTGTCTCATGCTTTTAGCAACCTTCCCTCAGCCTCTCTGGACTTGGCATCCTCTCATCATTGTTGCTGTTTGAATGAGATGGACAAGTCACTCTAGGCTGTCCCCGTCTTTGTTCCTCTCACACAGCCTCTTTGCCTGAAGTGGGGCATCCAGCTCAGTCACTCCCCAGCCCAGCTGTGCACAACCCCATAGGATGCAACTACAGACCAGCTGTGAGCTATTAGAAAGCACACAGTGTATATTGAATTCCTTTGCTTGTTAGGGTCAAACTTTTATCCAAATACCACATTCAGCAAGAACACTCTTCCTGGAAAACATTTTTCACGTGAAACAAAAGACCCTGTTCTGCCATGTTTTCTTCTTTCAACAAAGAAAATTATAGCATGATAAGAAATAGGTTGGAAGAGATGGCCAAAGACTATTTGAAGAGATATCAAAAAAACCCAAAACTTCTCTCCTCAATCACAAGCTGGAATCAATTTCATCTGAGCTAATCTTGATAGGACATGTGTGCAACCTATTCTTAAACATCTCCAGTATAGCAATCCTGCAGCTTTCCTCAATACTGTATTTAAGACCTCAGTTATCTTTACAACCAGGAAGTTACTCTGAATGTATTACTTAAATCACTGTGGAGTACAGTTTAATCTTTTCCCCTTCTGAATACCTTTTATGTGTTTAAATACAACTATTGTACTCCTCAGTCTCATTTTCCAGATAAACTAAGTTTTTCCACTCTTTCCCATATCTCAGATTTGCTAAGCTAGTCTGGATCCTTCTCAATTGTTTCATGTCTTTCTTGGCGTACAGTACCCAAAATGGTCACAACTCTCCAGCTGAGGCCTTGAGAGAGGAAAGATGGAGTGGAACATACAAATAGTCCCACCAAAACAAATTTGACTGATTTCACAGCAAAGTGTGGGTGTTGGCGAGTGAGGCTGGCACAATCACAGTAAGATTTTCAAAAGCTCTTAGTATTTGCTCTGCTCCTTTTCTTACAACAATGGCAGAAGGTTCAGTACTTTTTGGAAAGCAGAGCCTTCAAATGTGTGTTAGCAGCATTATGTAGAATCAAACTGTCATTTGCAATGAATATCCTTGAGTAAGGGATGGCCAAAGGCTGATGTCAGCTCTTTTATCTGATACTACTAATCATTGAATGCGCTCCTATAATTTTTAGTTGGAGGATGAATTTCAGCCTTGATCCTGCAAAGGACTGTATACCACCGAAGCCATATTTCTGCATAGCATTAAGGGGGGCCCTCTGCAATGGGATTAGCTTCTGTTATGTAGAAAACCAGACAACTTTATAAAGGTGGAAGGGAAGACAGAAGAAATTTGGGGGTTCTCAGAAGCTATAAAAAAATTTTACTTTGAATATGGTTTTAGCCAAAAATAGTTCTCATAGGAAAAAAGCATTCTCTTTTTGTCTAACACTTTCCAAAATGGAATAAAACTTTTAAATGAGCTAAAAGTTTTTATACCATGCTATTCTACAAGGTTTTAAATTATAGGTTCTTGATTCTTCCATCCCTAAACAGTAGCCAAATATAATAATGTAGGGAATATAATGCCAGTTTAGCAGGTTTGGAAATAATGTTGTTGTGTTTCTTAATACAGAGCACTTTCACATGCTTCCTTCTGTGTGACTTTCAAGAATGGTGATGTGGCAATGTATAGTTGGCAAGGTACACTCCATGACAACAGCTAATTAGTAAATAAATGGTCCCAGGCCCATTTCCACTGAGTTCCAGTTGTAATAGCACAGTATGCAGGTTTAAGCTCCAAGCTGACTAATTCTAATAGTTATAAATGAAATGTTGCTTTGCTTTGATATATCCTTTACTTTCTTCCCTTGACAAGCAACGGATCCAGGATCCAGATATAGTTCTGGTCTACAGCACAGTGGCTCTAAACTAGCCAAAACCAGGGCAAACAGCTAGTGAAACATGTTGGAATGGTACAATCATGTACACATTTACAAATTATTTTAGAGAACAAACTAAAGCTGTTTATTCACAGAACTTCATAAGGACCCAGGACTGTCCCCCTGCCGCCAGCCTGTATTAAACCTATGGAGGGAAGATTCCTGCACATCCTGATCCTAACATCAAGCACAAGAAAAGAGACTATAGCAGCTCACACAGGGACCACATCATACGGTCATTTCTAGCAGGAATTTAAGCTTTCCTCTGACTTTGCCTTAAGACAGAGTAGGAGCACTCACATGGCAAATTACAAATGGGAGGCAATTCAGGAAGTTACTGCTTTGCAGAAACAGCCAAGGGAGATCCCTTAACGCGACAGTGTGGGAGAATTCATCAGGCACAATTAGCTGGGCGCTGGCACTAATTTTGCATGCTTGCCATGGTGGTGAATGCACACCGTCATCTCACTGAGCGGGCATAACCTCAGGAAGAAAGGTGTCCCTGGCAGCCTGGGATCAGAAGTCTCCACTGGACTCCCTGTTCCACTAAAAGCTGGCTGCATGATCTGGGCAAGCCATCAGCATTCACCTTGCCCAACAGGACCTGTCTGTCCCTCATTCTCCATCTCCCTCCATGTTCTATGGGGGCACTATCTTTGGTACCATGCTGATACAAGACTATCTCGGGTACCACGCTGACACAAGCCTTCTATTTTAATAATTTAAACAGCAAAATCCCCTGCAATTTATAAATGAAGGAAGTAGCTAGTGGCCTTTTTTAAATTGCTAAGCACACTATCTAGGCCAATTAAGCTTCATCACAGATTCTAGGTCAAGATTTTCACATGCTGAGGGAATTCATATGTGTCTTTCCTGTCTTGTTTCTCTGGTCTCTAATAAGGGAGAAATTTATGCTTCAGCCTTAGGATACTTCTGTATAAGTCAACAGCAGCAAGGTACAAATGCCTTAAAAAGCAGATTCGTGTGTGTTCACTGAATCACTCGTTTGGTCAGATCCACATGCTGAACATTGTTACCACCTTTTAAATAGCAGAACTTAATAACAAGGAGACCAAACTTTCTGCTGGTGTACATCAGCAAACATCAAGGAACTCAATGAAGATTCACACTTACTGTGAATCTGGTTCAAAACACAGCATTTTCTACAGATACAAGTCTGGAGATTGGCTGAAGCCTAAGATCCCCTACATTCATACACAGCATTCATACATAGAACTTCTATTGATGCCAGTGGGAAGGCCTGGGATAGTATAAAATATACATGCTGGCATATCCTGTGTCTGTAGAAGAAATTGTTTATTTAATTTAAAGTAAATGCATGTAGTGGATCACATCCTCAAGCTGACTACACTGGCTTCTCTGCCAGAACCAGGTCATCTTCTGATGCAGAAAGACTGGACAACTTTTGGGATGTTAAAATCCACAGAGAAGCTTGAGGATATTTTAAGATTCATGATATTTTAAAAAAATACTTCTACCTTTTATATATTCTGCAAAGAATCATTGCCATGGAATATTAGAAAGGATATAAGGAAGACATAGCAAAGACACTTCCACAGTCTGCTTAACATGAAACAGAAACTCATGATCATATAGTCACATTTCCTACACTTCTCTGAAAAGGATATTTTTAGGATAGTGGAGAAATTTAAATATTCAATAAATACTCAATAAAAGAAAATTTGTGTAGAGTAAACCTTGTTTTTAGAAAGTCACTTAGATAATCTTCTGATTCTCATCAGCTATTACTCTTCTGAAAAGTGCGGAAAAATCCACCTATTGCTATGTTTTCTGCTATTTATTGCTGTTGAAGTTTCTAATAATGTATAGTGACAGTATGTTTCCCCGTCTTATGGTAAGGTCAGCTGAGTAAATCTGGGGGTTTAAAAAGTGTATTTTGTCATTTTCAGCATGCAATTTCATTGTAGTTTATTTCATAAGCCACAGTTTGCAAAAAGCACTTTTAAAAAAAAAAAAAAAAAAACACCAAAAAAACCTTGGACAAACTTCTCTGAATTTCATTGTACCAAGAATCAGACCAGCTACTTTACAAGATCTGTTTTATATCTCCAATGGCCAAAATTTCTTACTCTTGAGTTGATTTCAAATATATAGTGGTACTTTGCTGCAGCCCTGCTTCATCTGTGTGAAAAACATACACAGTCGAGTAAAATCTCAAAGACTGTCAATAACTATCTCCAGCACATTTCCAAGCAAAGGTTCACCTTGGTTTGTACTTTCACCCACTCTTAATCTCCAAGGATAGAAAACATGCAAAGGATGCAACTATACCATTTTAAGATTAGAAAAAATGTCTTTGAGTCTGATCTCTTCCCTAACCCTGGTCATAAGTTTTGCAATAAAAGCTTAAAAGCTCCTGCTTCAAGATGAGCAACTGTATGACAAGAATGTATCTTTAGAAAAATAGTTGTGATTTGAACCATGCCAATCAAGTCAATAGTCTACTGATAAAGAATACAAAATGTAATTCATCCCTAACACCAGATATCTACATTTAAAGCACAGGCCTTATTTCTACTTGGTATGTGTTTAACTTTAACTTCCAGTCATTTGATATTGCTATACCTCTCTGTGAAGAGTCCACTGTCGAAGATTCCCATTGCTTATGTAGGTATTTCAGAGTATCATCAAGTGACCCTTTAACCTTTGTTTCGGAAATAAATTAATGCCTGCACCTCCTCTGTTATAAAACTGTTTCTGTCATGTTGTTTTCCTTTTGAAACCATCCAGTTTATTTTTGGCCTTCTTGAGTGGTGAGTACTAGAACTGGACACAACATTGCTGTAGCAGTGTTCCTCCACCAAAACCAGAGGTAAGGCAGCCTCTCAGTTCCCAGTCATTTACCATCACTCACATACTTTGTTTTTCACCAAACATTAAAGTAAGAACCCATGGCCACAAAAGCCCAGCTTCTTTTATAATTTTCTTTTTTCCCAAGATAGACCACTCAGCCTTTGCCTTTCTGCAAGTGACATGTGTTTCTTGATGTATGACCTTAAATACAGTCAAAATAAAAAAAATGACCTATGTTTACAATTCATCATTCCCATTTTTTTGTCACCAATAGTTATTACTAGCACCAAATTCACAGGACTCTTTGCAAACCATTGATGAAATTGTTAATGTTAATGAACTTACATGGGAACTTGTCATGCAGTGATGATTTCCCATTTCAATTTATATCTGAACACTATGACTCAATGAATTCTTCATCTATTTCACATGACATATTACTTTTGAATCAGCCTATCTTGTTAATAATCACTATGCCATATAATCCCATGTCAAATGGCTTACACAAGTCTAGCTATATTCCACTAACATTTATTCATTTATTCAGCGCCAAAGAAAGTTCATTATAGACAGATTGAACTACCTTTACTAGCAAGAAATAGTTTGACAAAGACTCATAGGCTGACATCTACTTTCTATCCCAGGGAACCCTTAAACTGCCCTGCTGGAGTCCAAGTTTCAGGTCAACTTTTGGACTTAGGCTCTGGCTGTAAGGCTAGAGTCTCTGACTTTGATCAAGGAAGGGGTGCCCCTACCATTCAGTGTCCACCCTACCAGTTTATTCATTTTCAAACATATTATCAAATGTTTTCCTATTAAACAATTTTTCAAACTTCCAGTGGGTGGTTGGTGTGGCTGAAGAAACCTAACAATTTTATACAAAAGACATAACAAACAGATAAAATAACTGCAACAAATCTCATTTTTTTAATAGTATTGCTGCAATGGTGACTCATATGTAAATGAGAGAAAAGATGGGGAAGACTGAAAACTGTAGATTGTCACCATGGGTTGGATTTATAGCCAGACTCTATTGTCAGTCTTCACACTACATTTTGCCTCACTCTCTGCTGAGTTTTGTTAAATTTATCAATGTAGTGCCATAGTGATTTACTCTTCAGACAGTGCCACTTCATGGAATAATGCTTGGGTACTAAAACAATTGGGTCCAGTAAGCCGTGTAACAAGAGAAATTTGGGCAAATGTAGTTTGCCTACTTCTCATTTGGGCAATAGCGAATCACACAATCCAGCCTGGAAAACCATACTAGTAAACTTACCCACTTTTCTATGTATCACAATATCATTGATCCAAACTGTGTAAGGAGTTCAACCAAAATCAGGGAGGAAACCCATTCAGTGGTAGTTTCTGCATTGCATCTTTGCAGCACAGCTGTTTTCCCAGCAGATGTTGCTGCACTGTTTGAGGAAGATTCAGTCAGCAATGCCACAGCAGTGTAGGGCCAAACTGTTAGGAGGTGTGACATTGCGTTCCTCAGCATCACAGCAGGAAGTATCATTTGTGCAAGGAATCAAGGAGTAGCAGTGTATCCTACATAGCTGGCCACCATTCTACCTGAGCATACTGGTAACCAGCACAGGTTCAGCAGCCATACTCTAAGGGACCAGCCCAGCACAAAGTAGTCTTAGGCCTGGAAAAGTTCAGAGGTGAATTTTCCCTCTCCCCTTCAAACTGCATGATGAGCAGATCAGCCAGACCCTGGAAGCTGACATTGTGTGCACATTTATTCAATCATTTTCTCTGTATCTCTTATTTCCCAAGTCCCTCCACCCTACCCCTGAGAAATGTCTTTGCTAACAGGATTTATTAAGAGATTCAGGTGCCAAAGCCACTCAGCAATTTGGTCATCTTGTTCATGCACTCAAGCTCTCAACACCACTAAAAGAAATGCACAAAAAAATATGATTTCAAAATCTGCATCCTTAGTCTCTGAAATAAATAAAATGCAGCAGAGAAACTCTAGTAGAAAAGAAAAAGTGAAAGCAAGATGAGCAACAGATTAAGTAATGGAGTGCTGAACTCCTTTCAGATGAATTACAGACCTTTGGAAAAGAGGAGAGAGCTGTAGTCATACAGACATCCCAGAAGAGTCAAGCTCCACACTCAGGACTGGAAGTGTCTGTCACCTACAGACCATGCATGAGTGTGGGTATCAGTAGAGATTAGTAAGCATTAAGGAGGAGAATTTTGCGTGATTTTTACAGTTAAAAAATCATACGGACTTCATGATCAGATTAATATTTTATGGGGACAGATCTAGTTTATCAGCCACTGTGGTTTACCCTTAATTTCCCTGTCACAACCCTGCATTAAAAATCATGTGCTATGCATACAGTAGGACTATAATTCACAATGTTCAATTTCACCTTTCATATATAAATGCATGTGTTGTTTCCTGGACAATTTGCTGAATTCAGGACACTGTTAGTCAAAATATATGGGATGCCCAGGTAAATGCTCAGGGCAGTGGAGTTCAAAAAGTGGCAAGAATTTATTCTGTCAGGTCCTTGACCAGTCTCACCAAGAGGCTAATAGTGTTAACCAGCTTCAGCTGCCTCCACCATCTCGCTGATCACGGTGCTCCTGCAGAGCAGACCTGCTGGGGGGAACGCATGCCTGAGCTGTAGCTTCCCCAGTTTACGCATCTGCGTACTTTTGCAACAATGATTAACATCCACATAGGTTTACTGAGATGGTATTCGAACATAGAAAAGAGTAGCTTGTGGGAAGGAGGTCCAGAATTGATCCCGCCGTGACCTAATTCTGAAATTACCTAAAGCAGAATAACAGTTTAACATCCAAGGTCCTGACGTAATAGCTAAATTACCTCTGCAGGTACAAACAATTGCCTCACAGAGTACTTCTAACAGTTTAGCATCCACGAATTCCACATACACAGTTAAGAGTGCTGAAATGTGCTGGCCTCTCTCCATCTCTTGAAAAATGGTTACCAAGCACTTGACCCTTACTTAGAGTATTAAGGCACGAAGGAAGAAAGAGAAACATGGATAAAACTAGGCGAGGCTTTAGCTCTGCAGTTGGAAATTAATTCTTTTTCAGTGTTCAGGGACCCTTGACAGCACCCTGTGAGCACACACCTATTTAAGAGAAAGACATCCTTCAGAATGGAAAAATAGATGCATTAACAAGTTCTCATCACATCTGCCTGTGAGACCTGCTCAGGATCTCTGAAAATTGCCTGTGTCCAGTGACCATGGCTGATCTTGGCAGTGGCCAGTAAGGGGGGAGGAGAAGGGAAGAGCCATTACTCCCAGCTTTTCACACAGCCAGAGTCCCAACACACTGCGACTGCAGAGACGGGGCCGCTGCAGGGACCCGGGAGGGACAAGGCACCCCTGGAGACATGGCAGGCACCAGCTAGCCAAGCCCAGCAGATGCACCAGCTGCAGGCAGCCTGGAATGTCTTTGTGAGATGGTGGCTCCAGAGCTAACAAAATATCTACCCTCTTGTCCCCATCAATGCCTTCCTTCACTGTCTCTTCCTCACTCTCATCAGTCATGGTGAAACCCGTCACACACAAGCTGTGATGGCTGCAGAGTCAGGGAGAGCTGAAACGAATAGGGCAAAGTTTCCCTGGGCAGCACAGAGGGTGCTGGCACCAAGCAGTGGACTGCCAGGGGAAAAAAAAAAAAAAAAAAAGAGGTTTTGTCTCATTTTATCTCCAGACCCATGGGAACTGCCCTGGGCTCCTGCCTCCTTCCTCCCCCCACCGTCCTGGCAGCCCCCTCTGTGCTGTCAGGCACAAGCAAACTCTCCATTAGTCAGAGGAAAAACATTCAGAAGTACTTGCTATGGATTTATTCAGTATAACTTGTAACCATATTTTGAAATGCGAGATCAATGCCACTGTATATATACCATTATTTTTTATATGGAACAGATTCATTTTCACACTTGGCATGCAATTAAACACCAGAGTCATGAAGAAGCACAATTTCTAAAGGCCAGCACATTCCATGCTGGGACAGCACTGTATAGCTACCCCTTAATTACATGCAATACAGACCACAGCAAGGCACATACAGCATGTGATAGTTTGATTAAAGTGAACACCGTGGCCAATAAACCAAATGCCTAAAACTGTAAATATTACCTAAGCTAAACATATGAAAAAAAAAAAAAAAAAAAAAAGAATGCAGAAAACAGATCTGACAAGTCCTTGAACAATGTTTCAGCTTCTCATGGCTTGAAATCGTTTTCTCATGTTGGGACTGTTATTTGCTCTAAAGTGATTCTTATGTGAGGGCAAATTCACTGTAACCTTTCCCACACGCCTGCTCTGCAGCATGTACGTGGCTTAAAGAGAAACTTCCATGCTCTGGAAAGCTCACCAGCACACCAGCATCAACTGCAAATTTCCTTCACCACCTTCAAGCTTCTCTTCATTAGTCTGCTCAGAGGTGCCAGTTACCTGCACTAGCTGTGTCCAAAACCAAGCTGCTTTCTCTTGCAAGCCCGTTTTCTCTCCTCAGCTGAGTCTTCACAGACAACTGCAGGAACAGGGGCTGCAGTTCACCCATGAGAGTACATTTACGTAGTGATGCAGACCCTTGCTTCTCTGCTTTTACTCCACTGAGCTAGGCATCAGCTGGTTGCATCCTAAAAGTCATATGTCTCTGTAAGCCCAGGATTATGCCAGGATAAGTCTCCCATGTGGCCACTGCCATACCTGACCAGCCCAGGGCACAGCAAAGCAGGCTTACATCTCTTATGCCTAATACACGGCCTGGGCAGAAGCAGAGGGGATTTCTCAAGGTGCCTACCTACAACTTCAGCTGCATGCTCCACTGACCTGCTGAAGTCCATTCCTCCAGGAGTGCTCAGCTTGACCCCCCTGCGCTGGAGCCCGGGAGGGATTGGTCATGTCCTCTTCATTTCCCCATTCATATAGGCTCTGGGATAACTTCCCACCACGGGGGTACACAGAAGATATATTAACCTCTGTGAGCCCACAGTGCTGTTTTCTGTCACTTTTGCATAAAGTGCGCAAGGTGATGGGGAAATGCCCTGTTTGCGCTCACCCTAAGGACCCACAAAGCAGGCTGTGACAATCTGGCAGTGTGGCCTGGATGCTCCAGGGCTTATGGAAATCTTCTGAAATCTCTTCCTTTTATTCTGATTTTATTCTTCCCACATAATCAGAGCCTTTCTATCCCCTCCTCATCCCCCTCCCCATGCACCTAAAGTGGCTCCTTCCCTCTGGCTTCCAAGAGCTCCCCTCTCTAAGCAATATTTTATCAGGGAAGTCTCAGTTTTGGCACACTTTCTTCTGGGCTCAGCTGGCTGATGTCTTCCCATCCCATGCATTCCTCAGGTCAAAGGTATACCCCAAAATGTACTCACTCCCTCTAACCCAAGGGAAGCATTGGAAATTGTCAGATTTGAGGACAGCAGCTGGATGAGCAAAGACAGCCAAGACTGTAGAGTCCACATGATTAATTTCAGGGAGGTACTTACTGAAATCATGTTAGCTTTAAAACAAAAATAAAGGGGGGGGAGGAGAGAGTTGAAAATTTGGGCTGAGGTTCATGGAAGTTGCTATTTTTATTGAAGTAGTTTACCCATCCCTGGTGGATTTGTGTTATCACAATCATTTCTATGCTGGC
Source organism: Ibycter americanus (assembly GCA_035590275.1). NCBI lineage: Eukaryota > Metazoa > Chordata > Aves > Falconiformes > Falconidae > Ibycter > Ibycter americanus. Next base: position 49,409,819 of record JAVJGI010000040.1, read on the forward strand.
AACAGCCTGCAATGTCAGAAGCACAGAAGTATGATTTCACTGCAGCACTAAGCCAGGGCAGAATCTGGATCATAAAGGAGAAAGTTCTGACTGGAACACAAATAGTTTAAGAACTCACAAATACAGTTTTGGTGAAGTAATTTCTTTTCCTGAAATGCTCCTTCTCCCCACTTCTAGTCCACTTTCGCTATTACATCTCAAGGCCACCTCTTTTGTGCCTTTAGGCACCAGCCTTGGGAAGAGAGGTCTGAGGGTGAATTGCCCTGGGGACAGCAAAACAGGTAGCAGAAAGGGAATAACTTTTACTCTTGGTCTTCAGACAACTGCACTATAATCTTTCCATTTTAATGAGTGAAAGAATGTCATAAAATGCAACCCTCTATACATCTGAGATTCCTGCTGCAGAACCTCACCTACAGTAAAGTCTTTCATCGCTTGAGAAGTAGGTAACAAACCTTCCATAAATGAATGTATGTTTAAGGAGCATAGATGAAAGCAGTACAAGGCAGCAGAAAACTTATGGAAAATATATGTCTCCTGCAATTAGTTTTCCATGAAGGAGGATCTCCTGAGGCAGCAGAATCAAAATGGAAAGACTTGGGTATTGCTGGAAATAGGGGTTTTATTTCGGCATTCAAGAAATTGGTTTGTGCTAAAAGAAACAAAACTCCTATGTAACCTGATGATGATGATGAATAAATTATCTGTGCCCTACAGACCATTTAAAAAACAAAACCTGACTTCTTTTGGTTGATTTCACTTTTTCTGGTGCTGCAAACACAAGTGTCAACTTACATGAAGCGGAAAAGGTGTTTAGTGGTCAGGAAACATGTTCTTTCTAGTGTACAGGGAATGCAACTCTCACGCAGAAATAGCCCACCAAAAAAAACCCCAAAAAACTTCATGATTTATTATTTGGATTTACAAGCATGACAGCTGTTACCTTTTGTAAAAAAACCCACTTTTACATCGTTGCAGAAACCTATAAATATCAAAGAGCAAAAAGCAAGGTTTTGCTATCTTGCAACAGCAAAGTAAACTAAGGAGTGGGTTGGGGAAAAAAAGCCCTATATATCCATTTCTGTTTCTGATAAGCTGCAGGAAGGCGCTGTGCTCACATTATGTCTGAGTGACCTTCTTAGCATGGCCAACCTAAGCTCAGTTCCTCTAGAAGTGACACTGTTGTGTGTCATGACACAAACTAACAGGTTCTGCCACTAAAATACGGGCTGCCTCAAAGAAGTTTATTCAACATGGTGCTTAAAAGAGCAATGGCAGATGGCAGCTTATTGCAGTTGCAGCATAGTTGAGCCACAGCTCACAAGGGTAAGAAATCTTGAGAACAAGCTTTTGCACCAGGGCCTTCAGGAACAGAGTGCAGCTTAACCTAAAAGTTAGCAGAGATATCTCTAAACTAATGCAAAGTGCAAAATCCAGGAAATCCTACTGTGAGGAACCAAACAGCTCGAGGACTTCCACAGGCATCTGTCAGAAATACTCAAGATGAGAAGCCTTGGGTGAGAGGGCAGATTAATTCCCTCCTAGTTGTGTTTTTCTACCATTCTTCTTCACTAGGACACAGGGAAATTCTTTACCACCACTAAACAGTCATGTTCATACTGCAGAGTGGCTATTTTTTTAATAAATATTGCAAGAAACCTTGTGTTAACATCTTTAGGATTATGAAATAGTAATATAAAAGACAAATGTATACTTTTAAAGTCATATATGCTGTCAGTACCCTAGGGTACTGAACAATTTTATCATGAAATAATGAAAAATGAACATATATGACAATAAAAAAACCAGCTTTGATTTCTTGACAGTTACCATCCACCATCTATAGGTATGTAACACAATTGTGAACAAAGCAGTAAAACAGACACTATGCACCACAGGTTTTTTCATTGTTTTTCAATAAGTTCACAGATTTCTTCTAAACTGACAGCAAATGTAACTTGAGTCGTATGTCTCTAACATTCTGCAAAAAGCAAAGCACTTTCGTAGATGAAGTAGAAATAGAGTGGCTGAGGTAACCTAGCAGATATTTGGGGGTCATAACATGAAACTTCAGGCCCAGAATGCAGAGTCACTTCACTTTATTGAGATATATTCCCTTTATTGCCTTAATGTAAAAGCTATTGAAGCAGCTGCTGAGTACAAAACTGAGCTGACGTACCAGACAAGCCTTAGTGTCAGAGTGGGCTGGAAGAAACTTTTTTTTTTAATATGGGTCACATTTGCATTACATCAACAGTAGTCACTCATCAAATCCCAGCTAATATGATTTGGGAACATGTCAGAGCTACTATAATAATACAAACATTTAGGCTGCATTGGGAATACACTAAACACACAATAAACTATTCCGAGTACAAAAACAATGTGGGCAGTTTCCTAGCTGAATCAAAACTAACAAGAAAATAAGGAATTGAACCAAAAAAAAAAAAAAAAGTAGCAACAAATCTGGTGTAACAGCTGCACAGCAAATACGTTAATAATGTAAAATCCTTGGGTACATCAATCCACCCACTCCTTTCTTAATGTTTTCCTGTCACATAATGGTTAATTCTCACAAAACTACAACAGTCACCTACAAAACTCTGTTACAAAGCCATTCCCACTGAAGAGCACAAATACAGCCCGACTTGCAAACAGCAAGGGAAGCTAATAATAGGGTACCAGAGAAGGTGCAAAAAGCTCTCATCTCTTATGAGCTGCTGAGTCTTTTTATTCAAATTATATTTCATATATATGTGGCAGGAAGAACGTAGGTGGTTTCTTTGACCCTGGCTGATCCGAGGACCCAGGTGTTTCTGATAACAGCAGAATCCTTTTGTCCTCATAACATTTCATGTCTCTTGCTTCAATATCTGGTTTCTTGCTAAACATTTGCCTTGAAATCTGTCCCAACAGTGCAGAGCAGTATGATCCCTCGCCACAGCAGCTATAAGGTAGCGTGCAGGGGTTAGCTCTATTACCACAGGGTACAACTTCCCCAAACTCCGCTATCCCCCGACCTCGTAAAGAAAAGTCAAAGCCTACTGGTTTCTCGAGAGGCTCTCCATTAGCCTTCCTTTCTGCATTAGGCCACGGGGAGGTAAAAACAAGTTTCTCACTGCAGGGACAACAGGAATCAGAACAGCAGTGCTCTCTTTGGGGAGACAGCTTGTTTATAACACAAAATTATCTCAAAGACTTTTAAAAGGTGAAGAGAGAGAACAAAGATTGGACTGCATTACTACACTGGTTCTCAAGATGAAGCTACTAATAGTTGTACTATTAGAACAGAAAGGAGAGAAGAAAAAGGTTGGTTATATTTTAAAAAAAGGAAATGTGATAAAAGGCACACCCACAAAAGGCTGGAAAACAAAAAGCCTGCAAATACTCAGTTCTTTCAGTGAACAACACTGAGTCAAAGATAATCATGGTCCTTGGACTGACTCTTCCCTGCACACTGCCTTTATTATCTCCTGTTTTTGCAAAGGTTTTTCTCTTCCCTTTCTCAGCAGATGTTGCTACAGGCAAAATCAGTGTCTTCTTCACCATTTGCAGGAAATTACAGCGCTAGACATCACTCCATTCACAAATCGTGGCTCCACAATGAGTACAATGATGTGAAGCCTGAGTAGCCCAACTGGTTTTAATTTACATCAGGTAACTGGATTTGCAGTTGTGCCAATGGGAACAGTACCTGGCCCAGAGAGCCAAGCCATAACAGGTGGGAAGAAGTTTGGAGAGAGTTCATCACCAGGGATATGAGAAATGTGCGCGTGAAAACAGTTTAGTCAGCAATCAGTCACCTCTAATTTTATTTTTTTTTAACCACAATGGGTTTATCCAAGAGCCCTGTAGACTTTAATCTGGGTACATTATGCAATCCTGTCTACTACTGCATTAAAAGGCAGGTGTATTCAGAGACATGCATGCAGAGATCATTCGCCATCTCTGAATCACGGAGATGTTTCTGCTGGCTTTTTGCTCTGCCACCTGTACACTCATCGTTAAGTCAGAGAACAGACCCGCTGGCTGATCGTACAAGTTCAGAAAATCAAAGCCAGGCAGACGATGGCGTGGGAGGTTGAGCATGAATTGTTGCAGGGCTCTGACTAACGCTCCAGCAGGGAAGCACGCAGGAAGCTGTGCAGAGCCAGGAAGGACACTGCCCCGGTGCTTCCTTTCTGCCACTTCAAAAATATCGACTAACAGACCTCTTTAAAAAAAAAAAGTGCTTTGGACAGATCCTGACGTTAGCTCTTGGCCTTTGCCTCATATTATCTTACCAAAAAATAGAAGGAAAGTACTGCAAGTAGTTAATAGCTTTTCTTAAACAGGATGCTGAGGATAGTGATTACAAGGCACTCTGTAGAAGACTTTGAAACATGCAAGCTGTGTATTCAGTCTGGGCATGAATGCAGTTTGTACAAGGCCTTGTTACTGTTTTGTGAACACAGAATACCGTGTTTTCTTTTATTTGCTCCCTTCCTAGTCCCTCTTCATGTACTCTCTCTCCACGTATTGTTTTAAAAGAGAACGTCAAACAACAAAAAATAGCCTTTGTACTGGTTATACTGTATGCAGTCATTTGTGTTGTCTTTAGTTTTGGAGTTCACAGAGACTGTGTTATCCCAAAGTCAGAGCCACACTGAAATCTTGGTTTGAGACAAAGCCACCGAATCAATCTCTGACCTTGAGCAAGGTACTTGATCTTCCTGTGCTTGGATTAGTCATGTTATAAAACTCGGTAAAAAGCAGCACCCCAATGAAATACAGATGCTTCATCAGAGATGAAGCTATCTTCCATAAATAACACACATAGAGGCACACACACAAGAGGGTCTCATACTTTCTTGCCTCATTTTGGTAGCTGCTTTGCTAAAATTCTGCACAGCTCCACATCTGTCCTAGTAGTATCAGCATATTGAACTTATGTACAAAGGCATATCTGATTCACAGCTGAAAAGTAGCCCTGATAAAATTCAGCTTTATGCAACGTGCCATCATAAGCCTTACTGAGCACTTAGTGTAAGCCATTGCAAGCAGGACTTAAAGTAGCAGGAAGCTTGAACTTCAGAAACGGCAGCTCTGTAATTGCTCCTTGTTTTAAAATTGATAGGTTTGACCTTTTACATTTATCTTCTGTGGTCATTAATCAGTTCTGAGATGAAGTTGCAACATGCTAATCCCTTTCACTATTCATTTTTAGTTAAAATTTTGATCTTGCACTTTGTTTAGTATTCCACACAAGGAGTGGGGTGAAATGGTCCCCAGGAGCCTGACAATACACACATAGCAAACCAAGGGCCAGGCATTCATTGTTAAATTAATTAACAGAAGCACACACCAAATTATATCGTCTTTTAAGGTTGTAAAGGGATTTCACTGCTACCTACCAGCTACCTCCAGAAAAAGCTTTAGGACTTATAAACACTATTCCAGCCACTGTATTCCCTGCAAAATTTCAGACAGAAAACCTCCAAATCCTTCTTCACAAATTCTTGAATCACAGACTCTTTGATCAACATCAATTGTACCATTCAAGGATTTTTGTAAATCCTGAGTGCCTTGGGAAATGCAATGTACATGTAGCAAAAAGGCTACCTAATGGCCATATGGAATGTAGTTTATTCTTGCCCACTTGCAAGTAACATAGAAATGCCTGTATGAAATGTCTCTGGGGGCCTGGCGTGAGACAGATGAAAATTCAGGAAATGGGTAGAGAGGGGAACAGAGTAGTAGCTTTGAATGTTGAACTACCATTCACATCAGCAGGACTTTGAGTCAAAAATGAGGACAGAAATGGATTATCACCTTTTATAAAGAGCAAAGTCTATGACATGATTTAAAGCTTGCATCATAGGTGCAATCAGACTTCAGTGTATGCATGCTACACTATGCAGGGCTGCACACAGAGAAGATCTAAGCAGACTTTAGGAACCCTAATAATCTACAAAGCCTCAGTGCATGACCTTCATATATTTTTTCAACCAAAAGCTATCTAAAAGAAGGAGCATTAAAAACGTTTGATGCTGATTAACCAGGTCTGACTGTAATTAAGTTTATGAATAGAGAGAAAAATGCAAAATTTTATTAACTGTGGAAGGAATGTTAGGTCCTTAACTGCCCAGCAAGTTTGTGAAGACAAAGGAGATCAGTTTACAAGGGTTAAGTAAACATAATATTTTATATTACAGTTCAAATGAATCCAATTTCAACAAGACTGTGTAAGAGTCTAAGAATTGGTTTACCAGATTGAACATTTTTATGAACATTAAACCCCATTACATTGCTCTGAAGTACAGCTACTGAACAGCCAGAGCCACATAAAGAAACCATTTGTTTCTTAGCCCTATGGCTGGATTGCTTCTAGCCTCCTTGCTATTCATGTCTGGTGGGTTCCCTGTATTTATTTTTACACGCCTACGTGTTGTGCATTTTGTATTCCTTTCAGTTTCTGAGGCCATGTCAAAACAAAATGCATTCCTGAGTGGGTCAGCATAGGAATAGCCACACCAGACATTAACGTAATAACTTGATGCTTACTGCAAATCTGAGAAAAGTAACCAGCTGTTGTGAAACACAGATTTCTGGTAAGGGAAGGAGGTAGTACATGAACACAGTGCTCTGAAAAGTGCTGGTTAAGCAGTAACTGACCTTAAGGTTCTTTATTTACCTACAGAATAGACATACATTTATAGCCTCCTCATTCTGTTTAGCTGATCACTGGCTCTGATGAGACTGCAAACAAAGCTGCCAATTAGCACTAATTATGATAGCAATATTTCATTCAGATTGACGAGTCTTAACCACTGAACTGCCTTGGAGAGGAAAAGTCCTTTTAAGCACTTTTCAGAAGATTTCCAGCACCCCAAAGAACTGGAGCACAGATATTACAAGCATGTATCCAACACTAATAGGTCATCATCTGAGGGAAAATAAGCATTAGATAATGGACATACTGTTATACAGCATGACACAAACAGCGTGGATCCTGTGTGCCTCCTGTAGCATGCAGAATGGTTCCCCTATCAAACCACAGCTACCTCTGCATAACACACAGCTCATTAGGAGCCGTAAAATTCAAACAGCCTCCATCCTGCAGCTGATCATTCCTTTTCTGCACAGCTGCTGGTATGACAAGCATTATCAGTTGTCTTGGCTTTACTGGGGCCGTGCCTGTGTCATGGCCAGCACAAAATAGCTGAGGCAAGCCACTTTGGTGAGAGCTGATGAGCCAAAGGCTGCCCTGACGTACGCACCAGAGGCTAGTCTGTTGAAGCCTATGTCAAGGAAAAAAAATTACCTTGAGCGTTTTGAGATATAGTTTTTCACAGCCAAATTACAGGGCAGATAAGCCTTTAATGTACCTCATGAGCAAAGCGCACTAGTCCAGGACTAAGGCTATTGGATGAAGAAAATCAAAGAAACGAACAGGTGTGGGTTGTACCACAGGCTTAGCCACACCGGCTCAGGTCCCACTGCCCCAGCAGCAGCTCTGAATGTGGCTGTCCAAGGCCATACCTGGTCCAGCACAGGGATCTGTTTGGATATACTCTGAGAGAAAATCAATGTCACCACCAGCAGCTGCTCACACCAGGAAGCAGACGTGTTTACTGCACCTGAAACACAACACTTGGCTTCTCAGGATGTGTAAGTAACAAATTTGTCAGGTGAGCCAAAAGGGATCCTCCCCTTAGGCAGGCCAGCAGAAATGAATATCAGGCTTGTCTCATTCAGGACTGACTCTTGCTGCCCTTGCACTGAAAGGACACATTGTGAGAAGTGAATTAATACACTGGCATCTGTATTAGCTACGTTTAAACCACCCGGACCATGGACAGGATTGCCCATACCATGTATCCAGAAAGGGAAATGCATGGTTTTGTTTCATGATGGGTTGTGGCTCTTCCTTGTTCTCCTCAAGGCTCCACGGGAGCAGGTTGGTGATGGGCAGGCTGCCTACCTGCATGGCAAGAGCAGGGCTGGGAAAGGGTCCAAAATCCAAAGTGGAGCTAGGGAGTAACCCAGTGACTGAAGGTCTGGTTTGACCAGGAAAAGTTCAGCCTTCCCAGTAAAGAAGATGAGTTGCAATAAGAGTGGGTGGGTAGGGTGGGGCGAGAGAAAGCTTGAGAGAACTGAGCCCAGATGACTCCCACACTCCAGAGAGCTGGAGACTGGGAGACGTCCTTTCTGGAAAGCAGTGTGCTGGGGTGTGCAAGTAGCAGAGAAAGACATTGCTCCTTGTAGAGATGGGTGGGAGCTGCAATATTTGGACTCCAGTTTTCAATACCACCAAGTACAGAACATGTATGGGTCTGAGCGTGTGGACCTAACAGACCCATCTTAATTTCCTAAGAGTTGTAAAGGCAAAGTTTTAGCAACATAAAAGATAAAATATAATTTGGAAAACCTGCGTTTCTGGGGGAGGCAAAGAGGCATGCCTTAGCTTTCAGGGGGAAAAAGCTGTTTTGGCAAGGGCAATAATTAATGAGCCAGCATCATTTAAAGGGGGCATAAATATCTGCATCTCAGAAACATTTGCCACCTTCTCCACACGCCCCTTCCCTCTGTTTTTTCCCTTCTCTGCAGTCTCCTCTCTCACGCGCTCTTTTGCTCTCCCCTCCTCTCCCTGCCTGCCTGCCTATCATCTTGCTCTAATTGTTTCCAGATTTGTGTGGGAGGTCAGGGCCCGGGAGTGCTGCTTCATGCCAAGTTTATAAACAGAGCAGTGTTTCCAGATGGCCACTGGCTCCAGCCTGGCTAGCAGGTTGATTGGGACCAGAATAACAACAGGTGGAGAACAGACAATGAATTCCTTGACACTTATTTTACTCCCTCTGTTTTTTCCCCCATTCCCTCCTCCCTGCATCCACCACAGCTACCACCAGCAGACCTTCAAGCTCTTGAATCAGGGCAGGGAGTCGGGACACGGGGGAGGGAGAGAGGAGGAGAAATGATGGAAGAAAGTGCAAGTGACTTCCTTGACTGAAGAAACGGCAGGGCAGGAAAGGAGACACGCTGCTACTTCCCTGCCAGCCGTTACCACTGCTGTTAATTAAGGTGCTCTTCAAGCCACCATGGAAGAGACCCTCAGAGATGAAATAATAATGCAGAATAAACAAAATATCTTGCACAAATAGAGAAAATGATAAAATTGATTTAACAATGCTCCTTAGGCAACTGCATGCTCTCAGTTATTGGCAAGGCAGCCTGGGCCACCAAGCCCACTGGCAACGACGACACATCTGCAGCCACAGGGAGCTCTGTACTCTATTTTTCCAGACAGAGTTAGTCCCCCCCAGGCTCCAGTTTGTTACACTCCCCCCCCCAGTCTCCTGCCTTTCCCAGTCTCTCTCGCCTCCGAGCTGATGTTTTCTTCCCACTCTCCACACCAAATTCCCACTTTCCTCATCAAAAGTTGTTTATAGAAATGATGGGGCCAGGGAAAAGAGGTTCTGCAAGGCAGTAGCAGAGGTGCTTTTCTTTCTATTTTCTTGCTCATCCCAGTGAATTTGCAGGCGTTGTTTGGCACAACTGCATTGCTCCAATGACTTGGATTAGAGCAGACCAAAAGGTGGCCACAGATGACCCAAAACTGCAGTAGGTTCAGATTCGGGAGAAGCCTCACTTCAGCTGAAGGACAAAGAGGCATAAATTAAAGCAGACAACGGCCTTGATTTTGGGCCTACAGTAACATAAAGGCAGACTTTATGTGCATACAAGGAGTATAGTCAACCCCTACTACCATATTGCTCCTGGAAATCCCAAAAGGAAGGCAGATCCTGGGAGCAAATGGAGAGAAAAAGACAAGGTCAAGAAAGAGACAAGGTCAGAGAAGTAAAGCTAAACTTTCAAAGCCCAGGCTGCTTCAAGCTGTGGTAAAACTTTTAGGAAGACATGAACAATAACCCATCAGGACAAATCTGCAACAGTGTGTTTTGGTTCTGGTGGATGTGACTGCCACCTCCTCTGTCCCCAAAGAGACCACCGGGATGCACGAGCTGAATGCAGTTCCAGCTGTACACTGGAATGCTGGGACTCAGCTCCTCCTCGCTGAATCTCCCAGGGATCCATATGACTGGGAGTTCAACTTCAGGAGATGGTGAAAAGGGAGTGAAAGAGGTACTAATAAGGGAAAATAAGGAGAAACAGTCTTCCAGATTAATTCATTTTATATTCCCAAATGGCAAATGTTCCTATTTCCCTGCTGGCCCAGTTCTGCACTCCTTAGTGTAAGACAGCAGAACCATTAAGAAGCGAATCTGTGAATTATCAAAAAACATTATAATCTCAACTGAATTAATGAGTAATGAGACTAAATTATTAAAACTGCTGGATAGGTTCAACAAACTTGTTATACACAAGAGAAAGAAAAAAGGGTAAAAAATTCTGTCCATTTCCCGCTTGTGCTTGCATTCTCCAGATGATTGAATTTACACTAGGATGAATATCCTAGAAATAAACCCATAGAGAAGTATTAGGATTGCGAAATTAAAAGTTGCTGTCTTAAAAATATTATTCCTTAAAAAATCAATGGCTGCCTTCAGCTGAACGTTATCCAAAGTTTTTAATTAACCCAAGAATTGTTTATTTTCTATTTGCTGCACTCCTTACACGTAGAGAAATTGAAAAGGCAGTGAAATGGCATACACAGTCTCCTCTGTTCAAATAAAGTGATTAGTAAACTGACTGAATTACTCACATGGGTGAAGCAGACAGGATTTACCCTGTTCAATATTAATAGCATATTTTCTTATTTGTAACCTTATATTCAGATCCTTAATGGTTGACATGTACCTTGGATTGTCTGTAAAATACCCCAAAAAAACATTTTTGGCATAAGTGTCAGTGTGAAGGCAAACTGAAATTTAATAAGACTACAGTTTGCTGCTACTCAGAAAGCTTTTATACAAATGGTGTGTGAAAAGCAAGCGTGATTTAAAAAGCATTTGCTAATATTTGCAATGCAAAAGACTTCAAATTCTTGCATATGAATACCTGGAAGCAGATTTGGAAGCATTTAGGGGTTTTCATGAATGTCAGCAAATTGTTAACAGGTTTTTATTTTCCTGGAGAAATTTCATGACTAGTCTTAACTGTCAAATTTTATGCTGTGTAAGTTCTACATCTACAAATAAACATAAAAACATATTAAGCCAGTTAAAAAATCTTTGCAGTTTCAAAGCTTCTTATATCTCAGGATCTCAAAATACTTTAAACAAACACTGTGCCTAATCCTAAGGATTGGTTTAAATGAGGTCACTCAGCACCTCTTAAGTAGATGCTTTGGATATTTTGCCAGAGTGAACTTTAAAGATAGATCATTTTATGGCAATAGGGTAAGCTACAACAGTGTGGAGATTCTCCCAGTTTCAGACTGTAAATTCTTTGGGGCAGAGAATGGCTTTGACCATGTGTTTAGGCAGTAAAGTCTTGATTTTACTGACAATTCTGGACATAACAAATGCAAATAGAATAACAAAAAAAAAGAATAAGAAGTACTGAAGACAAGATGCTTACCAAGGCAGGATTTGGGTCTGATAAAAAATGGTAATTCTTATGTTCATATGACTTCCAAAACTCTACTCGTGCACAAAGTTTCCAATTATTTGTGGAGCATTATTGGGACTGTAGACTGATCATTTTTCACGTGGACTAACACCACTGCTTTTGGCACAGCACTATGTTTTGTATAACTCAGAAACCCCAGGCCATGCCTTTCCCGCGCTGCTCCTGTGTTCTACAGAAATCTGTGTACCAGGTTTTTCAAAAAGCAGTGCAGTTCAATGTTTGTTTCATAGAGGTTTTGCAATATCTGTGTTTCTGCTGAATGGAATTATCCAACTCTGACATACCAAATCCAGGATAAGGAAACTTGAGATTTGACTGTGCACCAAACTCTAAATTTCTATAGCGAAGGTATATATCTGATGATGAACTATGGATACTTATTTGCAATCTCGTTTCTCTTTCAGCAGCACATCATTGACTGTGATGACTAGAGTCACTTGTGGACCTCTCTGTGGAAACAAGGCAAATAACATTTGTATTTAAACCAACAAAGAACAACTTTCAATAGGTGGAAAGCTGAAGATAAGCAGAATTACTAGCATAAAGTGATTCTATTAAGGAGAAGAGTTTGTCTGCATAATGCTGATTTGCAGTGTTGATGTCCACATGAGCACAGCATGATAAGCAGGTGTTTTTGTTCTGGATGTGACTCCTTGCTTCTTTTCACACCCAGGCAGCACGGTGGGAAATGCCAGGGAGTCTAGCTTCAGTCACTGGCTCAGATATCAAGTTAAGATTGAAAGGTCAGGTTCTGGGAATCCACATTGCAGAAGCTTTATATGTAAATGTAAGCAGAAGAATTCATCTCACCTAACTGCCTAAGTCTTAAACATCTACTGAAAGATGCTTAGATTACAGGTGCTTCTTCTATAATCAGCAGAGACAGACATCTCCACAGGCATCTTCAGTGGAAGGATCTTTCACTCGCACACTGTTGACTTGTGGTTTAACCACAACAGAAGTTAAGGACAGAAGGACTTCAGAAAACTGAGATAGCTAGATACATAAGTTCTTTTAGATGCTAAAATAAATTCCGCTCCAAACCTGGCAACAGCTTTCTGGACTTTGTCAAAGATTAAGCTCTTCACACAGACATAGCTATTGAGACCTACTGGTGCAACAGCATTTTCAAATGTTGAATGTTTCTGAAAATTCCTGCTATGGAAAGATTACATAAATGCTTCCTGAAATATAGCCTATTTAGTAAAGAGGTGCATACCTGACCTAATGTTCCTGAAAAAAAACCAGCTAAGCTTCTCCTCACACAAGTTTTGAAACACCTCAAACCAGAATGAAGTTATTTTTCCCTTCAAGAAGTTGGCAGGGTAGTGAAAAGTCTTGTGTGAAGGAGGTGAGAAATACCGTTTCTAAATGCTGAGAAAACCAAGTAAACTGTCCACAATGACAACCCATATTCAGTGACTGATTATTTATTATGCTAGTTTGAACCGCTACTCTAAACCACTGATATAGGAAGAGCTGTGACTGAAGGCAGGAGAACACGCAAATATTGTTCATAATTTTTCCTCTAAATTTTTATATTAAATTGGAACTCATGTTTGTGCATTTACAGAGTCCACTCACAAATATTCAAGTAGTTGGGTGCACTCTCCAGAGCGTTCAGAGACTGCAAAATATGGCCCTGTAAGAGGACCACTGTAAAGCCTCTGAACCAGTTCAACACATACACATCCCTCATAAAAGCTTTTTTTCAGGAAGCACCTTACAAATTCAAATAAACACACAGAGGATGAGATAACTGGACTGAGTAAGTCAGCTTCATGTGACGGTGCCCACTGGCCGTTACTCTGAAGAGCAGGCTGCAACTTTGGGCCCTAAACTACTGGATTTCTGGACCTCTGACAGCCAGAGTCCAGATTCCCTGGGCAGAGAGGCACAACACGGTCTCAGTGGGACACCACAGTCCATCCCAGGTGGTCTGAGAGTTACTCAGTATGTGCAGCAGGTCCCGGAGATAACTATGGCACTTATCCCAATTTGTATGTTTTGAAAGGTGTGTAAATGCTACAAGCAATCTCATTGTGAGGAGTCCTGCTAATATATATAGGATTAATTAATAACAGACATTCTTCTGCTACGTTTTCTATGTAGGAGCTCAATCAAGTCACCTCAGGCTGTTTTTGTGTTCTGTTGTTTGTCACCCTAAACACAGGAGAGCAAACACATCAAATACACTTGACCAAAACAGAGAGCATCTTAAATGAAAAGCATGTAATGACAGGGGCTGCTCCATCTCAGGAAAAAAGCAGATTAAAGAAGCACAGGGAGAGAGATTATAACTATGATCACTGAACATCAGACGTAGCAAGTACACTTAGTACAAAAGGTGACAGTGAACTGTGGATTGCAGGGAACCTAACTGGCGAAATTTAGATAAGAGATTTTGCTCCACAGAAATTTATTGATCATGAGGTCTGAGCAAAAGGAATTGCCTGGGAGATTTTTCCTGCATGTTTAATGAGATATTAACGGCAAGATTTTGTCAAAAATATGTGAAGAAAAGAAAAAATTGTGCTTTATTCACTCTAAATTGTAATACCTATATAAATATTAACATGATAGAATAACCTGCTCCAACATTTTCATCTGTGTCAGTATAATTGTTGCACTGGATTGCTCTTTTGCTCAAGAACACCATAGTATGTCTATTTGCACATCTCCTACTGCCATACTTTGTAGTGACACAAGACTCCAGCTCAAGGAATAAGTTTGTGGCAACATTCTGCGGTATGTAGTGTCATAAAGGCATATTGATATGAATGCAATTTTGTAAAAAAATATTACAATGAACCTCAAATGTTAATTGTAATCCCCTACTTGTTTTCTGATTTAACTGCAAGTATAGTGGTCTGGAAACTACTGGCAAGTACTGACTGTATATTAACTAGCACTATGCTGTTCTTGTACCTTTTGCGCAGAACATATTGACATCAATGGAGTTCTACCTAAGAGCTGCTGTGATATCAGGGACTGCACAGTGAAGCCCTAAGGTAAGCCACTAATGTCTGTAAACCATTATAATACTAATACTTTGCCTAAACGATAGAGCCTAAAAGGTCTAATAGATCAACACGTTCATCTGTCTGCCAGAGAGCTGCCCATGTTCTGAAACTTCACAACAATCCAAAGGAGAGCAAATAACAGTAATTAAGAAGAAAAGAACAACGTAGTTGTTGCACTGGAGTTGGTCTCTGAAACAAAGCAGAATTTAGCAGTTAAGTGAAGCTATTAACTGCATCTTTATTACTATGCAAAGGCAAGTAGCAACTGTGTAATTTAAATAGGTCCATTATGTAACATTTTTTTCTAATTCATTCCTGATCTGCTAAACTAATCGCTATTTTTTAAGGGGTTTGAAAATGAATTAAATGGATGAAAAATTCAGCTGAAAGCCAGGATTATTTAAGGAATGAAGAACAATAGGAAAGCATGACAAGGAAAGATCAGCCATTTGACAATGAAGCAACATCCTGAGCCTGAAGCAAAATATTATTGAGTAAGCATCTGAGAAAATGTTTTATTTCTTCACCCAGGATGCATTCTCTTTCCTCTTTCTCCTCCCCTCCTAGCAGTGGAGTTTGACTTGGTGTTAACCTAGAGAAGTTTAACTTGGGGTTTCCTAGATGGGACTAAGAACTCCATTTGTTGAGTAGCTCTGTAATTCCATGTCCTATATTTATAGTGTACACTGGAAGTCACAGTTTTATCAAATATGGGCACTGAATGCAGGCAGCTACCTGTGGGCTGTAGGACCCCTAAATGCCCTTTACAAGTCAATGGAGAGAAAGAGAGACACTGCAACAGCTGACAATTCAAAGAATCAAAATGTGGCTGACCTTCTGGAGGTCTCTCATCCTCTGCTGATTGTAAAGGAAACCTGAAATAGGTACACGCTTAACACAGGTGGCAAAAGTTAGGCAGGATGATTCCCATCCAACTTTGCATGTTCTCATGCTTTTACAACTCCTCCTCCATACCAGAAGTGAAGGTTCAAAAGGTTCTTCTCTCCACAACGTTTGTTATGTGGGTTTCAAAAGCTATTTCTACCACAGTTTTCCAGGCAGCATGAGCAAGGATATTTATCTGGTTACAATGCTAGGTTCTTCCAAATAATGTCTTGTCATGTAATTATTAGAAAAGAAATGTCTGTCTGTCAAATAATCATGCTGCAATCATGCAGGCCCTAAGATTTTTATCCTAAGATAAAAAGGCAACCCTAAGACACCATGGTGCTTATCAGGATATAAGGAATTTTCAGATTATTTTTTGATCGTATGCACTAAGCCTTTGCAAGAGTGGTGCAGCACTGTCAGTTAATTTAGTGCAGCATTTCAATAATGGAAGTCAAGGACTTTTGAAGATTTGGAAAATATATTGAAAGGCTATATACTTAAAACTAACACCTTTTCATTTAGGCATGTAAAACTAGTGTTACCCTTTTATCTAATTTCCTGCCCCTTTTACTAGCGATTCTGTTACAGCTCTTTTCTGTTAGGAACTGGTGGTTCAGTAGTTCAGTGCACCAGAAAGTAATGTAATATTTTGCAAGTTTTGTTGGAAAAGTAATATAGTGGTGCTATTACTAATGAGGAACATACTCATACTACAACTGGACTTTACTTTAAAAAATTAATGAAAAATAGCAAGTACAGCTCTGCCCACTGTTACACTTGTACAATCCTTTGCAATTAACCTAAAGATACAACTGAGTCGTGTGGCTGCACTGAACTTACTAAAAAGTACCAAGTTTGAACAAACTCACTTACAGGAATAATTTAGACTCACACATTTCAGTCATGTCCTGCATAAGAAATCTATCATATTTTCTTAGTCGGTAGACAACAGGATTAGAGATTGGTCCAGCTTGGAGCCCCAGCCAAAATGCATTTTATAGAGGTTCAAAACACAAACCTGATCCCAAACTAATTAGATTCTCCCTCACAAAAACACAGTTTCCAAGACTCATTTCTTCCTCCAGAAAAATCTGAGCAGAGGATAATTCTTTAGAAAATTGCAATTCTTATTTGTATAACTCAATTTAAAATTTATAGAGAAAAAAATCTGGCCTGACAATTATTAAATCATCATTTGATGATCACTGAAATTTGTTGGAATCTTTCTTTAATCTTGGGCATTTAAAAGCCCTTGGGTTTGATGTGTTGTGTTTCAGGACACCTGAAATGACTGCAATTACCGTGATTGGAATTTCACCTGCCTGATAATAATAAATTGTATTTTTGCAACAATTTTGTGGGTAGGTTCCTTTCCCTCTTCCTTAACTTCATCTTTAAGCTCTTTTTTCACATCTACTATACTACTTAATGCCTGCATTTTTATTCTTGTGGTTTTATTTCTACTTTTTTCCCCTTTTTCCCTCTACTTCGTTCTTTTTCTGTTCTTCATTTTTGCTTAGTCTAACATTTATTGTGGTTTATTTTTAGGATACATATATATGTGGTGTGGAATTATAATCTGAACATTTATATACTGAGTATATGTTTTTGTTGGAGAAATACATAATTGACGACTGTTCTTATTCTTCTGAGAAATGCCAATAACAAATGGCAGGCCCCAGTTCAATGGATCCTCTACTGCTTTAACAGAGCAAAGCACCAAAAGCAGGCAAAGGAAGTACAATAGGATAATTTTTTTAAAGTACAACAGTTTATCTTGGGGTAAGAAATACTGCAAATGTTGGTGCTTGACTGTTTTGCATCTGTCATAATCTTATGCTGAAATACCATTCAAGTGTTAATAATATATTTTGCAAAAAACATGGAACAGATATACTGTAAATAATCATATTGAGAGGAAATAACACACTTGAATCTGGAAATTCCTTTTTGACTTCTAGGCAGATTTCTCAGTTTATTTAGATGTTAAAGAGATCTATTGCCCTTTAAAGTACAGTATTAATAGCTGGGTTAGTTTAACTGCCCTTTTCCCACACATGTTTTTGCAGACTAACACCTACTGATACAGTTTTCAAACGCTGAAATCTCCTCTGATTCTTAAAATGTTCTTCTGTCTTCATTTCTGCATGGTGGTCGCAGAGCACAAAGCCTACTGGAATAAACGGTTTGTGAATGCAAGGTCCACAGGTTTTGCTGCTGCTTGAGTACACACGTAGGTCCCAAAGTTGCATTTGTTTAAAAAAACCCACAGTGAGCTAAGGCCTCTTTAAAAATTGATTATTATTTGCCATGGCCAATTCTCTTTTAAATCTAATATAACTGGATAGGATTCAAAAGAAGTGTTACAGAGTGAGTAACTGAGTAAGGATAGACAGAGGCACATATTTAAAGTGAGGCACCCACATGAGCCAAAGGGATGTACCAATACACAGTCAGGCTCTGGTGACCTTATTGGCACCACTCAGCTCTACTAAATTTTTTACTTTTACTTTTGCTACATTAATCCACAATGTTTATTTTTTCACAACTGATCTTTGTTGTTAGATGCAGAATATCTACTGTGAAGTAGTAGTTTCCAAAAGAGAGGACTGGGGAAGGGGAAGGTTGTTGCGTTTTGGAAGCGGGTTGTTTGTGTGTTTGTTTTCTTACAACTGGCAAAACCCCAGCAGCTATTCTCCAGAAATTTCACAAGAAGCATTCATATGGGCAGGAAGTCTACTGGCAAGAAATGGTAGATGAAAGAGTTATGTACTGCTGAATTACAGTTTTGCACCTGCACATTGCTTAAGTTGGAGAACATGTTACTAATATAATCAAAAGAGCATAACTAGTAGGATGCATAGGCATCTACCAAGGAGATTTCATTTTGAGACTTCATGGACATTTTTGGCATTAGTGCAAAACAAGGAGTTGAATCAATTTCAAATGTGCACTAAATGGAAAGGGGAACAGAAAGCAGTTAATTATTATCAGGATACCACATTTAAAATTAAGATGAGAACTGTGTAAATGAGCCCAGACCAGTCAACTGGAGGTCCAGGGACACAAGTGGGATTACAGGCAGATGTGCCCAGTAAGTTAGGTCAGAGAAATCCTGCTTCAGATTCACTCACTGGATTCTGTTTTATTTCTACTTTATTTATGGAGAAACCATTTTTTTTTTCCCTCAGGGTCATTAAACTTAGACTGGAATAGAGCTGTTCAGAAAACTCCTATGGAACATTTTTTGGGGTCAGGATTTGGTAATTCATTGAAATCAAAATATTTCCAATGCATATCAAAACATATCAACAAAATTTCAAAATAAGTATTGTCCCAGTTTTGAAACCTGGAAGCCCTGAGGTCTCTAGTTCAAAGGTAGACTACTTGGTGGGCCATCCTGCAATGACAGGCCATCAATCCTCTACCCTGGCAGTCAGAGGATTGAGCAATGTTCTGCCAGCTAGGCAAGACTCCTCCAGAGCCCTGCAGGCTTCCAGAAGAACTTAGCCAAAATCCAACTGTCCCTGCAAAAAGTTTAGATTTCAGTCAACTGCCAAGGTCTCTCTGAAGTTTGCCAAACAGCTTTACTTTTGAGACTGGTTCCATCAGCTTTCTGTGTAGAAATGTTGGGTTTTTGCAAATAAATAATTTCACCCCAAACAAACCATTTTATCTACCTCAGTAATCACCTAGATCATGCAAAATGATGCACCAGCCCTGGGTTTGTCCCTGGACCCATGATGCTAGTTCAGGTTTCAGGCACAGAAAGGTTATTACAGGCCTTGGAGATGTGCAGTTCAGTCTTTCCAAGTTGACCAACACCTCTGCCACGCAGTCAGTACCCTCCTTACTGTATTTCACCTCAAGTGGTTTTTAAGCAGCCATAGGGATGTAATGCCCAGTGCTTCCCTGGGTTAGAAGGCTGAGACCTGGCCAAGCTGGTCCATGAGGATTTTTGGCTCTTTCCTACTGGGATCTGAAATGCCAGGAAAGTAACAGCAAACATAATTGTGAAGAAATTACTAAAATCAGCTAAATCAGTATCCATTAAAAACAGTAATACAGAAGTATGCAAGCTATATTGCCATCTCTCGTATAAGTATTATGGCATATCAACACAGAACATACAACAGCAATTGTAAGAGCCCCATGGGGGAGGCACTGCTGAAACTTTGCACTACCATAGTGCAATAGCTGCTGCCCAGCCACACTTGCAACCCAGGCCAGATTTTCCTATGTAATAGATAGGCCAGCCTCCATCAAGAGTCATGAAAGCAACCTACTCATCGGGAAAGTCAAAATTTATCCACCAAAAGACTAAAATACCGAGCATAGTTTGTGAAGAGAGACAACGAATGAATGCCCCTAGAAAACTGTATGGTGATCAAAGATTTTCTAATCCTATAGACAAAAATGTTTTGGGGGCTGACCCGCAGCAGTTTATTCATCAATTTACTGAGCAAGGTCGTTCAACAGTCTCCATACTGGGTAAACCACTGCTTTCATCTGAATGAGAATTTTACTACAGTCTTTAAAGCCAGCTAAATCAACACAGCCTGCATCAGTACGTTATCAGCAGCAATGTCTTCTGAGGTTTGTTTTCTCTCCTTTATTCACTGCAAAACCTATTGAGTTGCAAGGAATACTGAGTGGGAAAAGCCATTTTAAACTGCATGTTTATCGTTTTAATGTCATTTGAACAACTAACCCATAAACTTTATCATTTTGCTATTAGAAAGAAGAAATAAAGACTATATGAAACTTGTAAAGAATCACAGAGTACTCGTCCAGATTGCTGACAGTCAGTAAATGCCTCAAAAATCTCTCCCACTTCTTTACAGAGGCTAAAATTCAGCAGTCTGGGGAACTGGACTATAAAATCAGCGGATCTGCCCCAAAATGAACACACTTTTTCTTTGCAGTAACGTAGCTAAAACACATTTGCGGGACAGCAGGCTGGCACTGGGTCATGAAAGGTATTTGTCATTTTGTAAAACAAAGCAGCCATCCATAATCTTTTTCGTTTCCAGATAATAAAAGGAAAGTCTCATTTTGCGACTACAAAAAAAAGTTAAAGCAGTACAGCTGTAAGCAGAAATCCAGTCCACTTGTGGTTTAAAGAGCTCCATGCCTACTGTACATAAAATAATACACTGTTATCATTAGCATAGACAACAGCTTGTTTTCAATTTGGCTGCAGATAATGAAATTATCCCCCAAATTACCATAAAGTGGAACAAATAAACACAAAAGCAAACTCTTTTTTCCCCCCTTCAGCAGCGCTGGCTTTCAGCTATTTAGAATAAAAGCAAAGCTTCTGTTTTTCCAGAGCTCCGGTTTGACCTCAAGCAGATAAAGAACATGAAATGACAAACACGCAGGAAAGAGTTACTGTGTCCTTCCCCCCGGCCTCTGTTTACATTAGGAAATGTACCCAGGGAGGAGGGAAGGGGAGGCAGGAGGGCTGCCTTTCAGCGCCGTGCTCAGCTCCGCTGGCTCCGGCTGGAGCTGGCCCCTGTTTCTGAGTAAGCTTACTCCACTCCAGATGTGCCTCGGCTCCAGCGTGGCTGCCATGTACAGTAAATCGGCATCTGAGGGCTCGTCAATCTGTGGGGTAGAGCAATTGCGGTCTCGCCAGGCCGCCCCACTGGCACAAACAGAAATTTGCGCTGCTGAACTGGAAAAGGAGGAGGAGGAGGGAGAGGAGGGAAAGGGGTGACAGGGAAGGAAGGAGGCAAAAAACGGGAGAGCACTGTGTGAAAGGTGAGGGGCTGGAAGGTGTCCGCTCCCAGGAGGAGAAGGGGAAGAAATAAACACTAACAGCCAACAGGGGAAATGTTCTTAATGCATTTGTAAATTTACTTGTAAATGTTTTACACTTAGAGAGAAAGGGGAATGCTGCGTATCATTTGGCAATGTTGGCTGTCTATAGGTCCCCATGGATATACTGATTTAGTACGACTTGTAACCAGGGCAAGAGAAACATAAAATAGCTGGGGAAACACAGCCAATTAGTCATTACATCTAGATTGTAAAAACAAGAGACAGAGACAGAGACAGAGAAATAAATACCCTTAGCAAACTGAGTGCCTCTTGTTTATGTCCCTGCAACATGAGTATGAAAAAGCAGAGGCAAGGATGCCTTCTAATCAAAGTGCAACTTGCAGACCCGTCAGTGCTCCCATTCAAAATCCTCCAGGATTTCCTGACGCTCACAAGATTTACCTGTTTGCTGTCATTGTAAAATACAAATTGTTTCACTAATCAGGCAGTTTGCTTTGGACCCAACCCCAGTTGTACAAACTCCAAGTTGGACTTTCATTTCTGATCTCCTGCCGCCTACACAGCCATTGCTAACTGAGTTTTAATAGGATGAGAAAACGATCTTTTCTTTTATAGTGGGTTCAAATGAGCTACCCAGCTTCAAGCTGACTGTAGCTGTGTTTTCCTAATCACCATTTTTTTATAGCAATTCTGAGGATGAAAATGCCTGCTCCCCCTCCCTTCACTTCCAACAGTGCCAAGTCTAAGAATGTAAATAAGTGTTAAATTGAATCACAGAACAAAAATGGGTCAGATTTAGTGTAATTGAGTCATAGTTAAATTTAGGCTGCTTTTATTTGCAAATGTGCACTTTAACAGCAGCTCTATACAGCATCTCTGGGTAGAATGAGATGCCTCATTTATTTATTATTTCTGTTGTGGTTGTGCCTGAAATTCTCAGCAAAGGCTCCCAGTTCCATTGTGCCGTGCACTGTAAAAGATGAGCTGTGCATTTTTAAGACTCTCCTTTGCCAGAGAGGCTATCCTCTGGGTACCATCTGGGTTAAATGACAGCACCTTAAATGGACAGAAGTATTGTTAGCTGTTCCAAATTTTCAAAAGTTGTGAATCAAAGCTGAAAAAAATCATGAGGCTGCAGGAAAAAAGTCGTAAGGTTTTCCAAAGGGTTTATGCAGCATCCTTACTTGTCTCCTAGTTTGTGAGTTTTCAAAGGTTCCCAACACACTGTGTGGCTATGAAAACTACTTTTTAAAAAGGAATACTTAGATTCTTGCAGTATCCTTTCATTTAAGGAATGAAGGCTTAAAAACATCAAATATAATTAAATTTTAAATAAAACCATAAGACTTGGCAGTACAACAAACAGTTGTATATGGGACTTGATTTTCCTTAACACCCCATTGACAAGGTGGGGTAGTAAGCTCTCTTCCCTCTAGGTTAAATCAATCCTGCAAGGTACGAAGTGCTCTGACTGACTACAAAGAACATATGTAATCATATACAATTAAACAATTAAAGTAAATGTGATTATTCTTATGCATAAATTTCTTACTGGGTTTTCGAACACTGGAGGCACTGAGATCATTACCTTAGATGCAGGCAATAGAGAAGCTCAACAAGCCCCCAGCAAGCAAGCAGGCGTGCATCTGCCAAAGAGGACAAGTCCATGCACAAAGAATATGTGTCACGTTACCAGCTCTTCTGTGTGGACCCGAAGGAGGCATGCTGCCTCCCACTTCTTCCTCTCATCTCAGTGCCCAGCCCGTCCCCCAGTTAGCCCCTGAAGAGGGTTCTCACCATTGCTTCATGCCTTGTGCAGTCATTTACAGCAGGACAAAATGGACACAAAACAAATGTATCAAATCAGGATGGTAAGATTAGGATCAAAATTACCTCTAAATCTGACTGTTTAAAACTAGGCCAAAGCACTGGTAAATGTACGGCAGGGACTTCCCTTACACTGACAGAAATACGAACTGGGTGATGGAACAGGTGTTTTCAACAGCCAGCATTTCCATGCAGAAAGGCAACACAGACGGGTCTCATTAGACAGTACCAGAGTTTAACAAGGAATGTCACTTTTCCCACCCCATGTTGAATGAGTGGCCCAGAGGAAATGTGATACTTCGAGGACACCAAGAGCAGCACAGTTCTTAGCTCATCCACCACAATGGCACTAATTTGAGAATAAGTGAGCGTAAAGCTGATAATAGTTGTCTGTAAAGAACCACGTATGATGGTAAGATGATACCAGACAATACTAAGTGACCATGGAGGAATGTATCTAGAAGCCAGGACACAAAATGAGTGAAGCATGAAGAGGGTGTTGAAAATGAATCAGTGAGAGAGATAGGAACAGCAGAGCAAATAGTGCAGTCCCTCTTCAGAGAAGCCCCTCTCTGTGTTTTGCTCCTAACTCACAGCAACAGAGCTCTTCCACTGTAGTTTTAGCCATGTTTTTGCAATGTAAAATCAAGTCCTTGCTTACATCTGTATCGTACGCTCAGCCACCTAACCTCAGGTTTATTGTGTGTATGATCAGAAAGGACAATTTCCCTGACAGAAGTTCAAAAAAAGGCAAAATCAACTGAAAATCTCACTAAAATACAATATCTTCTTCGATGTCTCAACTAACGCAATGTGCCCTCTCGCAAGACAGCAGGTAGTAAAGCCTCAAGAAAAATTGCCTGGGGGAAAAAAAAAAAGATGGTTCATATTTCCAATGATAACTTCCTTTTAATTGCATATTAAAGTCTTGGATCTACTATTCTTCTATACACATCCCAATGCACCTGACAACTGAAGGAAGGACAGTACTGTCCAGCCATTGTGTGGGCAGATGTTGTGTAAAATTCCACAAAAGATTCTGCCAAGCCTCCCTCTTACACAGACCTCTGACACCTGCATTATTTTGAAGGATTACTTTCTGTATCAGTGAATTTCCCCCAGGGATTGAGACAAGATGAGCAACCAAGAACCTGGCTGCAAAGCAATGCTGCAGGGTAGATAGAGATGCAATTATTCTTCCCTACTTAAGGAAGATGAAGCAGCACCATGTTCTGAGGAACACAAAGGTGCTCACTTCACACATTTCCTAAAAAAGTGGACATTAAGAAAAGTTTGTTAACTATCCTATCTACAGTAATTTAAAAATAAAACCTAAAAGGACTGCAGGAATAGGCTGTGTTGTAATTGAAATTGTCCATAACACAAACTGCAAACTTGGCATTTCTGTTCATAAAAGAACTATCAGTAAGTTCACCAGGCTTATATATGTCAAATGTTCAACATCCCAGTAGCACATTCTTTATGATGCCTTTGACACCTGCAGAGAAATTACATCAAATCTGTAACAGCAGAATTAGGTAATGCACCAGAGTTCAATGTTCAAAACATCCTGTTCTTTACATAGCCTCTTGTCTTACACAAAAGCAGTTAAAAATAATAGAGCTTGTTCAAGTGCCAGATTTACAAGCTTGTGTTCATAGACTTTGTAAGACTCATCTTGCAAGATTGTTTTGTTATACCTGTGGGCTGTGAAAGGGGAGGCAGGAGAAGGCACAAGAGGGAGGAAAGTTTTGTGAATTGATGGTTTCAAACTTTCAGGAAAAAATGAAATAACTTCAACCACTCTGCTTTTATGACAATTAATTTACTTTTCTGAAAAGTAAAATTAATAAGAAGTGAAATTTGTAAGAAGTGAGTAACTGAATAAGTAACCTGTAGCTGGACTGGCAATAGATTAAAGTCATGAAATATTTATATTTGTAGTTTGAAATCTGGAGGCTTGTATCAGCTAATTAGTAAGACAGATGCCATTTGCAAAACTTGGATGTTGATCCTGATGCAGATTTTGAGCTCATCAATCTTTTAGAATGTTTAGAGGAGAGGAAGCTTGGCTCTCCTCTCAAATTTCACACTAGAAGGCTCTAGCTGGCTTCAGTGTTGAAAGAAAAAATTAAAAGAAAAAAAAAAAAGAAAAAATGGCTCTGTGTAGGCTTCTACAGCCTTGCTATGTAATGTGTACATTGTAAAAATCTCAATGTTGCTGTTACAAAACTATGTGAGTAATAGGCCCTCTCCTTATTGGGATCTGGGTTCCTATTGTTGTTGAGAGAAATCTGAGCAGAACAATGCAATCCACCAGTGCCCTTCTGTTCTTGTCACGTTCATGAGTCCTACGATCAATCTCTTTGCAATCAAGACCCAAAGCTGTAATTGATCGCTTTATTCTTATTTTCGCAGACTGTTGAGAGCTTTTCTGTTATTAATTCTGTTTATGAAATGCTCATTTTTACTGGGAAGCAGCATATTGATGGTGTGTTGGACTGGGAACAAAAGGACCTGGCTCAGCACATCAGTGAAGTTTGCCACCAACTTCTCTAGCCATTGAAGCATTTCTTAAGCATGGATTGTATTTACAGTTATCAAGTCTAAAAACCATAAAGACCTTCATCATTGCTTAATAGGGTGCTTTGAGATTACAGATGAAAAGCACCAGGAAAAAATAATTTGTACAAAAAATAACCATGCTGCAGAATGAAGTACCAGATCAGAAACAAGCTGAATTTCACACTTCCATTGAAGAGTCTCCAGTTTATACCAGATCAGATTTGAGCCCAGCTATTTTGTCCAAATACCTACATACAGTCTATTTGTAACATATCCCTCATAAAGCTCTTCCTCTTACTTCCTGTGAATAGGAATATTGCAAAACTACACACAGGAAGTGGAAGTTTAAAAGCTTTGCAGAGACCAGATGGAAAATGTGATAGGAAACTGAAAAACAAACATTTTGTGTTTTCATATATATTAATTACACTTAACAAAGGTTAACTTCCACTCATATCTTTCCCTCGATTTTTTTACCCAGAACTTTTCATTCTTGCACTAACAGTTATACACTGCAAGGGCTTCTACCAATAACAATAATAAGAGTCTGGTAAATGTTTTATTACCAAAGGCAGCAAAAAGTCTTATTTTATGCAGAGGAAATAAGCCAGAATCAATAAAGATATAACCTGTTGCCTTTATTAATAATCACTAGAACAAGACCTCTATTAATTTTTACCAAAATGCAGTTCCCCTTCCTAGGATTCTCTGGGTGACTTTTACCAAGGATTTCGCTGCAGGAAATAGTGGACAAACTCCAGATCTCTGAAAGAATGACAAAACAATATGAAATACTGGGGCTCCCACAAGAATGCTAGGGACTTCATCTCTCATGGACCTGGGAAAGACCAAACAAAATTTACACATGGGCTGAACCCAGACTGGGGTCTGGCATTTGAATAATCCTTGAGTATTTTCAATCCATCTCATTCTATCTTAGTAATTGCTTTATTGTTTAAAGTGCATTAAGCTCAAAAGATCTTACTTAGGCCACTGTTGTACCAGCTGATTTTTAAATTCTTAGCATCCACCAGCAGACCTGAAAATCAGGTCATTTTGTGTTGTAAATTGTGAAATAGAAATTTGAACATTGAAGTCTGTGAAATCAAATTAATCTGAATATTTAGTCTTTTGTAGTTACTGGCCACTAAAGATTGATGCTGCCCTGTAACTCCTTGCTGATGAACACATTCCTCTGGATGCCTAATTTGTGAGAGATTTACACTGTGCAAACATTATTTACAGAGGGCACTTGATTCTCTCTAAATCAATTAGATATGCCTTTTCAGGCACATTTTCTGTTGGAGGCTGCCAGGAGAGGGTTTTCTTTTTTACCTGTAATGGGGATTCCAAAATGACATCACCTCTGAGAAGCCACAGGGTGCCTTGGAAATAAAATGGTCCTGCCAGAGCAGCCTCCTGTATAATTGAAATGCAGTTTAAGGGGTCTTCAGAGGAATTTCTCCAACTCTGGAGGAGGCCTATCAGCAATCTGACCTCCAATAAAGACAGCAGAAGGAAGCTCCCTTTGGAAGATAGAGGAAACTTTTTTCTTTGAAAAGCATTCTTACATTCCATCTGCTGATACAGTACAGACTCATCTCCTGAGATCCAGGCAAGTCTGTGTTATCGATTATGCCAATACGCCTCATGCAGTTCTCACTGCCCTTATCTAAGAATGTGAAAAGTCAAGGAGAGCAAGTGAAAAACAAAACAGAATACTACCTAACAGAGAGGTTTATCGTTAGAAGTGTTCTAAATGCACACAGAGAAACCTCCCTGCATATATATGAAGTTTAGGATTTTTACTGTTTTATTGCTCTCTGGAAACAATGAGGCTGTCAACAAAAAACTAGCAAAATGTGTCTATAAACATGGTGGATACATATACAAGCAGGCAATTGTATTTGCAATTATATATTGTGTGTGCAAAATGAGCATCTGTACCTAAAGGTATACATAAGTTCACGATATTCAACACAGGCAAATACTAACTCCTGCATCTGGAACAGTCTAGAGGCCAACGGATTAGAAAGCAGCTTTGCAAAAAGGACCTGGGGCTCCTGGAGGACAAACTAAGCATGAATCAGCAGTGCATCTTTGCAGCGTTAAAAGCCAACCTCATACTGGGCGTTTTATTAAGAAAATAACCAAGTCAAGGAAGTGATTATTCCCCTCTGTTCAGCACTTGTGAGACCACATCTGGAGTAATGCATCCAATTCTGAGACACTGACAAACTGTGGCAAGTAAAGCTGAGGGCCACCAAGGCGGACAAAGGGCTGGAGTATGTGACTTGGGAGATCAGCTGAGCAAGCTGGGTTGGTTTGGCCTGGAAAAGGGAGAGCTGAAGGAGAAGGTCTCACCACCACTGTCACAACCTAAATTATTCAATGAGTTTATATTAGTACACAGAAGTTCATCTGCTATCATGGTTAACCTGTCTTCCATCTCACACCAGAAACAAAGTGCATGGTCTGTGAGTTTACAATTTGTGGGACAAAGTGACCTACTGCTGGGGCAGAGTAAGACTAAAGAAGACCTGGAGTCAAGCCAACCAGCATGCCTCAAGCAAGCCAGAGCAGTGCAATAAACTAACCAAATCCATCCAATCTACGGCAAAAATTCCCATGACAACCGCCTCTGTAGCCTGTCAGCTCTACCTCCCACCTCTACAGCCCTATCTAACACTAGAGCCCAAGCTGCCAGATACTTCAATCCAGACACTGTGGTTATACAGGCCCCCTCCAAGCCTAAGACCCAGATCCATGAATCCTGCTTTAATCCACTCCTGAGAATGTGTGTATTTTTTGGGCAGAATTTTGGTAGCCTATATTTGGAAAGTCTCACCCACAGTCTTTAGCTAACTAAAGGAAGCCAAAGAAAATGCAAGATGTAGCGGTTACCAAAGCTGAAATCCTCCCTCAATATGGCCATTCCTCATGTATTTGTGTGCTGTATATGTGCCTACCAAACCTCTAGGAACTCAGTCTGCTTCTTATTTTATTTATAAAGAACGGATGAGAAAGAGTCCATTTCTATAGAATTCCCTGGATACAATCTACTGCAGAGTACATCATTAATAAAGGATTTTTCTATTTATTTGTTTGACCTAGAGCAGCTGGTTAGTCATGTCTCTCTGGGGCATGTCAACTAATAGATATTATTTCATAAGCTGAAAATTTTTGAATAATACTGTCCTGTCCCTTCCATTTGTATTACATTACATGGGAGTAAGGAAGTAAGTTTGCCTTATACTTTGGAAATTTAAGGGGAAAAAAATTTATGAAACGTTAGAAAAGGTTTGAGCAGAACTGACAATTATAAAAATGATGATAAACCTTTCTAAAAGAGGTTATGTTTCATACTGGTAAAGGAGGAGGCTAAGAATAAATCTGAATCATGCTCATGTGAGGTAAAACTAGTGAATGACAACCAAGGAAAATGTATTAAAAGCAGCAACTGGCTTTTTTTTCCCCACAGATCTCAAAGCACTGAAGTGCCACCAAACTCAATAGGAATCTATTGTTGATTTCAGTGAGAAATGCTGGCCCACTAGCCTCATTTTCACAGTTGGAGAAACTGAGACACAAAGATGTTAAATGAGTTGCAGGATATTACCCAGCAAATGGCAGAGCTGGGAATAGTACTCAGCTCCCCTGGAGGCCAGTCCGTGCATCATCCACTGCACCACTTCCTCATACTAGAAGGCAGCAACAGAGCACAAATTTCAGGGATTTTCTTTAATGAGAATGGGAGGTGGAGAGGTCTGGAGGCTCACCTCTAAAGTACAGGAATGCTGGGCTTGTTTGACTGTTATATCCAATGCACAGCTGCTGACACTAAAATATGAACATCTTTGCTCATATGCAGACTGTTAAGGGAAGAGTTGGAGAATCAGGAAGCATCACATGGACAAAAAAAATTCATTTTAAAAACAAACACATAGCAATGCAGATTCTGTACACACTGAGTCAGGAGGCTAGTTTGTAAATCATAATCAAATGTGATTTAAACACTTTCTGCTATAGTGGCTGAATCAACTAGTTGGTTGATGTAAAAGGAATACGAGGCAGGGGTCTTACTTTACATCAGATGCCTACAAGTCCTGGTTTTTACAGATTACGTCTCTTCAGTTTGAAACAGGTGATATCAGGCTCTTTAGTAGAAGACATGACTTGTAGCATTGTTATTTATGTATTGCCACCATGTGAGTGGCATATCGCTTTACCCCTGAGACAGATGCACTGACTTTGCAGCTTATTCCTACAATGATATTTTAATCATTTAAAATTATGAATATGAATCCATTTTCACAGCAAATACTGTTTGACAGTTTCCTCTCCCTGTGGTCACTGCTGCACATGATTTGGTATTAGCCTCCCACCCTAGGGAGGTTCTGCATCCTCAGAAGAATGCATGGGATGGGACAGGACTAAAAGACACCAACTTTTCAGTGTCTTGCTGAATGGTTTCGGCTCACGGACCCAGCATATTTGCTCAAACACATGCCAGTCCCATGTAGGGGTCCCCTTCCTTTGGCCAGCAGGTCATGCCCCCTGGTAGGAGTCCCCTGGTTCTGAGAGAAGGGCAGTGGCTGCTGACACCACTGACACTGCTTTGGAGCAGACCTACCAGCCCCAGTGTGGCTGATGGCTGTGCTTACTTACTTGTGACTACCTGTGCAACACTTCTTTTCTAGGTTTCAAATCACTTTACCAAGCTGACTGCTACACATTATTATAGTGATGGTTTTGTGAAAAGGAAGGTTAGCAGTTACGGTCAAGACTATCTGAGATGGTTGCTAATTTCAATTGATTTAAATTAGAGGACATTGTAAATAT
Source organism: Ibycter americanus (assembly GCA_035590275.1). Classification (NCBI taxonomy): domain Eukaryota; kingdom Metazoa; phylum Chordata; class Aves; order Falconiformes; family Falconidae; genus Ibycter; species Ibycter americanus. The sequence continues at coordinate 49,440,325 of JAVJGI010000040.1, forward strand.
TTAACATGTTACCTTAAGTGAAGGCAGTGTGTGAATGGCAGAGCAGCAAAAAGATTATAGGACAAATATCTTACAGTTCAGCAACCTTTCAGATGGACCATGCCATGATTCAGGGGCAAAAAATCCCTGCTCTTCAAGTCACTTCAAGCCTTCTGACTTTGTTGCTTTAACACAAACCAACTACATAATTTAGATGCATGACTGCTAGTGGAAAGTAAATTTTAATGAAGCTTCAAACTTTGGACATTTCAAGCTTTTCCTCTGATTTTAATCTTTGAAATCTTGTAAATAAATTTGTAACTTTGACATTACAGTCCTTCAGCAAACAGTTTCTTCTTAATGACATTTCACTCATTACACTGTTCCCACCTACCAGGAGCTTCACTTCTGGACTGGGTTTGGCTTTTATTGTTTTGGCTTTTTTAAAAAAACCTTGCCATTATGCAGCTGTGTAATATATGACAATAGAGGGTGATAAATACTGCACAGCTGAAGCTGAAAACAAGTTCAGTTAATGGAATGAAGTGAAGGTGATGACACTTCTTTTTTTTTACACAGAAAGTCATGAGATATTTTAAACAGTATGTTTTACACTAACACAAAAAGAAATCCTTCATTTTTCCCTGAAGAGTCTCTGATGTAAAATTCATTCCCACTGGAGAACACACACAAAATAAATAAATCCTAACCTCTATCTAATTACTTCATGAATTCACACAAAGTGGGATAATATTTATGCTCCTAAAATCCAGGTGAAGTAGCAGTCCTCCATTCTGCTGCTAAAATCCTCTCTGTTGCTGGTGGCTGCTAGAAATTAAAGAGTTAAAATGGAGACCACTGAAAAAGAGTAAAGCATATGTTATATGCAGCATGTTACTTGCTCACTGGGCTTCCCATGGGCCAGTGAAGGTTGGGAACCACTTCTGTAAAGGAAATGTATATGGTGTCAAGTTATAGACAGTCCTGTGTGTTAGCTCCATCTCTGCAACTGATTAGCCCCAGAATGACTTTCGCCTCACATGGTTTCTTACAAACATTATTTAGTCAGGCTTCAAAACTTAAATACGCAACACTGTTATTCCCAGTTTACAGATGAGTTATAAGTGCAACAGGGTTAACAGCTACTGCAAGGGGACACATTAAATGAGCATCAGGAGCTGGAATAAAATTCAGTTTCCCAACCCTTGCCCACTTAACCATAATGTCCACAGTCTAAACCACTTAGATTTAAAGAAAAAAATATAAGCTCCTTCACTGAAACCATGTCCCCTGAAGACACTTCTGATGCCTAAGTAAGCATTGTAATTTTTAGAGCTACTGTGGACCTGTAGCTTCCAAATAGTTTCCATAGGTCACCTACCTATCCTAATTTTTCCCAGCCTCAGCTTCTTAAATCTTTCAAAACATGGAAAGAATAATTATCTGCCTCTCAGTCCTCCTGCTCACTGAGGTCAATGAGAGACTTTTCTTTGACTTCAGTGGTTGCAAGTCTTCCCTCCCATATTCTTTTCCTTCAGTTCTGGAAAGCAGTTGTCCCAGGGTGGGTAAATGTCTGCTTCAAGAGAAACTGTTGTGTTGAGAATCACTATCTAATCATTACCACCCATGCACCACACAATACAAACAGTAAAATGATGAGCAAATAAAAATAAAGAATAAGAAAACAGCATAATCATCCTAACAGCAATGGCTGGAAATTAATCTTGGAAGGCTTAACTGTTCCTGTGGCACAGAAGCTAGGAGTGATTGTTCTGTACCACGATGGCATTGCCCAATAACCCATTCTGTCTAAATTAACAGAGCTGGCTAAATTATCCTGCCTTGTGTTCTCTTTTAATTAATTGTTTGGTTTAAAGAGAGGATAAAAAAGGCTGGCTGGGATCCAAGCTCAATTGCCTGCTGCTATGACAGAAAAAAGTACTGATCAGAATATTTCTCTGCAGAATGAAATGTGTATCTCCTGGGCTTTTAGCAACAGCAAAACAAGTTTACATTTCTGTCTCTAATACGATTCTGTCCTCTAAGTCATTAACAGTTCCTTGATCTCTTCTCTTATTCCTGCCCCCTTTATCTTATTTATTGAAACTTGTAATATAAACAGCATTTCTTCACCTACTGTCTTTTTGAATTGTTGATTGCCTGGAAAATGGCACTAGCGCAAGGTTTCAGGGCATTTCCTCTACATAGCAGTGGTGTTCCAGTCAGATGTGGGTACTGTCAGACACCAGCTATCATTTAGGGCCATCAGGGGCAACTTGGGGAGCAAGATACTGGGCCAGTGTAAATGACCACTGCACAATGTGACCTCAGGAGCATCAGGCAGATTCGCACAAGGCTGAGGATCTGGCCATGTGACTGTTTCCAGCTAAAATCACATTCTTCCCCTACCACACACTGGAAAATTAGAGACTGCAGATCCTTCTAAACATGCTTATGGATGTAGAAAACCCTTTCATAACATGGTGGGGTGGGAGGAGGAGAGAGGTTTCTTCTGAAAGGCAACATAGGACAGGATTGGAAGTGCCAGCACTTTTGCCCCCTTGTTGTCACATTCCTTTCCCAGGCCTGGTCGATGAGGCGGTCTGTGAGCCATTCTGGCTGGGAAAGATCACATTGCTGAATGGGGACGGGAAAGGGAATGTGGTTTCCTGAAAGGTTTCCAGCAAGTACATGGGAATGGAGCCCTTGAAAGAGACATGGAGCTGGAAGCACTTCCCTTCTGAGAAACACTTCCAATCCACTCCCTAGGCCAAATGTAATAACAGCTCTGACATTATTATTACAAAGGGGGAAAAAGTCATTCTTCCAGCTCGCTGCTGTGATTTCTCCATTTTGAAGCCACACCTTCTCTGAGACCTGGAAGTCATGTGGTTTAACATGCAAGCCTGCTCATAAGGCATGCTTCTTGGGCACATCTCTACCAGGTTTCTGAAGGTGCCAGGAATGCTTCTGGCAACAAAAAAATGAACTTAAAGATGATGTGTTTTTCTACTTGTGTGCCTCCTTATATTTCTTGATTTACATGGACTATATTGCCACAAATTGTCTGTGATATGTGACAAGCTTTTTCCTACTGTCAGTCATGAGCCAGTATCTAGATATGAGGGAACATTTTGTGTGAAAGCCAGCTATTTTGCCATTTGCTGTAGCAAATTTGGTAGGATCCTTCTACAGCTGCAAACTCCCTTTTCTCACTTCATATACTACACTGCACAACACGAGAAATTATTTGAAACACTTTTCTAAACAAGCCTATTGGAGAATATGCTAACCGGTCCTTAGGAGTGAACACCAGCAGAGGCGTGCTAAATATTCCGACTATCACTAGAAGGGTTAGGAAATAACGTATGAAGGAAGAAATGAAGAAGCAAAAGCAGCAAGGGACCCAGTTTCTGGTTTACCGTCCAGGAATATGCTGGAATATGCACAGAAGAGTTACAAAACAAGTGCTGTTGACAGTACAAAGGGGAAAATAAAGCCATTAGAAACAGTATAAATTGTACTGGCATGAATAATGTTTCTCCCCAGGCTTCGTTCTAGAAAAAAAAAGGGGGTGGCATTAATTCAGCAACCTTCGTTTCTAAATAGGTTCAGTTAAATTGGTACAATTTTTGTTTAGATAAGGCCTCAGACTCACTGACTCTCTGGAACCCCCTCTTAGTCTTACCTCTAACCACTTTTTCCAGCCCATGGCAGGGAAAAATGTACCACAGGAGGCAGAGCCAGACACCAGTAGTATCGTAACAGCTTCAACTCAGAGTGTCTCAGCAAACACAGGGCCAGAATCCACCCTTGCCCACAGTGAGCAATTCATTTGATTGGGACTACTTAAAGAGGCAACTTTTAAGCTGCCAGCTTACTGACACCTGACAGCCATCAGCCTGCAGCGCCTAAGCTGCTGTAAAACATGAGTCAGTCAATGAATTACATGATTTTTGGAAAATAAGAGTCATTTAGAACATTCTATTCACATTTCTGTGTATGGATCATTTAACCTCGTGGGTGTTTTTGTTTTTGGTTTTGTTATTTTATTTTACTTTAACAAAGCATATAAAAGGAATAAGAACACAAAAGTTCTTACCAGTATCAAGAAAAAGTAAAAGACCATTTTGTACAGGGTTATGCCCATATTCTAAGTAAGGACAGGAAGCCCTTTTGACTTTTGAGAAAATACAGCCTTGACTATAAACCCCAAAACTTACAGCCTACTTTTCTTAAAATTCAAAACACAGGATTTTAAACAGCTGATGTTAAAAGTGCAGGTAACAATTGAAAGTGCTGTTTCTGTAGTATTTCTGGGTTTGTAGCTAACTTAAACATCCATACACTTCACAGCCTCATTCACATGGAAATTTTTTTTAGAAAATAAATGCACTACACTTTGGATGAGTGTTTCTTCTTTCAGTTTGATTCCTTCAGTCAAAGAATCAAAGATTCATAATGGAATATAGAAAATACCATTAAAAATATCAAGTAGCAATAAAACTCTCACAGGCCAAAGAACGACTAAACTGCAATCAATTTATGCAAAAGGCTGTACAAATATACCTGAGGACATAGGTTCTTGCAGTCAGAGGAAGGTAGATATGGGGCACCTAAATCCAAAACAGTGACAAAAACCTCTGCCTAAACTTTAAGATAGCTAAAGTCACTGGAATCCTTCTTACATGACATGAAGTACACTAGGTTGCAGGAGATTACTTCTACAAAAGTGCAAGATTATCAGAATCTGGTTTGATAAACACCTTTACTCCTGAATACAGTTGTGATTTAGAAACAAGGTGTTTCTCAGTTTGCATCCTTCAAGGAAACAAATTCAACAGATGCTTTCAGAACAAGCTCAGCATACACTGATAAACTGAGATCTCCACAAAAAGCCAGTTGTGGACACTGTTTAAATGGAGCAGCAAGAGGAATTTGTGTCTTTGCACTTCTCATTCAACACCAGGTTAATAATATACAGACATGGGCCTGGAAGCAAGATTCCTCCCTCCCAACATGGTGCCCTAAGCACTAAGCAACAGTCACATTGTTTTTTGCTCACTCCGGTTCAATGAATCTCATGCTCCTTGCAAGCAGCTGACAGTGGCACAAAGAAGAAACTACTCTGGGGCATCCTGTCTCACACCTGGTAGCTGCACACCTTTTTAAGGGGAGAGCCTAAGAAGAGGATTTGATTCCTCCATCCCCCTCCATACAGACTAAGGAGAAAACAGAGCCCATGTCTCCCTCACCCAAACAAGCACTCTAACTTGCAAGCTTTCTCTCTGGTTACAGTGTGGAAAAGCAGTTGTCTTGTTGTCTGCTTTCTTTTGCACATTTCAAAGAGGACACTGGGCTCTGGATCACAGCTAGATAGAGGAATCTTCCTGCAAACCCTGCTGAGGCTTGGTGATGGCTATGACTTCAGACACATCCTAGCTAAAGTTCAGTGCTCCCTCCTGACTTTCTCTAGACAGCTGGCTATTTAGTGTGAGGGTTTTCCAACTCATCCTTATGAATCACTGCTTTTTGGTGTACAGTCTAGTGTACTTAGACTGATGGTTTCCCATCTGGTGAGAAGATTGCTGAGCTCATCAGACATAGCATTAATTAACAGTGTGACAGTAACAGACAAACTGTTCTGGAGCAGTAAGCACCCCTTCATATTTGCCTTGCTTTCCGAGTGACTCTTTTCCTGATGAAAAGGCACTGGAACAGCATGTTATTAGCATCCTCTGTTTTATTAGTATGACGGTCCTTATGTACGTCAACAAGAGATTTACATGGCAGACCAGCATGACACTGACATTCTGAATCACCAGCAACGCCATCTGTTTTTTGCAGGGTCTCATAAAACCAGCATGTGTGCCCATAAACTCAGAAATGCCATCAGCGCCGTGGAGGAAGTTGCCACTCAGGCAGAGTTACCTTCATGTGATCTTCAGGGTTGCAGAACAACGTAATTTTCATCAGACCAGGCTCAAAAATTCTGACAGTGCAGCCTGTGCACAAACCAGAGGAAGGAAACCTAGAGGTCAAGCCATCAATAATCATAAAATGAAAGATTAAGTGACCAAGCAGCAACGAATTTAACCAAATTTAGGAAATTAAGGTCACCACTTTGATCTTATACTTGAATATTTCATGACGTCCTCTATAGTTCTGCTTCCGCTCCCATCACGCTTTTCAGCAAATACTCCATAGAGGCCTCACTGCTCTTCATCCCTGAGCTTGACACTGCTCCATGGTGAATTAATGTAGCGGCCTTGCTGGGCGTGTTGGGCCTGCCACTCCAGTTAACACAAGAGCAGACGAGAGAATGCAGCCACCAAATGTAGCAGAAATATGGCTGAAATTATTCTGAAATGGTCCTACGATCTACGCTTGGCTCCCTGCCAAGCCTCCCCACCCTCCGCTGTCATTTTCTCCCCTCTTTTATAAGAGTAAATGGTTGCTAAATCAGCAAGTTATGTTCTCTCCTTAACATAACAATTACTAACAATACACCTTTTCCCCTTTGTTATAAATTACTTTAGTGTGTAATTCAGCCAAATGAGAAGACAGGCACCACTTATATACACTGTCTCCATTCTTTTGTTTAAGGCCACAACCAGCTGCATTCACCAGCCTAGAGATCTGCAAAACAACAACTTTTTCCTTCTGCTCTGGCAGCATCCATAGCTCTCTTTCTGATACTACTTCTCTTCATCCCCAGGGAACCAGGACCCCAGGAAATGAACTATTGCAAATGGAGGAAGAATGAGACTTCAGTCATTCACAACGCTGAAGACTAGAGCTTAACTTCCAGTTATTCCACAGATATTTCTTTTGTGAGATTGGCCCCAAAAACATATTTAACACTATTTCCTACTTGTACTCCAAACTCTATTTGAGTTAGAAATATACCTTTGGGGATGGTCCTTAGTTTCTTCAGCTATATAAAACATGCCCTGTTAGGTCACTCCAGCAACAGTAGAGCACACCATCGCACAATCACCCACAGCACCCGTAGGCATGACATCAGACCCACAAAACCTACTGACATCCAATAACCCCTTCCTAGTGCTTTGTACTATACCCATCCCATCTGCACCGTGCCTACCCCACAAGCTTAACATACAGCACTACCTAACTCACACTGCTGTTTGGTAGCACTTTAGCACAGGGGGACCCAGGGAGCATGAAGGTAAAATGTGAGCCAAGGGAAAGTGTGAGTCAATCACATTCCAGACCCCCACTCTAGCTTAATGACACCCCTATCAGGCAGCTCACATAGGAGAGAGGTGGCAATACCTGCTTCCATAGGCTTCATGTGCCTTAATGTCTGCATGGAAAAGGGCTGTCATTTCCCAAAGACTGTGTACTGTGTTATACAAGCAGGTCCTATAGGTATTTACCTTGCTTTCTTAATGTATCTTCAGTGGCTTGAAAGTCCTCTCCCTGTAGGAAGCCTACAGAGCTAGACAAGATCAGGAGGACTCACCAATCCCCATGCACATAGAAAAGCCCAGATGGGGAGGGAGAGCAATGGAGAACTTCCTGAGACTAGTATGTGTGCATATGCAGGGGGGATTGGGAGTGATTCCAATTCCAGAGTGGGCCTCTGGAAGCCACACAAAGCACTGGACAAGGGAAACAACCTTCCAGCCCACCCTGACGTGCATTGCAGCCCAGCAACCCACAGGGAGTCTAGCTTACTCTACTAAAATCCTGATATGTCAGCTTTGCAAAAGATAGGAAACATCAAGAGGTCTCTTTGGACATGGCTCTGCACAGATGTCTTGTCAAATCTCTGTGCCAACAGCATTTGGTTTTAAGTCTTGCACAACCCACTCAAGAAGGACACGCACTCTCTGTTCTTCCCGGGCAAACTCCAAATCAAAATCAAAGAGTGACCATCCAGGCTCTCAGGCAGATGACATGGAGGGAATAGTGCAGAGGTCCTCCTAAATCCCACTCCCTGACAGAAAAGGAAGGAAAAAGGGATGCCCTGCTCTGTCCTGCCTCATGGGGACCTGTTTGCTCCAACACCTTGTGCAGAGGAGCCACTGTGGTGGCTGTGGTGCTGCCTGCAGGACACAGAAGAAACCGCAGAAGGGCTGTTGGAAATTTGCCACTAGGCTCAACGCTGATCTCCAGCTCCTGCCAGCCCTCCCAGCTGTTTCACTCCAAATCTGATTGAAACTTGTCAGCAGGCTGAAGAGATGAATTTCACACAGCCTAGGGATACCAAGTCATGTGGATGTGCCAGTGCATGCATAGTTTGGGCCCTAACTGACACCATGATGATTATCTGTAAGAGCCAAATAACTATCTATAAAAATTAGGAACGTTTGGGGAATAATTACCCGCTTGGAATAGATCATGAGAGCATGTTTTTCTGAGGACCAAATTCGCAGGTGAATACACATGCTGTGGACACTGGTGTATCCCTGGTTTGTTCAGATTTCAGGTCCTATGCTTCCAAATCATTTCAGAATTTAGTCAAACTTAAAGTCCATTGTTATTTCCAGTTCATTTGAGAGAGTAAGCCTGACATTCACAGCTGACTACGTTTTCTTTACATGCATACCGTGTAATTTTAACTCCCTCCTGACTTGCTCTTTTGTAGTCTGTTACAAAAAATTATCAAGTGATTTAATACAATATTAAACACTAAAGGCCAGTTCCATAATTGATGTCATCAGTGTAGCTGCACTGAAGTCCTTGAATGATCGCTAATTTACACCAATGGGTAGTCTTGTACTTATAGTATCAGGATTTTTAAAAAGCTTTATTTTATTTTTATTTCTGGTGTGGGGAAGGAGCAGTGTTATTACTCTTTGGCAAGACTCTCTCAGTTTCATATCTGTTCTCATAAAGCTTCCAGTCAAGATTTTGCAAACTCAGACATTTAGTTACTGTGGTTTCAATATGCACCTCAGCCTATAGATGCTCAGCTGAAGAAACCACCAATTTCAATCCTCTGGTAGTTCTCCTATCATCGCTGGTGTAAACCAACCAGCCTTTCCTCCATCAGCAGCCTAAACTCCCCGAAGCACTGTTTCCAGATGGGGAAACTGCCTTCACAGGCACCTGTTACATCTCATGATATCAGATAGCACAATGTCTGTAATTCTACCTCAGACTCATCCTACAACTTTGTGAGTCACACTACATGTTTCATGTACCCAGCAAACTAAAGCAAACAAACAGGAACTATTTGTATTCTTCTTATTTATGCCAGGGCTCATAATAAACCCCTTTGGAAACACTTCCGAACAGGTAGCAGCCAGCACACAAGTTCTGCCAGGGATTTAAACTAGTCTTTACCTGTTGCAGCTGTTGGGAAATTTCTAGCTGTTGCTAAAAGTGTACATGTACCTGCATGCTGAGATTGGGAGTGTGAGCAGGTGTTTGCAAACCACAGTTATATTGCTAACCATGCTTACTGTCTCAGACTCAAAACTAATCACACTAGCAATGTCTGGTACCTGCAACATCTTGCTGCAAAGATTCTCATTCAATTTGTCTTACAACACTGATCAGAACTGCTCTAAGCTATAAAAGCCTCTCCAGCTAATTTCTGTGTGCAGGGCGATGCCCCTTACCCTGAAGGCCCTTTAAGATTTGACCCCTTTCACTGTTTTTCCTGCTGTCAGCCAGGACAGCAAAAGAGGTGGTATGCAGACTGAAAAGCCTAGCAGTCCTCAATCAGCCCTTTGTCTTTCATGACCAGCTTTTTATCCAGGGGCAACAGTCTTTTTCCATTACCAGTAAAAATGAACCCCCCAGTAGGGGTGATGAAGAAACAATAAAACTAATCATTAAGCAGGCCTGCTGAGAAGTGAATTCCAGTCCCAGGTCAGATCTAATTGCATTCTGACACTGAAGCAATGGCCTGGTCATTTATATTAACAATGTCATGTTTCTTTTTATTTATTTGTCTCCATTCTGCTCTCTGTCCCCATAAAGAAAGAAATATAAACATGTAGATCAATGAAAAGATGTGCATAGAGATCAAAATACACAAAATACAGTCCTATGGTGTACTTTGCAAATTTTTAAAATACTCTCTTTTTAGCCAAGATCAATTGTGGAAAAACTAAAACCAAATATAGCATTTTGGAAAATGATGAGCAACTGTAAAAAGGAGATCTAGTAAAAATTATGGCAGTGTCATGGCCTGTTACCAAGGAAAACCATGCACACAGGAGGAAAGACAAATTTAATCATGCATATAAACACACAAGATATGTATGTGTAACTGTGATTTTTGAAACTAAGGAGATTTAGATACCTACCTTGAGTAATTACAACAGAGATATGCTGCTTTTGAGTTCAAGTAGAGCACATGCACGCACGTGGCATACACACACAGCCGTGAATATATTGCTGAAAATATAACTATCTTTAACTCCCTTTCCTCCCTTGCCACCTTCCTTTTACTGCTTTCATCATTACTGATGTGTTGCCCTGCTTTGCATCCTCAGCCTCCTCCCCCACAGTTTTCTGCCCAGACACCCGGCCAGCCTCCCAGCCTGAGACTCTTCCTTCGAGAATCTAAACAAGATGCCTTTGCATCTGACTGAACACAATGGGCCTCCCTTCAAAGCCAAGCAACATTTTTCCTATCATTGTTTGCAGGGGAAGAGTCACTCTGCACTCTGCTCAGATATTACGGTCACACAAGCCTTATTAGCTTACGGGTAGATTTGCTGTCATAAGAGTGTTCGTACAACTAACAAGATTGCTTAATCCCTTCCTAGGTCCCTCAGCATTTGTAACAAGTTTTGTAATTGCTTTTTAAATAAAATGCCCTGACCTTGGAAACTCATTTGCAAGCCAGCTCAACCCTCTGGCTTTTTTCCCTTCATATAGCTTTTATGACCTCTCCTATTTGGATATCAAGCCCTTTCTCAGAAGTATCTTAGTCCAATCCTCTTGATGCTATCCAGAGCTAAAAGTCCTCAGCATGTGCTTTGGATCCAATCCCTACCTGGCTGCTGTGCTCAGAGGGGCGTTGATCAAATCTGGTAACAACAAATGAGGGCCCAGAAAATGTATTTGTAGAATCTGGAGTTGTTCCATCTAATTGCAAGCAGGCTTTCACAATTCATTTACTGAAGAAAACTTCCTTATCAGGTGAGGATGTGACTAACTTCCACCCAGATTTCATGCTGTGGTTCTTATCAAAAGCACTTGAAAAGATTTTTCCTTTATCCATTAAATCAGCTTTCAAAACTTGCTTTATTGAAAGCCACAGCATGGCACGGTGACAATTTTGCCTAATATTTGCCATGCACTTCATGTTCTAGGGTTAGATGAGCTATGCCTGCCCTGGTGGTACAGGATTGAAGCAGGCTAGCATAGGTATGCCACAGTTATTTTTTTGTATTAAGCTCCATGTCACTATGAATACAGTGCGACCAGTATCCAAGGTAGCTAATTTAACAACTCAAACCTTTTGAACGTTAATCATTGTCAGGGCGGGCACCCATTACCTGTTACATTTGTGTGCCCACACTGGCTTTTTTTAGTTACCTGGGGTGAAACTACTAAAAGTCACCCATCGATGCCAGGCTGAAAACCTCTGTGATGTTCTAGGAGACTCCAGCATTTTCTGTGCAGACATGCCATAAGAGCCAGGCTGTAACACCTGGGTTCTCCCTCTACCTCTGCTGCTGAATTGCTGGAGAAATTTGAACAAATCCCAGAACTTGTGCCTACATTTCAGCCTTTTATCTAATGTGTACCGGGGAGTTCTCTACTTCCCTAGGGTATTGTGTGGCTTAATAAACACTTAGAGGGTGGGCTGGATCAATGTGTAACAAGGTGGAAGGGATTGGGACTTGGATCTAGAACTCTTAACCTACCAAGGATCTAAATCACATTAAAAGCTACAGGGATTTCATTCCCAAGAAGGTGAGCATCTAAAACATACTCAAAATGTTACCTGAAATGTAATTAAATAGTAAATATTATTATAGTAATAACTTAGCACTTTGCTTTCCAAGACTGAAAACACATTTTGGTAAACTCTAATTAAGACCCAACTCATGAAACACAACCTCTTTGCAGTGGATGGCAATATGGTGTGCAGCAACATGACCCAACAGATTAGAGAAGGAAAGTGAGGAAGATACCACATCCAACCTTCAAGTTCAGAGGGAATTAGGTAAACAGAAGGATCCCAGGTGGAACTGGGATTAGGGCAACTTGAAGTAATTTAACTCTACTGCCACAGAAATTATTACAGAACACTTAAGACCAGTAATTGTGAAGAAGCTTTTTAACATCTTTTCTGAAAAATACTACTCGCATCAGCAGTTGTCCCTATTGAGACATGAGTACTGACTCAGGTGAGGATGTGCCACCTACAGAGGAACAACGGTTGACTGCAGTGCTTGGGGGCTGCAAGAACTACCCCAGCCCCACTGAGATGTCAGAACTGCACTATGCAGCAAGAACCTCTTGCACAAGGCACTTCACAAGATCCTCTCTCATCTCAATATCAAGCTGCCCAGGACTTTTCTCTCCCATAGTTCCACATATCTCAAAACATGAGCAGAGGAATTTAACTGCAAACAGGCTCCTTTGCACTTGTATCCATAACTATAAGCTGCTATTATGTTTTATACCTTGCATAAGTAAACTATATCCATTTTCACCAATTATTTTCCCTTAATCTCCATGCCCTTCCCTAATCTTGACAAAAATATTTGAAACTTTAAATCCATTTTATTTTCCAGTATTTGTCATTAGTGCAATGAGATTAGTGTTTTTCCTAAAATTCCAGACTATACCTTAAAGTCCTTTTCCTTTATACTTTTTCTTTTTCTAAAATATAGTTGTGCACCGGAAATTACTTGTTTTTATACAAAACACACCAGTTAAAAGTACTGCATATTATTTATCTGAAATGAATGAAAAAATGCCATTTCATAGTTTTTATTAAGCATATAATACATCACATGAATATATCTAAATGTGCCCTGGTACTAAAATTTCAAACACTCCCAAACTCAAGACTTCAAGCTAGGTCTGTCAGGTCTCGATTCAAAGCTCTTTGAACCCAGAGACAACCAATTCATTGACTTTTATTGCTTTTGTTCCATGCTCTTAAAGGTAACATCAGAACATTTGGAGATAGAGCTGAATTTTCACACACAGCTAACCTCCAGTCTGGGAAAGCCTGAGTTTTGAAAAGACAACCCCAAAATTATCCACAGAAATGGTCCCATGTAGCCAGAAAAAAGTTGGAGATTCCTTATACTGTCTTTCTCCAGATCATCTTACCACCAAAAAAATACTATTGCGAAGAGTTTCTATGCACCATAGAAAATCTGTTTGATTTTGTGAACATCTTACCAGCACCTCCTGTATAGAAACACAGGACAGGGTCACAGCACTAAGTTTCAGGTAGACATCAGGCACAGTGCAGTAACCCTGGTATAATGTCAAAGCAACCACCCCATTTCACTTGCAGGCTACTCAGTGGCCAACTGAGCTCAGTGGAGTCATTTGAACTTCCAGATATGCCACGTAATGGATTATCATCACTCACACAAATCACTGAAAACCTCTCCTATGACACTTGCACTTTTAAATAAAATCACTAGGCAAATGGAGGTTTGTAGACCATACCTATGCTTCTCTAGCCAGATCCTCTTCTCCCTCTGCTGCCGAATTAGAAATGTCACCTCTAAAATTAATGTCCTCACACAGGAGTTTCACCCTTATACATTGTCTCCTAAGCTCCCCTGAACCCCTCGAAAATCCATATGAACATTACTGAGGGGAAAAAGCAACAACCAACCAACATGTGAGAGGGTTGTCCAACACTTGTCAGCACTAAATTTAGGAAAACTGAAATTAAATGTACCAGCAGACAATCAGGAACTTTCTAAGAGCTGTGAGAACAAATCTTTACTTACAAGAGCCTGATTGCAGCCTTCACAATACTCCAAAAACCTGTTTTGTAGGACAGCTATTCTCAGGTTTTCTTGTCATTTATGATTTTTATTAACATAAATATATAAGCTTCAGGTCCCCATCATGGACTGAATTTCCAGAAGCTCCACTTCATAAGGCCTGTTGAAGCCTATTGTACACAAGAAATTACTTGGATGAAAATGCTGGAGTCAAGACAGAAGAAAAAATTTTCTCCTCTTCCATTCTCCAAAAGATTTACAGAGACTCAGTGTAAAAGCATATTTTACCAGCAGTTTTCTTACTCAGGAGGGAAACCAATTTAGTAATCCCATTGAACAAATGACAAGTCTGATTGTGTCTGGGAGAGAAGTGAAGGAACGAAGAAACCTTGTCACATTATGGTTTTTAGGATGTTATTCAACCCCCACACCCTTGCCAGCAATTCCCCATGACTCATTCTGTGAAAACACTGTTATCGATCTTATACTGAGACAATGAAATTTGACTGATTTGGTGTCTGTTTCTGTTCAGCTGGCCTTTCACAGAAGCCAGAAAACAGTATCTACGTGCATTTATAAAAACTGGAATGTAGTGAGAAGATTTTGGGAGAATTTATTACGGGTAAGTGTGATGAATAAACAGAGGGCAAAAGTTACTGAGGATTCTTCCAATTCTACCTCTTCTGAGGAAGCAGTAGAGAAAGTCTTTTCAGCCTCATTCAGAGAAAACTTCAGTTTCAGTCTCAGTTACCTGCTAAAATCCACCAGCCCAGGTCCAACAGGATAGAATACCGAATGCTCAGCCCCAGCAGCTATGCATTATTCCACTGGGGATACCAACAGAGAAAAGGCAAAGCCTTTTTTACTCTCCTTACACCATCTAATCCTGATCACTTGAACCAGCTATTGCAGGTCTACAGTAATACCAGAATGGGCAATTTTAGAACATGATCCTGCTTGTACTGAAGGCAACAGTAACCTGATTTTAGTGTGAAAGCCCTTTGGGAATCACCCTTGATCAGAGAAGAGCCAGAGGCTAAATGTCACCAGAAGCATACTCCACAGGGATGATGAATAATGAAAAAATGAGGACTTTAAGCCTAGGTGCTCTACCAAGATTTATCGAAAAGCAGGCAATCTGCTGAGCATCCCTGTACTCCTTGCCCAGCTCCAAGCCTTCAGCCCCGCTCCAAATGAGCCAGGTTCCCTCAGGCCCTTTCAGCTGCCAGAGAGCTCTTGAAACCTCACTGGAGCTTGCTCTCTCTCCTGCAGCACCAGGTTATTAAAGGGCCTGTATTCCTGTGCCTGCCCCCACAAACATAAATCCTCATTTTACATTGCCGTTCCTTTAACACTGAACATAAAAGAATGTACTTTTTATTGGAGTTTTATCTTTGCCTGGGCTTCTAACAACCCATACCAAACACTCTGTTATTATGGCCCCTTCTGGATTTAGAGGCATATAAGCTGTTTGTGCTTGGCTGCATACATTGGTATTTTTATGTTCTTACGTATCTTTATCTGTACAGTATCTCTGACTACATTTAAAATTGTTTCAAAAAAACACCCTGAGACTTCATTCAAATACAACTGTAGAAAAGTGATCTGCTGCATGCGTATTTCCTCATCACTTGAACTTTCATGTTCAGCAAGGGCTGGAGTGTTTAATTTTGGCCATTTGTTTTAATTTGACCATTATAGTTAAAAAGTCACGCCCCAGATTTGGCCCTGTGAAGAGGTCATCTACTCCAGTTTAAATGGGTATGAGACATAGAATTTTCACATCATAGAAATGCCTCTCTCTTGCCTTCTTTTTTTTTTTTCCCTAATGTAAATTTTGCAACGCTAATTCCTTTCATAAGAGACGTAGGGATAAATGGTGGTTTACAGTTCAACCTTCCCTTGGTACCCATAAATATTTATTGTTTCTTGCCATGTTTCAAGGCACAGATGAAATTCATCTGGGGGGGGGCGGGGGGGGCAGGGGGTGTGGAGAGGGAAGGGATGTGGAGGGGTGAACATCATCTTTAAAGTATAAATGTGAAGAAAATGAAAACAGATGCATGGAGAGGAAAAGAGAAGCTGGTGGGAACACGGCAGGACTGGAGCACATTTTCCCTGGGAGAGGGCCACTTCCCTGGGATGCCCTGCAGGCAGAGGGCTCCCCTGGGGACAGCTTCCCTGGGGGAGGTGGGAGGCCGCCATGGGCCGGAGGGGCACAGGCAGGCTGGGAGCAGGCCCCACTCCCCAACCAGGTGCCTGGCAGTGCAAGTGCCCTATCCTCTCTCTAATTAAACCTCAGTCCCTTCCAGCCAGGGAGGAAAATGTCTCCGGGTCAGAAAGCGGGACAGCTTAGCGCTGTTCCCTCACCCAGGGCCTCCACGGGGCTCTGCAGTGGGGCAATGGCAGCCCACCCCAGTGGGCACCACCTTGCTAGCACAGGGCTTTGCAGGCCAAGCAGCTGGCGGCAGTGGGGAGGAGGAGGCAGTGGGGAGGAGGAGGCAGCGGGGAGGAAGGAGGTGCTGGGAGGGAGACCGGGAAACTGTAACTCATTGTGGATGGGCAGGACTGGCCGGGGTGGCGAGTGCTCACAGGCCAGCACATCCATCAACCTGCCGAGCGGCCCGACAGGCTGGAGCCACGGCTGCTCCCTCTCTCTCCGTGTCAGGCATGATCCAGCCCAACTGCGCCGAGGTGGCGCGGCCGGGCCAGGCGAGCCCTGGTCAGCACAAGCCATTGCAGCTCAGTTGGCTGCCCAGCAAGCTCAGCCGCGGCCAGCTGTGCATCTCAGGCTGCCAGCAGGGCTCAGCCCCTGGTGCCTCAGCCCTCCCATGGCCTAAGTGTTCCAGAGCTTAATCCCCTTTCAATCCCTTCGGTTGCACCCGAGATTATTTTAACCCAGTCGTGTCCACTCACATTAAAAGCCCTGTTTGGTCTCACATCACCTTTAAATAGGCCTAACACCACCTACTCCAGCAGACCCCATGTGTGTGAGGGAAGAGCCAGGCCCTCAGGCTTCCCCCAGTACTTCAAACAGGGTAAACCAAGTGCTCTGTTTTCTTCCATTTTATGAGGTAATTTGGGTTAAGTTCTCGTATTTATTTTTGCAGTCCTGCTGTAATGATGTTGCTCTCTAGCACAGGGCTATTAAATGCTCGCAGATCTCTATCGATAATGTGCTTGGCAGAAGTGCCGCAGCCTAACCCAGGAGCTGCCACCATGGCGTGGCACAGCGGGTCTCTGCTCCTCCGCTCTGGGGCACTGCCTTTTCTGTTGGCTGTTAAGACCATGGCCTTGAGCACCACAGAAAGCCAAAATGCCTGGGCACAAGGGCAAACCTTTGTTTGCAACTTGCTCCCCTACCCAGCTAATGAGATGCTGGTGCAGGACATGAAGGCACTGGCTTTGCTGCAGTGCCTGATATGCATCAGCTGCAACACCTCCCCATGTCACCAGGCCTTAGCTCACAGCTCGTGCTCTAAACTTCCTGCACTTTGTCTGCTTAAAGCAGAGCCAGAACACTACTTTATTGATGGGAGCACTGAGAACTGTTTGTCTAATTTCAAAGTTTTTGCTTGAAGGATTTGAGGATTTTTTTTTTTATTTTTTTTTTTTGTGTAGAGGCTGATTTAAATATGCATTTTGAAAACACATATAATAGCACTTCCTAAATGTATGTCATTTTCCCAACACGGCAGACCAGCTATATATGATACAAACCCATCTCTGATATGTTTTCCACGTCATTTCCAAATTTTCATTGATTTTTTTGTTTTGTCGGAACTCATATGTCCTAACATGCCCACATAAATTAATGGATTTCTGTTTTATTATTGAATATTATTCAGTAGTGTGGCTTTTATCCTAAAGGAGAAGATACAATGAAACATGAATGGTTTTTTCATCTCTAAGAATCCCAGTGCAATTTATAATCTTAGGTCCTGCACTAGGAACACGTCAATACTCAGGAGAGCAGTTAACATATTTTAGCTTTAGATATGTGCCCACATCCTCCTGAAGTCAAAGGTACTGGAGCACACAATCAAAATAGAGGAGGAGAGCTTTTGTAAGAATAAGCCTCAAAATACCCAAAGGGCTTTCCTGCAACTGCTGCTTAAAGGGTATTTCTGTCTTAGAATTATTCCACCACCATCAAAATGTCAATTTTTTTTCTGGATTGGAACAAAGAAGTATGTACTGTATTGGGGGAAAAGTTAAATGGGATCCTGTTTTCAGATGAAATGACAGGGGGGATTTTAGATGGGAAGCACAATTATTCAAAGAGGAGTTCTGCCAAGAAAAAAGGATTACTATCCCTATACTTAAACAAATACACAGTCAAGAGCTCAGTCCAATATTCATCCAGAATCTGCAAGTTCTAATGGTATCATTTTAAGCTCTGTTGTCCATGCAGTTCCAGCTCAGGAGGGCTAGTACAGATGTAATGATGATTTCATCATGATGTCTATATTTTGATATAGCTTGACAGTAATATATATCTTACTAGTATAGGAGAAAAGGAGGAGGTACAGAAAGTCTGATAAAGTCACCTCGCAAACCTGAGAGATTTGAACTGAAAGCACATTTTGCAATATTTTAAGTGGTTTCCAGGAACCCTCAGCCTCTGATAACAAGCCAGTCCTGTCCTGTTCAGAATGCTAGATCTGACAGGATAACATAACAGAATGGTTCCCATTGCCTCCAATATAAAATACTATATGCACAATGTGAAAGGTGGCTCTCATGTTTATGAATGAGCACACCTCTGCAGAGTCAGGCTCGAGGTGAGCCTCTGATCAGCACTCTGATCTTTCTGCACATGTAATTAGCACTATCAGCCTAACATTTTCCTAAATGATCCCTCTGCATTCTGAGGACTGCATTTTCTATTCTCAGCATTCATACAAGTGGAGAAGCTACAAGTATTAGTAGTCAATTTAAAAAGTATCTTCACTGCAATCAGCAAGGGCAACTGTTTCTGCAGCAAAGCAGGCAGGAAACCAATGGAAGAATTAGATTTAGAATGGTGGCGTTCCAGTTTGTAGAGCAGCTACTGCATTCTTAAGAAATAACACCAGGCTTTCACTGGTGTCTCAAGAATATCATCTGCTGTGCAGGTACGCTCTCTGTCAGCTGTTGCAGGACAAAGAACAATAGTGAAAGATTATATATGATGTCTCACACTGAAAGACTACTGTTCCATCAAACTTTTCCACTTCCAGCATGACATAATGTCAGAAAACACAGTAGGAAAAAAAGGAGGGGGGGAAACCCAACAAAAACCATCTTGAAAATGTGAAAGCATAAAGCCATACTCTCACCAATGCAGCATTCTCGCCAAGGTAGCAGATGTAAATATTTATAGAAAGACTGAAGAAATACACACCGAGAAATTAATCAGGCATTACTTTTGAGAGGTGACCATACATGAGACAACTTCATTAAACCATCCATTGTTCATTAGAAGGAAGTCAAAAACCTATTAAAAGAGAAACATGTTTTCCTCAGAAAACCTCTTCAAAAAGTTTGGTGAAATTGCTGGTTTAAAGTGAACCTATTAAAGGATGAGTATAGGCAAGTCTTGAAAAATATTTAGGGATTAGAAAAACTTTACCAAAATGCCAGCAGTCACACAGCAATATTTATGCTAGGTGGATGCCCTGTATTAAATGATACAGATTAAAAAGGCTTCGTCTAGTCAGATAACATCCAAATTATAATTGAATCCAAGCCAAAATCCTAGATCTAGATACTCACAAGCTTAGATATTTATGGAAACCAAATCCAAATGTAACATGGTTTCATAGCTAACAAAAGAATAACAAGTAGCTGTTGCTAGTTACTGGACCTGTCATACATAATTAATTGTGCAGCCACCTTGCCAGCTCTCATAGTTGTCCTGTGCTCAGCTTTTACAATAATCAGTATTTTTCTTAAAGTCCTCGTTGCTGGAGTCATATGAATACATACAAATCTCACCTTTCTCTATATATTCTTTTAGCTTGTCCTAACAAATTCTCACATTAAAGTACTACAACTTTTCTATACAGAAGGGGAAATTCAGAGCCTTGCCTTACTTCCTTTAAAGCCTATAGAGAAACTCCAGGTTTATTTTCATCAAACTTTTGGCACAATACCTGGGCCTGAAAAGCAGTATGTCTTACATAAGGATACACAACCCAAACTGACTGAGACACTGCATCTTAATAAGCTATTATCTATCCAGTAAGTGGTAGTAGCTGGCTGGTGGAGTGCTCCTACCATGTCCAAACTGTGAGGTACTTGTGAATTAAAATGCCTATTCTGCAGCTGACATCGAAAGTGCCACTGACCCAGGAGCCAGAGGATATCATAAGCATGCGCAGAATTAACAGCAGAATCTGAATCCATTATGAATCAACACTTTTTAATTTGTTAGATAGATGCTCTTTCATCTCAATAAAGTACACCTGGCTTCTGGCCATGTAGAAAAAACCTACTATTATTGGCCCACTGCTTCCACATCCATTTAGTAAAGCAGAAATAAGCCCATTGTAACAGAAGATTGCTATAGGATCTGTATCTCCAGCTTTGCAAATGAACATGCCTTGATGTTTAATTTTCTGTGAGTTCCTCTGCTTTTAGGTACCAGCAGGAGACCATTATACTGTGACAGCACTCAGGTCTGATGACATTATCTCAAACTTTTCCCAGTTGTTCGTCCTCACCCCTGTTGTGCTGCCATCATCTATTAACATTCCACTGACAACAATCAAAGATGTTAGAGCGGAGCATGTTACCGCAGTAGCCAAGCTGGGGTGCTTTCACCTGGATGTACACAAACATTTGGCAGTAGCTAGATAGTTAATTAGCTGGATCACATCATGCCAATTCCTCACAAGGCTCATCTGAGGTGCTTGGCATTTATAATTCATGGATTCATAGATTTTTATGTCCAGAAGAAATCATTAGATCATCGGGCCTCCCCTTCTCTATTGTAAAGGCCATACAATTGCATTCACTTACTCCTGTTGTTAACCCAATTACTTGTGTTTCACTGTCTTCCAAAAAAGACATCCAAAGACTTCAAAAGATGGCGAACCCACTTCTCCCTTGGAAGTTTATCCCAACAGTTAATCACCCTGAGTATTACACAACTAATATAGGCTTGGGACTAATAAAGCTTAGTCCCCTATGGATTCGTATTTCATGGTTGATTAACTTCGATGCCTAACAAGCTGTGAGCTATGATTACAGTTTCTTCCCATATACAGAACATTTTTGAGGTATTTTCCCCAACTCCTTGTGGATCCTCTGCATCTTACTAATGTGACAACTCACAGTATAGCCCTGACAGTACCTCAAATCATTATAATCTCTGTCAGGATTCTTCTAAGAGAGGTTTCACCTATTCTTGACCACATAATTTCATGAAACCTGTAGAAACATAATTGTTTTTCAGACCTCCCCTCCACCAAGACTGGCTGCAGAGAAACAAGTTCAAGTGTTATTGGAGGCACCTGTACATATACATACATGCGTGATTCCTTGCATCTTTTTTTCTGAGTAATTGTGCCTTATTTCTTATTTATTTGCATTTGTTGTTCTCTTCCTCACTATGTCTTTCTTTTCCTCCTCAGTATGACTTTCGTTTCCAAATCAGAGTGCCCCTTAGCACCTAGAATTTGCTCTTTACTGAAGACATTAATGCACTCAGTATTCTTTTTAATGTGATGAACACCTTGAGTTATTTCTCTTTCCTACCATATTGTATTTTTTCCCAGGTTGGAATAATTTTTACTTCTCTTTTCTGTACTATTGCAAATTTTTCCTAATGCAGATGTCATGATGTGAAAAAGGGCTCATATGCCCAACCATTTTTCCATATTTTTCCAAATATGTTAGCTGGTCCAATTTAAAAACATGCACCCCTTCCTACAAATCTACCTTGTATCCTTAGACCACCATAGTTACAACAACATTGCTAAGAGACAGGAACAGTATGCACTATTTTCAGCGTTAATCTCCCCAGTGCCAGATAGAGGTAAAAACACCTCCTTATGCTACTCACAACTCCCCTTCTTATATATCAAAGGGCCACATCAGTCTTTTCCCAGAACATCTCACTGGGAACTCATGTTGAGTGACTTGTCTTCTTTGACCTCTAAATCCTTTCCAGAGCTTTCTAAGACACAGTCTCCCTATTGTTCAGACAGAAACTGATAATGTTCCCAAAAATAATATACATATTACACTAGAAGAAAGGTTTGTTGCAAACAATTATTTTGAATGGAAAAAGAGTCCATAGCAAGGTTTCCCAAGTTTTTACCCACCAGAAAAATATAAAATTTAGGGAGGCTGAACATACTATACTAATCTTAATATGTTAAAATTCTGATTTAATATTGTTGGAAAGACGGAAAGAGTAGAAATGGGACTGCACATGCCAATTTTAATGATTTATTTTTTGGAGCAAGAAACAGAAAAAAGTATGTTGGAAAGTTCTGTAATTTCCCCTCTTCTTTCCCATATTCTAGGCAAGTTTTGTTCAGTGGTACTGATAATCAAGTTTTATATGTCTGAAGCTAGTGAACTGAAATTGTGTGAACCAAAATATGAGGCCATTTTGAAAACAGGAGGCTTGGCTTCCCTCTACCTACACTTCTGTTTCAGTAATCATGATAGTAAAAATTAATTTGTATCTCAGAGACACTCAGATTAACAGCTTTGACAGTGTCAGAGAAAAGCAGATCTATAACCACTGAAAACATAGAGTCATAGGATCATTTAGGTTGGAAAAGACCTTTCAGATCATCAAGTCCAACCATTAACCTAGAACTGCCAAGTCCACCACTAAACTATGGTCCTATGTGCCACATCTACACATCTTTTAAATGACTCCAGGGACGGTGACTCAGCCACCTCCCTGGGAAGCCTGTTCCAATGCCTGACCACCCTTTCAATGAAGAAATTCTTCCTAACATTCAATCTAAACCTCCCCTGGTGCAACTTGAGGCTGTTTCCTCTTGTCCTATTGCTTGTTACCTGGGAGAAGAGACCAGCCCCCCCCCACCTGGCTACAACCTCCTTTCAGGCAGTTGTAGAGAGCAATAATGTCCCCCCCGAGCCTCCTTTTCTCCAGGCTAAACAACCTCAGTTCCCTCAGCCGCTGCTCACAAAACTTGTGCTCTAGACCCTTCACCAGCTTTCTCATCCTTCTGTGGACACGCTCCAGCACCTCTACATCCC
>JAVJGI010000040.1:49478651-49497047 GCA_035590275.1 Ibycter americanus
CGGTCGCAATGCACCGCCGAGCGTAACCGCGTCCCGCTGTCGGCGGGCGGCACGGCTGGGGACGCGGGGCTGCCCAGGGGGCCTTTCCGCGCCCGCTGCCTGCCCGCCCCCTCGCTCCCCGTAGCCGCCTCGTAAGCCCCCCTGCAGCCGCCAAATCACGCTGTTAACCCCCTGACAGGTACCGCTACCGGCAAGCCGAGCAAACGTGAGAGAGCAATGTGCGTGTAGCGGGGAGCTACAGCAACACAGCAGCTGTGCAAGAGACGACTGGCTCAAGGAAGCCATGCAATGGCTTGCTCAAGAACAGGGCTGGCGGCACCGGGGTGGAAAGCCGGGCCAGAAAGGTGACACGGCACCTCCACACACGCTGCGGAGACAGGCGGTTGCAAAACACCCGCAGCCAGGCTGGAGACCTGGCCAGATGCAGGATCTGAAATCCATGCTCTCGAGAAGAAACAGCACGTAAGGCTTAATGGCATCAAATGGTCACGGCCCAAGTTTGAAATCTCTTCTGAAGGAACAGCGTCTCTACTAATCCGATTCCCACTATGAGCACACCAGGGCAGCGGTTCAAGGATGACTCGGAGGGAAGGCTGCCATTTCCTGACTCACCAGCCCCGCTTCCTGTAGCCCGGCCTTTCAAGTCTCCGGCCCGTTACCAGCTCCTGAAGTGAACCCTCTTATCGTGTGAAGTGCGATGAAGTCACAGGCCCCCCCAGACTGTGTCTATACATACTCTCCCTCCTCCATGTTTTTGTCTGGAAATTTGTTGCTCATACTGTTCATGTGAACATTTTTCTCGCCCAGATCCAAGTAAAATTATTCATAAAATGAATCAGGTTTGCCAGTAACTGCATGGATGGTGAGAGCTGATTAAGTTATTTTGTACCTGTGGATGCTCTGATGCTGTTAAAAGGCTTCTTAATAGGTTTCATTCATAAAAAGTTGAAAACTTAGCTCATAGTGCTCCTCCTGTCAAAAATGCAAGTAGAATGAACGCAGAAGTATTTAGTAAAAAAAACCTCCCATTAACAACAGCAGATATGAGATAGGGATGCTACTCCCAAACGATAAAAAAAATATTCCTTGCTATATCAGTGATACAGTGCGTGCTTTATCTGCCGCCTCCAAAAAAATGGAAGAGCAGGCCTAAACAACAGCATATACCAAGACATTTCACAGTGAGAGGTCACAATTTTTTGGGTACAGTCTTAACCAATTGACTGTGTCTGGTTTAGTCTGTTCAGGCAAACCTAATTAACAACTTCAAACAGCATTTCGCAAAATGCTAGCTCTAATCTTAAAGTATATAAATCACTAGGAAAAACTCACATAGCCCCTGATCTGCTGTGTTTATTTCTGCAGAGACCTTTCACGCAGCTTTACCCAAGTTCACTCAAGTGTACAAAACTCTAATGAAATAGGTGAAATTCACCTCGGTGACATCTCACCCCAGTGGGTCTGTCAGCTTGCCTTGGGTAGCCTTAAGGAGGCTGTATTCTGAGCCCACTTGGGCTGGACCTGCAAAGTAGTTAGCAAGCGAATGGGCAGGGAAGGCAGCCATTCTGAGCATGCCCACAGTGCCAGGCAATGGAAATTCAGAGCCCTCTGTTTTAAAAGGAAAAACAGGAGCACTCGAAGCCTGGCACAAGTCTGGAAAATTACTTTGTAACAAGGAAAAGCAAGGAGATCAAAAGTGATGCATTCTCTATGCCAATATCCAGGCTCTGAAGCAAAGCAAGCGAAATTTCCTGAATTACTGCAAACAAAGAATTCTCATGAAAAGCAACGAGGAAGAGGCAATCAGCAGCAAGGATGAAGAAATAATGCCCAATAAACTATAAAAGAAAGTGAAGAAAGCAGAAATTTGGGGACAAAATAATGCAGTGAAATTCAGCGTGGAAAAATGCTAGTAACACAACTGCATTGCAACTAATACATAACTAATAGGAAATAAAAAGATGCTGCATCACAGAGAAACAGCAAATGCTCACAATGTCAAAAAGAAAGTGACCACAAATGAACCGTGAACTGATGGGGCATTAAGGTGTCTGGCCTGCAGTACCCAAGCATAGTTTTAGCTCCCTGGCCCATGCACCTGTCTTAACAATATCCCAACTCCGTGCCATGGGAAACCTTAGCTGAGCACCAAGCCTACACAACAATTTGGTCTCGCAGGAAGGGCATACAGATGCAGAGGCCAAAAGGGCCCTACAGAGCCTTTTGACCTGGCCTCCATCTACACCAGTAGCTTGCTTTCCAGGGAAAGTGCCTTACTGCGTGCAGATGCAGCCATAGGTCTGCTTCCTCTTGAGGTGCTCACTAAACTCTTCTTGTGGCTCTCATTGCTGAGGTCACCCCACTGCAGATCTCCCTAGTGGTGCTTGCAGCCTGACTTTCCATCCCACACACTGGAAGGACCCCATTTTCAATATTTACTGTGGATCTCTTCTTTATTTTCTTTGGTCTTCCATCTCTGTTGCCACCAACATGCAAACAATTTAAGGAGAATTCTTTCTGGCTGAAGGAAGCAACGTAACAAAGTAGGAATAATAGATACAAAATGAGCGTCTGTGGGTGAGAAGGGCTCCATGTTGAGTAGATGTAAAAACAACAGCAGCAAACAGATACAGAATCAATTAACCCATAGCAGAGAAATTCCCGACGACTATATGAGAAACAAGATGCAGAGGTACAAAGCTCAGCCTGTCCCGAGAAAGCCAGAGAAGTTGTTGACAAGTAAGTTTATCATTCTGTGTCCCGCCAACCTCCTATTACAGCATCCAGCAACCATCAGCCCACCCAGGTCCTACTGTCAAAAGAGCTGTATGTTCTCGCTGACAAATGTAGAGAGTTGTGGAAAAATATGTCCAAACCCCAAAGCCTCACACACAGCACCTTACGGTTTTTGACTGTTATAAAACCACCCTGAGTAATTTCCAAAATCAGGGCCAGACCCTAATGAATAATTTTTCAAAACAATACTGTAGATGTTTCTCTTAACAAGTTGAGTGTATAATTTTAATTTCTTCATTTGGAATTACCCTGTGCTAATATGCATTATGTTCCTTTCACGAGGCAGCAGAGAACAATGCGGCTGCACTCAGTCAGGGGGCATCTTCTGGAAGGAGGAGGAAGTTGTGCTTTTCCAAGAGCAATTGAGCAACTTTTCAGGGAAAAAGTTTCTGGAGCGCAGAGCAAGTCAGACAGAGTGGAGAAATGCACAAGGAGGAGGAGCCTGCAGCACAGAGACAGGAGAGCTCTGAGGCAGGCAGAGGAGACATACACAACCAAGGGCCCAAGCTGATGTAAATACTTCTCCTAGGATGCTGAGAGGGGATTGTGAAGACTTCCTTACAGTGCAGGAAGCCACGGAAAATTGTGGGCTGAGAAAAAGACCAGAACATAAGGGTAATGGTAGAGAAGGCAGAAATGGGTTAAAAGCCTTTCATTTCCATTGTCTCCAAGTTTCTTCTTTTTAAAAAATTCATAGTTCTAGCTTATCTTCTAATGAAATCATGTTCTCTTTGACAGCCTATATACTAAAATTTGAATGATACCTAGAAGATTAGTGTGGCACCTGTACAAGCTGGTTTGGGGGTGGTGGGAAGGCTCCACAGTACAGGAAAAATATTGACATACTGGAGCAAGTCCAGCAGCGGGCCACCAGACTGGCCAGGGGGCTGGAGCACAGGCATATGAGGAGAGGCTTAGAGAGATGAGCCCATTCAGCTTGGAGAAGAGGAGGCTCAAAGAAGACCTGACTGCTGAAAATACCTGGCCTCGGGGTACAGGGAAGACAGAGCCAAACTCTTCTTGTAGGTGCACAATGATAGGCAATGGACACAAGTTGGAGCATGGGAAATTCTAATTAAATATAAGAAAAATATTTTACCATGAAGCTGGAATAGCGGATGTGGGCTCTCCATCTTTGGAGGTGTCAAGGGCTTGACTGGGCATGGCCCTGAGCTACCTGATATAGTTAGACCTCCTCTGAGCAGGGGGTTGGACTAGATGACCTCCAGAGGACCCTTCCAACCTAAATTCTTCTGTGATTCTGTAAAACTCACCTTCTAGGTTCAAAGAGCTGATGTTTTTAGATGTTCTTCACCTTAAAGACAAGGTGCAAGTCAGATCTCTGTCAGAGATTCAACCAAACCAGGCCAATTAAAGAAATGTCATGGCATTTTTGTGATTAATGTTTATGTTTTGTACTGTTGTTGGCATTTCAGATAAATATCACTCCTTTTTATTTGTATGTCCTGCAAGACTCTGCTATCTTGGGCACTTGATTCACCAAGCTATTTTAAATCCCTTCTGTCTGTTTCACTTCTGTGCCCTGCTCTCAACCTGTAACTTGCATCAACACTAATCCCTATCCTATTGCTTACCCCCTGAGGATTGGAAAGGTTTCTGCAGGTAGTGGTCTGTATGATTGTAGGGTAATGAAGCTCAAGATATACATAGTTTGTTTCCCTCTTTTTTTCCTAAAAGGAAATGTATATCCTCATCCAGTGCTTAACCTGTCTTCTAAACTACAAATGATAGTTACAAAACAATTAGGTTTCTTGCCTGCATATGCGTGCACACACCCACATAGATATTCACATCTGTACGTATATACATATACCAGACATATCAAGTCTTGTGCATTTATTGTTTTCCATCTCATATTTTCACAGAAACCCATACCTTCTGCATTTGCAATGCAGTGACTCAGCAGTGGTCCTATCCTTTGCTGTGCTGACCAGCTGTACCCAGTGTATCTCAGGAAGGCTTTCAGGCTGCATTCACATCGAGAGCATATACAGGACTACAGTGCCTCCTGCACAGGTGCAGTCTTCACAGCCCTCCCTGCTGCACAGGTGGCTTTGCTCTGTATACCAGGGACAGCCCTATCACACTAGAAACACTTCCTTCCTGCGTATCAAACCTGACAAAAATGTGAGTCACACAACTTGCCATGCCTGCCCTTAGCCCTTAGTGCTAGTTTTTGGGTCTACTTTACAAGTAAGAGATTAGTATTGAGAAGAAAAGAAGTCAGGAGTCTGAAGTTCTCCTTTTGAATTTGCCACAGACTCACCTTCTGATCCTCAGGAGGCTACTTCACATCCATATTTCAGCTCCACCGTATATACAAGAGGGGTGATTATAGCAACAGCACAGCACAAGCCGTGGGACTTAAATCTACAGAGCTCTTTGCAAATATAAACTGCACAAAAATACAAATTCTTGTCTGTAACCCCTTCAAAATAAAATATGCAGAAAATGGTACTTCCTCACAGTTTCTCTGCTGGCACAGAGTAAGAAGTGGCCACAGTGGCAGAATGCTGACTCTTTGCACACAATCTATGATCTCAGACAAGCAAGATTTGCCAGTGTAATGAGATACCACAAGTCAGTCAACCATTTCATTGCTTTGGCCCCTAAGAAGTGTGCTAGGCATTGATTACAATCACATAGTGTAAGTTATTCTGGTTTGTTCAGTACCTCAAGCAAGCAGCAGTAACTCCTCATGTGTTTGAACTCTGATGCTGGCATTCCCACGCCATACCGCGTTAGACATTCAGACAACTGTGCTGATCACATATTTCCTCTTACTTTAATAGGCCTTTCAGGAATGAACAAGCGTTCCCTTGTATACTACTATGGTTCCCATCACTTGATGGTCACACTTAATTAACCACTAGTTTAGTAGAGAGCTGGTTACACTTCATTTCATTAAGTGATTTCATGATCACCAGAGGTACACTGACAGCTCTGTTAGCTGAAGCTATGTGGAAAGGGGCAGCAGTGACAACAGGAACATTTTGCAGCACTTCCTCATCAGTGATTTTCCAGGCGCTACTCTTGCAGAGTGCAGCTGGTTACATTTTCATTCCTCTTTAGCTTTTTGGCTCAAGGCTATCTCAGCCTTGAGGTAAGATGGACTATATCCTATTACTAGTACCTTCAGCAGTGTTGGTCCCTGCATCCTTAAAGTCATCATTTTTATATAGACAGTAAGAATTTCTTCATCTGTCTTCCCTCCTTTAGGCTTTTCTGTACATGGTCAGCAAATAAATGTGTACAATTACAGGACAACGTCCCATTTAAAAATGTAAGGAAGAATTAATTGGAAAACAAGAAAATCTTAAAAGGTTCTACAGTGTGATAAACCAGGCAGTTTAAAAACACTAGGCAATTAACTCTTAGGTACGTCAGTATCACATGACAGGAAAAACACCTCCAATATTACATACATTAACATAAGCACATAGACATTACAGGATACCTGTAAAACCATGCATTAAAGCTGCATACCACAAAAGCCGTCTCACAATAGTTTATGCTCATTCATCACTCATGTAATGCACTGATGGTTTAATGTTCCTAATGTGAAAGCATTTTTTCTAATTGAATGGGGGGAATTTTGCATGGCTGTATTTCAAACCTATATCTAAAGTTCAGTCTGCCTGTGTTTTAAGCCATATTTCAGTTTAAGAGAGAAAGAAGTGTTAGGACAGCACAATCATAAAGGAGGGTGAGATGAAAGAGGTACAGATGCATAGCACAAACCAAAAATAATGCCAATTACTTGAATTTTGTTGTGAAGCCCTTTATCTCTGTCACAGAGATTTGTGTTCAGAAATTTTGAAAAATCATAAATTGTATTTCATATAAAAATAGCACCTTTTCTGTAACTATTTTTTAGTTCAAATCATATGAAGAAATAGCAGAACACTTACCATTCACTATAAGCAGACAAGAAGAAAACCCGAAGTACCTTGTGCCTAACAGTCAAATGATATGACTACTTGTTACTGCCATTCCTTAGAGACTTGTTCTGTATAAGAATCATGAGAATCACATATTAATGAAAAGCTTCCTACAAATTTCATGTTTTCACTTCCCTATATGTATTACACTATTAGGGTTTGTGATGAGACGGAATTGTCCCTGGAGTCCAGAATATAATGGAGCCACTTGTTTCAGGAAGTCCTGAGAGGAATTCTGGTTTGTGTGTATTCACAAACACACATATATTACAAAAAAAACCCTCATCTAGCAATGGAACTAGATAATAACGTATGGAAAAATGCAATATGCCGTCCTCCACCCAGCTCAAAACACAGGTATGAGAAGTTCCATCTAAATTGCGTGAACTTTTCCTTAGAAATTACACTTGTTACGGTGGGGGAAATCCATCCCACACTGCTTTTTACCACTGGCCTGCACAAAATATTATTATAAGTAGTTTATATTCCTATAATATCTTTCACACATGTACTCTTCACAGTAACTATGGTGGATCCATATCACTGTTCCAACTTTAAAGGCAGAGCAAATGGTATGCCAAGCATTTAAGTGACCAGTTCAAAGTTGGGTAATGAGTTACAGATATCCTGGCTGTCCACAGCCCTCATACTCTGCAAAGTACACCCCAGCTACAGTTTGTACTGAGTCATTTACCCACAGAAACTGTAAGCAAAAAGAAATTAGATTACTCAGGTCTTAGAAGGGTGATACTTTGTGTACTCAGTAAATAAAGGAAAAGGAAATCAGCAATGGGCTTTGAACCAAAAATGCAAATTCATGGCAAGGTTATTCAGATTTGATTACCAAGAGAAGAAGAGATTCTCACTGCCTTAAGGGGAAATCACTAGGGGGTTCTAGATTAGATCTCTTGTTCTGCTAGCACACAAACCCTAATTCCTTCAACTTTGCATTTTTCAGGTAGGTGAGGCATAGATCAATAGTGACAATGACCTTACTAGTGTACCAGTGAACAAAAGATTACTAATTGTAATAGGATCTAAATAAACATCCACCTTCATATCTCTTGGATGGGTGATTTGCAAAGCATTTCTCACCCCGTATATGACAGCGCCTTTTTCACATACCTTTACAAGTTTCTGGGCTGCCAGCTCTTTGAGTTGACTGGACACTTAAGTTTTAAAGTGCTGTGCATTCTCTGTGGTGCAACAAAAGCAAGATTATTGATAATAAAGACAAGATCCAGCAAGGAAAACAGGAGAAAATCCAGCAAATCTTTGATCCATAGGAGACTCAAAGCTGCATGATTCAAATACCAGAAATTCACTTTCAGGAATTTTGGCAAGTCTTTATAACCAGTAAGTTGTTACTAGTTTTCCTTGGTATTTATTCTAACAACGTTAATAGTGGTGGATTCCTTCATACACGTTTGACTTTAATATCCAAATCTGTGGGAATCCCTCTGCTATTTAACACAACAAAATTAAACATCAATTACAGAGTCACAGAAGGAAATCTAAAAGTGTCTTTATCCAAAAAATTGTTCACATTAATTTATCAACAAACAACACTTTCCAAGTTTTCAAACATTGTATGACTCAAAAATCATGAAGAATTATTTAATTTGCACGCAGTTTGTAAATATGCTGCTATATACACAAAAACTACTCCCACAATTTATCATGTTGCTTCCCCATTATTAAAATTTGCCCCATACCTCACTGCACACGAACATAACTAAAAATGTTATCATGCCAGGTGGAAGGAGAGAAAGAGAGCCTATTCCAGGAGTTGCAGAAACTGAAGGAAATGTAGGCAACAGAAAACCATGTCAAGTTTCTCTTGCTGAGAACTGTGATGGGAATTTGGAAGGAGCCCCACAGTCAATACCTTTCTCTTACACACAATTCTCCCTTTCAACTTCTAATGCATGTAGGCCAATAAGAAAGGCCAATCCCTTGTTCCTTTCAGTTGCCCACCTCTCTCAAGGCAGTATTTCCTCTCAGTTAAACATACATATTCCAACATAAAAATGCTGATATGGAAACATTCTCCTTTTTAACAGGCATACTCAGAGGCTGAAGATTTAGTCTTCACTGAAACACTTGGCCAACATAACCGCTGCTAATGGTTATGACATTTTTTCATTGGGAGGCATAGACACAGTGTGACAAAAGCATTCTTGACATCCATCCTTTACATCCAATTTTATGTACATCTCCCATAAACACTTGAACTCTTATTTTGTCTCACAAGCATTTAAATTAGTGGATTTCACAATCACCAAACAGCTGAAGAGACATAGCTCTGGGCTACATTCCCACATGTCTAGATACAACAGCTTTTAAGCTTCTCTTCTCCAGAAGGGATCAAGTGGAAAAGCTCTGATTATTTTTTCCTGTAGAAGAACATGGCCTCAAAAAGAAGTGACAAAGCCTAAGAATGTATCCGTGGCCGTGAATCCAGGGGCTGTTCACCTGCATCAGGGCTCTGTGGTGCCAGCTGGAGCCTGAGCCTCTCCTTTAGTGGGAAAGGCATCAGGTCCTTCCTGGTGATCACCCCAACCACTCGGTTCTGTGGGTCAACAACAGTAAGGTGGCGCAGCCCCAGGGTGCGGAAGATGATGTAGGTGCGTTGCAGTGAGAAATGAGCTTGGACTGACATTGCAGATTTATTTATGTATGGCTCCTGTAAGGCAAAGACAGGAGACATAAGGAGAACACAAAAGCATGAGTGCACCCCTGCCACAGGGGTGGGAAAGGAGAGGCAGAGGAAGGAGGCTGGGGAGAGGGGTAGCAGCGTTGAGGGACAGGAGCCAATAAGAACATTAATTCTTCTCTCCCTGTTCCCCATCCCCAATTATACCTAAAACATCAGGAAATACCATAGTAAAAAAACACTTTCTTTTTTGGTAAACCATCAGGTTCACTCTAAATAAACTATTATGACTGGAATGTACCCAAATCTCACAGGCTAGAAAAGCAAAGTTGAGCTCCATTGATATGGTCTGAGTTTTTACTTGGAAATAGTCAGTGACCTTAATATTTATTAAGTCTTAAGTTTTTTTATAGCTGCTATCTCATTACACAACCATTTATGACATCCTGTAATATTTTGCAGTCAATGCTTATAAAAGTCAATTCACATAGACTGCAAGGAAGAGGACAAAGAAAGCAATCATATGGCTCTAAGAAGAGGGTCTGCAAGTACTAAACTGGTCACTGAAAACTATGAGGGCTATAACTGTTTCTTGATAGGAACAGAGCTAAAGACCATTTTATTGTTAACCAAGCTGGTCTTTATAGCTTATATAGGTATTCTCTAGGTTTTTACTTTTCACTTAATTCTACAGTATCCTTCTTATGACTTGGCCCGTTCTGCCAGAGAAGGTGTATTATGCTTCCCAAGTGTATGCTTCCCCAGACAGCAGAAAAATGAAACAAAGACATGATAAAATAATATAAATCAAGGTACAGATAGAGGGACACGTCTCTTCTCCCTCTTTCGTTTACAGGACTGACAAGACATTCAAAGAGGAAAAAAAATTAAAGGCAAAACGGTTTCTTCTTTCTATACCACACATAATTTTGCTGTGGAACACACTGCCACAGGAAATCATTATGCCCAAAGACTTCACAGTGGATATTTCTGTGGATATCAGTAACAGAGCTTTCATGAGTGATAATAACAAGTTGTTGGAAGGGATACTAAACTTTGTGCTTCAGGAATCACATCAGGCACTAAAAAGTTAGGTATCAATGTGAAACCTAATTGAGTGCAATAGGTTTCCCATAACAAGTAACTTGTGTGGCCCAATGGTGCAGGCACTGGACTGGGTCTAAGCTGAGCTGACTTCTACTGCCATGTATGACTTCATCTTGAACTTTGAAAAGCCATGTGCCCTCTCTCCACCTCAGTTTCCCCATCTGTTAAAAGGAAACTCTTAAACCAAACTAGATAATGGGTATTAGGAGTGTTGTGGGTTTTATAACTTTTCTCTCCTTCTAGCTGTTCTCAAAGCAAGGACTTCAGACTAGATGGGTCTCAAACTCAGTCCCATCTTCATTACACCTGAGTAAACAGGAGCAGATTTTATATCTTCTTAAATAAAACCCATCTGAATTAGGCTCTCTGGCCTGGATTTCCCAGGGTCCTCCCCGCCTCTGTTTCAATGCTGCGGACTGGAAATCACCGAGGCAGAAACTACATTTGTTTATAACATATTTATTTTAGGCTTTATTCAGTATACCAAACACATTATTGCTTTTGGACCCAGTATTTTAGTATAGTATTTAGGAAATAAATGTGTCAATGTCATAGCAGGGATTAAAAAAAAAAAAGAAAAGGGGAAAGAAATAGAGCTTTATTTATAAGTTGATCTATAGGCACTGTACCGTAATGGAGCCTAAAATCTCAAAAGTATTGCTTTGTATTTGCTTTATAGGACTACAAGAGCCAAATAATGACATTTAAATGATCTATTCCATTAACATTGTATCATTTTGTCAATCTGGAATGTATTTTAATCAAAAGCCCCCTTGAAATGGTCTCTTTTGTTGTATTTTCTTTTTGGCTCATTTTATCAACATCTGTTATGTTTATACAATATGAATTAAAACTTCGGAATGCTGTTTGTACTCAGCTACTTTTGTTGAGAATGTAACGTCCCAGGATTGGCAGTGTTTATGTAAATCAGTGCGGCTGACACAGCCATCATAAACAAATGAGAAAATATAACAAACACATTGTTCATGGAGGAAATGTTTGTTTTTAGAGTTGGCTTCAGTCTTACCAGATTGATGAAGAGTTGCTGATACCGGGGATCTGTAGTGTAGCGATTCAGCAGCATGGTTAGGTGCGACAGATTGGGCAGCTTCTCCACTGTTATCTGGTATAGGCAAGAATCCATTTCGCTTTCTTTCTGTGCTGCACATTAGAACCCAAGGTTCAAAAGCTTCCCAGTCTGATTCTTAAGAAAAAGTTTTTTAGCAGAGCTACACTGGCAGAGCTTGTCCAAACTTTATAAATTCTTTTGCCAATAAGGCTTAAATTAGCAATTTAAAATAAAACGCTCTTTACTTAGTGTAACTGTATCTCTGTTAAGACAATGTAAGTTCTATTGACTTAGGGGCGAGGTTTTTCATGCCGTGAAAATTCACACACTAAGTGGTAATTACATGATAGCATAGTGCAGAAAAATGCAACAAAACTGGTGTCAGCTATCAGCTGATCTTCAGCCCTCTTCCAGAGGAGAAGCTATTTGTATCCTGGCACCTCATCCCATACATAATTGCCCTGCTCCTTCTCAACATTGTTTTGCCAGCCAGATTCCCATGTGCAAACCAAGCTTCAATAATATATGATGACTTCCCAGCTGTGCCTGTATAAATTACTCAAAACTACGTTACCGGTCTTGCCTTGGTAATAAATGATTTTCTTCTACCACGCTTAATGTTTACTATTCCTAAAAATCCTTTAGTCATTTATCAAAGGGAAGAATGCTACATGCTTTTCAAGTTTGAAAGCTTTTATAAACACTCATCATTCAGAGAGGTGCTATTCCATACAGAATTAAATATTGTAATAATTCTGCTACCCATAGAGAAGTTGAGAGAGAGAAGATTGGACCAGCTTATCTGAGCAAGGAAATTCTTTGCCAGCAGTCTTGCACAACACCCAGACTCCGAGTGGCATTATAGTTTATGACAGCTGTCCCTGGAAGGTCTCTTGCCATCCTTTAATTTAAATTGTACCTGAACACTTCTTTATCTCAACCACATACATGACATCATTTCATCCTTCATGGAGAGCTCATCCTAAATCACTCAATATACATGCTGATTAAACAAGGAAAGAACTGAAAGAAAAGAGGTTACCTTCTCATAGGAGAGAGGATGAGAGGAGGAGAAAGACTCATCATTTGTCTCTGGTTCAAAGATGTGCTCATTCTCCAAAAGCATGCACAGTTCTAACCTAAGGTTAGAGAAGAGGACTACATTCATTATAAGGGGCAAATTTTAAAAAGCAAGCACACATTGCTTTAGCATCAGCTATATGATGGTACCTTAAGTACTGTGTGCAGTTTTGGGCACCTCAATATAAGGACATCAGACTATTAGAGTGTACCCAGAGAAAGGCAACCAAGATGGTGAAAGGCCTTGAGGGCAAGACTTACAAGGAGCAGCTGTTTGTTCAGCTTGAAGAGAAGGCTGAGGGGTGACCTCATCGCAGCCTACACCTTCCTCATGGGGGCAGCGGAGGGACAGGCGCTGATCTCCTCTCTCTGGTGACCAGTGATAGGAATGAAGATGCATCAGGGGAAGTTTGGGTTGGATATTAGGAAAAGGTTCTTCACTGAGAGGGTGGTCACTTACTGGAACACGCTCCCCAGGGAAGCTCACGGCACCAAGCCTGTCAGAGTTCAAGGAGCATCTGGGTGATGTTCTTAGTCATATGGTTTAGTTTTAGGCAATCATGTGAGGAACAAGGAGTTGGACTCCTGATATATATGGGTCCCCTCCAACTTGAGATAGACTATGATTCTAGAGTATGGTGGGCTGACCACATATTTCACCTTCCTAAATTTCCATCAACAATAGCAGCATCACACAAGGTGTTTTCTGGTTTAGGTTTGGCTAATTAGATTAACGGGCATCACCTATCCTACATGTTCTTCTGCTTGGCAGGACCAGCTCATACACTGTCTAGTTTGCACCCAACAAGACAGTATCAATAATAAAGAAATACAATTATCTAAATATAAGTAGAGAGACTGTTGTCCTTCCCACATCCTTCTTAAGTAACAACTACATTAAAACACAATATCTGCAAAAAAATCACGTCATATTTTAATTCATCGGTGAAACTTCTCTCACAGTACTGCACTCCAGAGTTCATTAAGGCATTTAATATTCTTGCTGACTTAGTAATGTGAAAATGGATACCTTTATCAATTATTATATCATTTCAAACCTTTCTTTAGTGTTTTCCCCTTCTGCACTACACATATAAGGCCTTGACAAAAAATATATTTAAAATTATCATTTATATCTTAGCATCTTTATATCATTTATATTCCTTGCTACACACACACACACACACTCCACCCACACCATCCACTTCCAGCCTTTTAACTTATGTTTAGATAACAAACACCTTGGGGACCACCACAAAGCTTTTTGTTTTGCAACATATGTAACATCACGTTAGCCCTGGTCTGTGATTACAACGAGGAGCTACTACAGTAGTATTAAGATGTGCAACACACTGCTAAATGATGTGCTTGAGGAACCCAGAGGAAAGGAGACACACAGTCTTCGTTAGGGTATCAGAGAAATACAAATGAGGTACAAAGTGGCTTTTGTGACTGGAACACCAAGCATAAGCTGGGAATTTTTCAAATAAATATTTCTGTATCCAAAAATACTGCTTTGTTCAAACCAAAATTAGTTACAGGAATTCATTAGTTTTAACATGATGTCTCCTGGGAAAGAACAGTCTCCTGCAAGGTGGGATTAGCACTCCACAGCAGAGGACTTACACTAAGACAATGTGCCTGCCAGATCCAAAAGCTGGTGGTTAGCACCCTCCCTAGGGACAGGATATGGAAGAAGTAGGTTCAAGTCCTTTCTCCATGCTGTCCTTCATAACAAGCGCATTAGTGGTTATGTACGGCATGTCTTAATTTCTCCTGTTGGAGGGGTACCATGCTGAATAAACAGGCATCTGTACAACCAGGTCCCCCCTGTTCCCACTGGCTGCTCCGACCAGCAGGCTGTTTGCTGTTCTATTATTTTCTTTCCAAACAGTCTTCCCTTCACTATTCTATACTTCTTTGTCCTGCGTTTGATGAAGCTGGATCAAAACTGTAAAGAACACAAAGAAAATGGCAAACTTACTATGAAATACTATTGAGCTTTCACACATGAAAAGGTAACATTAAACTAGTTTCCACCGTATTACAATAAACTGCTGTTTCACGTGTTTGGGGTCTTTTATGTAGGCTACCTTTTCTCCAACATAAAAACAAGATACTCTGGGAGCATCTACCTCCACATTTTAGTTCAGATCTGGAACACACATTTGAAGGAAACTATCCTATTACCTCCACCTCCCATGAGTTGGTTAGAATTGTGGAGCAGTCGCCTTTCTCCTGAAACAGTCAGCTGTTTCACTCTGTAGATCCAGTCTTGAAATCTGGATTTTGTTAACATAGACATGGCTTTGGTCTCTCATCTAAGGTTCTTGATGGGATTTATAAATAAGCATGCCTGTGGCTGGGATATAGGTATCATCCTTTTACAGGTGAAGACCTGAATGTGAATACAAGTTGTGGAAAGACATCAGTTCTGAAGCAAATCAGTGGCACAGCCAGGAATACTAGGAGTCTGACACCTGCTCCCACCTTTAAAGCACATCCCATTCACAGGACAAAGAATTCAGTATCCTTCATAACTACAGAAACTTTATTTGTCTCAATTTAATAACTGGCCAACTTTGGTTTTCATAAAATCTGTTTCAGATTACAAAGGAGAGTGCAACACTGCAGCAGAGCTAACTGCTGAGAAAACTCCACTGAGGAAATACTTTGCCCTGGGCTCACATCTCTCCTCCTGGGAAAGTCGCTGGTGTGCCCTAAGCCTCTTGCCATGCACATGCCAGCATATGGACATGTTGCATAGACAATTAATGGACTTGGGTTTGAGGACAATGATGAGAACACACTAAAAAGAACAGTATAGGCATGCTACAACAGGCAAGATCTACTCCCTTCAGGCTATATTTGGAGGAGGAAAGGGAGGAAAACAATATATACTCGTAACGTATTCACTACAGCAGAGGACATAGAGAAGAAATAAATGCAGTCACGCCCTATGAATTACCTTTGGTGCATGATACACTTTGTTCTGCAGGACTCTGTAAAGTTCACATTTTATGGTCTTTCACAAACATGTCTGTAATCGTTCTTAGTGAGATATAAATACACAGATCTAATTTTCCTCTGAGACCATCACATACAGCTCCAAGAAGTCACTTACAAGGATGATCACTGCGCCAGGAATACTCTCAAGACTTTAATCCTAACATGTATATATAGATGTCAAGTGCAAAAGTTATGATCCACCTTGATCCTTTCCCAGACTCTGTATGCTGAGGTCCAAAACACTGTTCAGGTCTGTCCGTAGTCCAGACCACCATTTTCCACTTGAACATCATGGGCTGGAATTAAAAAAACAGCAACATTCACCATGAGCTGAAAGAGCAGAAACATTTGCTCATCACCAGTGGTTTGTTGGCTGGTTTCGGCAGCTTGCAGTTTGCTCGGCACTGCTTTTAACTAAACCCAGCAAAGAGTCACTTAACAGGGCTTTGGGAAGTGTGAGAGAAATTTGGCTAGTCAAAAAAAAAAAGCACGCACAAACACAATGAAGGAAATCGTTGGAACATTTCTGATAAGAATCCAAGCCTCTTAAAAACTGCCATATTCAGGAGAAAAATGAACATACATTACTTCACTCAGACTTCCAGAAGTCATGCTTCAGAGGTATAACAACATCACTTTTTGATGTTACATACAACATCCTTCCTATCACATCATCAAGCCTTAAAAAGCAGACCAAACATGTTTCTTGCACTATTTTGTGAGGTTTAACAGGAAGTGCTAGGATTCAGACTTGGACTCTGCAATTGCTCGTTTACTCTTTATTTATTTAAGAAGGAAGAAAACCCTGGAGAAGGGAATCTTATTTCAAAGATACTCTGGCAAGGCATCGCAGTAGTTTCATATACTCTATCTGTTATAAAGCATGCATCATGAAGATACACCTAATTAAGATAACACATTATTATTCCAATATCCACATGTCAGATTTGGCATAGAAGTCAGGAATGAAAAGTATCTGACAGCTGATTGTGTCACTCTTCTTGTCAAGATGGCCAATTATCTGAGGAAACTACAAATTCTAAATATTGGGGGAGTGACATAAAAGGAACTGCAGCTCCAAAGTAGCTGCAAATGAACAGAAGGAAGATTAAAAGGTGATGTCACTGGCAAAAGCATTCAGGGCAGAACTCTCCCAAAGTGAATGGATAAAATAACTACACAGTGGGGCGGGGAGAGGAGGGAGGATTAGAGAACCTGAAGCATCATTTTTAGCTTGCTTCAGAAAGTTTTAGGGTTATTTCTCCTGCATTAATCCACCAAAGGTACCTGCATGGTTTTTATTCTTGAGCTGATTATTCATTGGCTTATTTTTGAGCAAAGGGGCAGGAGGCCTGCATGGATGAACAAGGAGCTTCTGGCAAAACTCAAACAGAAGACGGAAGTTTGTGTGGATGTGGGAAAAAGGACAGGCCACTTGGGAGGAATACAGGGATGTTGTCAGAACATGCAGGGAAGCAACTAGGAAGGGTAAGGTCTGTTTGGAACTAAATCTGGTGAGGGAGGTCAAGGACAACAAGAAGGGCTTCTTCAAGTACATCAGCAGGAAAAAGATGGCTAGGGAAAATGTGGGCTGACTGCTGAATGAGGTGGGTGCCCTGGTGACAAAGGACACAGAGAAGGTGGAGTTACTGAATGCTTTCTTTGCTTCAGTCTTTACTGCCAAGGCCAGCCCTCCCGTCTCCCAGACCCTGGAGACAAGAGAGGAAGTCTGGAGAAAGAAAGACTATCCCTTGGTCAAGGAGGATCACATTAGAGATCACTTAAGCAAACCCGACACCCACCAATCCATGAGCCTTAATGGGATGCACGCCCAAGTGCTGAGGGAGCTGGCAGATGTTATTACTAAGTCACTCTCCATTATCTTTGAAAGGTCATGGAGGACAGGAGAGGTGCCTGAGAACTGGAGGAAAGCCAATGTCACTCAAGTCTTCAAAAAGAGCAAGAAGGATGACCCAGGAAACTACAGGCTGGTCAGCCTCACCTCCATCCCTGGAAAGGTCATGGAACAGCTCATCCTGGAGGTCACCTCTAAGCATGACTAGGAAAAGAAGGTTGTCAGGAGTAGTCAACATGGATTCACCAAGGGGCAAATCATGCCTGACCAACCTAACAGCCTTCTGTGATGGAATGACTGGCTAGGTAGATGAAGGAAGAGAGGTGGATGTTGTCTACCTTGACCTCAGCAAGGCTTTGGACGCTGTCTCCCATAACACCCTCATAGGCGAACTCAGGCAGTGTGGGTTAGATGGGTGGACAGTGAGGTGCATTGAGAACTGGCTGA
Organism: Ibycter americanus; assembly: GCA_035590275.1. Classification (NCBI taxonomy): domain Eukaryota; kingdom Metazoa; phylum Chordata; class Aves; order Falconiformes; family Falconidae; genus Ibycter; species Ibycter americanus. Next base: position 49,496,633 of record JAVJGI010000040.1, read on the forward strand.
ATGGCAGAGCTCAGAGAGGTGTGATCAGCGGTGCAGAGTCTACCTGGAAGCCTGTAGCTAGTGGTGTTCCCCAGGGGTCAGGACCGGGTCCAGTCCTGTTCAACTTATTCATCAGTGACCTGCATGAAGGGACATGGTGTGACCTCAGCAAGTTTGCTGACAATACAAAACTGGGAGGAGTGGCTGACACACCAGCAGGCTGCGCTGCCATTCAGTGAGGCCTGGACAGGCTGGGGAGCTGGGCGGAGGGGAACCTAATGAAGTTCGACGAAGGCAAGTGCAAGGTCCTGCACCTGGGAAGGAACAGCCCCATGCACCAGTACAGGCTGGGGGCTGATCTGCTGGAAGGCAGCTCTGTGGAGAAGGACCTGGGAGTCCTGGTGGACAGCAAGCTGGCCATGAGCCAGCAGTGTGC
>JAVJGI010000040.1:49497274-49559853 GCA_035590275.1 Ibycter americanus
AAAGGCTGAGAGAGCTGGGCCTGTTCAGCCTGGAGAAGAGGAGACTGGGAGGGGATCTTATCAATGCACACAAATATTTTAAGGGTGAGTGTCAAGAGGACGGGGCCAGGCTCTTTTCAGTGGTGCCCAGCAACAGGACAGGGGGCAACAGGCACAAACTGCAGCATGGGAAGTTCCATCTGAATATGAGGAAAAACGTCTTTACCTTGAGGGTGACAGAGCACTGGCACAGGCTGCCCGGAGAGGCTGTGGAGTCTCCTTCTCTGGAGATGTTCAAAACCCGCCTGGACACAGCTCTGTGCAGCCTGCTCTAGGAGAACCTGCCTTAGCAGGGGATTGGACTAGATGATCTCCAGAGATCCCTTCCAACTCCATCCATTCCGTGATTCTGATTATAGCTTATGTTTTGGCCAATATTCAACTCAGTGAGGACCAGTGATTAACATATTCTGACCAGAATAAAACAAATATCCTTCCATGTATTAAAAATCTAATGTCTCAGGGTTTCTCTCAGACATGTTTAAAACCCAGTGGCATCAATTACTAAATTTGGATTTCTGTCAGTCGGTTTGAGAAAACAATGATGAAAGAACAGTAACAAGTGACAATAAATCGCACACTAAAATAACCGAATATGGCACCCTGAAACTCTTCATGGTCCTTCCTCATCCTGATACCTGGCTGGTATAAATTATTTTACAATATCAACAAGTTTCTCTAAAAACTTGCAGCTAAGACTTAGTGTCTTGCACCTTCAACTTTCATAGCAGTCAAAATGAAAGGAGTGCTTAGAGGATTTTGTAGGATTTGATCACTGCTCTGCTCTCAGCAGAAGTTCTAGCACAAGAATGCAACTCTTCCAAAAGGGCATGATGAGAGAAGCTTTTTACATGGACTGTAAAATGTGAATTCTATTTAAGAATAGTTGTTACTTTATGTGCTTGGTAAGATACCCACTAGTACACGAAATGCATTTTTCTTGACTTAAAGTAGCATTGTGCCTTTTTTTAACTGGTGAAAAAGAGTATTCTGTATATGGTGAGCTAGACAGTACCTAAGGACTAGATCATCACATACCAGGAACTGTTTTAAAATCCACCGAATCTTCGTCTTACACAGAAAAATATCAGGGTTACAGGGTTGTTTCAGGTTAGGCAGCCTAAATCATTACTGTTTACTTAATATTTTGTTCTTCAAACCAAGAAGGAGCTTTGCATGAATTTTTGGCATTTTACCTACAAGATAATAAAAAGGTCATTATCAAGTGCTGGACTAAGGTTTTCCAGAGCAAAGATCAAATCCTGTCTATGCCACAGCCTTTCAAAGGATGCTGAATAAATATTTAATCTTTGTGCCTCGGTTTTCAGATCTACAAAACAGGGATTTCTTCCACCTCAGAGCTGTGTGTTTCGAGGTTAATATTCATTACTTAAGTTGCCAGCTGTCTGCTTTTATAGGCACCATCAGCAGGGTGAATGAGCAGATAGTAAGTTCACAGCCTCAACATGAAAATGCAAAGGCAGTTGTTAATAAACAGTAAATTCAAACCTACAGAAAGGCTAGATTCTAGGAAAGGATAAAGGCTTAGGATCACATTTGTATTTCCCTACAAGCTGACTTGTTACCAGGCAGATTTTCAATGTCAGAGGAACCTACCACACATTTAAATGACAGGGCAAGTATGCGATCAGTCTTTCCATTCACACACCGGTTTTCCCCATGCCTATATTTGATTTCAACATTTAACAACACTCTGCACTTGCTTGAAAGCCACCCACATGCTGCAGTGAGGCTGCATACGTTTTTAATTTGGCTTTTTGAGTTAGCACACAGCCTCTGCAACACTCCAGTTTTCCCTCCAAAGGGCTCCATCGCAAGTCATACAGCACCTGCACAATTATTTGTATGGCCAAACAGGCCTACTAATTTTAAAAGTATCATATGATGTTGTTCTTTGGAAGAAAATTTTCGCACTTTGGATAAGAAATGAAACCACTGCCACAGAGTCTATAAACCTTCCTCCATCTGTGTTATTCATGAGCTGCAGTGCTCCAGGACCCTGACAATACATGGGAAGATCATAATGGCAAGGGCTTTAGTTGAAAGTGCTGGATTCCATTTATTTTAATAGGCAAGATTACTGTATAGCGTATCATTGAAATTAATTGGATCAGCTTTTCAAAAGCAGGAGTCTAGACAGTGAAAACAAACAACGTGCTGACAGACTTTACCCTCTAACATGAAAACCAAGTAATCACAAAAGCACTTTGGTATTGCCGGCAGCTCCCTAGTCTGCACACCTAAAAATAGTCTTCAAGTCCCTAACGTGCTCTCCCTCCCCCTTTTTTCTTCTTTGCTGGCTGAGTTCAGACGCAGGCTTCAAACCACTGCTAACGGTGTTTCTAGCTTATATCAGACCTGGTAGAATCACCATTTCTCAGAACTTACAGCAAAGTCACGGGGACAAGGAAGGGGGAAAGCTGTTCATGATGTTCTAGTAAGAAACAAAACCTCATTTTTATCTCCATTTACTGCATGAACTTTGCAGACCTCTGTGTTTGATTGAGTAACTTTGCATTCCTGTGATCTAAACTTAGCAACCTCTCCACAACAGTGCCAGAAGGAAGAGGCTCTCCAAGAAGCTTTCAAATCCATAATCACTTATTTCAAGCATGCCAGCAACAAGGCTGCTGCAATATTAAGGTAGACATTGTTAAGCGCAGTAATTAATTTATGAATTAAATGTTTCAGGTCTCAATTCATCTTTAACTTTCCATTTGTCCCTAAGCTGTTGCACTGCATCGCTTACTGAAGGCAAGTACTTCTCTTGCTAAGAAAAATAAAGGTCTTGCCTTATTAAACAAGTGTATGTGGACTCACCGCACACGTGCACACGCACACGCCTTGAGAGCAGTGTTTCATTAGTCCCAACTGGGAGGGCAGATTAAAGAAAAATACCAGAAACCATACCTACAGCCTGACATATCTATGATATGTTGCAATGCTAGATCGCCTTTCCCACAGCACATATCAATATGCTATGCTCAGTTTTACTGAAGTGCTTGGCAGAAAGCATTCCTGACTCACAATGGTTTCTGTTCACTGGACTGACGAGAGGCGAGTCATACCTAATAAACTGCCATAAAATACACATACGGATACCGCTTTGGATCAATGGTTTCTCTGCTAAAGGATGTTACTGTGTAATACAGCTTTAAGTTTTCAACTTTGTCATATTTTCTAAACTCTGATCTCTTCAATTTACTTTCAGTTATGTGACATTCCCCCTTAGCAGAGTGAAAGCATGCATTAGCTAAACAATGTGGTTTGGATTTAGTGTTCCCATGCATCATCGTGAAAATGTTTGTATCAGCAATAGTGTCATTATTGTTACTGGGAACAGCTGCTCTACCATGTCTTCTGGTTGTGGAAAGCAGAGTGTCTCCCTTCCCGTTCCAGTTTACAAGCAGGGAAGTTAAAGCAGGACCGTCGAGCAGGAGGTTTATGAGTATGCACTGTTCGGTACCTGGCTTCCTCCTACCACAAAGGAAGCAGAAAGTGCAGCGCAGCCACAGCCGCAGCAAAATAAGTACTGCAAATAGAAATGTAGTTTGGCTCCCTTCACCAGCAGTTCTTCTGGCTCTGGACCGGGGACTAACGTGGGGCAGAAGTCCTCCCCTCAGGTGCAGTGCTGTGGCAGCTCAGCTCCATTTGACAACACCCTTTGAGCAAGAATTAGAGCCCGGAGTTTGCTGATGATCAAGCGGATGTTTAATATCTCCCCCGAGTTTCTGAAGTGGAAAGATGTAACCCTCAGCCTTCTTGCCAGCACTCCCTGCCTCACTGATGTAAGTTTCCACATCCAGCCCTGTGCGAGTGATGCAGCCCCGCCGGGCTCGCCAGGAGCGTCACGGGGCGATGCCGAGCTCTGCGGGCCCCTGCCACTCGGCTCAGGCCAGCTGGACGTTTTTAAGGAAAGCTCACAAAACTTAGAGCTATTTGCGTGATCACACAGAGGAGCAGGCTCTAATTCCCCTTCCAGGACAAAACCTTCTGAAGTAATTAGGCTTTATTTTAAGATGGATAAAATCTGTTTTCCAGGATATTAGACCTTTTGAAATGTCTTCGGATGGGAAGCCATGCTTTCAGTCACTAGGCGTTTCTGAAAGTCCAAGCTTTGGTAACTTTTCAACTACATGAAGACCACAGCTTTTGAATATATTTCTTTTCTGGTTTAGAGCACAAAGTTCTATTTTTTGAAAGGATCTTAGATTCCCAGCTTTGTTACAAAAACAGAAATTAGGCACTCTGAACACTTCATTTGTATCAAACAAACTTAGTTTGAGTAGAGCAATTACATAGTCAACACACTCCCATATAGCATACCAAAATGTGTACTAGAACAGTTCAAACATGGTAAGCTACAAGGATTTTTGACAACTTTACCTACAATATTTTTATGGAAATGTCTTTTTGGCACAACAATAACAATTCCCATCAACCGCAAAGGTTGAAGTTTCAGTAAACTTGATGGGTGGGAAGAGATGGGGTTTCCTAGGTGAAAAAATACACACAAAAATGCAGGCACGATGCCAGAAATGTCACATCCTGTACAGAAGGAGCAGAAGACCAAGTTTTACCCATTTCTGCTTAGACAGATATATTCTGTACAGTCTGCTTACAGTCAAAGATACTGTGGTTTCTGCATAATTACTTTCTCCCAATCAAATTAAATCAAGCAAAAAAAATTTTCCTTCAGCTAAAAGACAGAGAAACAAAATGCCGAGTAACAGCTAACAGCTGTGTAGGTAAGAGTGCAAAGGCAAAACAAGGAATCCAGCCTTCAGCCTTACCACAGGCGAGCTATGTATGGTACAGATCTGAGAGGTTCAGACATGAACAAAATGGCTTATTTGTTATGGTAAAATACCCGAACAGGTTACTCAGTGGTATTTGTCAGCCCAGTAGTTTCTCCAGGAAAGTTGTCTCATGGCTGTGTTCAAGGCAGAAATTAAGATTGCTGGGCAGTACTCCAGCTTCTCCCTCTCTGCACCACTTCTCCTCAAAGGAAACGGCAGGACAGATCCTGGTGTAACAAGACACCAGCATCCACCTGCTCCTCTTCAGTGAATACCGGGAGGATTTCACTGCAATATGGAAACCTGCTCCTTCATTTTACTTGGCAAAAGTGAGGTAAAGGCAAGAAAAGCCACCAGCATCAGAACAGTCCCTGGGATGAACATAGTATTAGTCACAAATATGCAGTAAATCTACATATAATAAGGGATAAACAGCATCTCAGGAAAAAGGCACCTAGGTAGAAAGCACATTTATCATCCATTTTGGTGGAAGAAATCAGAGAGTACAGAAGTGTCACACATGTGTGGAGGGAAGTGATCACACATAGGAGGATGCAGAGCATGGCAGCAAAGACACTGCTGATGACTATGACGTAACATCACCCTCCACGTTATATCCCAGATGTGTCCACAGCTGGGGAAAAGAAATTCATTAGCTACAGCTTTACTCCTCAAATCCTCCATGTCTTCTGTCTTTACTGTGGTTTACATTACAAAGTAACCTCTGGCAAAGAAGATGGAGCAGCAAAACACAAGTGATGATGTGTCTAATCTCTTCATCATGTCAAAGAACCACTTCATTGCCCCACAATGGCCCTACACTAGTACATTATAACATATGTGGAAGTGAAAAAATAGTGCTTTTTTTCAGTTTTGGTCTCACAGAAATTAGGCAGAAGCACAATTCTGTCTTTTCCCACTGGAGGAAGATCTGGAGCCACAGACTAGAGCGGCCAAGGCAAGAGAGAGCCAGGGGATCTCCCAACAACTCCTCAATATGCATTTACAGCTTCATGCAGTGTCTCTGGCAGAACCTTCTTGGGAAGGAAAGCAGTGGTCCTATCCTCAGGTCTCTCTGAAGAATGAATTCCACCTAGCCAGGAGGGCATGACATTTAGGGCATGACATTTATAGCTTTCAGCAGACTCTGGGCTAACACATTCATAACAGCCCAGCTCCCTTCCTGCAGTCGCTGGGGGCAGGTGGGGGATGCATTTCAGCTGCAGTGCAAAAGAATAGCTTGTTTTATTCTGATGTGCAAGTATCATCGTTACCATGGGAGAAACGAAGGGGAGAAGCCAGTCCCCCAACCCTCTGTGTTGCACACAATAAGTCTATCATCCCCATCAATGCCGTGCATCAAGTTCACCAGCCACACGTTCCTCAAACTGAATTCTGTGAGGGTTTCCCAGGCATGCACAGAGCTCTGCCTATGGCAAAGTGTCAAAAGCATTACTCTAAGGAGATCTTTGTTTTGGAAACTTGCTTCTCAGCTACAGTTTGCTTCCTCTTTAACAATTTTAAAGCCAAGGAGTTTTCTTTAGTAGTTGCTTTTGTTTTTTATCTCTGCTGCTTACTCAACTGGGGAAGATAACCACTTCAGATTTAGGTCACCCATATAAAAACGTGTTTGGTGATCTCATCTTCATCCCCAGTGGGTAACCATCCAGATCATGAAGAACAGGAGAAAAATCTAGCCCCACTAAGCAGATTTGGAAGATCTGGGGGGCTTTGTTTGTTTAGGGGTTTTTTTTTAATAAAATTGGAATATGTGGGTGTTTGCTACAGGTCAGTACTGAGGTGCATTTGTAGGCCCATGCAAGTTCCAGCCAACGTTGCTTGGCCACAGTCCTTGCTTTTGTAAGAACTGACACTGACCTTTTCAAAGGGTCAGAACCATTCATATGTATTACCAAACATAACAACACTTTGTCCTTGTACAGCAACTCTCATCACTACAGTTTCAAGTGTGGGCTGGTACTGAAAAACTTTTACATTTGGTCCAAATTTACAGTGTTTCATCCATGCTTATTTCATGAGAAGAAATGGTACAGAAAAACACATAAATGAGAAACAGTATTGAAAAATTATGAGCTGCTGCTGCCTTCATGCAAGCTTAGCAAATTGTTTGCTTCTTTCCCTTCATTAGCTTGTTGCCCCCTTCTTTTTGACTTAATAACAATATTTTTGTACTAGAAAAAAACCCTCTAGAATATTTGAGAATCAATAATAATGCCCAAAGCAACCCTCAGGAAAAACATCATGGCAGTTATTTTTTGCATCACCCCTATGCCACCTTTTTTTAAATATGCCAGACAAGCCACATTTCCTCCACTTCAACACTACTGATGTACAAGATGGAAAAATAACGTTACATTTTTCTGCCTGTGGTCATGTCACCTCCACATGGGATTGCACTGGATCTCGTAGGGTAAGAAGTTGAACAGCAGCCTTCTCCTTTAAGGAGTTCACAGCATTTCTCATCTTGGTCTTTACAGTTACGTGCTGCAAGAGCTGTAATTTTATGAGTAAGATGGAAAACCTGAATCCTAACTGCTTATGGTCATGAATACACTAATTCCATGACACATCACATTTTTGGAGGCTTGTTTCAGAGGATGGCTGCAGAGCATTCCCTTCCTGGTGTTGGTGAGAACATCAGAACAGTAAAGTCATCTGTGGTCCCTGCTGGAGACAATACACCCAGAACTCATCACACAAGTGCTCAGGCTGCTGGGCATGTACTGAGGCAAAAAGGGATGTCATCGGAGCACCCCAGGATGCAATGCTTGCTCCCAGACAGCATCTCTGTATGGGTTTTACTGGAGTGAGCCACCAACTAGCCAAAAAAGCCATTTCCTGCTTCTTTGTCAACCATTTAAAGCGTTATCTTGGTTTTACTCAAAGCAGTCTAACAACAGTTCATTTATGTTGAAAGTGACAGGGAAACTTTTTCATTCATCCCTGTTAAAAGACTAACAGAATGCATCATAGAAGAGCCCTGTGGGGATTAAGCAAACCACAAGCCTACCAGGATTGTCAGGTAGCATCAGCTTTGCTCTAAAGGCACCTCTTTTGGGGATATGCTAGGGATCAGCCTTCCATCCCCCCCTTTTTGCTTGCTCCCACACGACTGTGCTCTCCATCACAAAGCACAGTGATATTTGCATAAACTCAGCAGACTCCTCAGCAGCCTGGGCCGCTCACTTCAAGGTGATTTGGTGAATTAGTAAGGAAATTATGACACTATAAATTGAATTTAAAAGGAACTTTGGCTGTATCAGTCGTTAGAGTGCCTTCTAGATATATTGCTATGGACAGCTGAGAACTAAAAAAGCACACTAGTTTATGCTACATAATATCTTCAGATTGGTGCACACTGCAGACTATCACTCAGACATTTAGGTTTTAGTGCCTTAGCACATTTCTTATTAATAATGTTTATGATAGCATCACCATGAGGGAACAAGTGTACATATCATATGCAAGTATATGTTACTGCATTTATTGATGTCATTACTTCTGCAGGCCACTGCGACCCAAATGATTTCCCCTGTACAATTCTCATTGCAAGCAGATATTTCTCTTCCTAAAAGATTCATACAAACCGTTTCACTTGTTAATGAAGCAAGTTCACAATTTTTATTAAATATTCCCATCTTCATGCTCCAAAAGGGCAACTGACCACATTGCTATGAGGTAAGTTCATGTAATCCAGCTGCCAGCGGTTCGTTGTTGAAAATCTGTTATAAAGCAGGCAAGCAGACAAGTCCTAACCAAATTTCCACTGATGATGCACGGATAGCATTTTTCCCCATCCAGATCAACAGAAGAAAATACTTTTATCCTTGTTTGCTCATTGATAGCTCCCAACTGCCACACAGTGAAGGCATTAAACCAGAAGTGGATAAAAAAAATATCTCTACAAGAAAAGATGTAGAATACTATAGTCTTTCAGGACAAAAGACATCATGCAAATTGCAAAAGAGGATATTACAGTACAAAACTGGCCATGTGTTTGTATTACAGTTGTTGGAAGTATAATTCATAGAGCTTTGCTGTGTGAACTCTTATGCAGTAGGAGTTGCATATGCATCTTCTTTCCTCTAGGATACTCAAGGCAGAAGTAAAGTCACTGCCTCTCCCACTCATGACCCACCCACCACTCAAAGGACAGTCTTAAGACACCTTCCTGAAAGAATGAATTCACTCTTGTAGTCACGTGAAATACAGTACCATAAATACTTCATTTATCAGGAGATATTATTATGCCTTTTGAGAGTCCTCCATATGGCAAGGATTCCTTCAGTCTAATTCTTGTTTACCCTAGCATGTTACTTCCAGTGACTTTGTTGCTTACCTCATCTGTGATATGATTTATGTTAACTCATTTCCTGTAAAAGCATACACTAATAAAATGAAAAAATTGTGAAGAAAGAGCGGGCCAGCTTTGAATTGGCATGGGACATTTCATGAGTAACTAGATTCAAATCCTTTTAAATTACTGTTTCAGTGAACCTTTAAGACTCTGAAGGGTAATTGTCCCCTTTTCTACAGTTCCCATAAGATCGTTTCATTGATGCTATTTCAATAAATCCCTGATGAAATAGATAACCTTGTACAAAAAGATTAGGTCTTTTCTTTAAAGGACACCTGCTGTTCATGCTAAAGAAAGTAGGAACAAGTTTCATATCCATCCCAAATAATCTTCACAAACAGATGCTTCAAGAAAAAAAAAATCTGATAAGTGGCCAGAAACGTCACATGACATCAATTTGATAGCATTTTTACCTTTTAATAGTTCCCTGGAACACCTCTGCATCTTCTGGCTTGGGCCTGCAAACCACTGGGAATCCACTATGGCTTGTACTTGCAAGAAGCCGAGCCAAGGAGGCAATGTTTTCCTTCAGGTGAAGGACCCTGATGCCAGGCTCCATGACATCCCTGGCAGAGAACAATTCCAGGTTCAACCTGAAAGACAGAAAGCAGACAGCCAAAGGATTATTTAGTAAACAGGAAATGAGGCATACTGTACCACGTTAGCATTTGATGAGTTTATAATGTGTTAGTAAATTACTTCAAGATGGAAATCAGTCTGCTTTATTTAAAAATGTAAAAAAAAAAATGTAATTACCCAATAAAACTGCTTATCAAGCATTGCCTTTCTTTGTGTGAGATACATGATAAATTCAACCATATGCATGACATGGTCATCCTAGACAGGATATTGTAAGACCCATTTATCAACTTGCATGACTTTTCACATTAAAAAAAGATTTTTAATCTAAGCTGAAATCCTCTGGAATTCTGGCTGATATCAAATAGTTTAAAGCTAAGCACTTTGGAGAAATTCAGGCTTATGCTTATCATTGCAATAGGGTTTTTTTGCAGCGGTAGCAGCTAGAAAGATAGCTCCTTCAAAGATAGCTTACAAATCATATACAGATTTTCTAGTATTTTCTAACACTTTTCAGGTTCTAGGCAAAGTTTCAGGAAATATGAACATACAAAATTGAAAAACATGTGTACCCACTCTCTCTGACAGTAGGGTGAAATGAAAAATAAGATACTTTCTGCAAAATTCAGGAGTAATTTCTACGGAATTACAGTAGGCCAGATTCTTACAACTGAAGTCAATGAACTGCTCTAGTTTTAAGCTTGTTTTATATTTTCTATTTTCAAAAAAAATACATTAATTATTCTGACTATCATCTGGACACCCCATAAGCCAGGATCTCCTGTTCAGACACAGGCTGACACAAACCACAGACAGAGTCAACGGGAGCATAAATTTGCCCACATCCTGTTTTACCAATGTACCTTTCATCCCTGTGGTAAAAGCAGCTCCTTCCATATGCTGTTAATTATTGTCCTCCCTCCTGAGAGACAAAAGATTATTTTTTCAAGCCAGTTACTCTGATGGTTTGTATGTGATCACCTGCCTAAGAGTAACTGAACTGAGGAGACAATGCGCTTCATATATGGCACCTACACAGCTGCGAAACAAGTTTCTTCTTCTAAACTGGGATGGATTTAAATGAATCCTGAAAACCAACAGTCTTATATGCATCAAATCACATCATACCCATCCCCAATTATATGAAACAGACTGCAGGCAATGAAAATTTGGAACACTATGATATTACAGACCCACGTTTCAAGGGACCAGAAAACCAACTTACGAAAAAATTAGCCTCTCTGAACCGCATTTTGCTTGTGAGTTAAAATGAGCAGTAGTTTACCTTGGAAATCAAAATGGCTGAGTGCAGAATTTAGTATCAACTAGTGAAAACAAAACCTAAAAATCCCAGAGAGATGGATTTTTTTTCATTCTTAATCTCACTGAGTGCTACCAGTTGATGCAGTACAAGTGATTGAACTCAGTGGAAACCACGGGTGCTGCTCAGGATGAGTTGCTGTCAGAACTGTGCTGCTGTGGCTCCACAAAAGGAATTTTATTTTTCCTAAATGAGTAGATTCCTGTTCATCCTCTGCCTCTTTTCCATGTCCATAGGCCAGATAAAAATCTCTATTTGCCAGCCTTAAGCTTTGTCTAAAAATACTATACACTGCATTACTATTAAAAGTACTGTACCTAGCGGAGGACACAATGTGAATACATGATTAATGATAATAACTGCTTCCTGAATTACATGTGCAAACCCCAAATGATTTTTAAATAAGAGCAGTGTGAATACTGTTACATTCCAGCCATTTCTAGAGTGTATTTCTTAGCAGTATATAGGTTTTCTGACTCCACAACTTTACAGTTTTGCTCTGTTGCACGGAAAGCAAATGTTCCACATTATTGCAAAAGTCCATGAAACATCCTTAGGTTTTGTCAAATCAGACATTTGTATAAAAGCAAGGGATAGCTTGTTACACAGTTCTGTGATCTTGGCTTTGTCTGGGATCATAAGGTGTCTGCATTGTCTACATCAACTATATATCTTGCATTATCATCGGTCAGCTTTTCCAGGTCTAAGAACACACTAAGGACTGGCACTGATTCACTGCTCATTGTCAGTGACTTTTCTTTCAATGAGTCTTCTGTCTTTGCTGTAAAGAATAACCTTGCTTTGGGGGTGGAGAAGCCAAGCAGGCAAAAAAAGTTGTTTTATGAAAGACTGTTACAAGGCCAAGGCATCTTTAAATAGAATTGGCTAAAGGAAGCCTTTACCAGTATATTGCTTCTCAGCAAAACACCAAGCCAAACTGTAGTTGTACCTACAGGATCATAAGAATCAAGGATCATTCAAGTCAGAAGGGACCTTAGCAGTTCTTTAGTCCAGCCTCCTGCTGAAAGTAGACTCAGCCATGGGCTCAGACCATGTGCTTGGGCCTTTCTCCAGTCAGGTCTTAAAAACCTCCAAGGATGGAGACTGCATAACCGCCTTGGGCAGCCTATACCACTATCCCACTGTCATCATGGCAGAAAGGTATTTTCTCATATCCAGTTTGAACATCTCTTGTTTCAACTTGTGCCTGTTGTTTCTTGTCCACCATGCACCATTGTGAAGACCATGGCTCCATCTGCTCAATGATCTCCAATAGTTATGAGGTGGGGGGAACAATGGACAGATGACAACACGGGACTGTTAGGTGTCTTCAAAGTCTCCTAATCTCCAGGCTGAACAAGCCCCAGTCCTGCAGCCTCACAGTGCAAATGGTCCAGACCTGACCATCCCAGTTTGGCAACATCCATAATTCTCTTGAAAGTACACTCCATTTCTCCTCCATGTCATTTATGAAAATGCTAAACAGGCCAGGTCCAGGGATAGACCCTACAGTGCTCCATTTGTTAGGCCTCCAAGCAGTTTATGATCCATTAACCACCACCCTCTAAGGCCAACCATCCAACCAGTTATTCCACCATCCTAGTTGTTCAGCCTCTAAACTGTAACATCTTGGATACAAGAACATCATGCAAGACAGCGTCAAAAGCCTTGCTAAAATCAAGGTCACTGACATCCACTGCTCTCCTCTTATCCACAAACCCACTCATTTCTGCACAGAAAGCAATCAAGTCAGTCAGGCATGGTTTGCCTTCTCCTTCATGTGCCCAGAAATCTGTTCCAAGAGGACTCACTTCATGATTTTCTCAGTGACTGAAGTGAGGCAAACTGACCTGTAGTTTTCTAGGCTGACCTTTTTGTCTTTTTTAACAGGCTCAATACTTGCCATTCTGCCATCATTGGGGATCTCCCCCAGTCTCCACAACCTTTCAAAGACGAATGACAGCAGCCTTGAAAAGACATCAGCCAGCTCTCTCAGCATCCTTAGGTGAAGCCCATCTGGTGTGATAGACATGGCTCAGGTTTTCACAAGCAATCCCTCACTTGGTCCTTAAATACTGCTGGTAGTTCTTGAATCCTTACACTAAATTCAGAGACCTAGGAGTCCTTGTTGGTAAGACAGTGAAGCAAACAAGGCATTGAGTGTCTTACCTATGGCTGCTGTCACTAAATCCTGTGTCCTCCTCCATCTGCTTCCAGAGCACTAAACCTATTCTGCAGTTGCAGACCTGAAAGTGGAGAAGGTACCGTTTTCTTACTGCCAGGAGTCACAGGTCTCCAGCCTTCCCCACCATGGCAGTCTCCATTTGGCACCCACAACATACCATGGTTGCCTGGTGTCCCTCTTTCCGTGTACCTGGGGGTTCAGGCTGTCGTTAAATGGGTGCTTAACACGCCGTTACCAGGATCAGCCTTCTTAGCAGCCGCTAAGATCCAAAGATGGCAAAAAAACCTCACAGAAGAACCAGAAGGAGAGTACAGTGAACAGGAGCCTAAAAACTGTCCCGGGCACCTACATGCACACTAGCCCACCAACAGCCATGCCAGCTGCCCAGGCTGTGCTCACAGCCCTCAAGGTAGTAGTGCTGCCCACGGGCCAGTTAGACGGCAATTGCACACTGTGCCCAGGCATCGGCATCTGCGGACAGAGTCCCCACCGTCCGTGGGTCCCCTCTCCTGCACAACTACGAGCCTGCCCAAATGCTGCGCACGGATGCTTTGCTTAGCTAGTGAGTGCCACTGCTGCTGCACACTTGTGTTTATGCAACAATGCCATTTCTAGCAAGGACATTTCATTTACCATGTTAAAAATGCCTTTTTGTATGGAATAACAAGAGGTACTTACATGTGGATTTTATCAGGTAGGTCTTTCTTACATAATTAGACTTGTCTCAAGGAGAGATACAGAGTTGTGGCCACACTACTAAAACAGATCTGGCGTAAATTTTTCTTTTATAGGACATGTGAGAACATTTTCTCCCAAAATGTAATTCACTATAGTAACGTAATGTGTTAAAGTATTAAGGCTATTTCACTAAAGTTATGATATCCAAGTTTCAGGTTCCTTTCAAGAGCACATCCAGGGGACTGGATATAACATTGAACAAAGACAATCTGCCTTATGACCTAAATAAGAATGCCATTTGGTAAGAAGCCAATATCCCTGAATGGTAAACTGTCTTGAAATGATTCATGGAAATGTAGTTCAGGCCCTGTTGCTATTAAATCCAATGGAAGTTTTCCCACTGAAATAAATTGTTAAGGATCTAACCATAACAGATCTAATCATAACATGGAGGTTTCCTTAGACGACACGCAGTACAAGAGAACTTTTCTTCAGATAGGATTTACTCTGTATTTTGTGCAAGTTTAAAATGATTAAAAGGACTTTAAGGGGGGTGGGAGAGAAGCATAATCCTAACTCAAACACACTCCAAGGACCACGGTGCGTGAGAGCACAGGCAGTGCTGCTTGCTTGGATTTATTCACAGATTTGCCCTCATTTTTTTCAGCTGTTGCTCCTGTCCTCCTCTTTCTGTGCAGAGAATGTTTACCCATTGACTCACCACTGGCCATCCTGCTCAGGACAGCCCTAGGTTTTATTTGGGCTTCTGGTAAACCATTGTTTTATTCCCCTGACTGACCACCGCATCTTGTATAAATAGTTCTCAGGAGGTTTTCTGGGGGTTTGCTTAATGCTTGTGGTGATTTTTAGTCTGAGCATAGTCAGGACTCTGAACAATTGAGAGGGTGGGCTGGTTAGCTTAGGGGAACATCATCAGGTTGGAGGTTGTTAAAATTACTTAAAATTACATCAGCAAGTATTAGAGCTTTTCAGTCCCAGTTTCTACTATTCATGCATTTTCTGAGACTAGGGCATGCTTTTTTTTTTAAATACACTTCATTTGCCGAAAAACTGAACAGATTTATTTCATTCTTTCCATTCTAGTACAGACCCAGCTACACTGCTATGAATACCTGTAGCTGCTACTATGATATAAATACAGTTTATTTATATTAGCTTTCTTTTGCTTTATCATCTTTAAAAAAAAAAACATTGTGAGTAAACCCACAACACTGCAGGAAATTGCTTACATCTAAATACAAATATATTTTTTTTCTTAAAATGTTATAAAAAAAGATTTCTACATACTTGTCACAGGCCCACCAATTTTCTTTTCAACAAGGCATTTGGTAAAAACAGACTATGAAAAAGCTTATCCAAAAGCTACATGCCAATATTGATCTCACTATATAACAGAATAGTATATATGTACTACAGAAATGTTAATCATGTGCAGATGACTGAATTCAGTAGTTTTGCAAGTGAATTCTGCGAAAAAATGGTTCTTTCAGTATGTTCACAGAACACCACTGAGATCAATAAAGGGAAACAAAAAGCTCTATAAAACCTCCTTATGCTGGAAAAGGACACCACTTAAATTAATTTTAAAATTGATTTGCTCTGCTCAGTGCTAACCCCTGAAATAGATACATTTAAACAGATTCAAAGTTAAATTAAACCAATAAAATCACCATGCGCATTGATGTAAGTGTATGCATGCTAGTGATGGGCTTTTGTTTAATTAGATCTATTTTTAAACAGTTTTCAGTGGAACTTTGCATGGCAGACAAGGTCTGCGACTCCTTGCTGTCTCTATTTTAGTTGAACGCTAAACTGAGTGAGAAATTCTTGTTGTTACATCAGGAGCCAAAAGTTTGGCAGAGTTCAGTCTCCATTCAGTATATCTACAAATATTTACACTGACTGTAAGACGACAAGCTTCCCAGCATCCCCTCGTCCTGGCTCCCTCCATATCCTTAAATGAGTGGACATTTAGCTATACAGTCTGAAGGCCTTTTGATAGTACAGCACTTATTGTGAAATGTGTTGTTTGGGTTAGCTGAATGTCTCTGTCACTTATTTCCCAGAGAGGATTTGAAAGTTACATATGTTTAGCTACTACTGTATACTAAAGACAAATGGATTTCCACAAGGTCTCATAATCAGCTGGGAAACCATCTCTCTCTCATGCTTGAAGAATTGCAGAACAAAAAAGAAACAAAGGAAACAGATAAGAAAGCCTTTGTGTTTTGGAAAAGAGATGGATTGGGGGGTGGGGGGAGAACGTTGAATGTTTGGGGGTTTTCTGCCAGGAGTTTGCTTTTCTTTTTCCCTTTATCCCTTATGAAGTTTTTCCCACCAGCACTGTCAGTAGAAAATACCACTAAGTTAGAAAAATAGCAGCTCCTACCCACTTTGCATAGATGTAGCTGTTTATACAAGGACATGCATCTTTTTAAAAAAAAATTAATTAGGTTGTGCTAAGACACTGGGATAAGCAGTAAAGGATCATGTGAGTGGATCCACATGCTGGAATTATTCAAACAGCAGCTTAAACACTACGGCCTCAGCGCACCACATGCAAAACTCTAGGTACAAACATAAAAGTCATAGTTCTTGACTTAGTTTTCACAGTGCGAGTCCAAAAACAAATGTACAAATTGTAACTACCAGCCTACTTTAGCCATGTCAGCATTAAGGGGAGTACAGGCATTTAAATATTCAAAGCTATTGACAGTGCCTGCTCGCTGCTTCCACCCAAACCTGAAGGCACTAAACTCACTTGGTGTTTCTATTCAGAACTGTGCATTTCCCCACATGATTAGTAGTGAGTGTGGAAATATCTTAGACCGAACAAGCAGCCTTCTGGCACGCACCTGCTCCCAGCCCTTACACACACATCAGCAGCACTGTGAGCCCAACACAAGGCTCTGCACCATGGCCATTGAAGCATGGCATCCAACAGATAAGACCTGTAGAAGAGTATACTTGGTGGAAATGTGAGAGATCCAAAATGGGTTCTCACCTCAGCCATGGGGGATCCGAACCCTCACCTGGCATCTCCAAGGCATGGGGGATACTGCAGCACTCAGGCTCTCAGGGAGCCTGCAGCAAACACCCTCCCACTGAGGCTGCTCAGCGGAATGGTCAGGAAAGGAGGACCCCTGCAAGCAACACCCAGCCATCTCTAGAGAGAACAAATACGAATGTATACAAATGCACACGGAGAGAAAGACCCAAAGACCAATTAGCTATCTTGATGTCTAACGGGTTAACCCTGGCGGACATAGTACTTATTATTACTATATTCAGAATGAGAATGATTTGGCTATCCCTCTATTTCCCAAATTATTATCTAAGCCTGTAGGAATCTTAAAAAAAAAATAAAATAAAAGTGTTAAGCTTGTGTTAAATCCATCTGCCCTGGCATTATAACCAACCAGAGGCAAAGTAAGTAATTTCTCAAAATGACACCAGTACAAGCTATTTAAATTCAAAGAAATGTTTCAAACAAACTTCCACAGGAATAAGGTGAAAGAAGCAAGTAAATTGAGCACTAAAATAAATACCTCGTGATCTTGCTTATAACCAAACAGGGAAATAAATAGATGTTCTCTGGATAGGTCATTGCACAGCAGTTTCCAAGGGAAATTCGCAAAATACTAAGCTGGCTCTTGCAGTTTGAATGCAACGACATAATGAGTTTCTTGCAAATGTGTGCCAAAAAACCTAATCCAAACTGGAAAGAAGAGAGGAAAGCTCCTATAAGACAGTTTTTATAAAAGCTTAATTCAGGGCCTCCACCCTCATGTACTGTACCAGCCACCTTAGCTTTTCCATTCTGCCTGGTCCAAGAAAACACTGACTAGCATATTAAAAATACTGGCTTTAGAATGTTTGGAAATGGACAGTGACAGCAATATATGTTTTAATAATCAGACACAGACTATCAGATGACCTTGTAGTCAAAACGAGGTACAGAGATTTAGGTCTAACAGACTACAAAATGAGTAAACTAAAGTAATACGGATGGGAGAAAAAAATATGAAAAATATTTCAAATTGCTCAGTCCTTCCAAGAATCAGGCACTTTCTAGTGGAAAAGTGTGGTCAGGTTATTAAAACATAACGTTGGGTATCTGGAGATACAGATAATACCCTGTTCCCAGTCCAGTAAGTAAACGTTTTTGACACCTGTAACTAGGATTTCAAGCAAAAGCACTTCTCCTTCCATCTGTACAATCAACTTCCTTGGGAAAGGCGTTTAACCCCTCAAACTTCAGCATTCTCATTTCTAAAACAAACCTAGCCCACTTCTTACATCACAAGCACACTGGGAACCATAATTAACTTTTCATAAAAATACTGTAAGCTACAACTTTCTACATATATTCGTCATTTTAAAAAAATATTTCTTTAACTAACCCCCCTGCTCTTATGCACCATTCATGTGCACCACATGTTTTTTCCTCAGTTATGACTTATGGGAAGGACCCACCACTACAAATGGAGACTATATGTGTACTTACATCCCAGTTAAAAATAAGATCATGAATGCTGGTGTTACTTACCTGCTCTTCCAGAAAATGAGTGGTGATCTCTCTGCACCTGACATTCTGGGAATGAATTCTGTGTGTCTGACTTGCTTTCTCTCTTTCCTTCCTTACCCCCAACACCAGGACTCAGCTTCCTCAGGCTTTTTCCATCTGCTGTCGCTTTCATCTCCCACTCACCTACTGTCACAACGGATTGAACGGCAGCAGCTCATAAAACTATGCTCATGGCTTTATGGCTTTTCATAAAAGTACTCCGTTCTATGCCTTTATTTTTTTGCCTTACTTCTGCGGTGGCTCTGTGTACACCCAGTGTACTGAAGAACAAGCCTCCTTTGTGATTCTGTGAAATAGCACTTAACGGCTTCGCAAAACTGATATTATTTCTAAAAAGGGTATTTCATTTCTCAAACATGTTGAAATTCATTAAAGTATTTTGTGCCATCTGTTTCCTCTTTGTAAATAAATAACTCTTTCCATCATGGCAATTGCTACAACAAGCTACTAATATTCATGAGGATGTAGCAACACTCACAGGAACAGAAAAAGTGACGTGTATGTGAACAGCAAAGAGAACCCATTTCAGCTTAAGGTGAACTTGGAAGCAGTCCCCAGTGCCAGAATGAAGATGATATCCTTACACGTAACTCAGGAACACTGAGGTGTAACTCTTACATAAACAGATGTCTGTATTCCTGTATCCAGCAAAGACCCCCAGGGGATTTCAGCCCACTGCGAGTCAGACCCACCATTTCTTGAATGAGTTCAAACAGTTGTTCAATGACATCTTCATGAGATCAGCTGCTCTGCCGGCACAGCTGGCTTGCTGGTGAGGCTGGCTGGCTTTAACTGGAAACTGTCAGTATCTGCCAAATGGTGGCCAGACACCGGAGCAGACTTTCCAATTAGTGGAATACCCCATCCGATAGCTGGATGTGATTTCTCCGTGTGCGTATGTGCACGCTCCACCTGCGTGCTACCACATCTGAAGGCTGTGCTGGTACCCGTACAGGCAGCCTGCCCTCCCAGGTGAGCCAGAAGGGAGGCCGTCTCCTCCTCGCTGGGCCAGCAGAAGCCGTTTCAAGTTTCCCACAGTTGAAAGTTGCTGTATGCATGTTTTACGTAAGGGTCTGTAGGAGCCGAAGTCCTTGCTCGCTGCCCACCAGTGAGCTGTGAAGCACAGGTGATTAGTTCCAGATGCTGCTTCGGTGCCTTTCCTTCTACAGAAAGTGTGCAGAAGTCGCTTCTTTTGGTTTCACAGGACTCCCCAGAAATTGAAAACACACAAAAAGTCAGTGTGGATTTGTTATGCCTCCCTCAACATCAGACAGGCTGCAGCGGCAACCAAGACATCTGTGGAAAGACTTCTCCACGAGCCGAAGAGGTCTGTGTTACACTCGCTATGGACCTTACAGCTGATTCATCTCACAGCAAGAACCAGAACTTCATATTAAGCTCCCATCCGTTGTCACAGCATGCCCAATACTTGCAGCCAGTTTGCCAACCCCATGACAGTCCCATTCACACTCTAACAGAGACGTTGCTTTGGACAGTTAAGAGGAGTGCCTTGTGACAGAAACCAAAGGAACAGGATAGCTGCTTCAAAACTCACTGTATTTGATCTGCCTGTTCATGCCTCCAATCTTCCTCCCTAAGGTTTTGACCAACCGCACCAAACCAGTCTCTCAAACTTCTTATAAGTTTGTTTCTCTTAAAAAATCTCACCACAGAAAAGCCATTTTTCTCACCGCTTCCAAATTATAATACAAGCAGATCATGTAGCTGCATCTATCTGGTAATTTACAGTATGACATTCACTTGTAAATTCAAAATGCTTTCTTCTTAGCACACTGTGATCACAACCAGTACATAATCTTGGTAGAAACTGCCGTTTCCTTTCTGCATATTCAGGGGCAGGGGGGAATCCAGCTTTAATTGTTCATGAAAAAAATATGCGGCAATAGAGAAGCCGAGCCTGCAGTTTTCAGACATATCAGAAAATATAATTTCTTAGAGCCTGAACACACTCCAGTATAAAACATTTTGGGCTCAGGGAAAGGTAATTGTGCCCCATGTAAACACTGAAGTATTTATAAGGTCCTCCAAGGATTTCAATCAGACAGGTTGTTGGCTCATCTTTACTATCCTTGTCATGATATTTTTTATGTATTTGAGCTTCTATTGTATATACTTGGTTATGAGAACTGCAGTAACTGCCAATGGACTTCCAAGTGCAGCAGATCAGCAGTGAGCTGTTACTCAGCCTCCAGCCCTTTCTGTCAAAGAAGGGTGCTGCTGCCCGGCTCTCCACAAGCCCTCCTCTTGGCCAGCTCCACGCACACTGCTCATCCACTGCTCTGTGTAAGCCTGCAGCCCCTAACCTTGAGGGTACAGCACCAGCTCCTCCTCTCATGCTGGACGCTTTAGGAAAGGGAACAGCTAAGGGTGGGAAAGGTTTATTTTAGGTTGGAGGAAGGGTTATATCTGCTGGTATTTACTGTAGCATAGGAAGAGTAACTTGTTTTATTTGTTCAAACTCCACTCTAAAAATAAACAGTAATGCAACCAGAAACTTGGGCATCTTTATACAGTTTTACCAATATAAATAAATAAAGTCATTTTGATTCATGTAGTACCTTTAGGTAGTAACTTCATTAAATAGGCAAAACTAGAGCAGGTCAAAAATCATCTTCTAGAGTTCACACAAAATTTTGCCTTTACATAAGGCCTTTTGTTTAAGAACTTGTCAATACTTGGCAAAGACAACAGATGCTGGAAGTCACATGAAGCATATAGGCACTAATTTCCCTTCTGTAATTGAGAAGATTGAAAAATAAATTGGTTTGGCCAAAGAACATAAGGAAATGGGGCAGACCCAAAAAAAGAACAGTCACTCCTCCTCAGTCTCCTGCTTCCCTCCATATAGCCTTCCTCTTCCTGTCTCATCTGAGTATTCACATTAATATGATTACACTCTTTGCATGTGACTTTTTTACTAAGAGACATTATTCGCATTTGGACACTGAAATAATTTCATGATAAATTTGAAATTTGGGGTGAAATTTAACAGTAAAAAATTCTGAGAAAACAGCATCTCTGGTCATTGAGGATTAAGGTTGAAAAGGCCCATTAGGTCATTTTTGTAGATCACCCAGTGTAACTGAGTCTTGTTTTTCCCCAAAATCCTATAAAGAGAGATAATCAGATCTCCTGAAAACTACAGAGCTAAGTAGCCTTGTTTATCACCACCTGTCACAGAGCAAAAAAAATGCATCAATAACATAAGTATTGGGGTCAATATACAGCAGTAACTCTGCCCAACTGGAAGTTCACCTTCCATTCATGTTCAGATTAAGACGACCATTGTCACACAGATTCAGGTGCACCAAGTCTTCACCTTTTTTTTTAGAGCAGTTCTAGATAATTTGGAGCCAAGCACAGCCTGAAGGCTCAAGCACAGTGAAGCAAGCTAGTATCAGCCTCTTGCCAGATTAAAAGGATTGCAAAGGGAGACAGGCTGGATTTACCCACAGAGATGTGCAGGAGCTGGCTCAGGGGCAGGAGGGAGCAATAAGTCCTTTCACCCATCCCACACGGCCACCACCAATCCCACATTGAAAACAAGGCAAGGCTGTGCTGTTGTTCTTCCATGCACACAAAGCAACATCTGGCTCTGCCATAGTAATTTTGTCAGGGGGTCAATACTGCTGTTCGTGGCTCGTACAGTTGCTTCTCAGGTAATGGGATCACACTAAAATCAAAACCCAGCACAGGAGAATAGGCAAAAAAAGGGATTAAAAATGGTTCTTTGCCATGTTTGCTTAAATGTGACATAGAAACAACTTAAAGCCCAAATGTAATTTTAATAAATCTCACCCACATCTTAACACTTTCCCTCTATCTTTTCTGTAGCAGTCAGGGTTCTCCCCAGACAAAGCATAGCCTTGTTACAGCAGCTCCCTTTTTCCTTTGTGCAGCCAGAACAGGATCCAGCTTCTACCGCAAACACTCTACAAAAGATGGGCTGGATGCCTTCTGATACAAAAACATTGCCAAGCCCACGCCCTGATGATGCCTCTCAGGACGGAAGTGCCAAGCAGCCATGAAACACACTGGCTTCTCAAAGAGGCGAGACAGGATGCACCATGTGCATCTTGGTGAGTTCTCTTTGAATGAACACTTGTGTCAGCAAGATGGGTGAGGAATCTTTTAGTTTAGTAGTTGCTAGTCTAGGCCCAAACCAAAAGCACCACCCTACCCCCGCAAAGTCCAGTGATTTTCAAAATCCAAAGCCTCATCTAAGAAGTTCACTAATTACCCCAAATTTTATAACAGGCCAAACCAGGACCTTGGATCCCAAATAGCCCTCAAACTTGGGTTGGCTCAAATTCTGGATCCAATGTCTGCGGTGTGGGCTAAGGCAAAACTAGAAGGGAGAAAGAAAAAAAATCAGCCTTGCTCCATGGATCTTTAATATAGGGCCACCTCTGATACACTCTAAAAAAATATAATGAGACCACTATAATATATATTCCAGCCAAAATTCTTGGCTTCCAAAACCAGCTTTATATGGTATGCAATACAGAAACACCCAGGAGACGCTATAAGAACTTTGACAAGCTAATATTAAGCTAGAACAAAACAGAACTACTGGCACCAGCTGCACTCAGCTCTTAAGTAAACTTGTCCCATTAAAAAGTAGCCTCTAAGATATTTTCTCTCTGAAGTGTATAGTAGCTTATAAAAAGCAGGAAGGGTTGCCAAGTCATAGATGTGTTCAAGTACTCCTTACCCTCATTAAAGAACATTCCCTGGCAGCCAGAAGCTTTGAATGCTCCAGTGAACCAGATTTTATAAGGGGGGGTGTTTACAGTGGTGTGCGATGTAGCTGGAAATCACAGTGCACTGTAGCAACCCTGCACTAGGTACAGCTGTGTTTGGAGCCTTGTCACCCAAGGGCACAGAATACAACAGGCAGGGTGATCAATGAGGTTCCAAAACAATAATGATTATTAACAAAACAAATCTCAAACCTCTCTGCTCCATAGAAAGCATCCAGAGATGCCAGTGCCTAAATACGCATTAGGTAGTGAAATACCACTGAGGATCTAGGTCTCGCTTCCACTAGCTTCATTTATAACAGTATTTACAGAGATGTCTTTACAGTAAGCATGTACATAATTTAGCTTCTTAATGTACCCACTGATTTCCATAGCAGTTAGGAGTTAAATTCTTTTGTGGATCTGGACCTTAATGCCACCCCCCACCTTGTTCATGTAAAGGCTATTTTCTCTTCTCAGTGTCTAACACATCTTCTGCCTGGGGATGTTATCCAGCCCTGTAAAAGGAATCAACAAATTATCAAATACAGAAAGTCTTTTCATCCTTAACACCGATGAAGAACTGGGGAAGAGAAGATCCACACTTTTTCTCTAACAGTGTGAGTGCTGAGGATGTAAAAACCTGTTCTCTTGGGTTTCTCATTTTTCCTCCCTGCTACCAACAAGGCACTGTTTTCCAAAGGCTTTTCAGTTTCAGTTGAAGAAGGATCCCAATTTATGTGGCATTTATCAGCAAGCTGCTAGTTATCCAAATCCTTCAGGCTGCATACACAAATGCAATTTATCACCTGTTTATAAACATATGCTAGCTACCAGTTCCTACACAGCTAACCCCTGTCCCTGTTATGATTTGGGGAATCCAGCAATGCACAGTGTATACATTCTGTGATCTTAGAGAATAACCAAGATTGAACAAAGAGGATGTAGACCCTGCCACACACGTAATTGTGTCACCTACACTTTCCCAGAGCAGCAATAATGTGGTTGCAAACCCTCAGCCAGTCTGACACAACCAGAGAAAGAGGATAGCCTGTGCAAAATTATACCTGGGCGTAGGCATCTGAAGATAAAATTGATCCCAAAGTGTAGCAAATAATTAGAACTTAAAAACAGCAGAGCCTCACATACTCTGGGTGGTCACTCTGAGATAAAAGAAAGACTAGAGAAGCAGATAGGCAGGCTCCCACAGCATCTGGTTAGCTGCAGGACCAGTCAGAAAGAAAACAAATGAGAAATCTTGGTCTGCAGGGAAAACACATGGAAAGAAAAGTCATGGCCAGGCACCTTTCTGTGGAGTTTTGACTCAAGTTTCAAGGATGCTCAGAAGTGATGAGGAAACAGAGATAAGGAAACATGTACAGAGACTAATTTTTTTTTAAGTGCCTTGTCTTAATCTGTGTATTTCTCATGCTAGGTAAAGTAATAGGATCTTGGTTTTGGAATTCTTACAAAGACTGCATGTTAGGTTTCATAGTTTGTTTCAATTATGACATATTTTGCTTTAAGAGGCAGATTATAAATCCAGAGTTCCCTTGAGTCAATATTCAAGGTTTGGGATGCCTAAGCTATAAGACACCTCTAGGGAGAAGTCCACATCCTGGAGGTCTAAGGTGGCTTAATGATGAAGCTGCATTTGTTTGAGGGGTTAACAAGGTAATAGAGCATCCAAGAAGTATGCTGGAGAGACCATAGAATCACAGAACCATGGAATGGTTTGGGTTAGAAGGAAACTTTAACGATCATCTAGTTCCAACTCCCCTGCCACGGGCAGGAATGTCTTTCACTAAATCAGGTTGCTCAAAGCCCCATCCAATCTGACCTTGAACACCTCCAGGGATAGGGCACCAACAATTTCTCAGGGCAACTTGTTCCAGTGTCTCACCAACTCCATCATTATAAATGTCTTCCTTATGTCCAATTTAAACCTACCCCCTTTTAGTTTAAAATTGTTGCCCCTTGCCCTATAACTACAGGCCCTGTTAAAAAGCCTCTCTCCATCTTCACTATAAGCCCCCTTTAGATATTGAAAAGCTGCAATAAGGAGTCCCCAGAGCCTTCTCTTCTCCAGGCTGAACAACCCCAACTCTCTCAACCTTTCTTCACAGGAGAGTTGTTACAGCCCACTGATCATTTTCGTGGCCCTCCTCTGGATCCACTCAGAAAGGTCATGAGGTTCAGAACGGCGCACTCCTCAAGCCTGTCAAGGTCCCTCTGGATGGCATCCTTTCCCTCAAGTGTATCAACTGCACTACTTAGCTTTGTATCACCCGCAAACTTGCTGAGGGTACAATCCCTCTGTCTGTATCATTAATAAAGATAGTGAACAGTACCAGTCCCAGTATGGACTCCTGAGAGACACACCACTTGTTACTGATCTCCATTTGGACATTAAGCCATTGACTGCAACTCTTTAGATGCAGCCAACCAGCTAATTCCTTATCCATTGAACATTCCATCCATCAAACCCGTATCTCTCCAATGTAGCTAAAATGATATTGTATGGGACTGTATTAAAGGTCTTACAGAAGTCCAAGTAGATGACATTCATAACTCTTCCCTTGTTCACTGATGCAGTCACTCTGTCACAGAAGGCCACTAGATTAGGCAGGCATGCCTTGCCCTTTGTGAAGCCATATGGGCTGTCTTGGATCACTTCCCTGTCTTCCAAATGCCTCGACATAGCTTCCAAGATCTGTTCCATGATCTTACTGGACGCAAAGGTGAGGCTGACCTGTTGGTACTTCCCAGGGTCCTCCTTCTTATCCTTTTTAAAAATGGGTATGGTGTTTCCCTTTTTCCAGTCCCTGAGGATTTCACCTGACTGCCAAGACTTTTCACTAGTTCAGATGTGTATCAGCCTAGTCAGACCATGTCCGAGAGGATTTAGACTAAAACTTGCCAGCCTGTAAAGTGTCTAGCTATAAAATCTTTACCAAATTGTGATAGTATGTATTTTGCTTCAGAGTATCAGTATATTCTGTGACCAAGAAATCCAGAAACTTTCTTTAATGTTCCTGGAGAGGAAAGGGAAAGGTGTGGGAGGGAAATGAAATTTTATACATATACATAGATATGTATATTTGTCCTTCAAGTGAATAGGACCTCACTCTGAACCAGGAAAGCAGCTATAATTCTTTCCATGGAATTGTCATTTAACTGGATTACCATGGGAAATTTTATGGCTTCTTCCCCTCTGTTTTATCTGCCATGGTACATATAGAAGTCATCCATAATGTCACAGATTGTTTTTATTTCCTCCTACCACATTGCTGGCTCTTTTTCCTCTCATGTCAAATACAGTTAGATTATACCCAGCGTTTAGTGTGCCTGCTAAAAACTTTCAGATATGGCTACATTTGGAAGAAAGTTACAAAGTGTGGACAGTATGAGTCATCAATATTGTATTCTTCTAAAGGGTCCTTTAAAACTAAGAGATTGTCCAGTAGACCTCAAATACTGGGAGAAATGACAGCTAAAGTATCCTGCAAATAGCTTTGGCTGTGGAGATATACTACCCAAATATGCCTTAAGGAAAACAAAAAGTCTTTCTATGGTAAATAAATCAGTTGATTTTTTTTCCTTCTATTTCTTCATCACATTACCTAATTAATTCCTAGAGAATATCTTAAAGAATCAGCAATTTTGCTAATTCTTTCATAGACGACAATAGTACAGAATTCTCACTACTTACAGATAAACGTAGACCCAGCACCTACACGTAGGAAAGAAAATTATTCTTATTACTGGTTATAAATGCCCACGAACAGACCGAAGTTTTGGATACTGATTCACACACTGGAAGATACACAACACCGGTTGGATTAGCATAAACTAAAAAATAAAAAATGTAACTTTTTTTCTAAGCTATTCATTTAGCCTATAGTCAGTGGAGGCAGTTCCAGAAGACAATTCATCCTACCTGCATTAAATTTCTATCTTGTACCCTTGGATGGCAGGATTCGCTGCCTGAAAATGTGCATCTTACAGTACCAAACACACAGGAAGCCAGGAAGCCCAGACTAGTCATCCAGAAGTCGGGTAAGGCAAACGCCACCATAAGGGACTCTACACACTCTGTCGTTGTTCTGCACTATGGCATCTGTTCACAAGAAACAGTCGCAACAGTCTGTGAAAACCTCTACTAGATTTCCCGTTGGACCAATTGAACCACTAATAAACAGCATCTAACAGGGCATTATAGAGCACTTACTGCTCTCAGGACTCTGGTGACAGTGGTAATTCAGATCATACCATAAACTTGAAGAGAAAAGGAGTCTCTTGTTTTATTTGTACAGCACATCACACCGTGGGGACACTGTTCAGGATCAGGGTCTCCTTTTACTCCTTTGTCTGTCCAAGCTCCAGATCTCAGAAAACCCAAACAGTCTCTGTGCAGAACATGACATAGAAAACTTACAGATCAGCAACATAAGAGACCTCACCATTTTCTCCTGTGATGAACAAAAGGTTCCACATCCAAGTAGGGAATGCATTTCAGCTTCAGGAGGGAACTGTACAGGGATGTGTTGAACAAGTCCCCAGTCATCTTGGCCACCATGACAGCCAGCATTACCAGTAGCAAGGACTGGACATCATTTGTGATCTCTACCTAAGGAGAAAACAGAACAAAGGACTTTCCATTTTTTTCATATACCTGGAGACAATGGCAGTGATTGCACAGGACCGCCTACTTCTTTCACAAGGGAACAAGGAACAATTCAGTCTGCTAAAAGTGGAAGGGCACTCCTCCCTCCTTTCCCAGGGATAGGTAATCAATCAGCTCTTCCACCAGAGAGTCTTGGCTGATGCAGTGACAGCTCCCCCTCCCGTTCCTATCAGCTTGAAGCACTACACTTACATTAAAACTTACATCTGATTCCCATCTTTCACGTGGCTTGTAATAATTTTGAAGTATCAGAGGAGGGTAAGTAGAGATGGAGTAGCCAGATTGCTTAAAATAGCTTGGCATTGTGACAAACATTAAAAAATGCAAACAAATCCAAATATTTTTTCTTTCTTGCTGAGCTCAGGAGATAGAAAATTGTTTTCCCATACTGCTGCTTCCTGACAGAACAAGCTCCTTCTACAAACATTGTCTTGAAGGATGCCAGAAAAGGGAACAAGAAGCTTTCAACAGCAGTCCAGCTCAGGAGGTCAACAGCAGGAACATCATGCAGTCACCATGCTGAACAACATTCAGCAGCACGAGGCATGGTGCAGGCATCCCTGTCCCCACAATCACAAATCTATGAATGTGGCACCGCAGCACTGTTTGCGGAGAAACGTATGCACAAATTATGGTATCTCACCTAAAACATCTTTCCTAAGTATACTTGCACTTTCTCCCTATGTGGTGAGGGTATGGTCAGTTGAGCAGCAAAGTATGTGATATGGTTTAATACTCTATCCCCCTTCAGCTATTTGTTATTGCCTCTGCGGTTGGACACAGCCACCATAACAGCTCTGTGGGCTGAGCTCACTGCAGCGCAAAGGTAGGCTGAGTTCACTTGACCTACTACTGTGAACGTCTAACAGCTGCGGTGGCGGTGACTTAACAAAGCACACCAGTACAACTGCCTTTGAATAAAGGATTCAGAGTGAACTCTCGTACACAAAGAGTAATGTGAATGCACTTAATACTGCTCACGCCCAACTCACAATAAAGTCAAATATTTTTCATGGTGAAAATGACCACACAGAAACACTCTCTTTATGCTACCTTAATACGACTTTTTTGTAAAACTTGACTCTATCTCCTTTCACTTCCCACTATTTCCCCTACTACTGCATCATATTAAAAAGGGATATTCATTAGCAATTATCCTGGGATTAAATATGCAAACTTTCCTCATAACACTAAGAGGCTTTTGCTCAGAAACTTCTAATTCAGCCAAAGTGAATTGCAGCACATTGCCGTTTAATAGACCTCATTAGCTAGAGATTGTTAAGTACTCCAAGAATCTACATTCAAAGAATGCCAATGAACACATTTCTATCTGATAAACTGTAGCAAATTTATCCAGGCTTATACTTTCATCCTCCTTCTGTCTCTGTTCTGGGTTTGGAAAGATAACATCCAGGATGATTTACAGTATATCCCAACAAGGGACTCATAGGGCATGGTCAGGCACGTACAACAGGGTCACGCAACTGTCCTTTCTGCTTGGACATAGCCAGGGCTTTCTAATAACACCACAGCATTCTTTGAATGTCTCTTTAAACCTAGTATTGAACTGTTTTATTTAAAAACACCAGGAACATGTCAGTTGAAAGGAAAACAGCAACTGTGGGATTTTAAGAATTGCTTCATCATATCTGCAGCAACTGATTCACACAGATGGAGGCTCCTTTGTTGTGGATTCCTTTAAAGGTTTTATTTAAAAGTATCTTGCTGTGGGGAACTGTTCTAGAATAAAACCAGCATTAAAAATTAATATAAAAACACTCTAAAACTCTTAATTTAAAAACTCTTGAAACTCGAACGCTAAAAAAACACTCTCAAGTGATTGCTTTAACCTATACAGAATATCTCCAGAACAGCAAGAACCAGTAGGAACCAGAGCCTGACTTTTCAGGCTCCCCTCCTTGTTTTTCATCCCATTATTATCCCTTCCTCCTACCCTCCCATCCTCTAGCAGTCAAGCTGGCCTGGCCCAGGCCCTCATCCTTTATTGTCACAAACATCCAGCAGCATTTTACATCTGCTATTGAGAAACTCTGAGGCTTGTGCTGATTTTCCCCAGCCCTGCAGCCCTCCTGAGTGCTGGGATCTGGGAGGGGATAGCTCCTCTCTGCAAAAGCGCATCAAACACTCACAGCAAGTGCCTCTGGGTTCAGCATCAGACTTCAGTTCCTCCAAGAGTTAACGCCTGCCGAGCAGAAATGCTGTTTATCTTTGGCAGGCTAGTATGGTTGAGGTCATTAAAGAAAGACATGTTATAAAAGCATTTTGAGCAATATCTTTTGTATGTAAGTAAATTTAAACTTTGGCCAACATAGAGCTATAGAGTTGTCCTGAACTCTCACGGCAGATGGAAACTGGAGAGGCAATTTTAGTGATATGAAATTTACTTGGAAATAGGCAATACTAAAGCAAAACCATGAAGCCAATCTGCAGATGACTTAGAAATCAATAATATCTTTGAGGCATGAGCATGAAAAACAGATAAAATAATTTATAAAATTTCAAGAAAACTTTGCATGAAAGTTTAACCCATTATGTGACCTTAAGATAAGGTGAAGCACTACACTAATTATAGATCAAGTTATATATGAAGTCCAGCCTAAAGCAAAATTTTTATTAAAAAATTACTTGATTTCACATCCAAGTATTTGGAGAGCTAGCAAAAACCTTATTTCCTTCTTACTGGGGTTTCTCAAGTTGTGAGAGAACATTAGCTATAAAAACATACCAAATACAAGAATAAACTCCAGGGATCAAATAAGAAATGCTGGGGAAGGGAATCACAACAAAGAAAGATTCATGCACAGAAGATGCAGTCACTCATACAAGAAAAAGTATGCCACTCTTAGCACCGGAGAAAAAGGAAGAATTCATCAAAACCTGGACCTAAAGCCTAAGTCCATTAATGACAGGTAAGACAGCAATGCAGCAGCAAAGTTCTCCTTAGGGTATCTTGATAAAAATCAAGGAAGCACAAGTTAATCCAAGAACTGTGATAGATTCAAGTCATCTTACATAAACACACGGACGCACACAGACTTACACACACACAGACACACGTATATGTGCTGTTCATAAGGCTTCACTAGTATTCCCGGTTTAGAGAAGGGCCCTCTGCTCCCTGCTGAGAGAGACAAAGTGCAGAGCCTCGGGACTGGCTGCACAGTGCAGGGTCATCCTGGGTGTGAATTTACTGCGTATTAGCTACTAACTGCCCCGGGTACCCTTGGTGCTTGGGAAGTGAAAAACAACATACTTCACCTTCAAAAAGGAGCCCGCCTAACTCAGGCGAAAGCACTCAAAGTCAGCCTGCACAAAAGCACTCTTAGTAGGTACTAGAAGCATCCACCCAGGGAATTAGGGCCAAGTAACTAGCAGGCTGTAAATTCACACTGGAGCTCCTTGCATACTAATTCTCCCCGCACACAGGCCCTTGTAAGCCCCGAACAGCAGCCAAGCAAGCACAGCCGCAGCCCAACACCATTAAGAGCCCATGTGGTCCGGGGCTGGAAGGTTATGCCACCTCTCCTTTAAAAGTACCTATCTGTTCAAACCAGTCCCTAGAGAATCTAAGAAAGGAACAAATTATGCAGTGCACATTACAGCGGGAGAGATAAAGGTGACAAAAGCAGAAAAAGGAAGGGGGTAAGTTGGGGGCAGCCACCAAACACCAACTTTTTGGCCATTAAATGCGACGTTTCATTTATTGATATTCATTCCAAGCCTGCATTTTAGGGGCTGCTCTTTAGGATGCAATTTACTCTCTGTGTATGTTGCCAGATTTTTTTTTTTCCTTTTGATCCTACGGGTGCGGCAGGCTGTGCCAAAAATGTCTTTGCCTAGGGCACCCGTCTATGTAAAGCCAGCAGCGCTAATAGGTGCTGGAAGCACTCGACACTGACACTTCATACATCAGCAGCCTAGTAAATTGCACCTATTTTTTTCCATATTCTCTCTATATACAAAATCTTGAAAAATGTCATTTACACACACACAGACCACAATTAATTTATTAGCACAGTTATTCAAACCTCTTTAAATATCTTCTTTGTCACTGGAGGCACTTTTCAACAACCCCCATGGTCCTGAGTTTCTCAGGCCTCCACATCATTATAATCTATTAGGCACCTTCATGTTAGCTCTGTTTTATTATATAACACATAATTATGCATTTCATTAACAGCATCACCAGGCACGGTACATCAAAGGGAGAAAGGCAGCTGCTCAGGAAATTCAAAAAGATGCAGTTTACTTAAAGCTCACTGTTAGAAACCCTCCCCCACTTTTCCATCAAATTGTGGTTAACATTTTTCAAAGGTTTTACTCCAGCTCAGAGAACAGAGTCCAAACAACCTCATTAGGCGCAAGGCTGCTGATATAGTGAATATTCCCTGAACCCTTCATACTTCCAATAATGTAAAAGAAAAGATCATAAGCCAGCTACACAGTGCAAATCAATTTTCTTTCTTCTACTGAAAACCCACTTAGCAAGAGAGCTCTCTTGCTACTTGCAGCTTACAATGACAAATGCAGGAGAGAGGGCCTATTAAAAAAAAAAATATTTTGTAGCCTAATTCATTTTTCAAGATTTGTTCAAATAGAAGAGCTGCCTGGCAAACTGAACAAACAAAAGACAGAATCTTCTTCCTTCGCATGATATAAAGACCATCATCCTTGGTAGAAGCAAACTCTCCAAAAGAAATATTTTTTACATTCTTCATCAGGTTACAAACACTTAACTGCAAGGCTGGGAATTTGGAAAATATCTGGGAAAAAACAAGCAGCTGCTGGACAAAGGTACAAGACAATGTGTCTGAAAGCAAGTTTAAAAAGAGGGTGAGTGGGAAGTCTTGGTACTATCAGCCAAACCCAATTGTTTGGGAGCTGAGGCTGCAGCTGGCACAAAACATCAGCTCTAGGCACAGTTTCCTGGTCTCCATGTCACCAGATTTTGTGGAAGAGTACACATTCCCCCAGGAAAGCAACTTTTGTTTCTCTCACATACAACCAGAACTTCTCTCATTTGAAATTTTTGCTACTATTGATTAAAGACACCAAGAAAAAAATCATTCACGGTCAACAGAATGTTTCCAAAGGGTGGAGGGCTTGTAGCCAGCAGAAAACTTTTGATCATTTTTTTCATGGAGCAAATGCCAACAAGGTTGCAAGCTGATTGCTTGACGTAAAGAAGGGAAGGAGAGAACAATTCCCTATTCACAGCAGTAAAAGAGCTGTTCATGCAGCTTTCTTGAGAATAGGAGTTTATGGTAATAATGTCTCCCAGGATTAAGATATTTGTATCATCACAGCCCTTTCATAAACAATGTAGATCTGCATTTCAGTTTCTTTAATCTCTAAATTATGATCTGCTGGCCCTTAGCAACCTGTACGTTAAACGTTTGAGTCACTTTACTTTCCACTTAATAATGTCCAGACAAACTATGAACAGAAATGCTGTTATCACGGTCCGCTATTTTCATCTGGGATTACTCCAAAAGAGGCACCTTCTTCACATATCAATCCAGCTGAATACTCCCTCCCTGAATTTCCATTAATCTCTCTCTTACTAAGTGAAAAATATTCCTTTCTTGTGCACTTCACCTTTAAAGAAATCCTTTATAGTCCTACGACTACATCCATTAACTCAATTCACTTTATCTCCTTATCACTCATCACTATCACTGCTGGAAATTTTTGGAAAAGTGGGATGCTGCAATGCCGTAAACATAAATCTCCTAAAAAGACATGATTGTCATGCTAGCCCCAAAAAGTTATGCATTCAAGTTCCCTCACACTGCTGAAAATGATTATTTCTTGCAGCCTCAGGCACACGAAGCTGTGCATCACGCTCTACAAAGGGCGGCACACCCAGCGTAGGTTCACTGTGAGGACATCCTGCCAAACCCCAGTGCCAGGAGGATTGCACAATTAGTGGGATTCTTCCTCTTCCAGAGCTCAACTCCATTAACTATTCCAGGCCATTACAAGATGTAGACAGCCTCTAGCACCCTTGAGCTTAATTAGTACCAAGACAGAGCGTGAAAAAATGTCTTAGTGCAGGGCGCATACTTTTTCTCTTTAAGCAAAGTAGTTGTAATTAATCACACTCATGCACTGCTTCTTAATTTACCTTAATTCGTAATGTTCAGTGAGATCTTGTCCCAGTTTTCTCTGATGTGGGTTTAAATATTTGTGGGAGTTTTTCTAAAGCCAACCAGCGTTTTGTTGATGATTTCCTTGTTAAAAGAGAGAACAACTTTTTCTAATTCCAAGACCTAGCACTGCAGCAGGAGATTGCTAAAGAAAACATAGAAATACCCAGCACAGCTAAGTAATCTCTGGAAATATATCAAAATCCTTTAAGCCTCAGTCCTTGGGAACTTGAATGGAAGATGTTATGCAAATATTTGATTTCTTGTTTCAGTCCCTGAAGGTCTATAAATACACCTGTTTTGACAGGTTGCAGCAATGGATGCGAGCGATAGCGGAAACAGTAAAGGTGATAGCAGCGACTCTTGCCAAGATCCCCTGGGAAGATACCTACCAGTGATTTTTTTGCAATCTGGCTCTTTTATCTTACACACATAGCAGACACCAAATCCTGAAAGGAGATTTTAAAGCTGTCTAAAACTGCGTCTCAGGAAGGTTACACTGGTTCACGTTGTGTCAAGTGAACATTCTATTAATAAAAACAGCAGCATTGTGTACGTGCATTGCTGAATACACCTAAATATTCAGCAGGCTCACACATTAAATCTTTCAAAACAAGTACTGTACAGTATAACAACCCAGCTAAGCAACCTTGTACTTTTTTAACCCACAGTATCACAGAATTCTTTAAATTAAGATTCATGAGCATTTTTAAAAATAAGATAGACAACTGCAATGAATCTCTGTCATATTTGAGTGATGCTAAAACCAACATCTCCAGAAAGCCACGAAGAGAAGAGCCCCACGACTACAGACAGCTGCAGAGTGGACAGTGGATTTACCGAGGCTATTTGATAAACGCTCTACACCATGGGCTGCAGGCTTCATTTCAGGTTTAAATTCAGTAGGAGTTTAGACCTTAAATATCAGAACAGAAAACTTACAAAAGCTTGTTGTTCACAAAATGAGCTTAGGTATTCATTCACTGAGCCTCCAGTTTCTTAAAGAAATGCATTATGAAATCTGAGGTCCTGAAAACATTCCCCATACCCTTGTCCACAAGAGTACAGTTTCACTTATTTCATTTTCCAGACAAGCTACTGCCAAAAAACACACAGTGTTCTTCCCCTAGTTGGAGCAAATTCAACAGAAAATAGTAGGACTTAATGTATTTACCAGTTTGCTGATTATGCATTGCTACTCCAATTGTTTTGGGATCAATTTGAGTAAGACTAGGATCAGTACAACACTACTCTGCATCTCCCCTTCTTTGTAAAAAGGTGACATCACTTGCAATCAGGTTCTGAAATAACGTTAAATATACCATTCAAACACACAGGGCTCCTCCTGACAGGCAGTGTAAGCACAGCAAACACTTACCCGGTTAGGAATAACTGTAGGCTTGGAGATTTTGAAAAATTGTTTTGACTAGGGTTTAAACTCTTCATTAGAAAAAAATCAGGCAGCTTACTAACAGAAAATTAGACTCTGTCAAAACAACTTCTGTGAACCATCACAGGTGTAATCAAAAACATTAAGTGAGCCCTGAAGTATTTAAGTGTGACAGGCTGATCCATTAAACAACCTAGCACTGGGAAGAACCTGCCAAATGAGTTTCCAAATAATTAAGCACTTCCTCTGCCTGCTTTTGAAGGAAACACGATGTGAAAAATCTTGAATACTACACATTTGTCCCAGTTTCTGCAAAAGATTTTCCTTTCCCCACCAAAATCAGGTGGAAAATCAACCATGTGGCATTCTCTCCTGGGGAGTTAAAATGAAGACTGTAGCCATGCGGAGAATCCTGACCACAGCTAAATTCAGTATTGATTAACCCTGCTGGAGTAACTGTTCTGAACTATTTTTAAGCACTTAAGGAGAGAAGAATTGGAACCTGACTGTTGAGTAGGCACATAAGCCTTCCTGCCCTTCTGGTGAGGACTCCTTAGTACATGCCTTATTAACCAGCAGTGCAAAAAATGCTCCCTGATCCAGAGCATGTGCACGTGTATTCATTCTAAAGTGAGGGTCAAAATCCCAACAGATGCTGACATGACCTGTGTGAGGCTCCATTACTTTCTCACACAGGAAAGGCTCTCCTGACAGGCAGCTGTGTGCTCCTTATCATTTTGTCTCCAGAGCACTGGGCTACGTTTGCCCAAGGAGCCTAATGTCCCTTTCACACCCCACCATCTTAAGCAAGTCAGAGGAAGGCACGATCAGAGATCTCCCAAGGTCTATGCTGCCAAAGTGTGCTGTGAGGATGTATGAATTTTTTTCAGTCAGTTCTTTCCCTTGCCTTTGTTCCCTCCCAAGTATTGCATACATGCTGCTAAACAAGCAGGAGAAAGGGAAAAGTATGACTCGAGCCTCCCAAATAAATTCTCTTTTCTTTGAACAAGGGCCAGGCTGAAGAAGAGCGTGAGATGGGAGCAGTATAACCACAGTAACCTGAGTCTTCATGCTATATGATCTGAAGCACCAGACATCTCCACTCCAGCTATCTCCACAGCTGTGCAACTTCATCCTTTCTAAAGCCAGGCACCGCTGTTTCACAAGTTGCACCAGCACCTGCAGAAGTCACCTGCTGCTGCATAACCCACCAGTGGACATCTGCCTGGGTGGCCACTGCCAGTTCGGGGTGTTAGTGTGTTGTTTTTCAGAGATGCAAGAAAGCAGCTCAGGTCTGGCTCTGCAATCTTGCCTGAGGCACAGCCATCAGGCATTTAAGTGTTCTTCCATCATCACTCTTTCATGTTTCAAAATGACAGAACAGCCGCCATTAGGACAAGTCCCGCCATTAGGACAAGTCCCACCATTTATGCTCCTCTTTTCTGCAATGCTTCTACTTTTCCACATGCTTTCACAGCTTCCTCTTGGTGCCTGCTTCCATTCAGTCTTGCTCACAACAGCAGCACACCTTTCACCAGCATTCACCGCCACCACCATGTGTGTCCTGGACCCCGTCTTATTCCTTTTCCAAAAAGCAGGGGAAATGTTGAAACTGCAACAAAATGCGTTGTTCTGCCCATCTTTAGCAGGGGGAAGGCCATGCTCCTCCTTAGGGATTTGCCTCTTTCAGGACCTACAGTAGGAGCCTTCTTCGCCCCAACAGACCATGTCCAGCCCAGCAGCCGCTGTGTTGTGTGACCACTTTACTCCTGTTTCAGCTGGGTCCAATAATCAAACAGGGATTTCTGGCCCTGAGCCCCCATTCATTAAAGCACCCAGTTACATGGGGGTTTTAATTCAAGATGATAACAAACCCCTCAGGCTGGAAAAAGAGATATGCTTATTTTGGTAGCTTTTGTCCCAGAGATAAATCATTTCCTCAAAATCTGGAGAAAAACACTATTGGCAACATTCTGAAGGTTTTAAAGTTAAAAATACAACAAAACTTAATGGTTTCAGATCCTTTTCGTGACAATGTAACTGAAAAATGTCTTTAACTTGGAAACAAATTAAATTTGCCAAAGAATTAGTACATAAGACAGCCCAATTTAATTTTGTAATTTGAAAGAAATTAAAAACAGATAAGATATTGTGAATTAAAAATAACTTCTGCACATTAAATTCTCATGAACATTCATTAAGGTTTGTATTACATGTCCCAAATGAACAATTGTATGTTGTAATACACTAGATCGCCTTATTTATAAAATACCTTTAAGGCTACTGAAAGACAGAGCCAGAAAAATGACTATATAAAAATGTTATCTTCTTGCATTACAACTTCATTTCCAATGTGTGTATTTAAAACATTGATGCAGTCTCAATTTCAGTATCTCAGATGCACAACTGAACTTTCTAAAAGTTCAATGCCAATTGAATCCATGTACAATTCAGTCATGTCTGTTTATTTTACTGATAAAAACCTGGTGCCAAAGCTGAAACAGCTATTTTCGAGATAAAGCTGGATTCTCTTCTAATTTGTGAATTACCTACAGACTAATCCGCTGTTCCCTAGTTGCAGTTCTTTACAGATGATGAATGAATGAATCAGAGGGGACTTGTTCTGACTTTCTTGGGCTGGGCTCACAAGGCTACCATCCAGAAAGAAAAACAGTTTAGCTTCATTTTTCCCTACATACCTTTTTTATGGAATGTTCCAGTGGCTTGACAAATTGTTAATCATCCCTATTGAGCAGTATTTTTTAGGTTAAAACCCAAAAAGCTTTTATTTGGAGTATTTTGGCATCTCTTGAGAATTTTAAGCTTGGATTCATCTTGGCCTCTCAGATTAAACTACATCTCCCACGATGCACCGTGGTTGCCTCCTCCTTCCTCAAACATACCAAGAAAGTCTCTTTGGTGTTTCACGGGAAATATTTCATTCCATACAGAAAAATGCTAACATGAAACAACAAAGCTTACAGCAAGACATTTTAAATACTTTTTCTTTATTTCTGTTTTTCAGATGTTCAGCTTTTTGATGAAATGTCAAAGGTTTTTGTAAAAACAAATCTGAAGGCCTCATTTTCAGTCAAAAATAGAGTCAAGGGAATTTTTTTAAATCGTCTTAAGCAGGGTCGTGCTGAAAAAAACAGCTGTTGCAGACTTCCGTGTTTATAGTCACTCACACCACAAAACTAGGCACTGAAGAACATTTTGCTGTCATTTGACCATAAGATCATACTGATCTTATTTGACCATATGATTTTTCATGTGAACAAGAAATTAATGTATTTCAAATCAGCCTGTTCTCCTGCTTGCTGGTACGCCAAAAGCATACTCAGCACTCAGAGAAGTTTTCTCCTCACACCTCAGCAAACTATGAACCTTATCAAGGAAAGGATCGCTCTTTGGATGGTATTACAAGTTTGGAAGGGAACTTCCTTCTCTTCAACTAGTCAGGTGTTACACCACATTTTCTATGCCAAAACCAAGACTGGTTTCTTTTAAGACCAGAAGGACTGATTAAATAAATCAATTTGATATCTTGCAAAATATCCTGCTTCCTGTAGTTACTCATGCCGTAAGACCTGCCCTGAAGAGCTCTTCGTGGACCAAGATCAAATAGCCTCCGTTTTCTGAAGCCCACAGCATGACAGTGCCACAGCTCTTGAGCCCCACCGCTTCGGGGTCAGCTGGTCCTCACTTTGAGAAGAACATAAGGGCACTAGTACACAAACCCAGCTTTGTGACAGCGCTCATTTCATACGTTTAATAATTTACCAAATAAAAGTAAGGCAAACTGGGTGGAAACTATGCCTTACAGAAAGGCACCTGCACTGTAGTTGGTGTTTTAAAGTCAGCTCTTTAAAGGGTATTTTTATTGTTCCCTTCTTTTACTACAGCAAGATCCAAGAAGACTGCAAGTACACGAAAAAGTCTCACATAAGGCACAGTTTGCGCTGAAGACCCTTTGCACCTCTAAGTTCTGCCAGCTCTGCAGAAGCACCTCCTTGAGTAACATCCAGCTCCCTTTGCAGGCTCTCCTCATTGCCTACACAACAGTCCCAGGTACTCATAAGCCAGAGGGGGGCAAGTCCCGGAGAACGGCCAAACAAGACAACCATTTCGTACCATGAGCTGCTTCCTTCCTTACTTTCCAGCTCAAGGAGCAGAAGGGAAGAGGGAAAAGCAGGAGGTCCAGGTGGCAGAAACAGCCCCCA
Organism: Ibycter americanus; assembly: GCA_035590275.1. Classification (NCBI taxonomy): domain Eukaryota; kingdom Metazoa; phylum Chordata; class Aves; order Falconiformes; family Falconidae; genus Ibycter; species Ibycter americanus. The sequence continues at coordinate 49,537,117 of JAVJGI010000040.1, forward strand.
CCCAAATGGAGGTGGAGGCTGCCCAGGACAAATGGGCACTGCTGTTTTGTATGACGAGCAGCACATGCACCACCAGAGCCATCCTCCCTCCCTTCTCAGGGAGACCTTGCCCTGCCAGCAGCCAAGTAAAACAGCAACAGGTAGCAGGGAGCAGCAGGCAGGCTGGAACTGAAAACTGAAGAAACATCATTTGTGTTCTGACACAACACAAAACATTTGTGTTTTGCACATCACAGGGAAAGCAATTCACTGGGCAGCCCAGCATTTCTACTAAAACTCCCTCTCTAGTTCTCTGCATGTTAAGTTAATTAGATGCCCCCCAAAATCACTCAGAACAGCACAGTATTAATAATTTGCAAAGGTGAGCAGGGGAAATTCACAGAAATGCTACAAGGTATAACCGGGTACCAACCAAGACCCGAACGCGGCTGCTGGCAATCCAGTCCATGGCTCTCCAGCACCACAGAGGAGGAAGCTGAAGTGAAACACAACACAGTCCAACCACGCCCAGCACGCTGAAACGCACACCCATACAGACTTTCTGGCATCCCATTAGGTAAGAAGAAATCCTAGAATTTATATCTGTTAACATGCATATTTAATCCAAACGCAATACATACCACAATTTTGTTGCCCTGTTAATGCGCAGTTTACCCATCTTTGCCTGTAGAATAGAGCTGTCATCCATTAGATCAGGCCTCATTCAGGAGAAATTTCATCTAAATCACCTCTATGTTGTCTTTAGCAGCAACACAGACAAGGAATGCCATGAGCAGCTAGGATTTTCACTGTTTGGTCTTCAAGGAGCAGCTATGCCATTTTATCTGACACCTCCACCCAACAAAGAAAGATTCAGAATTTATTATTGTTTTAGCATTTTCAAAACCATCCTTCCTGCTGGCATCATCACGACTGCAAACAGTTCAAAATGCAGCATCCTGTGTCCTACAACCATTGAGCAACAGAGGTCTCTTATGAAAAACTTGCACTGCATACCAGGCAGATTTTACATGTATTTTAGAAGTCTTGAGCTTATTTTTCTAACATTTTGTATCACCATTCTGCTTTTCTTAAAACTTCCTTCCAGTTAGTTGGATTGGGTGGTTGTCTGTGCTGTATCCTCACGTTGCATACATAAAACAGTATGTGTCTGTCATATCTATGGTAAGTGCCCACAGCTGATGCTCTACTTGAATTTCTTGTGAAAGGACTTTAGCTTCTTGAGTTGCTCTCTCAGAGGAAGTGAGAAGGGTAGCCACAGAATGTACAGCATTACGTCCTGCCTATAATTTGAGGTAAGCACATTTTACCTAAATTAGATGTACTGAAGAATTACAGAGAGGGCGGAGAGGTTAGGGTTTAATTGTTACTAACTGCTGATACAGTTTATTTTATTGCTCTTGCTCAAGACAACCCATAACACTGCTGTGAAGCATGTCAGGAGTATATATTACAACTGAGGTATCCAAATTACACAAAAAACAAATGTTCATTTTCATTTCTTAATGGAATGTGTATAACAAAGATACCAAATTTCTTAACTATAGGACAGTGGTCACTTACACCAGTGTAGTTTATTATATACAGTGCTCTGCCAGTGTTCCTGTCTTGATGTAGGCATCAGGGAGCAGAAAGCACAAACAAACCACATCTCTGAGTCTTCAATACTGTCTTATGAACCAGATGATTTTACATACAGCTTCTTATTTCTGCCATATTGCAGATGCAGACAGACATCAACAAGCAACTTTTCATAGAGCTCTGAACCCACATCAGATGGTTATTTTATTTCGGTACCAACACCATGCCCATAAGCACAAGCCACTCATTCACAGCAGCCATACCCACCATTAGCAAGAGACTCAAGGACCGACCTTAAGTGATTTAATCCCCTGTGGAAATTTCCCTTTGGTTTATGTAACAACATTGCATTTCCCCTTTTAAATCCTAAGGAATTTTTTTTTCTCCTTTAATTATTTTCTCCTTTAGTCTACATCTGTCAAAAGCCTGATATTTCCATGTTTCACACTCAGAGGAGGATTTTGAGTCTTAACCTTTTCAGAATTAATTGCATTCCCCATATTCATCAGAAGAGATTTCTTGGAGAAATAAATTAGGCCGATAAACTGATATACTGCTTTAATTCTGTCTGAACAGAACAGGCAAGAAAGGCAAGAGAGTCAGGGCTGTTTTTTGTTGTGTGTAATAGAAAGGAAGACAACCTGGGTGACAAAGGATCCAAATCGGTGTAAATCAAGCTTCTCCCAGCTTGCACACAGGGGCATCAGCAGTACTGGAGAAGAACACTAATCCTAGGCTAGCCCAGTGCCACCTTTCCTCTTTAAACCTTGTTATTGAGAGGTAAAAATATCAAAGGAATGATAAAAATACAGAATGACCCAGAGACAAAACACGCTGTAGGAAGATGCTATTCCTCTTCCCACATTTAGAGCACCCTGAGACCAGCAAGCTCAGGACACATGACACTTAAAAAGACGTGGGAGACAGAAGGCTGTGGGAAGGCAAGTCATAAGGCTGGTCCTTGTACTTGCCAAGGAAAATGTCACCACATATACCATTTGCCGCAAACTGCTGAGGATGAGGGTCAAGTGACAGCACGGGGGGTAGAAAGAGGCAGCCAAGAGAGAAGAGGTGGGCAGATGCCTGTGGGGTCTGCCATGAAAGGAAAAGAAAGAAAAAAAAGAAAAGCATCTTACAAACCTGTTCACTACAAGTCCCGCATTCATAACTGTTTCCAAATGGAAAGCTGTGTGAAAAGCCAAAGCAAACATTCTCAATTCTTTTTGAACCCATCAGACAATATAGGAAAAATATGTGCATTTTATGGTTTGAGGGCACAACCTTTTAATTATGTGTTTGCATTGTCATGTCCAAGACCTTTTTTCTCCTCAAAAATTAATATTTCCTCAAGCAATGCAGCTATTTATCTTGGATGAACATGAATTGAAACACAATCTGCCTCTGCAGAGAGTGGCGCAGAAGAGTTATAACATGACACCTAGGGGAATTCAGAACGCATTGCAATGCAATCCTCATCATTTTTCTAGTGCCTTTTCCACTGAGTTTCCTACAGTTCTCTTAACAGTTTCCAGCTATTGTTTTGCATATGCCGTACGTGCATGCTCACAGAGGCACTAGGAAAAAAAAAAAGAATAAGTGCAGGTAATGGGAAAGGCAGGGAGAAATAGAAGCAAATAAAATGCAGGCTTTTTCTCTCTACTGGAGCAGAATAAAACACAGTTCTGTCATCCAAGACCAGCAAGTGTTCTGGCACGTAATCACCTCTCACTTCCCTGTGATGAAGCACAACCTCATAAGCACAAAGCTAAGGAAGATGCTTTTGCCACTAAGGACTTGTATCTGCAGCAAGACCATAAAGCAATGGTTTACAAATGATACCTAAATTCATAGAACCATAGAATGGTTTGGGTTGGGAGGGACCTCAAAGATCATCTAGTTCCAACCCCCCTGCCATGAGCAGGGACACCTTTCACTAGACCAGGTTGCTCAAAGCCCCATCCAACAGGTCTACCTTGGAGAAGACGTTACATTTAGTGGTAATTGGGGCTGTCAAAAAACTTACCTAGTGTTCAGGCACCAACTTTTCCCACTTCATGTATTACAGACATAGTAGCTGGCCAACAAATCATGCAGTAACTTCCAAAAGATGCCTAACAGCAATAATAGAAGCAAAAATACCAGAGTGCGTTCATACTTATTGGATAAGTAAGTGCTAAAGTACCAAGAGAACACCGAGGGAGGAGTGTTTCCATAATCAATGTAATTATTATTTCACAATAGAGAAGTTTTAATGCACATACAACACCTTTCCAGCTAAAACATTGAAAAAATGCTTCCTACACAATTTACACAACCTACCACTAAAATGAACCCAATTCGGAGCAAGTGCCAATAACCAGCTGCTTTATCAAACATTGCGCAAGAGCATATTAGGAGGGAAAATCCCGGCTTGGTCACTCCGGGTAAATCCCGACATCTGCAAAGATTTTAATGAGATCCTTTTGGGCAAAGCCAGCCAGGCAGCCAAGACTGAGTTTAGTCATGGGTGAAATTTCTGCACACAGTAACACTCACATGACTTGAATGTCCTGCTGTGGAAGGGTGAAAGCTTCCCCCTTGTGTCCTCAACATCACTTCTCTGTCGACTAAGCTGAATTTCAGCTGTGCCTTAAACTCACCATCCCCAGGTGTTGCAGCTGGGGGGAGCAAAGAACATCCCCTCTAATTATAAGAGTATTATTCGCAAATCCTTTAGCTTTCAGAGGTTTGCCTGTAAAGTATTGCAGCGCAGACTCAAAATTTTCTGCTATAAAAGGAGGGGGGCAGGAAAGAGAAGTATGAAATGTTGTTCCAAGCAAATCTCAAACTTTTGAATTTTATAAGGCATAAATTTATCAGAGACACCTGGGAGGCGTCCCATTGCATCACTTGGCCATACTACTGCAAATCCTTCCCTTACTCCATCCTGAAGGCCATATTCAGACCCAACATAAAAAGATGCATTGCACAAGGCCCCCAGCCCCCACAGAAGTCAATTCACAAGCCAAGCAGTGTGATTTACCATTTTTTTGTAAACCAGAAGAAACCAAAGATAGTATATTCTGTGTTCTTGTTAGTAACCCTCTGATGTCATTATAATTTCTGCAACCCCAAAACTTTTAAAAAATTGGAAAACAGATGGTCAGATTTCTCAGTCAAAGTGTTATTTCCAAACTTACACTTCTCAAATAAACAGTCCCAGAAAAAAGAAGAAAAAAAACCAAAACAAAACTCTTCAGGCAAGCTAGAAATAGCCAGGCCAATGATTTATTTCTCTGTGGTTCAACGTGCACAGAACACCTGTGGTTCATTTAGCTGCAGCAGCAAAAGCTCAACTCAGCCTTGACCACACAAATACTTGAAAACTTAACATACATACCATTATCACAGTGAGGGAGATGGTTAGTCTTGACACACCACTGAAAAAGGAGGCAGCTCCAATGGCAGCAAAGAGACCTGGATCAATCCATGCTCCGTATTCATCAGTTTGAACACCAAAAATAGAAACAAGGATCAAACCGATTATCCTGCCATACAAAGCTCCTGTGTACCTGTATGCAAGAAGAAACAGAGCAATCCCCTTGCCAATAATAGTGTTTTCTAGAAATGCTTCTAATATTCTGCTGACCTCAGATTAATTTTGTCAACTTTTGTAATGACTCCTCTTCCAAGAAAAGCTCTAGCATCCTTCCTTAGTATAAGCACTTACTTAGTGTCAATCACTACCATGAAACTGCCAGATCTACCATATTTTGAAGAAAAAGGACTATTAGCATGTCTGTCTTGATGTCCTTCAAAGCCAAACGAAAATAACCTTACTGGAATCCAGTCAAAAATATAGGTCACAGATGCACACACTGGGATATTTCAGATAAAAAGCCTACACTTCTAGAGCTCCAGCCTTATATAATTTCTTAAAATTAAGTCTACCTGTGCCCCATAAACCTGGCAAGTAAAATAATACAGCCATATAAAAAAATGGGCAAAATAGCATAATAGGTATTAATGACCTGCCCAAAGCTAACCAGGTATGAAGCTGTGAAGAGAACCCTGGAGTCCTCAAACCAACGGTATCCTACACTGAAGAGCAAAACCAAAATTTAGCACTGTTGGGCATGTAATTGCTGGCATGATACACAGTATTTCATTCCATAGGCAAGGAATTAAATACACAGATTCAGGCATCAGCCAATGAATTGGATTCGTACAGACATTCACCTTCCAGAAATGGTGAATTATTATTATTTATACAAAAGCCATATATATGATATATATATTATCTGATTTGGGGAGCATCATCTTGCATCATTGCACAACTTTTCCCCACTTATTCATGCAATTGATTCATTTTATTTGATGGATGCAGTTCTAATACTTCTAGAATGGTTGTAAAAATTAGGTTATCAGGTAAGAAACATGGGTGCTTGCTGACAGACTTGACTATCTGTATCTATTCAGCCAAGTATGCCATGTTTCAGCAAACAATGCAATTAAAAATGTATTTAGATAACAGTTTGGGGAACACAGCAGGCAAACACTATGGGGTAGGGCAAAGGCAGAAGGTTCTACACACAACTACTTCTTTTTAGAATTTTTTCAGTATTTGAACAGCATTATGCTGGATACCCAGTCTCCAGCCATGACTCCCTGCTTGCTCTCAACCTCTCAACATTAGTGTAAGAACTTTGCTCTAGTCTACCACAGCTTTCTAAAATGTACCACAATAGGCCTAACTGCAGTTTTCTCCAAAGTCTAGGGTGTTGATGTCCAAGATTAAGATTCAAGCTATTAGGTGCACAAGAAACAGATGAAAACTCTGGATCTGAACCTGTATTTTACAGTTGCACAGACAGAGCCAGCAGCCGAAACTCTCTGGGTCCCTAAAGGATTCAAATGATCTATACTTGGAAAGCACATAGTTTTGGCTATGGTCCTTCCACAGCTATTCTCAGATGATTTTTCTTCATTCTCTTCCACAATTTTAGCATCTCTTTCCAAGCAAACCATCCTGTTCCACCTATATAACCTCCTCCAAGCAATTAGAGCTTTGCTATTGCCAAGCTTTCAGCTTACAATTCAGACTGTTGCTACTCAACACAGGCCTTCTGTACAGGAGGCTCAAACCAGGACAGGTGAAGCTTACAGCATAGGAATAACCAGGCCACTGGCCACAGCAGAACCTGCCGTCCAACAGCTGAGGATGAAATAAAATGCCAAAGCAGTGCAGAGGGATGTGTATCCAAATTCTTCATGAGTCCCACGTTTAAAAAGATATGTGATCCCTCGCTTCCCATTCTCAACGAGAAACACAACAGCTGCAACACAGAGGAAGAGATGTGGAGAGATACAAAACATTAAGAGGATCCTTTACAAAAATAGAGTAGTAGTGCTCATTTGCCTAAACCTTATAAAAAAATCAGCAAAGTGCATGGACAGTTAATTGGAGTTTACATGACAGCTTGAGCATCTGGGGCACTTTCAGGAAACCAAAGAATATTTGTTCTTTCCAGTCTGGTCTGAGTGATGTTAATCTTGATCTAAATAAGGAGAAACTGCAGCCGTTTAAGCCAAAGAAAGGCAACGGTACTACTTCAGCAGGGCTCTTTCCCCATTCCTTTCAGGGTCATCAGTCAGGAACTTCCCAGAATATTTGGCTCAAATATGGAATTTAATTCTGATATATCCCTCAAAAGGGAGCACTATGTTACTTTGAAGAAAAGCAACATTATGAGTAAATATACTTGGATAACACCTCAAGCTACATAAATGCAATTTGTTCCCAGGTATCAATCACTTCACTCCCCTTACCTTGATTGAAAGTTTGATTAGAATATCTGACTCCATCTGCACCAATCCATGTGCTTGATGAACAGCTATATTCTGAAATTTCCCTCTTGAACTGATTTACGCTTAAAGACAAAAAAAAAAAAATACTATTAAATGGATGAATAAATCACCTTAGTGCCTGTACAGAATGTGTCTATTAGATATAAATTTTACACAAAACCCTACTTTCCCTTACATCTCCCAATTAAGGAGTTTTATTAACTAATAAATCTAGTGTACCAGATCAGTTTATTAATTATTCTACTAAACTAATAAATCTGGTTTAGCAGAGCTCATATTCCTCTGCATAAACAAGCCTCCTGCTGCTGAAACCTAAAATGTCCAAAAACAGGATTCACGTTAGACTGCCTAAAACCAGAAAACAGGGGGAAAAAATCTGATTAAAATGCCCAGCCAGGCCTTGATGTCCTTATCCACACATATCATTGTAACACTATAAAACAGGATTAGCAGACCAAAAATTTATCATCCCTGATGAACACTTCGGTGGGTAAGCACAGCATCCCAAGCTGACAGATGCATTTGCAGTAAGAAAGCTTTGCACAGGAGAGCACATGGAGAGCTGGAAGGACTTAGAGGTTTCCTCTTCCACAGCAGCACAGGCTATACCCAAACCCCACACCTAAAAGATGTTTGTCCAACACATTCTTAAAGCTCTCCTTCAATAAATACTGGCACCAGTTATTTCAACATCTTGCAACCTAGACTGCCGGTTATCATGCTGACCATGACCAGCCTTTCTGTACAGCGCTACTATTCCTGGACACTTTCTCAGTCTCTGTCATCTGGAGCAACTGCACTCTTCAAGCAGGTATGACTTTCTTCTTCCAGTCTGGAAAGCATCCAGCATGTTTTGGACATCACCGCAACCTAAACAGTAACACTATGAACTCTGTTTCTGGAACAACGAGCAGGAGATCTGTGGTATTTGACCTACCTGAACTCAGTTCCCTGCTCAGAACTACAAGGAAAACTTAAAATGCCGCCAACATCTAGTACAAGAAAATTTCTTCCAGACCCCAGATTGGCAACCAGAGGAACACAAGATACTTCCCAATCTTGTATTTGCTTTTTACATTAATCCAACCACTCCAACAAGAATATATTCCAAATTTATAACGGTCAATAAAAAATAAAAAACTTATTACTTCATCCTGCTTTAGAAGTCATATTGTTGTGTAACCCACTTCTAGCAAAGGCTCAAGTTCTATACAAATGTCTTTACTACCATTAAAGGAGTGCACACACAAAAAAACGCACATCCAAGAGGCAATTTGAAGCTTGCAGCAATGCCAAAATAACAGAGAGAAACAACAGAAGAAAGTTTTTTTACAATTGAAATACATGGTTGAGCAAGAAGAACAAAGCATAGAGGGTGGAGACATAGGACTCGTTTACACGCAGGGTTTTGTACCACTAACTCTCTTTCCATTTGAAATCAGTACAGTTAGTAAAGACAGATTTCTCCCTGGTGCCAATAGGAGGACTGCACTGCCACACTGCACGCTGCAGGAATACATGTGCTGTACCCAGACCTGCTAATGGAGGAAGCCCATTGCTCCTTTACTTCCTTCTCCTGCCTCCCCACGACCTCCTATTCCTCCTTCTTGTAGGAATATCACGGCCTGCTGGAAGTGCTAGAACATGCTACTGAAAGCACTGCTCCAGCATAAATTTACGAGGATAAGTTATGCTAGAAGGAAGCACTGTCACACTGGCACAGCCACATACAGCCTCATCTGGAGCTGGAGCTCTTGTACTGTCATGGTTTAAATGAAAAAAACTTACACTTCACTGAGTTGGATCAGCACAAAAGACAAAAACATTTTCCAAGCTTTTTGTTACATAGTTCTTATTGGATATCTTCAAGCAGCAAGGGTGCCTGTTACTAACCTGTTGGATCTCCAAAGGTTAATGATACTTACCTGCCTCTGAAGCACTGACTAAGAATCTCAGATCACACCAAGCTGAGCTAAATCTAAATGATCCTAACTAAATTCTCTCAACTGCAATCATAATTCCCTTTTTAAATGTCTAAGAACAGGAGAACAGTGAAGAAGCTTCTTTTTCAGGTTTTGTCTTGTATATTATTACAAGCTTCCTAGAGACATCATCCCTACCTTCAGCACATGCATGGCCTTGCAAAGTCCAGGACAATCTGGTGTTTAATTTCCTTCAGATCTATTCATTTTCAGCAGCATGTACTCTTTATAACTTGTAGCCACACCAAATGAAAAATTGGCACTAAGACCATTTAGCCTCTAGGTTGGATCAGCCTGACTATTTTTGATTCAGAGACAGACAAAAAAAGCAATTAAATTATCATAGTTTCATATGTTTTTCCTTTAGAGCAAAAATAGCTTTGTTTTGAAAAATAACATTTTGCAAGCCTTTAGTCCTTAAAATAAAAAAGGATGAGAGGGTGAGGAAAAAGACTTTTCCTGTACCAATCCAAATCGCCATAGTCACCAAATACTGGTGCTAAGTGACAAAGTTTGCTTTTATAAAGAATGTGTAAATACATATTATAGCAAACAATACTGAATCAGGTATTGCAAGTCAAATGACAGTCCAGAACTGGGCAAGAATGGGGAAGTATGTCTGCTTTCTATATACTTAAATAAGCTGTTCAGGGTCCAGTCAGCAATGGCAAGTTATTCAGTATTTACAGTTTGTATTATGCAATATATATGATCCTGCCCATCTGGAAGGGGGAATTCATAGATTTTGCAAATTTATGAATTTGTAAAACTACAAGTTGGTAGTGACCATTTGCAATAACTGTGAAATCAAGCTATCATTTAACCTTAATCTGAGCAATTCTTTTTCTACTTCCTCTGGATTCCTTATAGGTATTTCTCAAGAAAGATACCTGGACTGCAAAACCTGTATCAGATTCAAGGATCTCTTCAACTGCATCACCCATAAAATCCCTAGCCATTCAGCCACCTATTCCCTGCCTGTTTATTAACACAATATTTGTCATTTTAAGTGTCTGGATTTCAATTTGTGCTGTAGTAGCAAGTGCTCTGGTGATTTACCTGTTGGCGTTCTTGCATAGAGATCAAACCATGTCCCTCAGCCAATATCCTCACTGAAGCTGAGGATAACAAAAGTTTTTCACCAGTTTCCAGCTGCAGATTTCCAATTAAAGCACAGTCTATCTCCTATAGGCTTATATATCTATCTATCAAGTCTATACACTTTTTAGAGCAGAATTAGGATTCTAAATTGAAAAAGTGCTTGTGTGATACATACAGCCATGTTTCAGGCTCTTTTCATTTAACTCCCTTTTGTTTCTTACTTTCTCCCTTTTTTTTTTTTTTTCTTTAATTTGACATGATGGCAAATGCATCTCACTGGAAAAGTTTAAGTGTGATTAAATTTCAGTGATTAAAAGATTAAGTGTGATTCTTGTCTCTACAGGAATTCATTTTAAACATTCGGCTCTGATGCACCTTTGAATTTTTCCATCCCAAATCCTTGTAACAACTAACTAGGAGAAATGGTTCATAGTTATATTTACATCGATATGTTCCTGGTGATTCTCCCCACTTACATTTCTGAGTTGTTTCTCAGCTGTTTTTTTCTCACGCTCATGACTGGAGTGCAAGGAAATAAATACGGTAAATATACTGTAACAGTCGTCGTACATACCTGCAGGCATTAAAATAAGTAAACAGACTATCGTGAGATGTAGAAACAAGACAAAAACAGAAAGAAAAGTGTCTAAAATCACTAATCCCAGCAGCTACCACAAGGAAATTGTCCTTTTGTCTTGCCCATGTATCCCAGAAGATAAGTATTTGCTCATAAGCAACGGTTAAGGCCCAGATGCATCCCTTCTAACTTCAGAGACTGGACTTGCAACTAGGCAGCTGGCCACCAACTCTGTAGCCACCGGAGACCACCGCTGCCTCCAGAAAGACTTGCAGCATGTGGGACGCTCCATGTATGCCCAGCCTCCCCAGCAGGCACCACGGCGGCCGGTGGAGACCCAGCCAGCCAGAGCTCCTTGCAGGCTACTGGCCTGAGACTGCAACTTGTGCACAGCAAGGGTCCAGGATCTGTGTGTCTTTCATTAAGGACCTAGTTTTCCAGTAGGTACTTCAAATTCTGCTGTGTGTCAAAAATAATCCACTACTTCAATTTAAATTACTTCCTGATATATGCAAATTTAAAGTCCCTTGTTAGTATGCACATCTAAAGACTTGTTCCTAACTTGCAAACTTATTGCTTCCATTCTCTTATAAGGAAAACGTTATGAAAGGACTATCATTCAGTCAATCAACAGAAGGAAGTTCCTAGACATCCTAGCAGTACTCGACAGCTCTAATGCCTAAAGCAGATTACATACTACACAGTAGAGGCACGGACATTGCAATCCAAATGGGTGAAGGGACTTTAACAGGTCTTTCTACTAGTTTTCCATATACCCATTTTGAAGTAAACATGAATGAAACCAAAAGTGTTTGAAATAGAGCACAGCAGAAGGTGTTTTCACTGGCTGCTTTGCATTCATCAAAAGCAAAAGAGGTTTTTACATGAGATGACTCTATTTCAGTTATGCATATTTTTCAGCACGGCATAGTTCAATATAACATAGTTCTATTTCATTCAAAACTAACGTTAAGGTTTTTATCTTAGTTGAGATCAATTCACGTTTCTAAATAAATGAAGATACATCCAAAAAAAAGAAAAAATATTTAGAAAAAATTTCAGTAGACAACTGGAGAAAAATTACTGGAATCTGGATTTTTATAAAACAGCTCAGATAGCACATTTATAGACACCCTCAAGCTGAGATTCAGCTGTGTGCAGTTGTGACGATTTGTCAGACAATCGTATCTCAAGCCTTTGTTTGCCTGTATCTCAAAGATTATAAGCTTATGGGCAGAGCACATCTACAAGAGATACATGAAACTGGGAGCAGTTCAGTCTTCACAAAGCTTAGGTCAGGTTTTGTTTCTGAAAATTTAACTCTGGGACAGTTCAAACCCAGGTCAATTTTTTGCCAAAGCCTCAAAGTCCAAAGGGAGCTAGAAGGACAGCTAGCCTGGAGCCAGTGGGTACATACTTAAAATAGTAGCCTATCTTCACAGCTAGGTAGATAAAAAAAAAAATTAATCCTCTCAAGTAACCTTTTAAAGTTTTGACAGCTTAATATATAAGTATGTATGCATATATCCTTAAATTGTCCACCCTGCCCATGGAAACACTGAGCTTTTGGAACAGAAGCATTAGTCAACTTGATTAAAAAAATAGAAAAAGAAAGATAGCTCTGCCAGATTCTTGGCAAAACATTATCTACATTGCGATTTCCTCACAGAGAGAAAGGTGATGAATTGAGGAGAAGCAAACACAGGCCAAGGGGCAGAAGGGCACTTAGGAAGACAGCTTTGCCTAATCTATGGGCTGAAGATTAGATATTCAATTCCAGTCAAAGGAATGGTACTCCGGGTTATGTTGTGGGTGTGGAAGACACTGTGATGGGTTCTTTCCAAGTTTAAATGCAAACTGGTTTATACAAGATTATTTTTGGTTAAAGTCACTGTGACACAGTTTCTTTCAGTTGCCTGATTATGTGAGTTTATAAAAAAAAATAAAAATCTATGCTTCTCTTTCTCAGATCAAACAGTTTCTTTCCTGAAGTTTTTTGCCAAGTTATAACAAAATAAGGACTGTGACCTGAGCAGGATCTTCTAGAGCTAATAAAAAGGAAAAACAGTCTGAATAAGAGTTCATGCTACAAAGTTAATGTAAAAAATCAGTATTTAAAAAAAAAAAAACATTTACACAACGAATACAAAAATATATAAATAGAAAAGCTCTGGTAAGCACTACAGCCCTACAAAACACATGCTGTTCTCCCAGTTTCAGGTATGATCTGGCAAGGTGCTAACCACTCCATGAACCGTTGCAGTCAGTAAGGCACTACTCATAAACAACATACAATAACTCTTAGAAGGCATTTTCTTTACGTCTGACACTAAATCTTTGCTAGCTGATGTTTAGTCCTATAGTATCTTCTAAGACATTGCGTCTCGTTGGCTTATGTTGTGGTTTGTTCGGTTTGGGGTGTTTTTTTTTCTAAAAAGCAACAAGGAACTGTGTGGGTTTTATGTGTTTAAGTAGTTTATGCATGGTTTTTGTAACGTGCTATGAGAAAACCAAACCTTTCCCAATAGTAGGAGAAGCAGCTGTCAAACACAGAGCTCCAGCTCCAAATTGTGAAAATAGTAATTGTTACAAAGCTGAGCCCTCACACACAGAGGTCCTTTGGAAACCGTGGAGTCTACACAGGGCTAACAGGAGTCACACATGGGACTCTACTCCTCATCCTACTGGTTTGAAAACTGGATTTTTATTAGGCTGTCCCACTGCAGCGCTCAACAGCACGAAGTGCCGAATCCTTTGCAAGTCCTGGGCGCAAATTTGTAGCACAACGAAAGAAGGCTGGGCAGTGGCAAGACTCTCCCTAGAGCTGAGAAAACCCCTTTTCCCTACCTCCCTTACCCACTCCTTCAAACGTGGAAGCAAAAAGCTTCGAGTGAGCTTCCTCAAGGTGTCACCCCTCAGCGAGATGTCGGACCGACACGGCTGCAGACTGAAAAGCCGGCATCCTGCCGCTAAGAGGAGCTAACATCCAGTGGTCTGGACGGCATGGACCTGCTCCAGCACAGCCCGATCCCGGGGATTCCTCCTCCTTCCCCTCCTCTTCCTCCTGCCGGAGGTCACATTTCACCTCCGATGTGCCAACAAGGGAACCCAACAAGCAGGTTGCCCCTCGGAGCAACAAGCAGGACTAGGCAGAAGAAGAGGAGCTGGACCGCCGCAGCACGCAGAGCTTTCCAGGACTACATGAAAGCCACTCTTTCTTACCCTCAGGAGAGGAACAAGAGTGCAACCCATGGGAAACATACACATCCCTGTACCAGTCTGTGGAGAGCTTGCAGAGACTTGACCATGTGCCTCAACCTATGGTTATTCACACTTTTGGATCCAAAAGTTTCTCCTCTTGTATTTAAAATACTCATTGTTTTCCTCCCAGTATCATCCAGGTCATTGATGCAAGCCAACATTATTGCTTTTCTCTGAAGCTTACGTCTTTTTGTTGGCTCAGAGCAGGGGCCACTGAAAGCATGTCTGGGCTGATGGGAGGAGAGCACCTATATGGCCAGCCCATTGGTCTACAGTAGAGCAACCCTCTCTCCATGAGGGAGGGAAGAAAAAGTAAACAATAGCGTATATTAAAAAACCATACATGGCCTACATAAAACATACTGGCAAGTCTGCCTAAGAGAGGGCAGAAGAAAGGGGCTTCAGTGTGCACCAATTTCCCAAGGCTATCTCAACACCTAAAAAGGTCTGAAAACCCCTCAGAAACACTTCCTCAAAAATGGTGGAAAAAAAGGAAAATTATGATAAGCGGGTATTCACTAGAGAAACTTGCAGAGAAGCTCAAATTTGCACTATTTACTAAAAGTGCAGCAGAAAAGCTCCGAAGGCTTCCTTCCTCCACATTTAACAATATACTTAGTTAAAACCAAAGCACAGAATTGAAAATTATGAAAATGTTCAAAATATGGGAACCTTTTGTCTATACCCTTTTCATTCCAATGGCATGACCCTCCCCAAAGCCATACAATGCCAAACAGAAACTCCAAAGCTTAGTGGTAAAATGGCCCCATCATGCCTTACCAGGAAATCTGAGGCTCGCGGCCGACTTCCATCAGTAACCACTAGGGATAACTGACTCCAGACACACAGCTCCAGAAAGTTTTGTGTACCTATCCGTAACTTTTAAACCCTCTTTTAAACCATTTATTCTTCATGCATGTATTCTTCTTAAACCAGGCAGAAATCTCCTGTTTTGTCATCAGGCAAAAACACATATGATTATGGTAATAGTGTCTTAATTGTTCTTTCCAACACAACAGCTGAAACAGTGCCCAGGTGGGGAGGTGTGGAGGAGGATGTCCACCTGGTTCTGCTACACAAGTAAGCTGTGTGGGGTAATGAGAGGACCAATTACTAGCAAGGAAAAATGGAGAAAAAGTGATGAAATCTACTTGCGACAGCCCTCTGTAGATTGCAAATAAATGCAAAAGCACACCAACATAACTGCCACGTGTCACTAAGATGTTGTAGTACCATCGCAGTAGAGCAGCAATGTAAGAGCAACTCTACAGGTAAAATACTTCAAGCATCAAAAACACAAAACAGAAAACCACAACATCTCTTCTCCATTCTTATATACCCACCAACATCAAATACCTATATGTACTTTGGAAATCCGTATGTTTGCTGTAATCTGTTGCATGTTATCACATACCAGCAGGTCAGATCCACTCTTCCATCCATCTAATTTATGACCTGCCCTCATAAGCCACTGTAAATATTATATAATGAAGAGAACTATATTATTTACTTACAAGGATGAGCACAGTTTCCAACAGCTTGCTTGTTTTTCTAAGGGATACTTTTGGAATTGAATTAAAGAACTGCATACGTAATTTATTAATCTTTACATTTAGGGAAACAAAGAGAGCTCCCAGAAGACCTCCAAGCATTCCAAGGAAGATGGTTGGAATGAAGGCCAAGACGTTCACGTCCAGCAAGTTCTTAACCTGAATCAAAGGGAAAAAAACGTTCTGAGCATCCTGCCAGTAACACGACATATTGCACCCTCTTTTACAAAACCTGATAGCACAAAGTGATTCCCATACAGGAAATAAATCTTTCCTGGTGGTTTAGGGAGCTCAGCTAATTAACTTACAGCTGATCTCATGAGAGATGGTGTACTCTTTTTGCACATCTCACAGGAGTGAAACCAGCAGGTAGACACTGGTGTTGGCACACATAGCAGGAACCTCTATGATGCACTGCAGTTACCGCAAGCACTCAGCATTTCAGGTTACATCCAAGTAACATGATATAATGGCCTTAATGAACACTTCAAAAGACTCTGCTGAACCAGAGCTTTGCTCACTGTTCATATATTAAATGTCAACCTGCATCCACATGCATTGCGATAATTTAGAAGTAAATTTATTTAAGTAAAACTGTGAAAATTGATGCTGATCTGGAACAACTTGCAGAAAAACAAATCACAACATACAGAGTATAAACTGGCAGCTGGAATAGTAATTGAATTTTCTGCTTGATTCCTCAACAGGCAGCAAGGATGAGAGCAATATCATGTTTTAATTTTATTTCTAGCCAACAAAGAGGGGTCAACAGATCGGTGGCAATCTATTACAAGCTGTGAGGACATTATTTCCCTAGCCCAGGCTTAGAGTTATACAGCTTTTTGTCAAGATTAGGACCTGGACAGAGTAAGAGATTACAAAATGCTCAAAAAACTACCTGGCATGAAGGGTTGTCTGCAAAAAAACCCTAAACTGGTATCATCTTGGGGGTAGCAGATGGAGAAACTCTCAGCCTTCCATCCAGCCAAGCTTGAAGAGTTGGTCCATAGGGTGCTACAGACTGAGAAACTGGGTCTGAAAGAAGAATCCCAGCAGCTATTCCCAGCCAGAAGCAGCCCAGCACCTGCAGGGTACACTCACAGGGAGCAAGGAGAGATGTAAGGCATATCGTGCCTTATAATCAGGACTACAACCATCACATATGTAGGTACTCTAAGTACTAAGCAAAACTTTAATAATGCTATTTTTATCAATAGCTGCAACAAAATCCATCCTTTTCCAAAGGATTTAAAGAACTCTAATGTTTAAGATGTTGAAATTCAGCTAGAAGTAGCTTAATTTGAAATAGAAAAGATCTGGTTTATTTACTGCAGGATCCAGGTGTCTTGCATTATATTCTACTTAATTCCAAACTTGCATTAAAACTAAAAATGGCCATAGAAGGTTTTATTGTTTTCTCTCCCTGTCTCCATTTTTCCTAAGGGAAAGATACACTGGGATATTTGTTTTAAAGTAATACATGCACATTACACTGCATGTACATGTGAGTGCTCCATGCACTGGGAATGAAAGGTGGCACAGTGTATTGTTTGTTTTTGTTGCAGTAGCAGCCACAGGCTTTGGCCAGTCGTCAAGAAAAATCTGACACCAACAGAGCAAGTTTCACCTCTACAACTAATCCAATGGTCTATGTAAAAATAAAGTGAAGCTTCCTGAAAATCTCATGCTCTGGAGTACAATAAACTCCCCTTGTAACATTATGCTAGGTAGTATGAAACTAAAGCAAACAAATAGTTTTCTTGAGAAACATAGCCACAACCTTTCAACTCAGAGTTTATCCACCATAAACTGTGCTGGTTAATGCCACAAAACATGAAAGAAGTAAAATTTCCCCTGAGCCCTGTGTTTGGTGAAACAAAAATGTCTCTGGTTATCTGCACTGCATAGAGAGCCAAAACCTATTGAACCCTGCCAGAAGTCATGATGATAATAATTTTAACTAGTTTTTTCCTCTAATGACACTAAGAGAAGACAGAAGGAGACAGAATCCACTTCTCTTTTCAGAAAATCACCTGAAAGGAGTGTTAAAAGAGCAATGCTTATTCTGAAATAGCAGTTGAGGTGAATCCACTCTCCCCTGCACACACAGCTGTTCATTACACAGTACTTCGGTTTCAGCAATGAATCTGGCTTCAGAAAGCCTGACCTTTTCCCTGTCCGTGTAGTCTCACCTTTCTGCCACAGATTTTTATCTTCTTGGTTGCGTCACTGCAGCTTGTTGGGGGACTGCAATATGAGTTGTTCACGAAAAGAATCTGGGTTGAAAACCAATGTCTTCTCCACTTGCCCCAGCTAAACTTGTGGTAAAGGAAATATGCCCCAAATACTTTTGCATAGCATATGCACAATCATTATATCAGGCAGCATGCACACACAAAAATGTTGCCTATTTTCCCAGCCAAGCTATGCCTACCTGTGGAAAATACCATAATCTCTGGTTTCTGCATTGCTAGGGAGATACAAGTCAGAAGAGATTCAGTGATCAATTAAAGTGATCAGGAAATTACCTTAGGAAAAATTGAATTAGTAGCAAAAAATGGACTGGGATTCAGAAGGTCAGGTTTTTATCTCTAGTTCTCTAATTGACCTTCAAGTCAAATACAAAGAAGGATATTTAGGCAAGAAGTGAAGATCATGATACTTGCATGTCACTATTGAATCATCTTGCAATAAAAATGAGCGAAAGACATGATAATAAAAGCAACTACTTTTAGGCAGACACAAGATGAAATTCAAAGGTCAAGGTTGTGTCGTGCTGGAAGGACTAAAGTAAAGGTAGCTGAGATTGAAGGTCACCTCTGTTGTGCAACCAGGAACAAACAGTGATTATATATTTTCAAATGTTTAATCTGTAAGCACAGTACAGCAATGCCTGCAGCAACAACAGGGAGCTCAAGCCAACTACAGGAGGAGAGGACACCCTATTTAAGAGCTTCTCTGCTTTTTCCTTTACTTCAAAGTAGCCCTCTCCTACCCAGCACCAATACAGAAAGTTATCTTAACAACTTATGTGATCAGCTAATAAGCAAACAGTAGATGCTTTGTTCACTTCAATTTAGAACAAAACAACTGTGTTGTATCGAAGTAATTAAAAGATGCCAAGTATGAAGACTTCTGTATCCACTGATCTAATAATTGTACATATACCATCCTTTCCCCTTCTCATCCCCCCTTCCCCGCTACTCCTCCAGCAAAAATGCTGAAAGAGACAAACCTAAAATCCTGCACCTCTTTCCTCCCACACCCACACGGTACATACCCAAAATATAATTCTTTTCTCTGCTTCAAAAAATCCAAAATGACCTCTGTAAACAAATCCATAGAGGGAAGAGGACAGTAAATCTGTGGTGAACGTAGCCATCAAGCAGCAGAAGAAGGTTTGCCAGGCCAGTCTGATGTCCCAGAATGAAGACACTTCTTCTAACGTGAACAAGAGCCCGCCGATGGGGGCACGAAATACTGAAGCTATGCCTGCTCCCGCACCAGCCGTAACGAAACTGCGCCTGCAACAGGTAGAAGAAGCAAAATCCAGGTAACAGGGGGACGAAACAGAAATGAAATCCCTCCATAAACACCGTTTCCTGTCAAAGCTGGGTTTATGTGGCTGAATTTAAAGACTTGTTGGTTTATTTTGGGGTTATTATAGTGCCTTGCATCTCTAGGATTTGAGTTGAGATCCATCCGTTTTCACCTCTGGCCTTGACAAAACCCTCAATCCTGTAACATCGTGCAGGGACCACTGTGCCATGCCAGCCAGCTGCTGAACCAGCCTGAGGCCAGGCAGACATGCCACTTCACACCTGGGAAGCAGTGCAGTCACAGGGGTGAAATACTGCAGGGAGAAAGGTAAGAAAGCTTGGGATTCACTACAGAATGAGAGTACAGCCCCAGAGCCTGCAGGCTCAACACGTTGCCTCGGTTTGTAAATGTCTGAGAAATCCACAGGGAGCATATATGCCTTGTCTCCCTCCCTGTAAAGGCATGGAGCTCACATACACCCTGAACAGCAACAAACTGCTGTTGCTGTAAGCTGCATTAGGAGCTCAAATGGCAGAGATCTGCACTGTGAGCCAGTTCCAGTGAAGGAAAAAGAAGAAAAAAAAAGAAAAATCATTACAGTGTTGTAAAGAAAGGCATTAAAGGACAGACTTCCTTTATACACTTATTATTATTTATTTTCCCACACTCAACAGCATTTTCTTTCCAAAGCACCCTATTCGTTATATGAAAACAACATCCTGCATCAGACAAAAGTTACATTTTTAAGGAAGGCCACAGTGTGCAAAACAGAGGGAAAAATACAGAAAGAGGAAATAAAATTATACTTTAATTCTGCCTTGGAAAATAGATTCAAGTCCAGCCTTTGGGGGGGGATACTGGGTGATGCTGATACATATAACGCACTAATCACTAGTGCTCACCAGCTTATAAAACTTGCATCCTCTGGATGTGCTACCTGAGACCACAGGGATAATTTGCAGAAATGCTGAGCATTCAGTACTAGCTGAAGTCAACAAGCATACAAAACACTTGAGTATTTTTAAGATTAAGAAATGCTGAGTTCTCAGCAAAAATCCCAAACAGACCAGAGTAATCTCTAAAACATCAGCAGGCCCTTTTGACTTCTCTGTGGTGTCCACAAATGTTATCAGTGCAAAGATGGGTGCCAGTGAGGATAATGGACAGAAAATAAGGGAAAAGATTAGAGAGTTCATGTGTCAAAGCCCTTAACAAAGCCCTCCAGTAAAGCTACACAGGCAACTTTGTCTGTTATTTCCCAACTCACAAACGCTGAGTTAAGACACTCTTGTGTATGGATTTTTACTGACACATCGTTATCTTCACAGTGACATTGTTTCCAGCAGCAGGGAACTCAAAAGGTACTGCACGCCACAGTAAATGCTGGGCAAGCTTTGCTTGGATGTCTCCAACTTCTTTCTCCTATCAGTTGTACATGCTATGTATCCCACCAATAGTATCAACAATGAAATTGGACCCCTGCTACACATGCATTACAGCTGCCCGATGGAGGGATGCCTTAAGATCCTTCAACATCCTAACACTTGCTGAGTTATACCTCTGCCTGTGACTGTACTCGGAGAGGGTACGTCTCTTGAGCTTACTTAACTCCAAAAGATACCAGGGGAGTGGGAGTCTTCGTAAAGAAGAAAGGTCTCACTCAGACTGAAATTTGTCTCTACTGCTCACCAGCAACTCCCTCTGTGAAGGGGACTCCCACAGAATTCGTCTCTCCCAGGATGGCTCCTGACTGCAAGCTAACACTTCTTCCTAATTATACTATAACTGGATGCTGCAGAGAAAAAAGTTCTCGCTGCTTCTCTTACTGCAATTGCCGATTTCTTCCATGACTAACATTTTGCTTAACCAGCACGTCTCAGATTTATTTAAATGACTGATCTTAAAAGGCTAAAGGCAAAGGAGATTCTGTATCTTCCCTTTGATTATCTTTTAAGCTACAGATAGTTCACAGTGGCTGTTTGTTTGAATCCTTTGTATTTCTTTGGGAAATTAACACATGGGGGTCTTTCTTTTTTTCCTTGCTTTAGGAAAAAAATGGTATCGTATAGGAGTTTGTATGTCAACATGACAATAAATACCATGCAGAAGACATAAACTGGTTTGTAATTTCTTCTTCTGGAAACTAATCTCATTAATTTCAGTAGAACTGTTCACAAGAGAGAGCTTACCAGAGTTATCTCAGACATGCATGAGCAGAGAAGAACCATATTAAAAAAGTGTCACAAACAATTTACTTTTTCAAAACTAGAAAAATACAGCAAGGGCCCCCCGGGCACATTGTGCAATCTTCATCATCTCTTTTTTTCCTGGGACAGCATCACTAATTTGAGGATAAAGGCCATGTGTAAAAATCCTGCATCTTTCTCCCTCCTTTTACAACCCAGAAGGCAATGGGAAAATGTCTTCAGTATTAACATATTATTTCAAAAGCATTCAATAAAACAACTTGTGAACTTTGTTTTAATTAAAGAACTTTAAAGTTGTTTAATTAAACAACTTTTTTTCAATTAGAGTGGGTGGCTTTTTCCCCATTCCAAAGTGACAAACAGCAGGAAGGCTGAAAGATTGCTGGAGCGGTATTTATGTTCCCCTTCCAGATGCAATGGGCTCAATGGTGACTTTCCAGACACGCCCAGGGCACCAAGGGTGGGTGCTGGGGCTGCCCCCCCAGAGCCCCACAGCTCTTCCCATCACTTACTTATCAGCTGAATTCCGAAATCTGGTGAAGATTGGGAGGTGGACGCCAAGGGTGTCTGACTGCAGCTGGCTCAGGCCACAACCCAGGAGAGCACTAAAAGTGATGTTGTATAATTGAGAGCACTCTTCAGTAAATTATTCATAAATCAGCCACGGTTAGAGGCAGAGGAGGACAGAGCCTTAGCTGGCATGCAGCAGGAAAGCTAGATTGGTTTCAACAGATTTAAACATGGAAAATGTTGAACACATCTTTCAAATATGCGAAGTCCTGTTGACATAAAGGAGGAGGCTACTAAAGCCTTTCAGATTCTTGACTCAGAGACTTAAATGTCTCTTTTGCAAGAAGTGTTGTGATGATAGACCATGAAATGCCTTTTGAAGAACTGCTCGTTTATGTCTGCCCAAGTGGTGACACATGAGACTACAGTCCATCATTTCAGTCATCTGTTCCCAGGTTAATGACCATGGCAGCCAGAACAGCTCTACTTCTAACAGAAGATGTGTAATGATTTAAATTATTACAGGGTGTTCCCAGGCAGCACTTCAAACTACATTTAAATGGGGGGGGGGGGGGCACGGA
>JAVJGI010000040.1:49561794-49584738 GCA_035590275.1 Ibycter americanus
AGAGAGAGAAAGAGAGAAACAGAGTCGACAATCATTAGATGCTGATGTGTTCGATGAGTCTATGGACTGAGTTTTTAAACCCAGCCCTCACCTTGCTCTGTTCACAAACAAATTTTCCCAGAATTAACAGATGATGTAGATACACATACAACTTCTGGCTAGACACAAAAAATCAAGCTCCCAACAGCATTGCTATATGTGTACTGGGGGTAATGAGCGAGGAAGATGACTGACGAGGGCCCCTGCCCCAGCACCCTGCCATCGCCACCGATGCCTGAAGGCAACCAGCCTCTTGCCTTTGCACAGGCTGTCTGCAGGGCAGGGTGTACACGTGAACCTGTGTGGTTTGTCCAGTCAGTTCAGACTTTAGATAGCTTAAAACCAGTAAGTTATTACCCGTATAACGGCAAACTGCCTTTTCCTACTGTTGTTGGATTTCAGGGTAAGTTCAGTAAAACATTCACTTTTTCTCTCACCTATGCTGTTAATTGCCTGTCTATAATTAAATTGAACACAGCAGGACAGTAAATGACAGAAAGGCTCAATGTTTTAGCCTTGCTGCCTTGTAAAAGTACTGATCTGGGCTACAAGCGATACCCACATAGCACAGCTAAAAGATCAATCTAAAACCAACAGTAACTTTTATATGGACTGATGGTCTTTGGCTTAGGCCCCTTCCAAACACTGAGTTTTCACAAGTTATACCAGCTGCCACTTGTATTTATTTTATAAACACCACATGCTAAGTGTAAATTGCATCGCCACCACCACTGATTTCACCCCAGACACTTTTATCCAAGTTACGGGCGGTGGAATCCAGCTTTAGGCTGAAGGCCAAGACAGACCGCTCCAATTGGGTTGTATAATAGAGGGGAGCTTTTAAATAAAATACTGAATTAACCAGTATTTGGAAGGGCAAGAGATGTGGTTTATCACAGCGTTACAGGCTTGTTGCGTAGGACACTTAGCACTTACCAGCACTGAGGCTGACGAGAGAACCACCATGGCCAGCCCCGACCCAAGCACACACAGCCAGGTCATGTGAATGTCACCATCCTGCCCGGTTGACAAACAGATTACTGCATTGGCACCCACAGACCACGTCCTGCTTTTCCATCATCTTTTGCCCCACAGATTTCTGCAGGCAGAAAGCCTACCATAGGGAAAAACCAAAACAGGCAAGCAGTGCAGGCTCTTGAGAAGGACAGGAATGAGTAACAGCAAGGTGAACGATGACTTTCAGATTCAAGTCATGGCTTTTTTCCAGGATTTCTCTCCCGTCTCTAAAAACACTATAAAGGATTCGTTGTTACTCATCAAGGCCCTTTTCAGGTCAGAAGCAGAGGTAAAGGACCTTAAGAACATGCACAAGTAAACACTAAATGGTGTCTTCAGGAGACATTTTGCCTGAATGGAGGCTTCAAAGTCTTACATCAGCACTTACCTTTATGAATTTCCAGCTATTACTAGTAGACAGAATATATGTGAGCAAGCTCTTCCCTGCTTAATTTTAACCGAAAGGACATCTCTCATACTAGGCCTTCTTCTCACATTTAAAAAACACATTTCAGTCCCCCCAGGTTTTCGGTTTGTTTCTCTGTGCTTGTTCTGACTGCAGTTCTCCACGACTCCTCAGCTCCCACACGCTTTGCCGCCTTCTGCAGCGCCCAGCAGTGATTCACTGTGTGTGCAGGTCAAGCACACCCCTTGCATTTCTGAGGTCGCAGCGTTACAGCCAGCCACCACAGCCTTCCTGGCAGCCTGTCCCGTACAGGCTTTTGCAAGCGCATCGTGCCACACAGCCAAACAGCAAAGTGCACGAAAATGAGTTTTGCTCATCTGCAGCTGAAGGAGGTATTTAGATGGGAAGGTCTTTCAGGGCAGGAATTACATGTTTGTACTGATATCAGAGCCTGTGAGAGCTTACCTCCTGTGTCTCTGCATTAGTTTAATTCAACAGGACAAATTTTATATTATGACAGGACCAACAGTGTGTGTAATGGTGGTTGTGGTGCCCTGGAATCAAACTGTGGTTTCTTCCTGTATATTCCTTATTTATACTTCAGTGTGTATATATACACACATGCATGTATATGCATACAAATGCATGTGTATACACATGTATGCATGTGTATTCATCCACTGTTTATATATTTTATAAACATACACATAGTTTATATATAAGAAACCCCAAGGAAATAATATTCCAAGTACTATATATGCTTTCCCCGTGGAAAACCTAAACTTGTTCACTTCTTGGGTATTCCCTCTGATACATTCAGCCTCCATATTCCACAAAATAAGTCTTCCCTTGCATTTCTGTGAATTGATTGAGGTCTGTCTTTCAGCAGTTGGCAGCATTATTCCATTACCTTGATTTCACAGAATAGTGGAGGGCACATCCATGTCTCCCTTGTACTGGAGAGCCCAGAACTGAACACAGTACTCCAGATGTGGCCTCACCAGCGCTGAACAGAGGGGAAGGATCCCCTCCCTTGACCTCCTGGCAACGATCCTTCCAATGCATCCCAGGAAACTGTCGGCACCACGCCCACGTGGCCTGTCCAGCGCTGCTTCCTTCCAGGTTTGCTTTTGTCTACAAGTTTGCTGAGAGTGCCCTCTCTCCCACTGCATTGGGTTTGCATGGCCAGGTTTTGGTAGCTGGGGGCTACAGGGGTGGCTTCTGCGAGAAGCTGCTGGAAGCTTCCCCCATGTCTGACAGAGCCAGCACCAGCCGGCTCCAAGATGGACCCGCCGCTGGCCAAGGCGGAGCCCATCAGTGATGGTGGTAGCACCACTGGGATGGCATATTTAGCAAGGGCGGGGAAAAACTGTGCAGCAACATACAGCCAGAGACAGGAGTGAGACTATGTGAGAGCAACAGCCCTGCAGCCCCCCAGGTCAGTGCAGAAGGAGGCAGGAGGGGCTCCAGGCACCAGAGCAGAGTTCCCCTGCAGCCCGTGGTGAAGACCAGGGTGAGGCAGGCAGTGCCCCTGCAGCCCACGGAGGTCCCCCATGCCAGAGCAGATGGATGCCCAAAGCAGGCTGTGACCTTGTGGGAAGCCCACGCAGGAGCAGGATCCTGGCAGGACCTGTGGACAGAGGAGCCCAGGCAGGAACAGGTTTGCTGGCAGGACTTGTGACCCCATGGGGGACCCAGAACTGCAGCCCATGGGAAGGACTGACATTGGAAAAATTCATGGAGAGCTGTCTCCCATGGGGAGGGGAGGGTGCAAGGAGCCTCCCCCTGAGGGGAAAGGAGCAGCAGAGGCAGCATGTGATGGACTGACCGCAGCCCCATCCCCGTCCCCCTGCACCGCTGGGGGGAGGAGGGAGAGAATTCGGGACTGAAGTTGTGCCAGGGAAGCAAAAGAAGGGGTAGGGGGAAGGTGGTTTAAGTTTTGGTTTTATTTCTCATTACCCTACTCTGATTTGATTGGTAATAAACTAAACTAATTTCCCTAAGTTGAGTCTGTTTTGCCCATGACAGTAATTGCTGAATGATCTCTCCCTGTCCTTACTTTGACCCACAAGCTTTTTGTTGTACTTTCTCTCCCCTGTGCAGCTGAGGAGGGGAGTGATAGAGCGGCTTTGGTGGGCACCTGGCATCCAGCCAGGGTCAACCCAGCACATCCACCATCCAGGCCACTAGTGAAAATATCCGCAACAGTGTCCAGCCCCAGTACTGACCCCTGGGGTACACCCATGGTGACTGGCCTCCAGCTGGACTTTGTGCTACCGATTATAATGCTTTGAGCCCAGCAGTTCTGCCAGTTTTAAATTCATCTCACTGTCCACTTACCTAAGCCATACACCACCAGTTTGTCTAATGAGGATGTTATGGGAAACAGTGATGAAAGCCTTGCTGAAGTCAAGATAAAGAACATCCACTGTTCCTGTCATCTCATTAGTACAAGATTGTTACCCACTGTAAATCCATGCTGACTATGCCCAATCACCTTGTCCTTCATACACTTATAATGGTTTCCAGGGTTATTTGCTGTATCATCTTCCTGGGGTCATGATGAGGTTGACTGGCCTGTAGTTCTCTAGATCCTTCTTGAAGATAGGCGCGACACTGGCTTCCTCCAGTCCTCAGGAATCTCTCCTCAATTTCCATGACCTTTCAAAGATAATTGAGAGTGGCCTCACAATGACATCAGCCAGCTCCCTCAGAGAAGGCATGGAGTACCTTGACCTTTTCCAAGTCCTTTGTCACAAAGTTCCTTACCCAGTTCAACAACAAGCCCATGTTTTTCCTAGTCTTCCTTTTACTGCTGATGTGCCCATAAACACCTCCTTCCTTTCTTGTTGCCCTTCAACATCCCTGATCATATTCAATTCCAGGTGCGCTTTGGCTTTCCTAATCCCATCCCTGCACACACAGACAGTGTCTCTGTATTCCTCCTGGGTCACCTGTCCCTGCTTCCACCCCTTGTGTGCTTCCTTTCTATGTTTGATTTTTGTGAGGAGCTTCCTGCCACCTTTTGCTTGATATCCGGTTCATTGGAATGGATTGTTCTTCACTATGGAGGAGATAATCCCTGAAAACCAACCAGCCCTCTTGGTCCCCTATTCTCTCCAGGATGGTCTCCCTTGGGATTCTTCCAAGCAGATCCCTGAATAGAATAAAGTGTTCTCATGACATCCAGAATTGTGGTCCTGCTTTTTGCTTTTTCCCCCTCATCTCAGGATCCCACATGTCACCATCTCAAGGCCACTGCTGTCATCAGCCTTCACATCACTGACCAGTCTTTCCTTGTCTGTAAGTACAAGGTCCAGCAAAGCATGTCCCCTCATTGGCTTCTTGATCATCTATCAGGAAGCTGTTATCAATGCACTCCAGAAACTTCATGGATTGCTTGTGCCCTGCTGTGTTGCCCTTCCAGCAGATACTGGGGTGGTTGGCTAAAGAATCCCACAAGGATCTGGGCCAGGAACCATGAGACTTCTTCCAATTGCCTGAAGACAACCTTGCCTACTTCTTCATGAGCCAGCAGTCTATAGCAGACACCCACAACATCACACATACTGGTGTGCCCTCCAACCCTGATCTGCAAGCTCTCAGCTTACTCTCACCTGTACTAAGGCAGAGCTCCATCCATTCCCACTGCTTTCCCACAAAAAAGAGCAACTGCCACTCCTAATCATCCCGGCCTGTCCTTCCTAAAGAGCCTGTATCCAGCCACTGCAGCACTCCAGCAGCATCAGCTATCCCACCATCTCTGTGCAGATCCATCTGCCATGCTCCAGCCTCAGCGAGAGGTCCCAGGCACCGCCTGCAGCCCCAAATCGGCAGAGTTGCACCCTCCCTCGGGAGCTTGTTCTAGGTTAAGGCTGAGAGAGGCCCATGGCTGCGAGAGCTGGGCCTGTTTAGCCTGGAGAAGAGAAGACTGAGAGGGGATCTTAGCAATGTCTGCAGATATCTTAAGGGCGAGTGTCAAGAGGACGGGGCCAGGCTCTTTTCAGGGGTGCCCAGTGACAGGACAGGGGGCAACGGGCACAAACTGCAGCATGGGAAGTTCCTGCTGGATGTGAGGAAAAACTTCTTTACCTTGAGGGTGACAGAGCACTGGCACAGGCTGCCCAGAGAGGCTGTGGAGTCTCCTTCTCTGGAGACATTCAAAACCCACCTGGATGCGATCCTGTGCAACCTGCTCTAGGTAAACCTGCCTTAGCAGGGGGTTGGACTAGATGATCTCCAGAGGTCACTTCAGAGGTTGTGGCCTCTGCTGATTCAGGGGTCATTTCTGCCCCAGGTGCTGGGGACCAGCTCTGGCAGCTCCTTGCCACCATTGCTGAGCCCAAAAGCACTGTCAGCCCAGACCCTGGCCCCCCTCTGCACAAAGTGCTGCATCTGCCGGCTGCATGCCATGGCTGATGGTTACACAGGCTGCCCCCTGCACCGGCTGACAAGATGCCCAACTCCCCCTGGTCAGGATTCAGTGGGAATAAAAGCTCAAAGCCCCTTTCCCACAAGAAGCTCTTTGTTATTCATACTATATACCATAGATATCACAAACCAGGCAAAAATTTTACCACTTGGTTCTCTCCACAGGTGAGAGGAAAAAGCAGTCAGGGTCAGAGATGCCTTAACATTTACATTGGTTTTAGCCACTCCGTGATTTTTACAACCACCATCCCAATTATCACAGACATAATGAAACCCATCAAGGACAAATTAATCATTCAACAATAATCTATTACATTAGCAAGACATAGCTGCCCCAGACATACAAATAAATAACATATCTGACACTGGGTTCACATTCAGTAAGTACCTTAAGAGAAACTTAATACCTTCCCTTGGACATCAACCATAACTAAAGAAGCACATGCCCCTTACGTACAAGGGGGAAGAGAAAGACGAATATTTTAAAGACTGCCTTCATCAATCTCATGACAAAAACATCATCAGATATTATACTGTACTATAGGCTAAGCTGTTGCACAGGATACCAAAGCATACCTGCACAAAGCTCCACAGGATATCTAATGTCCACACCCACCTAGAGAGGCAGCACCTCTAGTCAGTTAAAACTTCATGATGTGTATTTTCTAATAAACAAACACAGAAGAGGTTACTTTTGCTCACCTGCAGGTAATTTGCCACCAGGTCCCATTTCAATTTGATGAGAGACTCAATTATTTGATGAATCAAAAACCCCAGCATCCCAACTGCTGTTCCAATTAGCCCCATCAGCAGCCATCGATCCCACTCTTTTCTAGAAATAGGAAAACACAGTTACCTCTCAGCCTACAGCACAGGTCTGTTTCCCATGCTTCCTCTCACAAACATGCAAGTTCCATTTTTAGAGCACTTTGATTATTAACCATGACTGCATGAGCAAGAGGTTGTTTTTGCCAACATCCCCTTAAAAAGTGTAGACTCAACAAAACTCTACCTTCAGGTGAAAGCCATGTCCACTTGGGTAAGGAACACAGTCGGGTTTTGTTTTGTTTTGTTTTAATATATAAGTAGCAGTACAATCTGCTTTCACACGCTGATTGTTTGATGCCATTTCAAAATTCAATTATGTGACTCAGTAATTAAGCATTCAGTAGAGCACTCAGAAATCATTTCAAAGTAATTCCTGTTTTCTTCTACTGCAACTAATGCAGAGTACCAATCATATAAATGTGCAAACCTTTACCTCTAGCTTCTGTTTTTACTAAATTTACACTTCAAATAATAATTGTGAACCAATAATAATCACTGATTTATTTCTAGTATCATCTAGGACTACAGCACCCCTACTGAAATTCAAACAGCAGGTTTCCTGGACATTACACTAAGAGGCAGTGAATTTCAAGAAAAGTCTCAGTAAGACAACATTCCTGCAAACCTCTGCAAAGTCTCATCCTTTTATGTTTTATAAATTGAGTAGTTAATAACATATTTTTTGCATATTCAAGAATTTGTCAAGAGCAAAGGCATAAGCACTTTCAAAAAATGCTCTTCATCAAAGTTGCTTGCCACTTGGCCCCCTTCTACATACTATGAAAGTGTTTTCCTCGGTACCGAAACAATAAATAATGTTTTCTTAATTCCTTCTGCTATCAGGCATCTCCCTGCATCGTCCAAACTACCTATAGCTTACAGGCACCTTAAGAGTATTTAAGGTAAGTTTACCTGTACGTTTTCTCTTGTAGCCACTTCTTATAAACTTTACTGTGTGAAGGCAAATAATCCAAACTCTCATGGGCTATCAGGTGTTCTCTCTCCTCCTCCTTGCAGTGATAATATGCAAAACTGCTCCTGCTGATGCTGCATTGCCTCCTAAAATCCTGAGAATGAATCAGATCAGGCCCATGATCTTCTGCCATTAACATCTCCTCTTCACCATTTTCCACATGCATCCTATGGGAAAAAAGTGATGACATTACAGTGGCCTCCAAGAATCTTTGGGATGCCAACAAGATGACGTGAGCCCAAGAACAGTCTCCTTGAGACTGAGACGAATGGAAAGCCACACAAGGATGGAGTAGCTGTGGCACAGATTGGCTGGTTTGTGTTTGGCCTTGGTTTGCTGTGGCTATGCAGAGACCCATCACAGCCAAAGCAATGAAAACTTGTCTGAGCTGGAGCCGCCTGGTGAGGAAGTCACTCCAAGAACAGACTGACCACCTTAACAAGATCATTGCACCAGCTCCTTGCAGGCTGTTCAGAGGACAAGAATGTTTAAGCCATAGGGGCTTTGTCTGTTTTAAAATATGATCACTTGCTGTGCTTTGAGTTTGAGTCCAAAGATATTGATCTACTAATCCAATCACACAATTTAAATAAATTAAAATCTAGGTTGCAGTGACATTCAGTTAGACCCTGGATTCTCAGTATTATATAGGCACCCTAAAAATGCTTATTCTCTAACACAACTTCCCTCGAATTTACATGTCAAATTTCTTTTTAGAAAGGTAAAACCCCTTTGCTGGACTACCAAATTCACTACAGCTTGGATACTTTACCCAAGGTAGCTTGCAAGTTGGCAGTTCAATCAAAGCAGAAAAAAACTTGATGCATGTCAAATATTTACTGTAAAGACAAATCAGTTACATGATGCATGTCTGCCACCTCCAAGGCATGTTTTTCTTACCAAAGACAAAGTAGAGAAGATTGCTGCTGCTTTCCACTTACTAGCAATTTGGAAAGGTGTCATCTCAGATAATGAGGAAACATAAATAGTTCCTCTGTTGTCAGGTAGTGAGTCCTAAGTGGCAAGACAGAAAAAAAGCCACATGCAAATTATCTGAAACCAAGCCTCTGGACCTATGGTTTTGCAATGCTGAAAGTTTCCTTGTGACCCACACTTCCCAAATGTAGTGAAACACATTGTCAAGGCAACACTGCCCGGGGCAGGGGGCACCTCCAGATCAGGAATATAGCAATGGCCCAAGTCCAGCTTCTTATACCATGAATGTGGGGGTTTGCCAGCTCTGTCAGGCATTTTGTTCTAGGCATTTCAAAAGTACTATGTAAATTCCAGACCTGGCAACTCTCAGTCTGAGAAAAAAAGAGTTGGAGAGGTAGTCTAGGTGGAAACCAAAGACCTTAGAAAATAAATGTTCCTGGAAACTGTGTGAATGGCTACGAGCAACAGTAAATGCATCAGAAAAGTTAATGTTATTGTCCTTACAGGTGTAGAGAAATAAATTTATCTTTGCCACCAATACATCCATAGAGAAGTCATCTGACAATAAACACACGTTGTGCAATCAATTAAATCACTCCAGTCAAAGGTGAATTGAGGAGGAATAGCCAGGTCCTGACTCTGACTTGTTCTTATCTAAAAAGTGGCAAGCATTTTATTAAGGAGAGTAGCTCAGACCTTAGTTTTGGGTTTAAGCACAAAAATGTTTTGTGATTAGAGTGCTAATCAGTGCTTGTACAAAAGCTGGGTTTAACTAATCCTATTCCAAGTTTAAAACAGAGCCAAGGAAAGCAGAGCCCAGATGAGAAAAGCAGGCACCTGAGCAGAGCTCCTGGCCAGGACACCCCCACACATACTGCTTCATGCAGGGGTGCCCAGCCCCGCTACCGCAAGGTGTCTTATTTACCCCATTTCTTTACTTCTGGAACATGGGGATTTGTATGATGTCATTTCCCTACTTGTGTTAGATCAAACTAGTATATGTGAGTAGATCTGTGTATTACAGAGAATGCAGTGTAAACAGAAATACAAAATCCACTGAAGAACACAAAGGGGCACCACCCCCCACCCCCCCCAAACTAAAGCTACCTTTCTAGGGGAAAGGGATGAGGTTGTCACGCTGCTCACAGACAACACAGATACACCTCACTGCACATTATGATGGCTTGTTATGTAAACAGGACGGCTGTTTTTCCTCAGACAGGAACACCACTACAGTCCCTGACAGCGTACCTGAGCATTTGCCTTTGCTGGTGCCCATTGCCAGAAAACTGAAGCTGACCACCCCTCTTCCATGAGGCATGAATTCAACCCAGTCTCTGCAGCAGTGGTTCAGCTATACTGAGATTCTCACAGGCACCCACTTGTGCATTCAAAGTGTAAAAAAAAAAAAAAAAAATGCAGTGAAAACGGTTTTTCAAACTTTGACCCCTAATTTTTTTTTTTCCCCACAGACTCCTCTATAGTTAACTTAAACCCACCAGTACACTCACTTATCTGAAATACACTTCATGAACCTCTGCGAAGCAGTGCACACGTGGTCAGGGTCCAAAAGTGAGAAGGCAAAACGCAAATATTTGAGATTGCAGGGGGGCACAGCTGCATCCCAGAGATGCAGGAGTTGAGACAAGTCTACAGAGGACAGACACAGCCTTACAAAATACACACAAACACAGGCCATTCATTCATTATTTTACAATGAAACCTGAAGACGTTTTCCCTCCTTAACAGAAAAAATTATTCTCAGAATACTTAAATGAAGAAAGCAAATGCAGATTTGGGTTGTGAAAGCATGTAAAAGAAATTCCGTTGCTAGAAATACATACTTCGTAACTGCCCTGTCAGAATTTGACCCACAACCTATGCATTTCAGCTGTCATTGTTAAATCTGCTCACACACAGACACACGCACAGACCTCCCTGTGCCAAACATGAGTTTTCATCTTTCTTCTGCAAAGTATTTTGGAGAGTGTATTATCAGTCCTGTAAAGTCTGCATTAAGGATTGTCCTGCTTTCTACAGTGAGTCTTCACGTCCAAACATCACACAAGGATGTCTCTGCTTATCCAAGAGCTTCCGTAATTCCAACTTTGCCATAGATAAAGGCAATCAGAGGCAATGATGAAAGAATACCTTCTCAGCACAGCAAGATAAAATTCCCACGCCTCCCCCTGCCCCGAGGAGAGTGGGTAAGTCAGACTGTGACCAGCTCCCAGGTTTTCCACTCATTTCTGACTTTGATACCTGCTTCTGCAAGGCTTGCTACCTCGCAAGTTTTCTTATGTCAGAGGGATCACAGTCTAACTGGAAACTGCTGCTTTGGAGGCAAGGAGGCGGCTATATTCTGTGTTCATCACCACAGAAAGCCAGTAGCCAGACACTTATTGGAGCACGTGCTTTAAGGATTGAAGTTATAAATTCAATTTCACTTAGTTGGAAGAGAGTTATGAAATACCAATGTGGGGAAAAACCATGCTTTCAAGCTGCCAAGACCCCACAGAGCTCCTTGTTCTACCCCCAAGCAGCTTCCACGCAGAGCACGGGCCTCCTCGCGCAAGGGCGAGGGCAGAGTACGGAGGGCAGGCAGACGCCAGCGCGGCGCTCTCCTCCTCGGTAAGCACGTCAGCACACTGAGCTAGGCTGCCTCCAGCCAGGACCTGGAAAGGAGCTCCCTTGAAACAAAGATCAGTAAAGGATTGGAGCACTGCTACTCGGCGATCTTGGTGGATTACAGGTGAGGTGAGGCAAACAGAAGAAAGGCAGCTACCACATGATTATCACTAGCTGGCCATTCCGACACACAGTTTTAAGCTACCCCATCTAACTCCTCTTCCAAATAACTATGAAGGAGCAACACAGTTTTATTTGCCTAAATGCTTTTAAGTGTGAGAGTATGTGCATGCATGCACATGCATGTGTTCTTTATCCCTCAGAAGACCAGGGTGGAATAATCCCAACCAATAATGTGAAAATACAAAGTAAGTATTGCTAAATTAGCAAGTAAGAACTACCCACCAAACAGCATTAGCAATACAGCACGAGTTTAATTCCAGAACACTTTTCCACTTGTCTTTGAATAGTACAGACATAAATCAGAGTCCAGCTATTACACATAAAAGCACCTACACCAGAACTCTAATTCTTGCTATGGTTGTACTGAACCATTCCTACCTGGACACAAATTACCAATAACCTGTGTATCTAGATGGCTATATAACGTAATTTCAGCTGTGTAGTAGCAGGCATGTAAAAAACCAAGCAAATACTTAGCTGGCACCCCAGTTTTATGTAAACAGAGTACTTTTTGAATGGTGTCAGGAGTTGCATATACTTAAATTATATGAATTCCTTCTTTCTCCACTGCCCCCTTGTCTTCAGCTACAGGCTCGTTAGCACAGCGTATGCAATTTGTGCATCTCTCAAGTAAGGCAGTGCATCATCTTTGCTGGCTTCTGTTTTAATACTAAGTATCATACAGTTATTATAGAATCACAAAATCACGAAAATACAGTAAAACATTGGAGATTGAGAGTTAACATTGCTACACTGAGTAACACAACAATTCCAAATAAATCAAAAGGTAAAGTGAAGAGGATTTGAAATGCCAGAAAAAACAGTTACTACTCTAAGGGACATGAGTGGTTCAGAATTTATTTAACAGATTGAAAGCAGGGCGGCAGAATGAAGAGCTTCCGAAGCAGTACTCTATTCACAGCATCCCACTCTGAAGATCAAAACCATTACACTACTAATTAAGGTGACACTCAAAAGATTTTAAATAATGAGTGTTTAATGCACAATCTGAATGCCAGCTCAAGGAAGCAAGTAATTATCCACAGCGATTGAATAGCAATACAAAAAAAAAAAAATCACTAACTGGAAACATCATGGCTATAATTCATTTCACATTATTTCAGTACTTCAAAGTTACAGCATTTAAGGAATGAAAGTATAGTACTAACTTAGCATGAGAATTTTGCTATAAATGCAATGACTCATACATTTGATGCTGATTGTAAGGACACAGATATGTCAAACGTTTTCTGATAAGGCTGTAACAAATCTAATATATTGTTACAGGCTAGTAGTACCATACAAGATTGTAACTTTAATCTACGTATCTTCATACAGAAAAAAAATGTACATATGACAGAAATAACGCGCTCTCCTGAAACTGCAGTCCAGCAAACAACAAACTGTGGAAGAAACTGTGGGCCAGAAAAGGCAGGGGTCAGGCTTGCTGGCAGTTTGCCTGATACCATGACAAAAGCAAAGAGCTTTTAGCGTAGACTCTTCTCAT
This sequence comes from Ibycter americanus, assembly GCA_035590275.1. Lineage (NCBI taxonomy): Eukaryota > Metazoa > Chordata > Aves > Falconiformes > Falconidae > Ibycter > Ibycter americanus. The sequence goes on from JAVJGI010000040.1 coordinate 49,574,743, forward strand.
TAATGGTATTGACTCTATTAACCGCATGCACACATTTAAACTTTAAACTGCCGATCACCAATTGCTTAGATTAACCTGGGAAGAAAAGAGCCAGCTGCCAGCATCACACGCTGCCATGTTTTTGGTTTACACTGCTCCTCGTGGTGGCAAGCTTTGCACATCAAAACCTAAAACAAACACGAGTCATCTCAACCTGCTGTACTTCATCACAGTGTTTAACAATTTTAAGCTCTGTCTCAAAAAAGTGAACGAGATCAGTAGAACTAGGTTAAGTCCTATCAGGCTGAACTTCAGGAGTTCCAAGCGCTAGTTTATCTCCCAAAATCATTCTGCAAGGCTCAACCTTCTCATATTAATCCAATTCTCATGACACTGGAAAGATCTGCTAGAAACACTCCTCTACATCTTCATGATAACTTCACAGCTCTGCTCTTTGAGCTGCTCTCATCCTATTTATAATAGCTTTTATTCCTGTGACAAGTGGAAAAAAATAGCCATTTTTTCATGGTCTATTCTTAAGTCAAGTGAGTAACAAATGTGTTTACCTCTACCAGGTTTCTTCTTTTCTTGGTAACTTTTAATCAGTAGCAATTGCAGAGGGAAATCAAACCTTTCTGCCTTCCCTTTCTCATTCCTGCATGCTTAAAAATATAATAATAATTTAAAATGAAAACAGCCAATGTGTTAGATCAGCATACCTACACATCTATAATAATCATCAGGCAGCAGAGTGGGAAGAAGCACAAAGCAGCCGATGAAAACCTTCCTTGTTTATGTCTGCATAGCCACTCCTTCAGTATTTCTGAGTTAAATATACATTTTTTTTTAAAACCCAAACTGCATAGTTTATACATTATAAAACCATGTTTACATTTTATCCACACTGCATACATTAAAAGCAGAAGGTTGTGATGCTTCCGTTAAGAAATGATGCAAAGTCATAAATTAGTACAGAAAACATCCATTATATCAGGACATCCCAAGCACTGGGTATTTGTGCATTATCTCAACATCATCCATTAAGTTATTCATTTATATAGTTTGGCACTTGTATAAATAATAAAAGGCTTTTAAAATTTATCGCTATTTTTAAATGGTTAAGACTGAAAAACATCATGAAATTGTTTGAATATGCAAATGCTACTTGAGAGTTGGCATATGACAGTTTCTCGAATGGAATTCACTGTACATTAATTTACAACTGTTTATCAATTGAGCTGAAGGTACATATCCATTTAGTAAAAAAGAAAAATACATTACAAACTGCATTAAGGTAAGAAAGCTGGTATTTTAGCCATTGAATGGAGTACTCATTCCTATGGAAGTTGAGATCAGCTAGTGTTCTTTTATATTTTTCTAAAGCAACTTAAGTTATATTCATACTTCCAGCATTACAGACAGTATACCCTTCATATCATTTTAGCCCATGAACAGTAGGGTCTGCAACAGAAAAGGTATAATACACTGTTTCAGGAAATAACACAATCACCAGAACAGGCAAAAGAAGAAAACCCTCTCCCACAATTGTTTCATTATGCAGAGTTAACACAGATGCATTAACAAGTTTTAAAGTTTGGTTGGGTTTTGTTTGGTTTTGTTTTTTAATTTGTTATTATTATTAAAGAAAGACCACAGGCATTCATCAGGTTCCTCCAATACCTCCCCACCTCAAAAATCTTCCTAGGCTTCACAAGAGTTCTGAATACATTATTTAGAAAAACGTATGAGAAACATTTTGTCCCACTGCTTCACTTCTCTCTGGAATTTTACTTGCATAAAAGACCAACAGTAGTTTTAAGTCATCCTTTTTTGTTACAGTAACACATATTCAGACTTGCTTATTAGACCAGTTTATTCCTTCTTCTCTAGCAGTTAAGACCAGCCACACCAGTTTTCAAAAACTAGAGGTCAGAATAAAAACAAGTAGTAGTCAGACACCCCGCCTCTGTCATAGTGTGATTACCAAGTGACCTGCTAAATGAGCTTTCTGCATCAAAAGGTAGCAAAAGAAGTGTAATAAATATTTTTAGGCCCTGAATTATTGTCCCAAAAGCTACTAAATAGGAAATACATTTCCACAAACTCACCATGTAATCAACCATGCAAAACACCAATACTTGTCTAAATTAGACAGTTTATTATTACTATTATTATTATAGTTGATCAACTGCCATAGGATGCACTAAAGATTTTCCTTTAGGCATCCCCTCATACAATAACAAACATTTAGGAGGAACATGCACTATGCATTTATTTCATGATAGTTTGAGGGATTCATTCCTGACTGTCTTGTTGGTCGTCAAGTATTTTCAGCCTGCTTTCAGGAAGATGAGCGCAATCAAGGCAGTTGGTAGGTGCACACCTTGCAACATTTTATGTACTTTATTATCAATGAGTAAGGCACATTATCTGTAATGTGGATATTTCCATAGGCTTTCTCATTGTATCCTAAGGTTTGTGAAGCATGAACCATACCGTCTTTGAGTTTTTTCTTTGCTTCATAGTATGCTTACCCTCCCTCAAACAATGAAAACACAACACCTTTGGCAATGCTTTAGAGCACAAAGCTAGTTAAATGCTCAGGTGATCACCACCATGATACAGATTTTCAAATCCAATTTGAAAAAATCTTGTATTTAGACCTTTTCACTTTGTCTCTCACAAAAACAGCTTAAAATGGTGCTCTACTTTGCAAGAGGTACAAACACAGTTTTGAGAAGAAAAAAATTACACATTTGCTATCAACAGTAAATTAAAATCTTGCCAAAAGAACATAACACAAATTAAATACTTGTAAGAGGAAAAATAAAATTCTGGCATCTAAGTAGGTTACCCAAGAGAAACCACAAGAACATGAGAAAACAGATTATTAAGTAAGCACTGATCTGACATGGATACCTGTAAAACAACGTAAACTTTCTGGAGGACAGTAAGCAGCAGTGCTTCAAAATCTTCAGGTAATAAGAGTTTCCAGGAGGCTCTCAACTTTATGCAGCAGTGAAAGACACTTCAAAATTTCATAATTAGTTACACTTAAACTTGTTTCAGTGTGAGCAAAATGGAAAAACAACACACTTAAAAATCACTGCAGGCATATTTTTATAGCCATCTTTTATATTACATACTCTGGTGTCAGAGATGAGGTCAACTCCCTCCATCACTTGATTTTTCTTCTGCAAAACCTATCTGCTGGCAGCTAGATATGCAGATTTTCACAGATACAAATTGTTATAGACAAGGAGGTGTAACTCTTGCAGGATTAACCCGCACCACATACAACCAACCGAACAACCAGCCGCCTTCATGCTCTGTGAATAAGTTACTCAAAAATTATGTTACCAACCATGTAATAGTCTATGAGTATTTCTCATTCTCTCAATAGTTTATGCTGAAATTTTACCAAAAATTCACGTCTCAGAACTGTACAGTTCCATAATTTTAATTGATTAAATATAGATTAGCAGTGTTAGTGTAAGAAAAAAGATTTAATGGCATCAAAATCATTCAAATTAAATCAAGTAAGAAACTGTTGCAATGCACTTCAGCCAAACCATCACAAATGATATGTTATATAAATACAGACAGGAGGTAGCTGGCAGCTACAAATCCACCAATTCCAGAAGCGTCCAACTTGTCTAAAAAGCATAAACTGACAAATACTAATTAAACCTCTCGATTAAAAAAAAAAAACCACCTAGTTTATTGCTTTTAAAGGTTCGTTCTTTACATCAGAAATAGGCAAAGGCATATCAAAGAAAGCTACCTGGCTATTGATGGCTTTTGATTATATTCACTTTTTCAAAAGAACCACCAAATAAAATTTTGAATGCAGGCAGCTGAGTCACTCCCCATGTTACATGTTCTTACCAAAATGAACAAAGGGTTGCATTCTCCAAGGGGGGAAAGTGGGAAGGGAAAGAAGGTGTAATTTCCAAAAGGATAGCATTGACTACTTTCTTATGAGAAATCAGTAACGGAACTAAAACCAGTGTTCCCACCAGACAGAATACATTGAAAAAACAGAACAACTGCAGGAGAGGCAGAAAGCATTCTAGCTACGAAGACCGTGGTGTAATGGGATAGGATACATGGAATGCAGATGGAAACATGAAGATCTGTACCACTGGTATAATTTTTATTAAAGCTTCCTTTTTGTGTGTTTCAGAAAAGGCGAAAGTGGAACAGAAAAAAAGGCAAGAAACATAGAAGACGAAAAGGTGCAAAAAAGCAAGAATCAAGGCAGGAACTGCAAAAGCAAAACAAAGGACTGAGAAGTAGGGGCAGACTGCAGCAATGTGGTCTGACAACTGCTCAGAAGTCAAGTAAGCAAAGTGAAAGTTAGGCTCATTTCTCAAAAGAATCTGGAGGAGAGGAGAGGGGAAAGGGAGGTAGGTAGGCAAGGGGTTTTTGTTTGTATTTTGGGGTTGATTTGGGGGGTTGGATTTTCTTTTTAAACATACACATATCTACACAGTGCAAGCTTGTCTAAAGAAGTGGTACTACAGGTGACAGAACTTACTCCCCTGCAACAAACTAAATACTTTGACCTCTCAAGTAAACTAAGCATACAAAAGTGGTAAGAATAAAAGGTGCACGTAAAACCAGCAGCATTATTATGTTTGGCTTTCCACTACTTCTGCAAGTTACTGTACATATGTTACATCACTATTATAGAAATGGCACAACCTCAGACACTTTCCACATTTTATTTACATTTTAAGACTAACTTTAATCTCAATCACATATCCATACATTTCCTTTGTTTCACTAAAACTTAAATGCATGGTTTATTAGAACAAAGACTGTAAACAAATATTTGCCATGTCCGATACATGTAACACACAGGAGCTGCTTAACAGAAATTAATCCCCCCATTTTATAAATACAGGTATCAAAACAATCCTGAACATACTTTGTGACACTACTAGTAGTCGGCACCCACACCCTTGCAAAATTAAACAAGATGAGCAATGGTATCACTGTACCTGCTACTTTAAAACAAATCTAACTGCAGCTCTTTTACTAAGCAAGATGGATAAAGCATGCCATTTATATTTTGCCTTCTCAAGAGATTATTTTCGGAAACATATATTATTCCACAGCAATCTGACACTTTCTGTCATGCTTTCATCTTGTAAAACCTGAATTCCTATTTTAGGCTATTTCAGGCTTATGCTTAAATGACAGTGCCTTGATAAGAGAAAAAAAAAAAATTGTGCTGCCTTTTTCTCCCATAGTGCCTGAAAACATATTGGGCATACATATATTATATATATTCTTACAAATGTCCAGGTCATGTATACCAGCTGAAATTCTTTTAATGTGTGGGTGTTTGCATTGTGAGATTTAATCAAGACATTAACATGAGTAGAAGGTTGTTGTTTTAAGACAGAAGTTTGAGAATCAGCTAAAATTAATTGTTGTAAGTTTGTCCCTCTGGAGGTTGTGGAAGCTTCATATTTTCTTTGGACATCATTAGACGTCTTAGCTCTTGAAGTACAACTTTAATGCTATAAGAATTTTGCCATTTTGCTAACACTGGTATGCTCCGTGCATCCACCTGGAAAAAGAAGAAAGAGTTCTAAGTTAATGATGAAATAGAAAATCTCTACATAAATAACTTCTATTGACCTAATTGTTCTAAGAGCAGGTCTAAGCATTCCCTGACACTTTCTCTGTGGCATAAAGTCCCTGTGTTCATGAAATATTTGAAGGAAAACAACCATATACTTACACGCAGATACAGATTCTGCAATAAATTTCATGCAGGTGGACCCTTCCATCTGCACTGATACTAACATTAGTGGACAGAAAAGGGAGGGAAGACATCAGCGAACTGTTCACTGCAAAACTGGAGCCGTATCTTGTAAAAATTGTTAATTTGTTTCAAATTACCCAAAAAAAGAAAAAAGTAGTCACCTTCATTATGCCAAAATACACTTTGATTTTCCTTGGTTCTTCAAAAGAACCTGCCATGCAAGAGTCCACAGAATACCTTTCTAAAGGAAAAATTTCCCTTATTTTTTCCCTTGCTACAAGTATTGTTAGTGATTTATCTCACATCAATATTACATGATGCTTCTGATACCGCAAAAGTCACTACACATACTAAGAAATGGCCTGAAATATTGAAATAACTGATCCATAATGTTTGGACATTTCTTAGCTCTTTATGTCCTTCTTAGAGCAAGTCATCTTATGGAGCCGTGAAGATTACTGTACATCACTTACCAATCTGAATATGAACTGAAAGGAAAGGACATGGGACTTCTCCTATGCGTTTATAAAACCTGTGGGACAATTTACACAATTATATTATAACAGGGAGGTTTCCATAGGAAAAGTCAGCAATTGAAAGTCAGCTTGGAAATTCTTTTGGCAGCGGGTAAGTCCTGGCTACCCAGCCCCTGCAAGAAGGAACTTAAGACAGAGGGGTCTACAGCTGTGTAACTGCAAAGCAGGGCTGTGGGCAGGAATAGGGCTATTGCACACTACTGAATTCCATTGACAGAGTAGCACAGGCAGCCCACATGGCTATAAAAGTGCTGGAAACCACTAGTTTATGATTTAGACAGCTTAAAACATCAAGAAGTTTCTTATCCCATCTTAATTAGGGCAAACTGAAAGAAAAAACAACACTGGAATCAGAAATAAGAACGTTAACAGATGTTTTATTTCTAGATTGTTTGAAGTGAAGCTATCTATTTTCAGAACACCAGATGAAACTAAACCTTTTTGTAGGAGGAAACTAAGGCTAAGGTTTAACAACATGCTGGCTTGGGCAGCAATACTAACCCAAGAAACTTCTGCTCCCTCCCACTAGGCACTTGCTCCTTTAGCAGTGCTACTGCCTATCAGCTCAGGTGAACCATCAAACATATGTGAAGGTACTTTCTGACCTGAACTGATAGAACACACCCAGTTTAAAAAAACACCTTGGAGAGAAGTCCCTAAGCACGATTCCTGGGTTCAATTCACAACTCAGACTATAAGCGTTTCTCTTCACATAAATAATGTTCTGCACAGAGTTGGGAACCCCTTAAACTCAACAAAGCTGCCAAAGACAGCAACATCATCAAACCACAGTATAAAAGGTAGTCAGATTACTTAATAACTATTGCCAATGTTAATAAATTAAGAAGAAAAAAGAGCACCAAAAGGAAAGCTCCATTATGCAGCAAGATCATGCCAATTTAAAATACATGAGTGTGTGAGCTAATACAGAAAGGTTTTGAAAGTAACATTGGTCAGACCATCACTGTAATTTATTTTTTTTATTATTTTTTTTTTAAAGGGGTATTTGGTTTAATGTGGTAGATAAGAGGCAATATCACAGCAGAGTAATCTTTGCAACTGGAAAACAGGTTCCCTTTTCTTAAAGAGCAGACTATTAGATTAAACCACCAGTGAATAAAAGGGAAATTCTGACAAGAGATCACCTGTGTTATCAAGTAGCAGCTTAAGAATAAGGCATCATTTAGCCTGAATCTTTGTTCTAAGGTACCAAGCTCTTACAGATCCCTTCCTCTCCAATACTTCTAGATAAAATTAAAGAAGGGTGCTCCAGAGCTTCTATCCAATGAGTCTGACCCAACAAGTAAGGAACAACATTAATTCATTTAACAAGTCAGAACAGTAAATATCATGCTACTCAGTATTGTTCTCCATATAGAAAATGCCATGAGAAATGCACGAGACCACCATTTTTCCTCATGGCGTCCTACAGCAAGAAGAAAAACTTCATAGTGGTTAAGTATCACAGTAACAGAAGAAACAAGTGCTCAGATCTTATGTTCAGTTAGCATATAGCTGCAGATGTTTTCTCTAGCTTATTCCCCCCCTCTCACATACAGACACACTCATTAATATTTGTTAATACTTCTCTGCAGCTAACCTGACATCCTCTTCAATTTAGCAAAATGGAACAAAATGTGAGAGTACTCCCTGAATGCTTTGGTATAAGTTCTTTGGCAGATCAGTAGTTTAATAAATTTCCATGTTAAGTCTCAATCACAACACTTTCTACTAAAGTAGCTGAGGAGAGATCATGGTACATGTCACTGACCTGCCAATTAAAAAAAAAAAAAAAAAAAAAAAAATCAATAATAATCTCCCTGAGAAAACTGGTGAGGAAAGAAGCCACAGTAAACAACTATCGAGAACCAGGTAATGGTTGCAACAAAAGATTCCCAACCAGGAAAGATGTGCACTTGGGGATGAAAGCCCATATGATAGTAAACTGTTTCAGAAAACCACTGGTAAACCAACATGGCTAAGAAGAAAAAGGCATGTTTAGATTTCGGTAGGTTTGAGAAAGGAAACCAATATAATTAAATACTCAGATAAAGACTGGGTAAGCAAAAAAAGGCTGGAAATGCAGTTGCTCTGGGACTCCCCAAATGAATATTTTACCTTCAGCCTGGCAATTCTGCTTTCATGCTGTCTTCCTTCTCACTTCTCCTCAACTTTTCCTTTGTAGGCTCTCTCAAGTCTGGAGATATGCCTCAATTACAGCACACAGCAGTCTGTCACCAGCGCTGTTCAAACAATGCAATTCTATATACACTGGCTGTACTGGAGAATGAAACCTGATCACTTAAAAGTAAGCTCCTCCAGCTTTTCTTTCTTGGCTGGGAATTTGTAACAAACTCACAGACTGTAAACTCTGCTTTAACAATGTTCTGAATGTTTTCTGAGTAAAGACTACTGCAACAGGACATTTTTGTTGCTGTTTATCTCAAGTCTCCTTTCTGCAAGTCACCAACTTTTTTCTTGACATCTTGCAGCAGTAAAGATTTTGGCTCAGGTTCCATTTTCTGTGTGTTGCAGAATTTATTTCTGAGTTAGGGCACAATAAATTCCCTTTATGAAGAACAATAAGATGATATTTGGAAGAACGACACAAACTATGTTCAAATCACACAAAAAGCATTAAGTAATATTCAAGTATACATCCTGGGACACAGAAGAAGAAATTTCAAGGTCATATAAAAGCTAATAAAGCTGAAAACTGCAACCTGAAGCCTATTTTATTCTGAGGGTACACCACGGTAAATCCTTAAACAACAGCACAAGAATGTGTATATGTATATGTATACATATGTATAATGCATAATTTTTTCTAACTGACATTTAAGTTTCAACTGAAATTAATACAAATAATTTTATACAATATATATTCAGTGTTTATAATCTTCCCAGTATCTTAACTTCAAGAAGTAGCAAACTGCTTTAGTCTACAATACACATATGCAAAGCAATAACTGGACAACAGTTTACAGGTTTATAGCTGACAGAGTCTCAAGTGAGTTTAAAGGAAACAAATATTTCCAGCTGTAAATAGTATCTAATTGAACAGAAGTGACTGCAAATCCTGCAAAACAGACTGCTGAAGAGCACTCTCACAGATGCAAAAATCAGACATTCTCAAAAGACCATGGGAAAATAAACAGCACATCAGAATGCAACCTGTGTTTTATCAGTACTAGATGCACAAGTCTGCAAGAGAAGAAACCCCACAGGATTAAGACTGACAATTTAAATACAGTTTTACAACAGTGATACCATTAGCACATAAAGACATTTTGTCTGGCCCTACATAAGTACATGGACTAGCTTTTCTGAACTTGGTACCCTAATTCTGTATACAACAGCAGTAGTTCCATAGGTAAACTGAAAAGCAGATAACCTCAAAAACTAACTTGCAGATAAGAAAAGGAAAGCAATTGTCCTGGTTTCAGCTAGGATAGAGTTAATTTTCTTCTTAGTAGCTGGTGCAATGCTGTGTTTTGGCTATGATGTGAGAACAATGTTGATAACCGCACTGATGATTTTAGTTGTTGCTGGGTAATGTTTACACTAAATCAAGGACTTTTCAGTTTCTTGGGCCCTGCCAGTGAGGGCTGGAGGGGCATGGGAAATTGGGAGGGGACACAGCCAGGACAGGTGACCCAAACTAGCCAAAGGGATATTCCATACCATGGGACATCATGCTGA
>JAVJGI010000040.1:49584838-49609786 GCA_035590275.1 Ibycter americanus
CTATTAAATTGTTCTTATCTCAACCCTTGAGTTTTACATTCCTTTCCGATTCTCCTCTCCATCCCTCTGGGTGAGGGGGAGTAAGCAAGCAGCTGCATGGTGCTTGGTTGCCGGCCGGGATTAAACCACAACAGCAATTTAACAGGGTGACTTAGAGCACCTAAGTTTAGTCTTTTGAGACAAAATACTCCTGAAGCAGCCCTCTCCTTTCCCGCATTAAATTTATCAAACAGCAATCTCGGGGATCCCTGAAGATAAGCTGATGGAAGTTACTAGCAAAACTCTTCTCTCTGGATAATCAAACAAAAAGTCAATAAACTTGTAACTGTCAGTATTAATAAATTCATTACACACAATGCATTTTTCACGCAAACTGAAAAGGGACTTACTTGTAAGCCAAGAAGGTTGAGAACTGCTGCCAACAAGGCAACGAGACTAGCTTCCTTATACTCCTAGTACCTCTAGCACATATCCATCTCCCCTCATTCCACCATTCACACTCCAACTCCACAGAAATTATCCCCTTCTAAACTCATGGTGGGGCCCTACTTCTCCTCAGGTGTTAAATGGCACAGGTCTCCTGTAAAGCGTACCTTAATGTTACAAATGTTTTGAGTAGCATGGTAATACTGCTACAACATACAACTTTGGTTACTGTTTATCTCAGGTCTCTTTTCTGCAAGTCGTCAACTTTTTCATGACATCTATAAACAACGTGATCAAAAGCTGGCCACGTGTAAAAAAAAACAGGATGCATGCAGAAACATGGATAGTAGAGCTTGTCTGAAAACGCAACTCTATCACTCATTCAAAGAATGTAGCAAACCACTTATGATCCATCAAATGACAATTAATCATACAGTGGGAGAGCAGCCTGGAAGAAACAAAAAAGCACTAAAACAGGAAGGAGCAATGTGAACTCCTCCAGGATGCTGAACATGCCCCCAGTTTATCTGACAGATTCTAGCAAGCACAACTATGAAATAAGCTAAAATGCAACATACCAGGACAATGGGCACCTTAAAAATTGCATAGTACATGTGTTTTAAATTCATTAGTTATGAAACTGTTTTCATTAAAAGTATTATCTAGTCCTATTTAAGTCTGTTAAAAAAAAATAAGGTATGCATTTGCATAGCAAATCCTTCATCAGATACACTAGTTGGGGAAAAACTGAATGAAGGTTTTGTATAAGCTTATAAACTTACTAAAATCAAATTCACCTGCAGCAATGACTGGATTTTAACAGTACTTTTAAAACAACCAGGTGAATTTCCTGTCACAATATTCACCCTGTTCCTCAGCAAGCTGAGGAAGCATAATAGACTTCTCCAAGCAAAAGCTGGAGTCAACTGGCTCAGTAAACATGAGCCTTCAGGCGCAGGTTTGAGATTCTGCTTCCAGAAACCAACACCTCTACTCTCAGGCATGCACAGATGAAGCAATGAGACCACACTTGTTTGCTGATTCAGAATAATAGATGCTACTAGGGAGAGGTATGAAAAAAGTATGATAAACATACTAAAAGCTCTGCTGCATTCCAGATTGGCAGCTTTTGCTAGTCACAACTTCTTAATAAACACATATACTTAGGCAACGAGCCATAGTTGTGATGAAGAGCAAGAGCTGGTTTGTAGATAGCAATTTTAATAAAATCTTTAGTTAAAGTAAAATTGTTGGCTACACAAAAAGTCCTTTCAAATTAATTTTAGATTCTGTCTGAAGTGTTAGTGCACTGGCTTTGAATGACCAACTGCTCGCCACCCTATCACCTACAACAGCTCAAATAAACCCCTGAGAGCCTCACCCTCCACTACAGTCATGGAGATACTTAAGCTTCACATTTCAGTACTGTTAATCACACAAATGCAAGTCCATCTTTCTTTTAAATCTTACATATTATTTAAAATCCAAACATGCTCTCTGACTCCATGTTATTACCTTAACCCAATTACTCTGCATTCACTAAAGACAAACATAAACAGATGACTGTGATATATTATTGCATTTCCTGCTGATATACACATATATCACTGTAAATGCAAGACAGTTCACACCTCTTTTCACTGAGCAATGAGGTATGTCAGACTTACTCACAGGATTAAAGTGTCTAGTAAATAATGGAGTAACAAACTTGCTTGAGGTGCTACCATCACTCATGTATGTGAACTCACCCCACCCTAAGGGCTGGATCAGCGAAAGTAGCTTATTGCAAACTGATCTTTAAAATGAAAGTTAAGACCATCTATTTCAAAAGATCTTAAGACTGAAGCTCACAATCACCCTGGATTTGTATAAACCCACTACAAAGAAAGTAAGAGTTTAAATATATCAGTTCATTACAGGTGAGTTACTACCTCCAGAGACTCATCAGGAATAACCTGCATTTTTAATTAATGGAAACATCAGATAAAGTTTGTAATAGTCCTGTTACAATATGAATCTAATCCCCTTTTACAAGTACAAGAGTATTACAAGGGAGACACCTACATACAGCTTAAACACATTTTTCTGTTCACAACTAAAATATTCAGCTTCATTTAAAAGAAACAACTGTTTCGATATTATAGATAACGCTCATCTCATTGATAAGCCACTAAGAACCACTAACATATTGTAAATACCTAAAGATGTGTAGTAGTAGGCAACCAAAATTTGACTTATATTAGTACTTATATTGTAAAATTTAAATATGAAAGCTATGTCCAACAAGCATATTCCTCACCTGTGTTTTTCACAGAAATAATTTATAGTACAGATTAACAACATGGTTGATCTTACCATTTCAACTTACCATTCCATTGGAATTATTTATTCCATTCATATTAATTTTAGTTACAAATCTAACTGTAGGAGGTGCTTCTGGATATTTAGGTCCACACTCTACTTTCAGACTGTATATTCTGTTTTCATAGTTTGTCTAGAAAGCAAAAAGACAGACTAATTCATCTTACTGAAAGCTGATATTAATAAATCATTAAAAAAACAAAGCAAAGGCAAGAGGAATAAAGATTAAGAAATATGAAATAATTATAAATCTGTTATTATGTCCAATTGATGGTCTTGGATTACTGACTGATATTCCACTGTTTTAGTTACATTGATTACTTGATAAATATGCATAAATTACACTACTTATTGACTATACCATACAGAAGTTTTAACAAAATGAAACTCTTTTTAATTCACATTTACCCTTATCCTTCCTACTCACCTGCATTCCTAAAACAACTTTGGCACAGTACAGGGCTAAGAGAAAAATCAATAATCTTTAGGAAAATTACTGCTTTCCCCTGTAAAAAAATACCTAACTGGAAGAAAAATAGAAATGGAGAAAGACGAAGATGCCAATAACCCAACAGTTAAGACACAACCAAGAACAAGATGAAAACAGTATTTGCAAAAAACATATTCTGGAGGTAATTAACACTCCAACAGATACCTAAGACTTCACAGCTGAAGATTGCTTGGTTTACTAGAGGATTTAGGAACTCTGGACAGTAAAGTGACAGCTTGTTTGCAGAGACATCACTACAAAGTGACCATGGAACTGATCATTGTAAGCGCAAATTATTTCGTTGAAAGTCCAATTATAAATGAATAGTCCTATCATTTTTTTTAATCTTGTCAAGTAGGCCACGCACAACTAAAAGTATCAGTGGCTTTGCTGGTCACTGATGCACATACCTCTGTGTTCCAAAAGGAAGATAAACCTAGTTTCTATACCTGTCTTTCCATTGGCACAACAGGTAACAGCTAACATGAATGAAAAGCAGTAACATGCCTCTGAGCTTTCCAGAAGCACAATCTTTAAGCAGTTCTGCATCAGCCAGCTGCCATTCTCTCAGAGTAGAAGTATCAACCATGCCATCAAGCTATCAAATGACAGTCCACTCTGTGGTCAAGGCAGAGTGGAAACTGGAGTACTTAAGTACCTTAACCATGTCCTATAATTTCAAGAAGCCACAGAGACCAAGCAGCAAACGGGTCAGAAAGAAACAAGGCAAAGCAGGACATCCTTTGCTAGAAAAAAGGTTTTCTATTATTCTTTTGCATTAAAAGCTAAAGGCCCAATGAAAGTAATCTTGTCCTGCTACAGGTAACATAGCTGCCCCTACAGCAAGAAAACACAGTAACAAAAATTCTTGTTATTCTCTCAGATAAAACAATTTACTTCCTTAGAGAGGAGAGGGATGCGGTCAGCTACAGTGGAAAGAGGCCAAAATGTATATACACTACTCACAACTCTGAAAAATCCTAAGAACAGCACTCATTCTCATTCCTTTATTCCTAACCAGGTGGCTTCTCAATTTTGCTCAGTTTTTCAAGTCACTGTTTTCCTGCAAGCCAAGCATCCCTGGCCAGCTCCTCAAAAAGCCTAAAACCTCATTTTTTTGGGAGTGAGAAAAATGTTTCCTTTAATCCAAACCAAATCTTCCCCTCCTCCCTCCATGTTGGTTCACGTTTTAAATGAATCAAGAAAAAAAACTGACAAGCAATTTTTGCACAGCTCTAGAGAAGCCATATATGTGAAGACATGTATATGGACATGCTGTGGACATTATCAGCAACCTTCTCTGTGTTCTAACTAACTGCACACTGTCTACAGAACTCAAGCAACTCCAAAAACACCCATCTTCTACAAATCCTGAAACTGGATATGCAATTCAACTCAAGGTGCCACCACTGGCTTGGGAGCCGGTGGCTTTCACTTCCTACAATCACCACGTACTGCAAGTCATTCTATCAGCAAGACTGCATATCTCCAAAATGGCCCAAAATATTACTTGCATGCACTCTTTCATAAAGAAAGCAAAATGACAGCAATTTAAATTGACCAGAATTGAAAGTGACTCCCAGGTTGGTTTCTTTTCTTATTTATTTTTTAAAACTTATTAGGTCCTACATAATAATCGCTCCCTTCAAAGATGTGCTGGGCATCTCCCTTAGATTGAACCAGAAACCAGTCACAGGCAGTTCTGAAGGCTATTTGAAGAGTCAGGGAGGCAACACTTTACTTAGCTCATATTTGCAAGTTCTTTTCAAAACCCGTAAGACTACAAGTTTTCTTCAAAATGTATTCAAACACTGTGATTCCACACAAGCTACTATCCAAAGCTTGTACATCATTACACTTGTATTTCAAATTGGTTTTCTCTCAAATGCACCCAAATCTTAGGAGCTCAGCACAAGTATGCAGATGTTCAAAACAGTCTGTGCAAGTTGCAACTAACTCTGACTTCCAAAAGGAGCTTGAATTCCACTGAGTCTATAGAACTCTGTTACTCTGGAAGACATCTTCACTGAGGTCAAGTTCCGATCTCAGTTCTTGTTTTGGATAGTTCTTCCAATAAGCCCTGCAGCACTGAAGGACACACATGACAGTAACCTCATGTTAGCCGTGAAAGATATATGCTAACTTATAGCTACTTGACGTATACATACTCATTTGAAGTTCTCATTTACACAGTGATCTTCTGCATCATATGGTAACTCATGAGAAAGCATGCACAAAAGTCAAGTAAAGATGTGTCCATTCATATCTGAGGAGAACGATACTCGGACACTGGAGATGGTTACATCTCTTGCAGGTTTTATCACTCTAGATGACATTCTTCAGAACTTAAAAGGTCAGAAGGTTTTGAACTTTGTATATGTATTTTATCTTATTAGAGGTAATGAAAACCTGCTTGGTCTTCAGGCATGATTCAACTGAAATGCATAAACTGCTATACTGAAAGATTATTTGATAAAACTTGTGAAAGCTGAAAATATGAAAATATACTGCCAGTTTACTACAGAACTGAAATTACTAGGCAGATATGATAAACTGTGGAAAATCAGTTGCCCTGTTTACTGTACTATCACTGTATACTTAGGTGCAGTAACGGTGGAAATACAGACTGAATATATTCCAAACTTGGTAGCAAGTCTCAAATCACAACTGAAAACACTTACTAACATGCCAGGAAGTGAAGAATTCTAACATGAACACAGTGTTTCTATGACTTCATACACTGAATTTTAACTAATCCCTTTACACTGTAGAATTTTTTATTTTTGTTTTTCTTCCCATTTTGTGTTGCCTACAAACTTAAGAAAAATATTTTAATTCATGACACTTACCCTCGGTGGCCCAATAATCATTCCTGTCCATCTGGTGAGTGTCATATCTTCATCATCTTCAAGGCCCCAGCTTACTGTACCATCACCTACTCCTTTCTGCCCTTCTTCAAGTTCTTCCAACAAGCGAAAATTACGAGGTACTTTAACTAGATAAAAGGAGAACATAATTAATACTGCTCACATCAAGGAAAAGGTAAACGATTTTACTGCTTTCATATCTTATGTACTAGCAACTGCTGAATATACTTTCAAAGCCAAACAGGGATTTTCTGCGTGAATTTATTTAGCACTCAAATTGTGTTGAGGCAAGTAACCACTTCACTGGAAGCTAGTTACTGCCAAGTGATAGCAATACAAATTATAAAAGAGAAAATAAGCAAGCTCTCTTTAGTTTGAGATGGCTTAATTCAGATTCTCTTTCCCAAGAACAGCACTGTTTAGAGTTAGTACATTTCAAAACCAATTTCCTGTCTGTCAAAGTTTTACTCAACTAGAATCCACATAAAATTCATGTGGCAAATTCCCTCCGGAAATAATTAAAGAATGTAACATTTAACACAAATGATCTTAATAAATGCAAACTTTGAGAGAAATATTGAAACATCTTGATTTCATTTGATTTAAAAAACACTTTACTATCCGAAAACAAATTAAAAATCAAGCTTTTTTAATCTAGCGATTACTGTTCCCGCTTACCAGAGGAAAAAAAAATAAGAATCACAGAAACACTGATTAAGTTGTTAAAGAGTGATAATGACATATTCACAACAGAATATGAAGATGTACTGCCTCTAAAGAGAGCCAAGTAATATTCACTTACTGAACTATAATTACTGGATTTTGACTATAATACACGAAAATAGACAGATATTGATAGATATTAAACAAGTGGATGCTTAATTGCTTTACATCACAAGCTAAAATGGTATTTCAGCACTGATGTGGGGAACAAAGCTAATTAACACTTGTGCATTCAATCATAGTATGCTTTTATTTTCAAATAAAATATGCACAATTATGTAGTACCAATATTACAATACAATAAAACTTCAATTTTCTTATAGCTGCTTATAGCTATACACTTTTTCTCATAGCTACTTACAGCTATTGTGTTTTCCATGATTTTTACTACAGAACCTTTCTTGTACAGGAAGAGTCCAAGTACTCTATAAAACTAAAACTCTAAAACTGGGTACACACAGAGTTGTTAGCAAGGAATACATACTAAGCAAGTTTGAAAAAGATGGGGATCAAAGAAAACTGTTTTTCATATCAGTTATTCACTCACTGGGATCTCAGGTTTTATATTACCCTATCCTGTATTACAAGTGGTCTCTATGTAAAAAAATTAAGACCAGTAGTACACAATATGATTATTCAGTCAATATATATGCATATGGGCCACTACAGATAAACGTACCCTTCCGCAACAGTTCAAACAGCTTACCTCCCATAACTATGGTTTCTCTCAAACTGTGTTTAAAACAATTTTTTTTTTTTAAATAACACTGACAAGGGAGAGGCTCCTAAAAATTGCAGAAATTTCCAAGTTTTCCAAATACCCAGGGAAAAGCATGAAGAATACAGTTATCAGGATAGTGCAAGGAAATTAAATCACTCATGTACGGCCTCACCTTCCTTCCTGCTTTGGTATTGCCACTCATCTGAGCCATAATGAGCTACTTCAGCTTGCTAACTGAGCAGAAGATTATACATTTTGGTTAGTCTCCTGACAGCTTAACAAACCAGCCCAGCTCACAGAGAGATCTGAGAAGAACTAGCATGAAAGTACAGCCATGGCAGCAAAAACTCAGATAACCTCAATGTAAAAATATGTTTTAATGGAGTTAAATTACTTTGGAAGTTCAATTTCACAGATAAGAGTTCACATATGATTACCTGAAAGTACTAGCACAGTACATCAAGGAGCAGATCACTTAGCATACTTCCTTTTAAAAAGTTTTGTTGAAATTCATTTGCCCATTCCTCTGGTTCCACCCTGACTTGTTATCATTAGAGCTGTACACCTACAAATCTAATTCAGGCTAGCAATGAGAACTGACAATCATGCTTCTGTCACATTACAGAGCACAAGATTTTTACTTTTGCTCCAAATTCATATGTGCTCTGGAACAGAGTCTGCCAGTAAAAGGCTAATGCTCATCTTTTTTAAAAAAAATAAAAATAAAAAAAGTAAACCAGCAGAATAAACTTCCACTAAACTTCATGGTTTGCATCACATGACTGAATAGCTTCTGACTGGAACATGGAGCCTCAAACACAAAAACCCCCACAAAGAACCCCCACCCCCAAACCCCATGTACTTTAGCATCCAATCATTATCATCTCTTGGGGCTTAATTCCATCATTTCTCAGAATTCTTGCTCTGACTGCAGAACTTCTGATTTACAGTTCACCTCTTTAAAAAGCACATAAAGACAGTAGCAAACAGGCTTTACGTTTGTTTCTGATCACCTGCTACCACCTTTCAGTGCAGCTGAGATGACCCAACTGCTCACAGCCAGAAGACATTCTATGCCTTCTCCCAAAACTATGTTGCTCTTGTACTTACCAGGCTCCTCTATTATCCACTTTGGCACACTAATTTAGCAAAAAGCTGGGTTTTGCTTCAGGCAAAAATGAAATCCAACCAGTAAATCAATCAAATTGACTCAGGAAGCAAGATCAACAAATGCCAGAGCTGACTGCTGTGTCTTTCAGTGCCTTCCTTAGCAAAACCATGGATGTGGGGATAAGGGACCTTTAGGTGGCAAAAAGCCATTGGACTGGCTCAGTTGTATCACAAAATTGTACACAACACACAAAACTGTAGGAGATGACAGTTGTTAGAAAATAACAACCCCTCATGACTGTCTTGCGTTCATCACATTTTTTCCACTGCATTGTCTGTACTCACTAGTTCCCCTAACTGCCCAAGGGGAGCAGCGAAGGACTTCAGAAACCTCCAGAAAATAATTCAGATCTGCTCTAAAAAGAGACAAAAACATCTGACAGCAAGTGCCAGGCTCTTCACACCAACATTCCCATCAGTGCTAGAACTAGGTAGCAAAACACTACTCTGAATTTAAGAGTCAACACACCTGGTGTTTAAAAAAAAAAAAACAACAAGCCCTCAAAACCCATACCACCCTACTGAGATTCCAACGCATTAAAAACACTCCCAGGAAAAAAAAAAAAAATGTTAGTTTTCAAATAAAACTGCATAAAAGTTATGTTCAAACAGGTTCCCTTTCAGAAAGTTACACAGTCCTACAACATTTGGGTTGGGGTGACCAGAAATGATTGTATAAATTAAGATAAAACCACTATTTTGTAAGAGTACTTCTATATTTAAGGTACTTAGTTCACTTCTGCAAACATATTCTATTCCTTTATTTATGAGTTCATATGAAATGCACAAAATCTTTCTGTGGTGGGTTGACCTTGGCTGGATGCCAGGTGCCCACCAAGCTGCCGTGTCACTTCCCTCCTCAGGAGAACAGGGGCAGGGGGAGAAAACATGAAAAAAACCCCAGCCTTGTGGGCCAAGATAAAAACAGTTTAACGCAAAGGTCGCATGTGCGGAAGCAAAGGAAAACAAAAGATGTTATTCTCTACTTCCCATCAGCAGGCAACGTTCAGACACTGCCCGGGAAGGAGGACTTCAGTACACACAGCGGTTGCTCTGGAAGACAAACATTGTAAATAATGAATGCCCTCTTTTCCTCCTCCTTTCTCTTAGCTTTTATATCTGTGCAGACATCGTATGGTGTGGAATAGCCCTTTGGTCACTTTGGGTCAGCTGTCCTGGCTCTGTCCCCTCCCAAGAACTTGCCCACCCCCAGCCTGCTGGTGAGGGCAGAGGGGAAGGTTGGGGAGACAGCCCTGATGCTGTGCACGCGCTGCTCAGCAGTGGTCGAGACACTGGTGTGTTACCACCAGCTTTCTAGCCACCAACACAAAGCACAGCACTAGGAGGGCTGCTGTGGTCCTCAGCCAGACCCAATACACCTTCTTTTCATGCAACTCTGTATTTAAAATTTGGACCACCTCTCCCACACTAAGAGATACCCTGATCTGTCAACCGATGTCAGAGGGGCAGAGCAACAAGCTGTGCACATCTTAATTATAGATGTCTACCAGAGCTTTTTGCAGCAAAGGATTACCAGGTCACTATTTCCTAGCTTGCAAAAAAAAAAAAAAAAAAAAAAAACCCACACACCAAAAAGACCCCACTAAACCACTTCTATTGCCCTGGCATATATGATTAACGTTTTATCCTCAATACTTCAAACTTCAATTGAAGTCACTACTGAATGTTTTATTAGAAAACCATTGTTGATAAGATTTCTGGTAAGTGACATGGAATACTTTAAAAATTAACACAGTGGATAAAAACCCAACCCTTACCTTTATAATTACAGTCCTAGAAACTACCAGCAAAATGACATAAATACTAACGCTGTCCTGAGCATCCACTCATGCATTTGTGCCTTGGTCATGCTGTAACCTTTATACAATACAAATCTACCTAGCTTGAAGAACAAAATAAGTGTATAAGATTGTGCTTTCTTTCCACTAAAACAACTGCAAGAACTTCTACCTATCAGGTAATGACGGTCTGGATCTTTTGGAAATTAAGTTTGCAAGTATAAAATAAAAAATTCTTGTTCTTCTCACCACTTCATATATTCTAGAAGGCACAACCTAAATTAAATTGTATGTTAACGGTGCATACACACTTGCAGTTTTGTCTCTAATTCAGGCAATACAATTCATCAAATATTTGCTAAAAAAACTTTGAAATACTCCTTCATGGAATCTGAATGAGTATTTCATTTACAGAATTCGGACAATGAAACAACATCCTTCTGTTCTAGTTTGCAGCTCTTCAGAAATAGGAAATCACAGAAACCACCCCCATTCTTCAGCTGACTACTCAGGTGTACCTTCTGGAACAAACTGGCAATTGAGAGAAATGCATCTAGCCTTTCACCACCATGGGCCTGCCAAATATTGTTCTCCCCAGTTTTACTTCCTGATGCGACCACTAACCCACTTCAGACAAGTGCAGACAGGTTGTTTTTGTTCCCTGTAATAGGCATCCCTCAGCTAAAACCTCTCACTTCCAAGTGAAGGGGATTAAAGCAGTCATGAGTTTTTATCGCTGGCTGAGCTGTAGGAGTGGTAAACTCAAACTCCACTCAGTAGGCTGTGATTAACCGCGAGGTACGGCACTGCATCCAGCACAGCTGTTTGCAATGATGGACTCCATGTGAAAATATAGCTGGGTTCATAAAGATTCAAAAACAAAAGCAAACTCCCTCCGAACCTCTTTTCAGTTTATCTGCAAAGCTTACCTCACTATGGATTTTACTGAAAAATACCTCCTGACCCCCCAAAACCATACACAGGAACCGTCAAACACTATTTACCAAGCTTTCACAAAGAGTTGAAGTAAACATATTTCACTTAAAACTAACAACACCCAGTCATGCTTACATATACCAATAGGTTTTAATTTAGAAGTTTAAGCATGAAACTGGACTACAGAAACTGGTAGCTATTAGAAATCCATGAAATTAACAGTGAATTTAATACCTTGGAACAATGAGAGAAGAATAAGATCAGAATCAGTAAATAAATTAAGCAGGAGGGTATACTTTCATACATACGTAGCTACCTCAGACATCACATTCTAAACTATCAAATTAATAGAAGCAAGCTGTACACTATCCCACAGCACAAGTTAGAAGTTACAGCTATGCTTTCATCCAGAATCTGTATAACCTGAAAAAATACCAGGGGAGGGGAGTGGAGCAGAGAGAGGAAAAAAGGAGGCGGGGAATTTTCAGTATCCTTTAGCAGCACCAACAACTTTCCAGCCAATTCCCCTTTATTGCTCCAGTGATGGACCTGCTTTTGCTAGTATGTCAAGACAGTTCCACAGTTGGTAATGCCAGAACACCCACTAGTACAGAGATTTAATCAGCATCAAGACAGAACACACAACTGCACTTTTGTCAAATTTGACAGAGCACACTGGCTATACTAAAACACATTTTTAAACAATTCATATGGACATACTCCTTCAAATACAGCTGGGAGTCCAAGCTCCCTGCACATCAAATGATTCTTTGCTGTGTAATAGGCAAGAGTGGGATAACCTACACTGTGCTCTTCTCTCTGACGCTTAAAAGAGGGAGCCATAACCCTAATTTTTCATAGATTGGCTCAGAGCCTGAAGTGTGAGGTTTTCTGTTACATCCCAAACTATTTTTTGTAATAATTGCCTATTACAGTGTCATGGTTTAACCCTGGCTGGTAATTAAGTACCACGCAGCCGCTCACTCACTCCCCCCTCACCCAGAGGGATGGGGAGGAGAGTTGGAAAGGAATGTAAAACTCGAGGGCTGAGATAAGAACAATTTAATAGTTGAAACAGAATAAAAATGAAAGAACAATAACAATTATGACAATAATAGTTATAATGAGAAGAGGAAGGGAAAGAATAAAATCCAGAGGGAAAGGAAGAAAGGAACACGTGGTGAACAATGCAACTGCTCACCACCTGCCGAGCGATGCCCAGCCAGTGTCCGAGCAACGATCTGCCTGCCCCAACCAACCCCCAGGTATATATACCAGGCATGGCGTCCCATGGTATGGAATACCGCCTTGGCTAGCTCAGGTCAGCCGACCTGGCTGTGTCCCCTCCCAGTTTCTTCTGCCTCTCCAGCCTTTTTGCTAGCAAGGCCTGAGGAACTGAAAAGTCTCACATCAAAGCCAAAACAAAGTACCATACTAGCTCCTTAAGAAGATAATTAACTCCATCCCAGCTGAAACCAGGACATATAGTATCAATACCAACATTCAGTTTCTCTTAAAAACTCCCTTAGCTCTTGGCTTCAGTCACTCCTGAAAGTTACATCCATACCAGGAGCCTTTACCATAGTTATACCAGCACACCCCATACTACCAGCACACTCCCCAACACCACCATAAAAACAAATTTTAATACAGACCCAAGAACAAGTTATGTCAATACATTACACATTAACAAGCTAGGATACTGTCAGGGATACTATTCTTCTTCATTAAAAGAGATACGTCAGGAAAAGTCTGTAGTAGAAACAATTTTGAATGAATGAGTTACCTTTTGCCCACTGACGTCCAGCTAATAGAAACTGAAAAAAGATATGTATAGCATGGTAACAAAAAGAAAAACTCTCAAATCCCATTTAACAGCTTCAGGCTGGCAGAAAAATTAGTGGTTTTTAATGACAGGGAAAGGGAGAGGGATGTCAGCCTTGCAAATTCAAAGCCATAACACAATTTCTCCTGGGGCAAGGAAAGGAAGAAATAAAAAATTCCAAAGAGAAACACAGAAAATAACAGGTTCCTTTCAGCCTGAACAATTCAGAAGACATCTTGCTTTTGACAAAAGAAAGCAAGAAACTGAAATACAGTACTAACAACAAAAACACACCACATACCCACAAAAAGAGCATAAAACAACCAAAGCCTTAAACAGGCCCTGAAATGGGCAATACACAAAAAAGAGAGGGAAGACAGCAAGGACATGTGAAATACTACCATATTCTATTCTGGCTGCAAAAGATATTCATGTGGAATGAAGTTTCTGGAAGACATTCTTCCCTGAAAAAAATTATTTTTAAAAAAACATCATCTATACTTTTGTTTGCCAGTTACCCTGCTCACATCACATACTCTTCTGCCTAGTAAAATACTCTGTGAATATGCACACAAAAAATGGCTGACTTACTATTGGGAACCTACTATCAAAAAGTATTACCAGGTTTACTGTAATTATATGGTAATTATCTGAGGCTGATCACAGTAACCTGGCTCCAAAAACCAGAAGTATTTCTAGTAACCTGCCTATCAATAAAGTTGGACATGGGAATTTTGCCTACAAAAGAATTCCATCACTACCGTTAGTAGTGGAATACAGCAATTCAATAGTAAACATACTTTTTTTGTTTTAAATCAGAAATGTTACTACACCCATAGTAAAGGCACTGTTTCCAATAACGATAAAAACATCATTCTTCAAGGCAAATAGACATTTTCAGTGAAAAGCAATACATGCTCTTCCAGTAAGTACAAAAGCATCCAGTTGCTGCTGTGGAACTCAATTTCTGAATTAACCCAACCATGCACTACCGAATGCACAGTGAGCCCACACTGAGAAAACCATCTTCTTTAAATGGGTTTGATACATCTTGATATTTCTGTTAATTGAAACTTCTGCTGTCTTAGAATTACAGGTATGTCCCACTTCTTTGAACTGTTTCCCAACCAAGTTTCGATGTACTTCAGTACTATTCAAATCTATAATTCTGTGTATCAGTAGTATTCATAAAGCCACGTTTACTATACACTATTTTTCTCTACATGGGCCATACACATCGATAAGGATGGTGAATAAGGTACTAAGCAATTCTAGCATATATGGATGAAACATCCATATAACACAGGTATAATGTTTTCCACAGATTCATTCTAGTCATCACTGATTTAGTCACATAAAACCAAATAGATGCATCTCTATCAGTGTTAACAGAACACAGGACTTTAATAAAGCTACTCAGTATAAAGAGATGATATAAGAAGACAACAGGTAACGGAGACCCCAGAGCAGTCTGTGCTTCCAAAATTAATCATGCACAACCCCTCAAAAACAACAGTGATCTTGAATGCTTTCTTCCCCATTTTGCTAAAGTATGCATTACATCAGATCAATTGAATAGTGTCTTATCACTACTGTCCGCAACTGGCAAAGCTGTAAGCAACAGCAATTCAGATTTGCAGACTCAAGAGGACTAACCTAACTAAGCTTACCTGTGGAATAGAAGTTCAAGAAGAAAAACAAGTCTGACACAAGCACGTAAAAATCCATTTCCATTATTTATCCCAAAAGAAACAAACAAAACAAGACAACTAACTATAGGAATTAATAAGAAAAGAGATGAGTAGCAGGTAAGTTTTCACAGCTCAAGTAAATAGCTGTACATCAATGAACACATATAGAACAAATTTATTCAATGTGTTCAATGTTTATCATAATTTAGAGCGAGTTTTGCTATAATCCTAAACATTAGAAAATTGCCTGTACGCAACAGAGCTTCTAAGAAGTGAATGGGCTATTCTGCTTCTTTTTAGGACTTTATACATATATATATATACATAAACATGATATATTTGACTATGTAACTGGTTAACTTCTTTTGCCTTTTAAAATATTTAAAATTTTTTAAAAATTAAAGCACACACGGAAGACTTCAAGAAGGAGGCACAATTCTAGGAAGCACATTGAAGGTAAAGTATGCATTTCATCAGGTTTTGGTTTTTTTCTTATGAAGATATGCCACTTGCTGAGGAACATTCCTTGGCAAGAGCCAAGAAACAGTCACAGCAGTGTGGAAGTTACAAACCTTCATCTTAATACCTACCTTTTGGTTAAAGCTAACTAAAGTAATACTCCTTTTCAGAATTACATTGGTGGTAATCTTTATTTCACATAAGTAAAATTGTAAATTTGTTAGTATCTTAACAGACACAGTTCTGAACTAAAGTTAGGCTGCATGAAAACAACTTTGATAGGAATTTCCTTTATATTTGAGTCTATTCACAGCCATAAACATTCTATATATAGCTTATATTAAGGAAGCTAATGAGAAACTATGTTAATACAGCAGAAGCTTCAGTCATTTATTGCAATTAGCATGCACATTTTGGCTAAGGGGAAAAGGTCTGGAGGGCTGTAGGGGTATTTATATCTTTAGGGTAGGGCACAAAGACTAGTGTTTTAAAAAAACAGTAATTTCACTGAAGACAGAACACAGATTTACAGAAGCAGATTTTTTCCCTTTTACTTTCAATTTCATTATGCATATTCATAACATTAAGACACTGTCAGTTATGTACTAGCAGTAATAATTGAAAATTATGAATTCTAAACAGAATGATATTTGCATGTTGACCTGTTTTTTTGGTAGTAGTTCTAGTTGCCCTGTGTTAAAATTTGCATTCAATACAACTTAGGCTGCTTCGTGTCATACTTTTGGGTTCTGCTGCCAAATACAGCACAACAGGTCCTCAAAGGAAAACAGAACTTCCTTTATACTTGCATGTTTAAGGGGCAGGCAGAC
This sequence comes from Ibycter americanus, assembly GCA_035590275.1. Lineage (NCBI taxonomy): Eukaryota > Metazoa > Chordata > Aves > Falconiformes > Falconidae > Ibycter > Ibycter americanus. The sequence goes on from JAVJGI010000040.1 coordinate 49,601,137, forward strand.
TACTAACTCAGAAAGGAAAGGCCATAAGCACAAGTATGGTCCACTACCCATCAGCTCCCACTTTTGAGGCTGAGCCCACCTCAGAAGCATTTGGTGCTATCCAGTTCTCTACCTTTCACATACATCTTACCAGGGGCACTCAGAAAATAGAGAACATAGTATATAGCAGACAGCTTCATAAGGAAGGAAAGGTAGTAATACCAGTTTGCCTTACAAGGCCCCAGCTTACATATAATTCAAAAGAAAAAGAAAAAAGTGTACTTAGACACCAGAAAATCATAATAAAGCTTTAAATATATGAACAATATTCAAGTTTATATAGTTTGAGGGGTGGGAAGAAATTAATTTTTATAGATTTAGACATCAGTAGTTGGGATGTCATGAACATGCATCTGATTTACTAACACACATTAAAATGGCTTAAACCACAAATCTTGATGCAGGAGTAAGAGATCGCAGCATAACAAAACTGCAAAAGTGACATCAGTTTATTCAATGTGTTTCAGTCGCTGTTGTTTTCACACTAAGAACGATGAGAGCTCGAATTTGACTCTTCAGCAGAGTGAGCATTCCAAGTGTATGACTTCATATCTTCAAATAACTGCAATTCTAGGTTTTGTTAATTATATTTGTAAGTGTGAGATATTACTAGCAGAACAAATAGCTCCATTATCGAGGCATCTTCACCTAAGTACTCCCTTCCTTTATCCTGCCTCCTGGATAACCAGAAGGAAGTGAGCTAACTGCTCCTAGTAATTATGAGTTCTACCAATTCTGTTACATAATTAATCAGCTTATTTACTGAAGGCAGCCTTTTGGACAGGACTCTTCCTGTGATGGTCAACATCCTCCAGGATCTGTTTAGTTTTTATTCACTTCTAACCATGCTCATGGCCACTCCTCTCTCACCTCCTTCCCTGCTCCCCACTGTCATCCCTTTCGACTTACCCTTCTCAGAAAAGCAGTATACAGAGGGAGATGTGGCTGCCATTAACTATCTGACTCATCAGAGCTGTTCCACCCTTTACCCAGCATCCACAGAAAAGCTGTTTCTCACAAATACAAAACCAGTATGTTTTTCCCTTTCTGCACCATCTCTCCTTATCAAAGTTCATGCCTCACTGAAAACCTCCATTCTCCACCTCCTGCAGTCCAACTTCCAAATGACCTCTTCACTCTTCTGATTTTTTATGTAGCAACAATACCCTAAACATCCTAAAGTTGTACAAGGTACAACAGTAAAGAAGTGTAAGAGCCCTCATGTGTATGTCAGTGAGCATTAGCACACGGAATAGTTAAGACTGGGTACAGGCACACACAGAATATAGTCCAGATCTGAGAGAAATTCCAATTGGACTCAACTTTGCTAGCAAGGATGCAACAATTACAGTTTGTTTCACTCTGCCTCTGCATTTTCATGCAAATAAATCATCTTGAGTACAGTTGCCAGCATAGAATTACTAATGATGGTCATATAAATTGCACTAATGAAGAAGCTTGCTCCACTACAGACACAAATGTTGTTAAGACTACAAAACAGTGAAGGCATAAGCAAGCTCAGTAAAAAAAACCCAAACAACCCAAGAAATCCCACAAAAACCTTGAAAAGCTCCCACAGAACAAGTTTTAAGTAATGAAAATACCTCCGCCAAAAAGATCCTCAAAAAATAGTTATCACACAAAACTATACTATAAACCCACTAAACCAGATTGCAGTCTCAAAAGAAAGATAGTGTAAATTGCTTAAAATTCATTTTACAAATTTGCACCAATATTAAGGGCATAAATTCACCAGTCTATACTATGTTTAAGCGCAATTTTATTGTTATAAACAAGACCATCGTTAACTCAAGAGTTTAGTTACATCAGACACTGCATGTCCAGTTGTGCCTAACCATAAGAAAAACCATACAGGAATTAAACAGTTAAGTCACTAAATAGCTCCTCAAATGACATCCAAGCTGTTTTGGTGAAGGGTGGAAATGCATAGGCTGACTACGGTTTAAAAGTTAACTCTTTATAGGCAACCAGTGAATGAAACATAGTGAGATATTAAATGATTCAACTATCTTCCCATATGCTTTAGTACATGAAATGCTAGATTATGAAAAATGAGACACTGTGATACTTAGCAAAAAAATGAGAATTTTATTACTACTTCGATTTTGTACAAAACAATTGAGGCAGGAAGCCAGTAAAGAGGGTTTAGAAATTACATCCATCATTTCAGAAACCACCAGGAATATTAATTGTGATTTAATAGTCTAAGGAATCAAGATTTTATCAGACAAAGAAATCCTTCCAATTTCTCTCATCAGAAGCTAAAAAAAAAAAATACAAAACACCAAACTTGTTTAGTACAAATTAACCCCACTAGTAAAAACATAACGCTATATAAAGGCTAAAAAAGCTGAAGGAAAGGTATAATGGCACATAGGCTCAATTTCTGAAAGTTTCATTTTAAACCTGAGATTGTGTTGGCAGAGAGGAAAAAGGATTTCGAACACATAGTTTTTAAGCTACCTTTTACAGTATGATGACATAAATTTTTTTTTTCAGATAAAGGGGCAGCAGTGGGAGACTAGAGGAACCCAGCAGAGGGCAATATCTAGTCATGAAATGACTTTCACAAGGTCTGCATTAACAGTAAGAATGCAATGTGTGACCCAGATAACAAGAGTAGCATCAAGGACTTAGTTTAGCAAAGCTGTAAAGCTGTCTAAAACGGGTTACAAGTCATTGATTAGCAAACAGTTGTTCTAAGATTTGCATGAAGGTCCTTTCCAACATGACTCAGCACGTACCCACCCACAGTCCAAAACATAGAGATCCTTTATCTATGTCAAACAAATAACGTGATCCATTGTTATTCTTTCAGTTATACCCATAAGCGTATACTTATGGATATAATCAGCAAATGTACCAATCACTATGTATGTAGTAACAAGAACTGCCATTAAATTATTTTCCCACATTATTTTTATGACAGTCATATTTTAGCCTGCTATCTTCTATACGCTGTGGTACTCAGAAGTTCAAACTACTTAATATTTACATGATCACATATTCTACTTCAGTGAGAAGAAAGAAATCTTAGAACTTTTTCAAGGAAGAAACTGTAAGTTATATGAATAAAACTGGACATTTTACTAAGACTATGTTGGTATCCTGAGTAAAGGACACTCACTGTTTTTACATGTATTGGGAAAAATGGTTTTGATTTACTCAAGCAAATTGCAAACACACTTAACTATCCAGTTATGAATAGTCACAAATGCACTGAAAGGAGGTGATTTTTCTTCTTTGTGCGGTTTAAATGTCTAATGCAACATTTTTTTAAAAAAGGGGATACTGAGTCTATCTAGATGTTAGACATAAATCTTTTTTTTTTTTTAAATCTAGTTTAAGATTCCTATCCTTCTGAAATAAAAGAATTTAGAGCTCTAGAATTCTAAGTGTTGAAGGTTCCATTTGTACCAAAATGCTAACTAGAAATGATTTAGTCACGTACTTAAAGCGCCACAGATTTTCAAAAAGGCTGTAAAACAGAAGCTCATGTTATTCAGAACCAGTCTGACAGCTTCACAGTCATAGGTTTTTGTACTGATTTTATTCAAAATAGTATTTGTAATTATATCACATCAGTGTCTTCCAAATGACAAATACAAAGAAAAACACTCTTTTGGGCAGGATAGCATGTAGCAAAACCCTTCTGAGTACAGCTTAAATCAAGACTATTTTGAATGCTTTCCCCACAGCACCTTCTTGTCTCTCCACAGTCTGTGCTGAGGCTCTCACAGGCTGATTGAGACAGCAAGGCAACAAAACCTAAGTGACAGGAGTAGCTGAAGCTGATCGAGGACTTTTCATAAAGTTTTGGTCAGGATGAAGTACAAGCTATACTCTATGAAAAAACCATGTAAGAACAGGGAGAATGGGGAGGAAAGATCTGTCAATAAAATGAGGCTGAACAGTTTCACAGGACGTACTTAACAGTGCTTTTGAGAAAATCTTCCATAAGGCAAAACACAAACACTAACAAATATGCATGTAATTCAACTCCACCAACTACTCAAAAGACTTGGAAATTAACTCTCTCACACGAGAAGCCTTCTCATCCATGCTTACATTTATAGTGTGGTCCATCTACCTCCAACTGCTGAAAGGAGTATCTTCCTGAAATTGTGTGTGTTGTATCTATATTCAGGCTAAAATTTTCCAGGAATGTACAAAATAGTTTAGATAATGGGCTTTATATTATGCCTGATAACATCCTTGAATGTCAAACAAACTCTTAAACAAATAGAAGATTACAAAGTAGGCCACTTTTTTATCTCAGAAGGAAGCTGTTTAGCCTGTGTGGCAGAAAGACCTAAGTTGGGGCTTGTATTTAAAGACAGTTGTAAAATACCAGCAACAAAGACAGGAAAATGGTACAGGCAAAGCTCCGAGAAGAAACAGAGTATCTTGCCTACATACGCCACAAAGTTGCAAAGAACTGATGGTCTATACATAGTTTGAAAGTCATTTATAAACTAGATTGTTCTCAACCCAGCTGAAGTACATCTAAATTATTTGTGGATTGCCAAGATGTTTTTAAGCAGGCAGAAGAATCACAGTTGCAATTCCTTGTGCATAGGACAGGATGGAAAAATGCCCCACACAGAGTGCTTGCTGTCTCACAGAATACAGTATTTTACTTCCTTTGTTTTGTCTGATTACTTGCAGCTTCAAGAAGCCTGTGCTTACAGAGCTAACATTATAAATACACGGAACAAACTTGGAGGACTATAAAATTCTGAACAGCTTTTAAACTGACTTATTGGACAGGTTCTGGATAAGTGAACAATGTGACAGAGGCATAATAGAGAAAAGGGGAGGAAGTAATACGTTCCTGAAGGTAAACTGTACTAGATAAAAAAACAGACAATCTTCCTCCACAAGTTTTTTTTAAAAAAAAAAAAGTGAGGAAATGGGCATCCAACAGGTCAGAGGTAAAGAGAAGCCTACCTGTGCAGTTTAACACACAAGTTTTCTAGATACAAACCTTAAGTTATACCAACTCCTATATGGAAAAAATACTCTTTAAAACATTACTTATACATCCCACTTACAAATAAATTCCTTTATTACCCCTCTGAATGGGTCTTAATATCTAGGAGTTTCCACACAGGTTATGGTGATCCACCAATCCCTATCCCACTAAGCACAGAACAGACAGACATCAGCTTGATTTGGAATGGAGAAGAGTTGCAAAGGATTTCAGGGAAAGCATTACAAAACCCTATCTCACATTACAGAATCTTTTTCAATGGAGAATTTTAGGGGGAAAAAAAGCTTTCAAACAAAACAAGAACAACAAAACCCCCAATCCCCAAGAAAAATACAGTTGGTCCTTGCTTCATAACTCAGGGAGTTAGGCTGAACACACTCACGAACATTTCTAGCCCTTCATTTTTCATATCAGCTTCCTTACAGCTGCAGTCATGCACACTCAGAACTGCTTTTACCACTACTAAATGTTTGCAAACAGAAGTGAAAATCAAAGTTAAGAAAACAAGGCACTGACATTGACACTGTGCCATTTCTATTCAAAGAATCAATCATACATAAATTCAAAGGAAAAGATATTTTTGCATGGGCAACGTAAGTCACACAAAGAAGCCAATTCACCCTTAAAGAACAGAATAGCCGGAAACAAGACGTATGGATTTTACAGAAAAAAATACTTGTTTGGGATCTAGCTGCGCTCCTTCAAAGACAGTAAGAGCACTTTCAAAAAAGGTTGCTTGTGACTACAAGCTGACTGTAGGTCAGTCGATTTTTTTCCCCCGAGTGCACAGTTTCAGCAAACCAAGAGGAATTTGCCTTAACTTAGCCCTATTCACCTTCCCCTAAGCTACTGAAGCCCTCAGTTGAAGAGGAAGGAGAGATAAAAGCTTTAGCAGCCCACAGTTAGAGGAAAGTATCAGACACTGCTGCCTTAATTTTCATCTTTTCACACATAAGTTCTAAGCACTTAGTGACACAATCACTGCGTTTTAGAAAACATTAGTATTTTAGATAGACCTATCTATAACCTATACACATAAGGTAATTTTAAGTAAAACCCAAATTATGGAAATGCAGAAATTAACTTCTGAATTACCTCCTTTTAATGATGTTACTGATCTGTTTCTCAAGTTACACAAGAGATTTAAAATGGCATGCTTTGGTAAAATTTCTTTTAACCTGAAACTATGCTTAATTACATCTTCTGCTCTGTATTCTCATAGAGGTTAACAAAATGAATCTCCAGGTAACCAATATAAAATCAGCTGATTATATCAAAAATAGCTGTTTCTTTTCTTTAAAAAATTTACTTGTTTCTCCCCAGAGCTCCAGCAGTACCCACACAAACAACCTAGGTCCAGCTTCAAGCAGATGGAGGTGCAATATTGGAAGATGAATCAAACTGCAGCTTACAAATGTCCATTTCTAGGACATACATATCTACATGTAAAATTAGTCAATACAGGGGATTTTAGAAAGTAGGTAAGATACTTATTCAACAATAATACAATGCTGACATACACAGTTTCTTCAGCACACATTAAAGAACAGCTATTTTCAAACTAAATTATTTGTTGTTAAAGGCACATAATTTTTTACGTGATTGTTCAAAGAACTAGTGAGCCCAGGAAAGGAATTTCTGGGATGAAACTGAGACAGTTGACCTTAGTACAAGCTTTGCTGTTGACTTCCTCGGGACTAGAATGTCATTCCTGGACTGCATGTAACCAAAACATTCTTTTTTTCTGAAATAAATAAGGATCAAGTTGAACTATAGCAAGAGCAGATTAAATTCATAGAGCTAGGTAGAGTTAAATGTTATGTCTATAGCAAATCATTCCCTTCCCTCCTCCACAAAATACTGTAACACAGCTTCCTGGCAAGAGCAGTTCTTCTTGGTGATGTCTTAAAAATCTAAATTTCTGCATACTATGTGGAAAGAACAAACCAAACACACACACACACACACACAAGTCTGTGCATATACACATAAAAAGCCAACAGTATTTTCTCCACATGAGAAACTTCAGTTTCTCCAAAATATCCATTCTATTTCAGTCTATCATAGGCAATAACATATCTTTTTGGACTGCTCTTTCAGAGTTGCAAGAGCTGCTCTATGCACCAGTTTGTTGTAACCTTATCAAATTCCACTCTCTAAATTCCATATCCCCAAGTCACATTACCAAGTGGAGAGGACTCTCCCACCCCAAAAAAGTCTGCCCAAGCTCTCCTTACAGAATCAGCAGTAAGGTACCACAATCGGCTTCAATACACAGAAGTTTCTTCTGTTCTGCTATAATCTCAATCCCTCCATGATCTAGTGGATTGGGAGCAGAAATAAATCAGTGGTCCACATTCAGACTAGACTGACCACTGAGGTAATTTCATTCGTCTGTCCTGAGCTCTGTCAATCCCACTTACAAAGTTTCAGGGGTAAGAGAAAGGGGAAAAAGGCCCTGAAGACTTCAGCTTTTTGTATGGGGAAAGGTCATTTTATATTTCAAGCCCCTCATGAAACTGAGGCAGTATAATTGTGCTTCTTAAACTTCTGCATTTAGTACCTGAAGCAATATTATTGTCCCATTCTTTGCCACCACCTTCCATAATATTCTGCCACGCAAATGCTCAACACGGGCTTTACTGGTTACTGATATGGGATTCCTGGTACGACTTACAGCTCTTTGCCTTTCCATTTGCCTGTAAGAGAGACCCTTTGGCTCCAATAGCTGTCTAGCAAAACACAGCAAGATGCTTCATCGCTATTCCCCACCGTGCTGCAGTCACTACCAAACTGAAGTACCTTTGCCCCAAAACACAACACAGGTCTGACTCCTTTTCCCCTGCATCAACAGGAGAAAGACACAATCCTTTATTTTAGACACTGCTACACCACAACTCGTATACTTACCAGATGGTGCACTGGCACAAATCTTTGGTACAGATCTTTTTCCTCCATCACTTTTACCAGGCTAGCAACATCTCCTCCCTTCCCTGTATGCACACGCACCTACCCGTTCCTGTCTCTCAGCAGATAAAGTCTTCTCTTCTCTTCCAGCACCCCACCACCTTCATTACAGAAACCAGAGCCCTTTCTCCCACCATTCATCCCTCGGGCCAGGTTCTCACCGGGCTGTCGCTGCCCTACAGACGGGAGGGCCCGCGTCTGCAGCACACCCTGGCCCGGCTCCCCTGCAGCTCCCCTTTTGCCCCTGTCCGGAGGTAACTCCTACCCGCTCCGGTCGCTCCCCTCAGAGGCAGCTCGCCCCCCACCCCCCGAGAAAGGAGACCCCTCCGGCCCTTGCGGGGCCACCTCCCGAGCACGAGCCCCACGCTCCGCTGTCCCGCACCAGCCCCAGGCCCACCGAGCCCCCCTCACAGACCTGTGGATCCAGCCATCTTGTCCAAACCCCCCCCACCGGTCCGGGCCTGCACGCGATGAGCGTCACTTCCGCTTGACGCACCCCGTCACTTCCCACAGGGCACCCGCAGCTCCGGAGCACGGAAGCGCGCGCGGGAAAGGGACGGGGCGGGAGAGCGCGCGAGCGTCGGGGGCGGGGCGAGGCGAGGGGGCGGGACCGGAGGGGCGTGTCCCACT
>JAVJGI010000040.1:49618976-49648157 GCA_035590275.1 Ibycter americanus
GGGGCGGGGCGCGCGCAGTGCCCGGGGAGGGCAGAGCGAAGGGCAGGGCCGCAGGGGGCGGGAAGGCGGGAACCTGAGGGGTGGGGGCGCCGGGCCGGGGGCTGGCAGCGTGTCGGGGCTGAGACCGTCGAAACGCGAAGCCGGCGGAGGAGGTTTGCTTGCGGCATTTTACTCAGGGGTTTATCGAGTCGTCGCGGTTGGCTTAGTGGGTCTCGCAAAATGTGGTTTTGCAGCCGTGGGGTGCTTGCTTAAACAAGAAGGTGCAGGAGGTGCTGCTGCTGCTGCTGCTCTTCAGGGGAGGGGGCGGCTCTGTGGCTTCTTCTGGGGCATTCCTGCTCCTGTGCTGCGCTGCCAGGACTCGGGCTCCAGCTCTTCTTCAATCACTCTCAACCTGCCACAACACCAATTCTACATTGTATTAGTAAAAATTTCATAGGTGATGTTTTCTTTCACTTCCGATACTGTTCAGCCAGAGTTCACTCAGGGTGTACTGTTGAGCCCAAGAAAAAAGTGGAAGAATTAAACCAGAAGATAACATGGGCTGAAGAAGAACTTGTTGAAGTGGGTGCTGATTTAAACTTTGTGTGTTTTTAATTCAGCTTGGTTGTGATGTTTTTGTGCCATACCTGTGTTCTGAGTACACTGTAAGCAGGTGGCTTTATCAGTGAATGCATCTCTTCTAGTGACAGGTCTGTTTTCCCTGTTCTAGTTCTAAAATGACTGTATAGTATGGTGCTGTATAAATACAGAAAAACCCACAACTCTCAGATTTTCATATGGACCTAAGCAATCAGATGCTAAACATACGCTGAACTTCAGTGAGTTCTGTGTACCTTAAACCTCTGGTCCTTGAACACTGCATCCAATTACATTTTTCAGATCATTGTATATAACCAATTCCTTGGGTCTTTTACTGGTTGTTTTGTTTGTTTGCTTGGATAAGGTTATTGTTCTTAAAACTTTTTATTATTGCGGAGAAATTCTCATTTAGTGACTAGATAGCTCTGTTCTTTAGTAAATCCACAGGATACAGGAATGTTAATCTTCCTAAATCTTCTAAATTAGGAAAATCTTCATCACTCTCACCCCTGTTAACTTTTGCACCAAGAAAGATGGATAAAAATCCAAAAGATAAAGAGATTGTCCTGTGTTTTGTGGAAATCAGTGGCTCAGAAGAGCCACTAAAGCAACATGAGTGTATTGTATGTGCTGTTAAGGGATAGCTGATTAGCCAAATGTAACCAGCACATATTCTCTCCTTTATGGAATTATAGGGAATGTAGAGAAAATTGGGATTGTTACAGTGGTGATTTAGAAAACAAAAGTTGCAGATCCATTGGAATTCAGGCATAGTCAATCTCACTGCTTTTGTAACAAATAATAATAGTAATAATTATTATTATTATGTTTGGAAGGAGTAGCTGAAGCTGATAGTATGTAAAATTAACAATACAGTTTTTCTATACTGTCATCTTAGTTCAGAGAGGGCATTGTACATGGGTCTTAGGATGTTGAAACTTTTTTGAAACCCCTTTTAGGTTTGTAGAGATGTCAGGTCTTCCAGAAAAATTGAAGTAATTTGTGACATGTAAGTTGAGTCTAGCCATTTTTCTGTAAGAGAAACCTAAATGCACAGTCATATTAATATATGACTTACTGTTTCCCCATCTGAAAACAGAATGAAATCTTTGCCAATATGGAATCCTGGTGATAATTTGGATGGAAATTTAAAACCCATGGGTGCTTTTAAAGAAAGAGAATGGTAACTCAGATGTCTTGCTCAGTACTTCAACTTTCCTCTGAAGTTTGAGATGTTACAAGTTGAAATCATAATGGTGATTTTTGTGTGGTCCAGAGGGAGATCACAGAGAGTAGCATAAAATGGTAGATTGATCTCACTCTGAGCTGATCTCTGAGCTCACTGTCTCAGTGCACAGAGAGCATGACATTAACTTAAATGCCAATCTGGTAAATACACACAAAGATTGTTACGGTTTTGTACTTCTCACAAAAGCAGCATATTTAATATGAATTATTTGGGCTCTTGCAAGTTTCTGTTGTGGCTGCTGATGCTAACTGAGGTTGCTTAGGATGCCTGGCTAAGCTGTTTCCAACGTTGATTCTTTGATCAATATTACAGAATTTTGTGCCAATACGTTACATCCTGGATGAACTGCACTGATTTTCCTCAAACAAGGCAGTAGCAGTGGCACGTATTACTAATACTAAAAGTAGCAAATCTTTAGCATTTTTTGTTTGGTTAGTTATGGGTTTGGGGTTTTTGAACATGTTTTGGTCCTGTGGTTTGGATACGAAATGATGAATGATGGTAAAATGGAGGCAAAACTTTGTGAGTGAACAGTAAAATCTGCATCAATAAATCAAGTTTTATTCTTACTGTGGCCATTAAGAACAGAAATAGTCCTGGGATTCTGGGAGGAAGTTTCTTCTGACTCATATCTGCTGTATGGCTTTTTATGTGATTTGCAGTACACGTCTGTTTTTTTGATTTTGGTTTATTTTTTTTTTTCCTCTAGAGGAGGGTGTTGATTTTTTTGGCCAAATCCATATTTTGATACTGCTTTTCAGTAAAATTATTTCTGAGCTCCAGAAAACATTTCCTTCAATGCTTTAAATACAGATTTGGATACAGGACTGGAAACACATTTATTTGTTTCATTTTAACGCTAAATCTACCAACTTGAAGGTTAGGCAATTTAAAAGAATGAATTGAACGTACTCAGCTGTCCTTAGGTTATTTTGCCACTGCTTGATTTATAGTTAGTTCTGGGTTTTGTTTTGATTTTAAGTAAAATTTCCCCTACTTGCTGTGTTAAAGGCTTAGGACTACCAGTACTTGGTAACAAATTAAGAAGTTCCATAAACGGCAGAACTTGCCAGTTTGTGTGCAGCTGTAAGCCTGCTTGGGGTTCTCCTTAAGTGATGTAGATGTGCTTTACCATTCAAAAAGCAGTGTGATGAAACCCTGTTCTGCCTGGGCTGGGTTCATGCAAGCCTAATATAAACACAATTAGAAGGGTCCTGGTTTTTTGTTTGTTTTACAACATAGGTGTTTTTAAGACTTAGGTGATTCTTATTTGGAAGGAATACTAAGAAAAATTTCAGAGACCAAACACAAGTGAAAGACTGTAAGAATTACAGTTGTTTGGTTTTGGGGTTTTGTTTTGTTGGTTTTTTTTTTTAGATCACCTATTTTTGTCAATCATACAGAGAACAGAAGGCCTTATGGCTAAAACAAGGTAAAATATTGAGTGGAATTTTTAGTAATCAGGCCAACTTATTTAAAGCTAGTTTGTTTCTGTAGTGTATTGAAACGTATGGTGTCACAACTGTGGCATAACTCTGAGTCACTCCTGAAAGTAGAATTTAGTCACTCATACTTTGGAATGTTTTCATCATAACCAAGTACTGTGTTTCTCATTACTATATGACTAAGCAAAGGAACTTCTGGATATTTCAGAGTTCTGGGTGCAAAAATCCAATGGGTCATGTGAAAATATCCGAGAATAGAAGTAGCAGGAATCTTGCTTGCTTTGCCAGAAATATGGAGTAGTGGGGCTTTCTGTCAGCCAGTTGCTTAAATGTCTGTAGTATCTGCAGAATAATTCCAGCTGTAAGAACTTAAATTATCTTCTACAAATTAATTTCAGATGTTTCTTTCCACATTGATTAGGTTTTAATAGGAGAGGGAGAAACATTTTTTTCCCAAAGCCAGCTGTTTCAGTCAAGAGTGAGGGAGCAGGTAGCAAGATACTGTAGTTTGTTAATGGAAGAGTGCGTACAGGACTTTTGGTACGGGGATTTGGGGTTAGACCAGTGGTCCTCATCAGATAGTAGTGGAATTGGCATCTTGGATGCTGCAGCAGTATTTGATAATTTCAGAAAGTGAGGTTAGCATTAGTGATTTATAACTAATGGGATTGCTAGCTTGTGAATTCTATTTCTTTCTCTGGTCAGTGATAATTAGCGTCTTGCTGTTGCTCCTTCACCTGTTTCATTCTCCAGCCTTCTCTAGCAAATTCTGTTTTCTATTCCTTTTGTTATGATAATTGGTTTACTATTCCTAAAATAATAATGTTTCCAGAATAGCTTTGGGTAAAAAAAGCACTTGGTTTGTCTTCAACTGCTGCTGTTATTCTAGCTTAAAAGTCAATTCGCAAACTGCAGCTCTACTTGGGCTTCCCTCAGTTAAGCTGATTAAACATTTTCTGTGCTGTCTTTAGAAGCACTGCGTATTCTGAGCCAGCTGGTGATGTGGGATTCCTAAAATCTGTTGTCAGTGTTTTAAGAGTTCAATGCACATGATGTTCAAAAATCACTGATACCATGATGAGCAAAGGAAAAAGAAGCAGGAAGGTACTTGGCATTGCTAAAGAATGATCTAGGTTGCTTGAATAAGAAAGGCAAAGGTTCAGAGAATTTGTCTTGTCTGTGAATGGAACTTGCAAGAAAAGTAATGAGTCAATAGAGTTGCATTAGAAAGCCAGAAGTATCTTCACAGGGTATCCCCATCCTTTCCACAGTAAAACTTTCTTAAGAGTAAAACCATTCATATATGTACAAAGGTAAACTTGATATGTTTTCCTTTAAATGTTTTTCTGCTGACACCTTTTTTTCCTCCCTTTTTGAGATTCTGCTAGTCCTAATGCCACAATACTATGTTCTCTGGGATCTTCTGGAGCCAAAAAAAAGAAAACCAAAAATGTTTGGGTAACACGTTTGAAAGTCAGATCTAAGTTGGAAGAGCACAATGGCAAGGAGCTTAATTCTCAGAGTTGAGCAGGTGAGAGTCTGGAGAAAATGCCATAGAAATAGTTGTTTCTGTGTTAAAGTTAGGATGGTCAAATATTTTTAAAGCATGATTACATATAGGTTGACTTTGAGGGATTTGATGCTGTCTCATAAGACTCAATTGTCTCTGAATCTGTAACTTTTGGTTATGGCTAAGTACTGAGTTGTTGACAGCAGAGAACTTCTGGAGACATTATTGTTGAATTATATATGGCATGGCACGAGCTGTATGTGGAGAGGATGACTTAAGATGTATTCTTTAAATATTTGTCTCGGCAAAATTTTCTAAAATTTGAGACTGATTTATTTCATGGACACAAATATAATCCCAGTTATTAAAAAATCAAATACGTATTATTCAGGTATTAACTTGGATGTCCTGCAAAGGCTTCAGTTTGGTTATTGTACATTCTGAAATCACTTGAGTCCTTGGAGAGGAGAGAATTGAAAGATCTTTTTTATGTCAGTGTGATTCATGTGTCTGAAAGGATCTTGGGTCAATCAAGAAAGAAACTGTAGGAGATTTGTTTCTAGAGTTATTTAATAAATTTAACTTCAGATAGTAATTTTTCCAGAAAGGCAAAGATGTACTACATTTATAATATTAAATAGAAGTTCACAGTTCTCTCTGGTCTTCTTTTTTTAGAATCAAAGCAAAAGAAAGGCTCAGACTATTAGGAAATTTCTGAAGGGTTCGCTCAAATTCCCCTTCCTCTTTTTATAGGGAAAAGAAACATAATTTCCCAAGGTTCCTTTTCTTAGGGTTTTAACAAAGTCAGTTGCATGTCTTTCCATTACTGCCTGCTATTTGGGGTTTTTTTAACCATTTCAGTGTTATTTCCTCACTAATGAACAGCTGACCACTGATTATTAACATACACAAACTGTGATTATTTCCAGCACTCTCAATCAGCAGCTATTTGTGCAAATCTGTATATTAAATGACAGTGGAGACTGAGGAAGTAAGAAGCTGAAACACATTAGCTGAAACACATTAAGTGTGTCGATATGTGATTGTTGTGATACCTCAGTCACATTAGGTCGACAAATCTGCATGTTACAGTTCTGTCAAAATAGATCTATTTTGCTTGCTTTATTTCTGTTTTATGATAGTGTAAGATCATAAAGAGTTGGTTCCCCTCCCTTTTTTTTTCTCTCTACATGCCACTTTGAAAGGGAGAAAACTCCAGTACATAACTTCAAATAACAGGGAACACTGGCGACCCTACTTTTTTTGTGTTTTATGACTCTGATTTTTGCAGAGCTGAAACTAAACCACTGAACAGCATTTCCACTGCTGTTCCATTACAGCCATGGTTTTTTTACATTTTAAGTATATATTCTTGATTTTTTTATATGTATCTGTGAGTGTGCATGTCTGTCTGGTAATACAGTCACACCTTAAAGGTTCCTGAGAGGTGTAAATAAATAATGTGAACTATTACTTTGTTTCCCAGCATTCCATTTGCCTGGGTGCTTTTCTTTTTCCCCGCTCTTGTAACTTGGGCCCAGACTCAGTTGCCACGAGAGAAAGAACTGGAAGAACTCTACCTATTCTGTCACATCTATTATAATGTAAAATGTGGAAATGGGTAAAGTCATTTAGCTGATTCTCTTCCACCTAGGGATTACGAATAGGAAAAATCTATTTTAGAAAAATACAGTCCCTAAATATATCCAGATTCCTCTAAACAGTCATAATTGTTTGGTGTGAACATAAATCTGCAGTTGCTTGGAAACAGACCTTCTGTTATCCAGATGTAGGTCTGCTGAATAAAACACGTGCAGGACATCAAGGACTCCAGATTTCATGTTATGCAAAATTCCTACTAAGGCTGTCAAAAGTAGTGTGTTTTAAGAAAGACCTAATTGTTTCTGCATTTCACTGGAAAGTTGTGTCTTGTTATTGCCTACGAGTAACTTCAGCAGGGGATTAGAACTCAAGCAGTGGGCTCTGACTATCCAGCTACTGTGATTTTTTGGGGGGAGAAAGTTTTGTTTGTACTTGAAACAGCAGATCAAATTTCAGTATAGTTTGTAGGAAGTCAGTCTGTTGGTGAGCGGCAGGAAAGTAGGAGGGTACGGTAAACATATGTCGGATCTCACGGGGGGAATTAGCTCAAATGGTAGAGCGCTCGCTTAGCATGCGAGAGGTAGTGGGATCGATGCCCGCATTCTCCATTTGCGTCTTGTAAGCGTTGCTTTTTATCACTACTGTAAGCAATACTTCTTTTTTTCAGTTACCAGTTGTAATTTTTTTTCTCTTTTGAAAAAGAGAGGCTTGTAAACTTCTATTTTGTCTAAAATTAGGGTAACTGTGTGCACCAAAAAGAAATAAATACCTGTTAATGGCTTTTGTTCCTGTTAATGGGTAACTGACAGATGCCGCCATTTCTTCTGGTTTTTGGGTGTGATACAGATTTAGTTCCCTGTTTATACTACCTTATATTTTGGTGCTATTTTAATTCTAATCCTTACAAAACTGCTACAGAAAAATGGCTCAAAAATTAATTTTTAAGAAGCACATGCACAATATGCATGATGTAAGTTGTTAATGTTGGTCAAAGATAAGCTTTTTTTTTTTTTTAAGTGCTAATTATTTTCTTATAGTGGGTTGAGGAAGATATTGAGTGAAATTGTGAGGCACTGAGTGTCACTTGAAGCTCATATTAGGAACAAGTGTGTTGTGCCAAACCTTGCTACAACAGGTGCAAGGTAGCTGAAGAGACTATCTCTATGGTAAGCTCATGATTATGTAGACAACCACATACTTCTACATTTTCTTACGGACAATTTCACTAACTTTTCATATAATTAAAAACCATGCCCACACCAAAAGTCAACGCACTTGTAAGGAATAGGAGTGAATTTTATTTCCTGTATTACAGAATAATAGTACTAGATGCTTTCGTGAAGGAATCGCTTTTTGGAGAGTTTACAAGCGTAGTCTGCTAAGTGAGATTTTTTTCCTGTTTTATTTGCTGTAAGAAATGGTATGTATTACTAGCTATACATTTTCTTTCACGGACCTGTATGAAAATGTTGTTCTACTATAGATATCCAGTCTCTCAAAACACTGGAGAATGCGGGCATCGATCCCGCTACCTCTCGCATGCTAAGCGAGCGCTCTACCATTTGAGCTAATTCCCCTTGCTTAACAATATCAGGGGCGGATTTACTTCTGCTGAATCATAGTTTGGCTGCTTTAGATACAATTATTTCTGTTGAGTCAGTCTGGCTATTTAATAAGACTGAATCATTATGGCATTTATTTGGAAAGCCTGTTAGCTTAAAAATCAGAATACTCAGTTGACATATGAGAAGCATACTGATGCATTTTCTGCTGTGTGACTCTGATTAAACAATACTTTCCTGAACAGAGCCTCCTCTAGTGTTTATTCAGGAGGGGGAGAGAGCGATTTTTTTTTAACCTCTGTTACAATGTGTATACCAAAAGACATGTAAATCTAGAAAGTATACTGTTAGAAGTCATTGAAGGGTAATGAGATTTTTCTTTTCCTTGTTTTTCAAGTCTTTTTATTTTCTTTTCCAGCTTTATTTTCTAATTACCTGTATATAAATTATAAATACAATGGTTTAGCAGTTCATGTTTATCATAGTTTGTGGAAAGTATTCATTTATATCCTACCAAATTATATTCTAGGTATTTCTACTTCTTTGTATTGACTTTGCTGATTCAGTTAAAATAGTACTGCATCTTAAATATATGGGGTTACTAAACATTTCAGAAATATAAAAATTCAAGTGTAGTCATACTAACTGACTTGGCAGTAAGAATCACACTGGAAAAGCTCTATTCCCAGGTTATGAAATCAAGGAATGCTTTCTGGCTTTAAAGAAAGAAAATGCAGTTTACAGTGAGAGTGGTCACAATGAAAATTATGTAATAAAAGATTTCTCACTTGCTGTTTAAATGCAGAAAAGTAAGTTCTGCTAGTAAAGTAAACCGTGGAGTAATCACACAATACATGTGCTAGCAGTTTTCTCTAATGGATTTAGCTTACTGGATCACAGCATACAGTCAAAAGAAAATAAATTACGAAATTAAGCATCAGATAGTTACAACTTGTCTAAAGTAAGGTGGTACTTTAAATCTATCACAATCCAGATTCAGGCCAAGATGTGGAACTAAAACCACAGTATCACTCCAAACGTTCTAGAATTTAAGCAGTCTCCTGCCTTACCTCAATCTCTGTACAACAATAAATAAAAAGTTGTTCTTGCCATTTCTTGCAGTATATTGTAAGTGACTTTATCTGCCTCGCTGGAGTAAACTTGAGGGGGAAAACAAGTATGCAGAAGTGGTTTCAGTCCTTCTCACAAGCACGTATCTCAGGCTCAGTGATGGCGCAGTGCACATCTGCAGCTGGGATCTCTCCCATATTGTGTTTCACAAGGTTCAGCTCTATGTACAGTTTTCTTATCTACTCTGTGCCGTCTGATTCAGAATGAAAATGGCAGGTTACTTCTCCCTATTTTTCACCCCCAAATCATACTCTGCTGCCCCTGAAAAGGTCTAAGGCTTGGGACAGTTCAGCTCACAGGAAAACAGTTTATTTGATGCCGAAGTTAGACAAGGGTGAGGAAAGACCTCTGCAATAGTACTATTTTCAGTGATTAAAATGTGTATTTCATATAAATGACAACCCATTGTTTTGTGATCTTGAATTTCTTGTGATTGCTAAGTTTTTCTGTAAGATGGTGAGTAAAACTTTTAATTTCTCCAGTTGGTTGAGAGAACTTCCTTACCTACATGGCTGAAAACAACCTGACCTTCTTAATCCCATTTTTTCTTTTCTTTAGGTTATTTCAGCTGTGAATGCTTTTGTGTCCACATAGTTTCATTTAACACAGATCACTTTGATGCATCTCTTTGACAACACTAATGTAAACTGATGCAAGCAAACAATGAGGTTTGACTTTTGCTTTCTACATGGTCTTCTTAGATGTCAGGGAAGCTGCGAGTTTTGTATTATCTTCAAGCTGCACCACTGTGTTTGTCTGTGATGTGACTTCCCTCAACATAGAAGAAGCAGCCGCCCTCTTCAGAGAAGGTGAGTTGGGTGGCACTGAAAGGCTGCAGGTTGTGAGTTTGTCATGCAAGTTAGCATGAAGCATCCTACCACATTACATGGGGAGTTTGTCATCTTGGACAAAAAAATACACAAGTTCAAGGTCAAATGGTCATAAGTGCTCTGAACACTTGCCCTGGGGGTACTACCCATGATAAAAGAGCAGTCAGTAAAGGGAAGGCAGTTTACATGTGTGGTTATAAAAATGTATGGTTATGGGATAAATCAGAGTGCTGTGGGGGGAATTAGCTCAAATGGTAGAGTCCTTGCTTAGGATGTGAGAGGTAGTGGGATCGATGCCTGCATTTTCCACTGTCGTTTTGTTTGTGGTGGGAGAAAAAAGTTAACTACAAAAGATGTTTTTTGTATCGAATTGGAATTTTGAAGTAAAATAAGCTCTTATTTTTTAGATTTACATGGTTTATTTCTTAAATGCTGCCATATGTTTGACTAGAATAAATTAGAATCATTAACTCGTATTTAGACTAAAAATAAATAGAAACTTACTTTTATGGGGAGAAAACCAAATGCTAGAATGTGCTTCATCTCATGAATTGCAAGTAATAAACTTTTTTTAAATGATTTTATACACCTGGAAAACATGTCTTTTCTAGATCGTCTTGTTTCTTACTGCTTCATTTGGAAATGCTAAATGAAATACTAAAAACTTATTATTTGACACCTGTTTTGAAATCAAAGTTGAATTTTCATTTGTGACTAGAGAGACCAGAGCAAGAGAGAAAACTCATTACATGCATGGAACTGCAACTCTAAATACACCCTGAAGATCATGGTTTTATGATTCCTATTAACAGTAAGAGGCAGGGGGAATTAGCTCAAATGGTAGAGCGCTCGCTTAGCATGCGAGAGGTAGCGGGATCGATGCCCGCATTCTCCAGTGTTTTGTTAAACAGGAATTGTTATACCTTGGAGTAGAAACTACCAAAACAAAATATGTAACTGTTTTGGTAAAATGTTAATTTTGTTTTAATCGGGATAAAACTGGTATTTTCTCCTTCCTCACTTCCTTCCTCTGCTTGCTTTACTCCTAAAATCAGGCTTACGTAACTGCATATGTCAGTCCTCTGTCATAACTGTTGACTCCTCCTGGCCAGTTTAAGCCGAATTTCTCAGAAAGAGAATTCTGTCATACGATATTTTTCACGCTTTATGAAAAATAATGGATGAATGATGGTTAGAGACCTGAATCAGCAAGTCTTTTTGATCAGACAGTGGAAAATAGCAGTTTAGGAATGCTTGCTCTTCTCCAGCTGCCCATTGTAGTCCCTGTCCAGAAATACAGGATTTTCTTTTCATTTACAATCTTGTGAAGCTGTAGTATGATCTGGATCGGTCAATTCAAGTTTAAGGGTAAAAGTTGTCACCTCTTTCTCCCTCAGGTCTGTGTCCTAGAAAGCACACTATAACAACTGTATCTTTTAGCTATGGCCTGTGTGCAGGTTATAATTTAGCTCTTTAGCCTTCTCTCCTACTTCTGTTTTCACAGAGCTGCTTTTAAGAGGCTAATGTTTGCCATACTTGTGTTAGAACTTCAGAGATAACCTCAACCATCTAACTGGCGTATGATGGATGGACTCCAGGAGCAGATCGAAGGCACGAAGACACTCGAAGACACCTCGAAGACACTTTATTAAAATCAAGCAAGCCTTTTATACCTTTACAGTGGGCTGATGTGTCAGCCTGTAACTATGCTCAGTAATTTTCCACTTTTAGCCATTTTTTCTATTACAGACACAGCAACTTAGCAACTCCCTTTATCTACAAGGCCACAAGCTCTGCAGACTACACCGTATCTTAAAAGTTTCTCTTCTTGCTCCCATGGCTTCCTTCCAACAAGCGTAACTGTGTCTCTCTCCCAAGGTCAGTTTTCGCTCACTGACGCTGTCAAGCTAGCTCGAGAAATACCCACATCTAACTGATTCACTGACTTCCCCTGACACCTTACTGGTTTCTTCTGATCCTTCTCCAGTTTTTTCTTTATAGTGCACTTGCCCCTGACCCATCTAGAAGCAGCTGCACAGCTAGTGCAGCGTTTTAGGTTTTAGTGACCAGTGCTGCTAAACCTGTTTTGTCTTGAGTGTTAACTAAGCACTTTACAGTGTGCAAAAAGGCCTACTTATTTCCTCACATCTCCTGTCTGTTCATGGCTGACAAAGAAAATGTGCATGGAACTAGCAAAAGACTGTGGTTATTCCAGTTTTTGGCATGTCTCCCTTATACTTTGGAGTCTGAAAACTTAACTTTCCCCTTGAACTCTTGGGCACACCTAAAAAAGTGGTACCAGTCTAATGACTACTTTAAGTATGATTAGTAGACAGAAGATGCCTAGAATGGTCATACTAAATGCCATCATTCTGACAACGGTCTGGGACATGCTTATAGCTACTGTGTACAGGCTTATTTTCAGCAGGGTTGTCCTCAGTGCACATGATGTTGGCACTGGGTTCTTGTCCTTCCAACATCCTTTAGTAAACCTGCCTTGTATAAAATGATTTCTGATCATTATCTTTGATATGTGATTTCTTATCAACGGTTGTAAGAAGTGTGGACAAAGATAACTTGTGCACCTGTCTCTCAGGAATATGTAATGATAAACCTTTCCAGAGAAGGAATATCTTTCCTTCTTTTAGGATGACCACTGAGTATTTCAAGATCTCTTCCAATAAGTGAATAGATTGATTTGTTGTTTTTTCCCTCTTACTCTTCATGAAGTGAAGGCAGAGTACATAGTTTGGAATATCTCAGTAAC
Organism: Ibycter americanus; assembly: GCA_035590275.1. NCBI lineage: Eukaryota > Metazoa > Chordata > Aves > Falconiformes > Falconidae > Ibycter > Ibycter americanus. The sequence continues at coordinate 49,631,652 of JAVJGI010000040.1, forward strand.
ATCCATCTTCAAGTTTGCAACAAGTGCTATGCAAGGATTCTAACCTGCTTGTTGCACTTAGAATAGACCATATAAAGCAATTGTGCTGCTTTGTACAGCTGAGGAAGGTCTACATAGCATTGTATTTTTCTATTAAAAAATCCCAGTACCAGACACTGGGGAACATTATTGTTTATTCCAGGGGAAATAGCTTACCTGTTGGGTCATTCTCACATGTACAGTTAAAACAATGTTAAGCCTGCTTTAGCTTCCTGATCAACCTGGGACTGCTTTTTTCAATAATTGAGAGGAAGCTGAGAACAATAAGGAAATATTTAGATGGATTTCTACAGCTAGCCCCTGTATTGCTTAGAACCTGAATCAGGCCCATAATAATTTTTACTTTGTATTTGTTTATATTGATTTCAGTTTGGTAGGAGTGTTTATGTATCATGCAGATTCTGTGAGAGAGACTTCTAATAAGGGTCACAGAGGCAATTATTTTTTACAAGTGACAGGAACTGTGTGATCTGGGTACGTAGATGTTACACAGCAATGGAACACGAGTGGAACTGTCAACCAAGCAGATGTTGCCAAGACTGTTTAAAAAGATACTGCAAGGAGATGCCCAATTAATGAAAAAAATTCTGCCCATATAATGTCCTTTAGCTTCGTTGTTACCAAGTACCAGCTTAATTGCCTAATGCCTGTTATTTGCATACCATAAGATGGGCTAAGAACTAGTTGGATGATGGAGGTGCCTCCCCTTTCTTCATCTTCCCACCCACATGTACAGGTACATGTACTGAGAAGCAGAGGTAACATACTGCAGGCCTAAAACTGAAATAAGGTCATAAATACCAGTACAGGTAGCCAGCTTAGCCTTAATATTGTTGGAGGTTGAAAGCTCAGCTCGCTCAATGGACATTTGTGCCTGGATACATAGGTTCAATTCTTTCTGGCTTTAAATTGTGGATGTAGTAATGTGCAGTTGTCCTGAAATGGTATTTGCATTCTCCACGTTCAAGTCTGGATCTGGTGCTGCTGGAAAAGATTGGCAACTGGAAAGCGCTCCTGACAAAGAACTAGAACCAGGAAGGAAATCTTCCCTGGCTCCCAATTCAGTAAGCTTTAGCCAACCATTTCCTCATTGGGTGAGAAATGCCAAACTCAGAAGGGTCTGTTACGGTTACTACTTCTGGGACAGGGGAAGGAAATGACACTTCAGTATTACAGCACTGGGTAGTATGAAAGACTATGACAAGAAAAAACAGTTGTAAGAACAGCCAGTTTATCAGCTTTTTTGTGTCTGTGTTTCTGAGGTGTTCCAATTGGAAACTTTATACTTCATTAGAAAAGTGGCTCAAATTCAGGCAAAAGCAATCCAAACCTCTTCCTACCCTATCTAGTCGAGAGGTGGGACACGATCAGGAGTCATTGAACCAACCAAGTGAATGTTTTCTCTGCTATCAAAATATAGGGCACTGAGAGAGAACGCTTTTGGGATCTACAAAATAATTATATAGTAATTATATAAATATGATTAGTAGGTCTTCTGCTCAGATGTTATGAACTACGATTTTTCATAGTAGCAAATACAATGCTTTTGTTTTCCTTATCAGTTTGGAGTCCAAAGATGCCAGTCACAAGGGGAGTCTGGTTGTGCTTGTACAGGCGGACTGTACTCTCAGAACCTTACAACCCACAACTAACAAGCATTTTGGTTTTGAGCATTAAATAATTCAAGTTGGTGCAAGACTGTCTGTAAACGTTCTTGTAAGGTGGCAATGCAAACTGAGAATTGGATGACAGCCTCCATACTGACTGCCAGTTTACCTCACAAATGATTAATTCCATGCTTTTTAAGTCAACTATGCATGTATTTTTACACTACATGCGGTCTTGCAGACTCAGAATAAAAATGCAAAATGCTTACTATCTTCAGTCCATATTGCAGTATCCAGATGGCAAGTTACATAGCAACTCTCATTATGAAGTTAGATAAATACAGTGCAAAAGTGAGATAGAATCACTTCCCTGACCAGCTATTTGACATGCAGTCTTCAGTGCACTTTTGTCTTTTCCTGAGATAATTCTGAAGTCCTAGGGCATTCTAGGAAGATAAAACTGTAATTCCAGAGTGACTACCAAACATAAGACTTAAGTTTGATGAGGCTGACTAGAATATAGTCTTGAGCACATGATCTCAGTTATGATGGGCATGGGATAATCTTGACAGATGTTTCTCACTTAGGAGTTTACATCTGTTTCTACTGAAGCACCTAACAAAACCAGGGATGACTAGGATTGAGTCACCTTCCTTCCTATCAAATCTGTGTTTGCAGAGAAGTGCCAGCTTTGAAACCGGTAACAAATAGCATTTTTCCCATTTATCTTGTATAGGTTCCCCACTCACCCAAAGTAACCACTGATTGCATTCTGTGCTAGGAAAATAGAAGGCTACCATTCTATTTCACTTGACCAACAACTTTTCTTTATAGCATTAGACAAGATAGCAGATCACTGCAACTATGGTCTCTCAAAGTGACTTACTACAAATACAATTTCTGCCAGTAGGCTTGTAACTTTTTTTTTTAATGCATTTTGTAGAATATATAGAAGACTTTCAAAGAATAGAAGAATGTCAAGTTTCTGGCAGGAGTGCTTTCCCCTGGTTGCATATTTCAGTCTTTAAATTGAGTTTTTTAAATTAGCTTAATTATAACTACTAACAGCATAGGGTAAATAGAGCAGTAAATTATGATACAGAGTTTGAGGCTATTGCAGAGAATAAGGAAAAATATCCTCAGTTCAAGTAAATTACTTTTATCTTCCTTTTGCTTTGTATGCATTTTGAATTAGCATATGGATGGTTAAGGTGGTTTAATCAGGTGGGGCTTTTTTAAACCAAAGCACTGTTTATAAGCATTTCCACCCTATCTGCCTAATTGCAGAGTGGCATTTGCAGTCCTTGCTTATTTAAAAAAAAAAGAAACCACTACAGACTGAAAACAAATCTCAATTACTACATACAGGCTTTAAGAGCCACCTAGTGGGATTATTCTGCAAGTAACCCTGTAAAAACTAGAGTAATTCCTAATAAGCATTTTACTTTAAAACACAAACAAAAAACCCCCAAAGAACTAGAAGATGGTGAATTAAGAGTTACCTTAAATCAAAACAGAGCTGAAATCAGTTTTACACACACAACTTTCTTCCGTTTCCTAGAACACTTGATTTTGTGGCTATGCAAATTCAACATGCCTTTAGAATTTGCAAGTAGATGACCGACCAGTCCAATTTCTGTTTTACATTAATAGTTTCCATACTGCCAGGCAGTTTTAATTTGAGGAATTTTGCTGGTGTAGCCAGATGTGTCACTATTTGAATGTCTTTTTTTAAAACACTAAATCAACTTTCTTAAAAACATAATTAAGAAACTTTCTTGGTGCTGTTTTGTCTGACAAGAGGAGGTACCAAGTAGTTAGGAAGGGTAGTCTTGTTATAGCTATAAGAGCAGAAAAACAGCAGAGAGAAAGGTTTATGAACTGAGGTAGTACCTTAAGGACCAAGCAGTGTAAATGGGAAAAGTATGCAAGTGATAGTTCCAAAAAGTAAAAAGCTTAGAACTGTATCAGTCTCATATAAAAGGCAGCTAGTAACTGTGAAATAAAGGTATGTTACAGTGGGGAAGGAAAGAAGAGGTCATGAGATGGTTGTTTTCTAAACAAAATATGTAACTAAATAACATAGCAGAGAGGAAAATAAGATCCTGTAAGACAAGTGCCACTAGAGAATCTATGATACCGGTATTTAAGGGAGTTTGGAATTTTGTTTTGCAGACTTTTGAAAAAAGTGCCAAGCTCCTGGCATCTCAGCTTACCTGTATCTTTCAAGCCTTGAGTCAGGGAACCTCGACTGCCTCTACAGAAAAGCACAATACGAACTGCATCTTTCCAGTCCATAAAAGCCAAGATGAGGCAATAGTGGCTTGTTAACTAATAAACCTGGGGAGAGATGCCTGTGGCTTAACCTGATCCGTCCAACATACACTGTATTTTTAACTCTAGGATAGACTGAAAAAGTCCAACTACAGTTAAACAGTATCTTGCTCATATAATGAACCAGTAGCAAGAAAAATTAGGTTTTAAGATGGCTCCTTTTCACACAGGGGAAATTTGTTTCCCTTCCGTTGGAAGCAGTGGCACAGAATATAGAAGTGCTTGATTCCGCTTAAAAGGGCTAAGTGAACCATTGAGATCAGCCTGATGCTGTCTGTACCAAAGTGAACTGGGCAACTCTTCTGCTAGCTCAGCTGTGAAAACAATAGCAGCTATTGACATGCAATGGCTGAGAGCATCTACATTGGCTAAAACATGGGAAGATTCTCTAGTCGTGCACTACTGGACCTTGTTCTTTCAGGACAGATTATATGACATTACACCGAAGGTGGTGGGTATCTTGATTTATCCAGTCATGCTTAAAATTGCAGTAAGAGATTCTGCTTGAAACCAAATTTAGCTGCCTTTCTTACATTGAGGATACTACCAAAGTACACTCACATCAAAAAAACAAAACAAAAAAATCCCCAAAGCTCCTTTCATGCTCTCACAAAGAACTTCCTAAAAATCACAGAATCCTAGATCGAGAAGTGCTCAGCACAGGACATGCTTATTTTTACTTGAAATGAATGCTAAAAAGCCTTTTTAAGTCAAATAACTTTATTTCAGATTACAATAATACTACTACTTAAATTGCATTTCCTAAAAAGTCATTTAAGATGAATTTTTACAATTTAATTTGAAATACATACAACATTGTTAGCATCTTCTACAAAACCTCAAAAACACAGAGCACTTGACTTAGGAGTAATTACATTTAGCTACAATGTAAATAGCATTATTCAGCTGAGGATTTTTAGGTCCAAGATAATATCTTGTGCTGACAGAAGCACCATTTAATAAATGCTACACATATGATAGCAAATGATAGCCCCAAATCTTGAAAATCTTGCAAAGTAGCAATATTGTAAGGCAAAGTAAAGCCATGACAGTTGGCTGGCAAGGAAAGGCTATGCTTGTCACAGCGCACAATAGTCCAAAATCTCAAAGATCTTGCAGACTGACGCTTATCTCTAGTAAAGCAAAGTAAAAGTTTGGCTTGCAAGGAAAAGCTAACTTACAGCAGTCTAACAGTCTTTCCAGTCACAGTTAAGAAGTCGTCATCAGCCAAAGCACGAAGTGCTTCTTCAAACATTTCCTTTGTGACAGCCTTAAAGAAAAGTAAGGCAAGTAAAGATTAGGGGGGAGGGGGAAACACCTGAAAGATAGTAAAAATACCTTACCTCCTACCAATTTTCTTAAGTTTTTTTTTAAGTTTTAGTTTGTTCTTTTGGCAATCTGAAATGTGGCCTGGAACCCTGAAGGTGAGTTTGCTATTTCAGAAGCTAGAATAAACAGTACAGCAGATTCACCAAATTTATGTGTTGTAGAACTGGCTTTCTGGTCACATCAGCTGAAATAGTTAATGTCTCCCTTTCCCTCCATAATGTGATTGGAGGACAGAAATATTCATTTGGGAAAATCACCATGCTTTTAAAAATTAATTAAAATGTAAAAAAGCAGGAAACTTACTGTATCAGACTGTGCTCGCAGATCATCAAAAAGCTGTTGGTACTTCAAAGTTGGTGTTTTACCCTTTGACTGGATAAGCTTCCTTAAGGCTTGAGCCAGCTCCTCTTTCCGCTTACGAGCTGTTGCACTCATTCCTTTTAAAAGGAAAGAAAATACCTTTTAGAAATCAAGTAAGGAGGAGAGGTTATAAGTTACATTTAAAATTACAAGAACTCAATAGCATCTGAGCTTTTAACACTACAAAAACACAAACCTGTAGTGAGAATGGATATGTCCACAATTCCGGTCCTTGGATCAGTAGCAGATTGTTTCAGCGCTTCCCGATGGAGGCGTTTTGCTTCTTCTACATCAATTGTTTCAACTTTCTCAGAAAAGCGTACTTTAGCATGCGCTTCTGCCAGACGGATCAGAGACTCAAGTTGTCGAGGATATGCAGAAACCATTCCCCTGCCACTACCAATCTTTCTCATGTCCACATATGCCTGAAAAGGAGAGTGTAATTAAGTATTTCAGTAAATCCTGTTATATTCACTGTTTTCAGAGTCCCCTTCATCCCTCACCTCTAATTTCAGAATATGAGCAATTCTGGCAAGCCATTCCAAATACTGTATTTCTGCTCGCATACCTTCACAATTCTTCTGCAGTGAAGGATATAACTACATCACATATACTACAGTTATAAAGTAATTAAGCCATGATAATGAATGAAGTTTTGAAGCACTTAAAAAATGTAGGACTAGTCTACGTAGTAGGGCCTGTGTCTGTGATGACACATTTGGTTTTGTTTCAGTAGAATTTTATGCTTTTTATGTGATGGAACCAAACGAATACATCTGAAAACTAAAGATCAGAGAATGCAGAATGACTTCTGTACTGATCCCTCTTTCCTTTTAAATGCTGGCAATTTTTAGGAAGGATCTTACAGAAAAGTTGTATGTAGATAGAAAGTGTACATACTAGGGGATTTTGCCATTTTTGACGAGTCAGGAAGGACTCTCAACATTCTTAACAGCAATTCCTTTACCTCAATAAGGGCTTGGCTTGCTTCTTCACTTAACCTGGGATTTACATAACTACGAGCATACGCAATGTAATCCCTCAATACTGCCATATCCATGTATTCCTCCTCCATCTTTTCTTCACTTTGGTAGTACAGTGAAACCAAATGGCGAGCAAGACGTCTGTCATAAGCTTCATCGCGTGGATCCAACATCAAAAAGATCAAGTCAAATCTGAATGGGGTAAGAATCCGGTATTAGTGTGTATACTTTTTTGCCATTGAAAGTAGTTTGCTTTAGGGGTTTTGACTTAACAAGTAATAGTCAAGTAACTCCTATGGTTAATTCCTACTGTAAGTAGGGAGTTGCTTGATTAAACTCAAAAGATAATTTTTCTAGAATTTGCAAAGTACAGAACAGCACAGTGGATTTGCTTTAATTCTATGGACTTGAAACTGAAAGAGATACATTCTGTGAAAATCAGATCCCATGTTGAAGACTGACAGTTTTTGTTTTAGGGGGCAGGGACAGGATGGCAGACAGGACAACCAAACCCCAAACAACCCCACGCACCACACACGACCCCGCCATACCAAATACACAGAACAAACTTGCTGCTAAAGAAACTGCCCTGAAAGGCAGCAGCAAACAGGGTACATACCTAGTTATTTTATGCATATAAAAACCGTAAGTAAATAAATGTATGTATAAATACATAAAAAAACCACTTGCAGTTTAATCCTGAAGAAAATGGTTTATAATTTTACAAACAGTATACTAAACTACACTCAACTATAGGCAGACATGAATAATACATTTTTAGCTAGCCAATCATGTATTTTCATAATGCAATAAATGGTGGAAATGAGATGCTGCTCAAGCCTAGTTTCATTCTGTAGACCTGTACTAAGGTACCGTTTGTCACTAAGTGGCTAAATTAAGCAGCTCTTAATTGAAATCTAAGCTGTAAGCATTCTCAGAATATCCAGTATACCATTAGTGTAGTTCAAATTTACAGTTATTGTGGGAATTCTTCACAAAATGCAACTGCAAGATATGGAAAATTGAACGATCAGCAGACACTAAATGTTGCTCTAACAGCTGTTGCCCGAAGGGCTAGTACTGCCACCTCCACAGCTGAACTTTACAGAACAACATGAAGCTGGCACTGATCTTCAGATTCTGTCACCACTTCTGCAAATTCCCTGATCATCAATGTTTGACTTCAAAAGTTTTATGGAGCTAAGAAAAACATCCTGAGGTTTTGTTGAAGTTACCAGTACCAGTATTAGTAGTTTCAGAACAACTCTTTTCTAAGAGATTGTTACAAAACAACAGAAAAACAACAATATAGAAGTAAATAGATTATACAGATCTTGTCACATTTTCTGTTCAAGATCAGCGTGTAAATACGTAAAGGCAGTTATCTGCTCACATAGAAACTGTAGGAACAGCATTTAAAATAAGTGCTATAAAAGTTTTTCACTATGCTACAAAGAACACAATTATTCTGTTCTACTATAATCATTTTCACAAAAGAAAGTATGACATCTCATAAAATGAGACATGCAAGCAAGAGTTCAGTACCTTGACAAGAGCGTATGAGGAAGCTGAATGTTTTCAATGGTAGTCTTTTTTGGATTCCACTGTGATTCTATAGGGTTAGCCGCTGCTAGGATAGACGTACGAGCGTTCAATTGGCAAATAATTCCAGCCTATACAAATGAAAAACATTTCTGAAACCAGCTGCAACTATGAGCCACCAAATCTTTTTTCCCCCAACTTTATGAGATCACCAATGTTATTAAATGGGCTCTGTAATAAAAAAACTGCATTGCAAAACCCTTTTAGAGTAAAGCAAGGACAAAAGCATCTGGAAATACTAGTTTGCTACAAAAGCAGTATTATGTAAAAACTCATTTACAAAAGAATCTAGGACCAATCCACTGACAAGAACAGATAAATGTAATCCTTTGTTCTGGTAACTTTTTGGTTTCAGCTGCCTAGCATGTATCATGCTTAGTGGAAAGACCATGGCATTAAACAGATGCCTACCTTTGCAATGGAGAGAGTCTGTTGTTCCATTACTTCATGTAGTACTGATCTAGTGCTCTCATTCATTTTATCAAACTCATCAATGCAGCAAATGCCATTGTCACTAAGTACCAGAGCACCTGTCTGAAGAACCAGTTGTCGTGTTTCTGGATCCTTCATCACGTATGCAGTAAGACCAACTGCACTTGAGCCTTTGCCAGATGTATACTGGCCTCGAGGAACCAGGTTATACACATACTGAAGCAGCTGTGATTTACTAGTACCAGGATCTCCACAGAGAAGAATGTTGATCTCGGCACGAAAATTGCCTCTTCCTGTGTGAGTAAAATCCTTTCTTGATCCCCCAAAAAGCTGAAGCAGAATACCCTATAAAAATAATTCTCTTTAGAAATCAAAATGTCACCTCTTGTATAGCTAACAGAGCAAATCCAACTGTTGAACTGAAACACTGCTAAAATTAACAGAACTCAGACATGAAAGAAAACACTTGAAACTTTTTCTAAGTTTTAAAAGGGTTCACTCTTTACAGAATGTCCTCAGTTCCTGTTAATTACAGAGTTAAACTGCTAGATCCTACAAACTCAGGTTCTAATTAAAAGTCTGTAATTAGATTAATTCTAAATCTATTCCAAAACTTATGTAATCAAAATTTTGATAAATTCTGCTGAGAATAGGAAAGCCAAAATAGACTATTGTTTCCTCTAAGGCTATGTTTAATCTAGGACAAAAGTACTACTACTACCTCTTTTGTATCATTAGAAAAGTGCCATTTTTATCAGCTTTTTAGTCAAGACTAATCAAGTATCATTTTCTTTTCAAGAAAACTGCTTTACTCCATTCATAGCATTACTTAAATAAGTTCTTTACTTGCCCATAAAGAGGAATTTTAAGGTCTTTTATTTCATCAGACTTTACCAACACTTCCGCCTTTATATTTCCTAAATAAAGCCTATGCTTGCAGTGGTAGAACAGAAATAAAAGTTAACTAACTTCCAGTATGCTGAAAGTACTGGAATTATTAGTATAAATATATGCTTGTAATTTTATCAGCCAGAATTATCAGGGAGGATTTTTTTTCTTTTCAAACTTACTAAATTAAAAATTCACCATTTCCCAGTATTCTTTTTGTATTTTTTTTCCTCTAGCAGCATATATATGCTAGAAAGTCAATGAAAAGAAGTGACAGTGACAATGACAGCCGGAAACAGCAAGGAAAACTGTACGCTACTTCACATAAAGCCTCTGCACAATTTCTTACAGCACAGAAACTTTGCAGAGGCATGGGGTGAGCTACTGGCGTTAGTTCTGCTCTCTTTTCACTTAGAAAAACTTGCAGAGATCAGTAAAACCTGTTCAGTAGTTACAAGTATGACCTGCCCCATTTTATTTTCCTCGAGATCCCAAATACAGAGTATTGGTGCTCCAATGCACCTGAGTTTCAAGCACTTTTGAGTATTAAAGAGAAACTTTTTATGTTGTGAACAGATTTTGGTCAGAACCTGAGCAATCTCCTTTGATGAAAGGTCCCTAGCTTGCTTCAGCTCCTCACTAGACATGATGTGCCTTGCTAGTGTGGTGAGGAGGTAACAACAAAGGAAACAGTCATTATCGTATTTCCATTTCAGTGGGAAATCATTGTGTGGCTTTGAATTCAACTTCTAGCCATTGCAGAAACCTGTCAACTATGATAATACATAAAAACAAAGGAATATACTTGAAGAGGATTGTTTGGTGTCTGACATCACCTTGAGACCCACTACTGACTGTAGTTTCTGCAACAATACAGTTGTAGTACCTCAGTTCAACGCTTTGTTGGAACAGTCCCTTCTTGGATACATGTAAGTAACTGTTTCGACATCCCGTAAGTGAGAGCCAACCAAATGCCATTTTAAAGCTACCGTTCTCTTGTGGATGCCTCTTTTCAAGCAATTACTTCCTATGTTATAGCTATTTACTATTCTTTGATCACCAGTAATCTGAACATCTGAGAAATGTCCAAGATGCATCCTGCAATTAAGTTTTCTCAGTTCTGCTGCTTTCCTACCTTATCAATATCTTTCCTCTTAATTAGCACTCCTTAATGCCGTGAAAAGAATTATGATACACTTACAACCAACTGCATCCTGACAAGACCATGGCATTTTAAGGCTGCTCAGGATACAGTTTTTTGAATTCTGAAGCCTCAAGTCATTTTTATAACAATAATTACAAAGTTACTTGCATATAAATACATGTCTTACAAGAGAAATACAGAATTTTTCACCTTTTTGATATCTTCATGCTCATAGATACTTGGGGCCAATGCTGAAGAAAGTCTCTCATATATGTCTTTTTTTTTAGAAAGCTCTTTCAGAAGTTCCACACGTTCTTCTGTGAACATTTTTTGCTCTGTTTCCTCATCAACACCGTGCAGGCGTTTTGAATCTGTCTTGCGATAGTGTATGACATCAATGTGGGTCTTATAGACAGATTTTACATTGCTGACCCTTGGATTAACTCGAATTGGGACTGCCCTGTAGATACCTAAATCCAATATTAAATAACAGCATTAGATATGAAGAAACATGGTAATTCCAAAACCTGAAAATGTTACATGTTCCCTTTAAAAGCAAAGTTGTTTAAAATACTTTAGTCACTTTGTTTCCCAGTACGAGTAAGTCACATAGAAGTCAACAGAACATATGTAAGTCATCTAGACCTTATTTTTGCAGCTATGGACGTTTAACATTCCTATCACAAGTGTTCTTAACAAGGAAAATGCTTAAGCATTTTTGTAAAAAATTAAGGCTTGATGCTTATGAAAGTCCTGCTCTGATGTCTACAGTCAACATTTTTGCCTTTTTTAAGTGCCAAGTTTAACAGGTTAGTTCTAACGCATTACTAACAGCTCGCAGTACAGCAGCTGTTTTAAAGCAAAGTGGTTTATAACATGTGGTTGCAGTATCACAAGTCTAACTCTATGTTACTGCTCTCCTCACAGCATATTTAAGATATTGCCTCTTCCTCACATACATTCTCAGAATTACTGAATCACTAAGGTCAGATGATCTGGATGTTGTCTAGTCCAACCATGGGCTCAAACTGGAATCAACCAGAACAGGTTGCTAAAGGCTGTGTCCAGTCAGGTTTTTAGTATCTCTAAGGATGGAGACTCCACACAGCCTCTCTAGGCAACCTGTGCTGGGGCTTGACCATCCAAACAGTAAAAAAGTTCTTATGTTTAACTAGAATTTCCTGCATTTCAACTTGTGCCCTCTGCCTGCCAACAGGCACCACTGAGAAGAGTCTGGCTCTGTTTTCTTCACACCACCACCACACCCACCACCAAATCGGGTATTTATAACACACTTGTAAGATCCCCCTGAGCCATCTCTTCTCCAGGCTGAGCAGTCCCAGCTTCCTCAACCTTTCTATATATGACAGACTCCATTTATCATGATGGCCCTTTGCTGAATTCAATCCAGCATGTTCACATCTCCTTTGTACTGGGAAAGCCCAGAGCCAGACACAGTACTACAGATGTGGCCTCACTACTGCCGAATAGAGAAGGATCACCTCCCTTGACCTGCTGGCAACACTCCTAATGCAGGCCAGGAAGCTGTTGGCACCACACTCACGTGGTCTTACCAAGCACTTCGTCCTTCCAGTTTTGCTTTTGTCTGCAAGTTTGCTGAGGGTGCCCTCTGTCCCACCATCCAGGCCATTAGTGAAGATATCTGCAACAGTGTCCAGCCCCAGTACTGACCCCTGGGGTACACCCATGGTGACTGGCCTCCAGCTGGACTTTGTGCTACCGATTATAATGCTTTGAGCCCAGCAGTTCTGCCAGTTTTAAATCCATCTCACTGTCCACTTATCTAAGCCATACACCACCAGTTTGTCTAATAAGAATGTTACGGGAAACAGTGATGAAAGCCTTGCTGAAGTCAAGATAAAGAACATCCACTGTTCCAGTCAGTTCATTAGTAAAAGATTGTTACCTACTGTAAATCCATGCTGACTATGCCCAATCATCTTGTCCTTCATACACTTAGAAATGATTTATTGGTTCTGTCACCTTCCCAGGGGTCATGATGAGGTTGACTGGCCTGTAGTTGCCCAGGTCTCCTCCTTGCCCTAGGAGTGACATTGGCTTTCTTAACAGTATCTTAGCCAGTCACCATGACTTTTCAAAGATAACTGAGTGGGCTTGCAAAGACAGTGGCCAACTCCCTCAGCACTTGCATGTGGATCCCATCAGGTCCCTTTATAGACAGTTAAGATCAGTGAAAAAGGAAGATGCAAATACTCAAAACTAAATTTTACCTGTGACGTTAACTCTGTCACCTGGCTGGACTTTATCAACAAGGTCATTATGAGCAAACAGTGCAACTGTATGTGGGGTCTGTCCAGCTGGCATATCTTCAGGAGACTCCTGCAGTTTGATCTAGCAAAAACACTTTAAGTTTTAGTTTCAAAAAAGCAAAGCTTTTCCACAGAACATACAACAGAATCTTGTATTAGCCTTGTCTTCAGAATCCTTTTGAATCAGGGAGCATTGCTCAATAACAAAATAACCCCCACCCAAACAGCAAAATGATTACTAACAAAAAGATATAATGAAAATGAGAATTCTGCTGGTTGTTACTGGTATGGCTAAAATGCTATTACAGCCAAGACTCATCTAGTCCGGAGAGAAGTGGACATACTATATATAAAGGGGCTTCCATATGGAAACATTAAGATGTGTACATAATTCATTTCACCCTTTTAATGCATTTCTTCTCCAAAGTAGACTTACCCTTTCGCTAAGTTGTTTCATCCATTTTCACCTTCCCCTTTTCAAAACATTCAGTATCAAGACACATACATCAATGCTATCAACATTAGGAGCGTGGGGCAGCAAAAACTAGAAATTGATTCATTTTAACCACCACCTAAGCACAACATACCATCTGTTTGTCAGAGAACAGAGATCGATTGTGAATCAGCGCCATACTGTGCGTTGTGTTACAATTCTTGCATACTGATGGTTCAGCAATCCTGCCACGATCGATTTCTACTCTGGTTGTGAAAGAGCAAACCTGGCATTTAAAGAATGCTTCCTGCATCTCAGGAATTAACTGGGAGCTTCTGATGACCATACCGCTGATGGTGATAAGCTGATCAATATCTGAAAAACATAAGAGACTCATGTTATGACTTCGTACTCCTAAACTTTAAAATAACCTTCAAAATTTCATATTACATTAGTTTTTAGGTGGGAGGTAGACATTCAGTCAGGTACTAGTATTTTATCTATGACAAAGCAAAGAATCATAAATGCATAGTACAGATACTCTAGTTTACAGGAGTATTTCTGGGGAAAAAAAAAAAAAAAAAAAGAATCCTTCACACTTGCAGAACTAAGAACATGAGTAGCTGATGCCAAGAAAGATTTCTTTTACAGATAAATTATTCTGCATTTGGGCTTTAAAGCACTGCCTTCTGAAACAGACTTACATAAATGAAACACATTGGTCTGGATGGACCATAAGTACAGTTTTATATGCTCTTCATGTACTTCTATGTTAACATTAATTAAGTTTATAGAAAAGAATCTCAAGGATTTATAACATGGTGATCAAAATTTACCTTCAGGGTTTAGACTTCTCATATTCCTAGTCTTCAGTGCATTATATGGCCTTACTTGAATTTGATGTTCTAATATCGAATCAGGGTAACGATCAAAAAAGATCTCATTGACAGCCATGTCAAATGTTGGGATAACTTCCTGTATAAAACAGTTAAACAGTTCAGCTTACAAGTTAAAAAAAAATAAATAAATCATAGAATGAAATATTTTTGCATAAAGCATTTGACGTGCTGCTGATCAGCCAGGAATGACTAAAAGTTATGTCAGCTGAGCTTTTTCCTACATAACAGAAAACTTGCTGTTTAGATCAGATTTATTCATTTGAGTATGGCAAAGAAAAAAAAAAAAGTATAAGACTCCCAGCACTGCAGTTTACCAGCTAATTTTGCATGCATGAGGTACCCACTGTAATATCTCTGATCAACTACTATGAAACAAGACGTTTTATATTAAGTAAAATAAAGAAGTCACAGAGATTACACTGAACACAAACATACAGAGTACACATGGCATTTAAACATTAAAAGTCAGAAATAGGAAAGGGCCCCTTGAAAGCCAGAAAACAAGTGCAGTAGTACTTCACCTGAGGATAGCAAATCAGTTGCCTGTAAAGATTTTCATCAAATGATCTGAGGTGGTCACAGTTTACATTCAGGAATGGTTCCCCAACCATATTAATCTGTAAGGTATTTGAAAAGAAATCTTTAGCTCAACAGCATGTAAGACTGAAAAAGAAAAGTTAGATTTCGCTGTGTTACAAGTACCTCTTCAAGTCGTTGCATATAGCGTGGCTCGTTAAGATCCAAGCCGATGTCTTCATCCTCTTTAGCCAGTGGATCAATAAACCGCTGAAGAAATCTCTGAATATTAAAGGTACAGGGAGACAGATGGGAAAGATGAGCAGAATTTCATAGCAGAAACACCTACTTTGTATCAGATTCAACTAATATTTCTAGCTTTTCATTTAAAAAAAAAGGAAAAAATGAGTCGTTAACCTACCTGGAATTTTTCTTTGCATGAGGCTACATTAACATCTGTTCCCCAAATAACAAGCTTTTGTCCAAGAGATTGGTCAGTTGCTACCACATCCTCAGCTGGCTGTATGGAAACAAATTAAACATATGCAAATCCGCATAATTGTTTAAAAAGAATTTGTCAGATACAAGATCTGAGACATCTACCTACCCCATCTGAGTGTAAATCAACTTGTCTGGCTTTACGGGCAGACCCGAGATCCGGCCTCTGCCTAATTGGAGTTCCACGTACACCACTTCGTGGAGTACCCTCTACTCTGGAGCTGGGTGTGCCGTATGTGAGAGGTGAACTTATATCGAAGTCAAGAGGAATGGCTATTTAAAAAAAAAAAAAAAAAAAAGGTTTATTACGATTATCAAAACATTTTACATCTAGAGCAGACTAAAATTCGGCCTCTGTGTTTGTCTCATCATTCTTTCAACTCTACTGTCATAAAATGAGTAGCATCAATCAAATTCCACTGTTTTGTCAAAACAAAACCAATAAAGATGTTGCAAGTCTACTTGCAACTTCTTTTTTGTGTTAACATCTCTTCTGAAAGATCCCAAGTTCTAGTAAAGCTTCATTAGAAAACCTTAAAGCAGCACTGCGTTTTAAAGCTACCTTGGTGCTCTGGCATAAAAGGTGAACGTGTAGCTTTGTCGATGAAACACATTTTTCAGTGTTTTTGGGGCTGTAAAACGAGTAACATGACAATGACCACCTACCAATCCTACTTATAAAACCAATTAAGGCTTTTTATGGCAATCTAATTCTTCCTGCGTTAATAATTTTATTGACTTACTCTATTCTTTCCAGCTACACATAAAAGGGTAAGGTACGGCCCCCGATACTCCCACGATAACGTGAAGTTTCAACAGCGGATCCGCACCCCGGACACCGACCACGCTCCCGTGCTGCTCTCTATGCTCAATTAGAACGAGAAACTCGAGGCAAAGCTCATTTTTTGCCTTTAAGCGTTTCTGAGCCGGGCGCGCCCCCCCGCCGGCCGGCGGCCCCGGGGCGCTGCCCGCACCTACCGGCGTGGCGGAACTGCGGGGGGCGGGAGAAGAGAGCATCGGCGGCGCCGGGGCTCTGCACCTCGGCGGCCGGGGAGGTGGGCATGGGCTTCCCAAGGCTGGGCGGGTGTTGGGGGCCAGCGGGGGGTGCCAGGGCCTTCGAGCGGAGCTGCTGGGGGCAGATGCAGACCTGG